>JASEVX010000003.1:33956767-34066767 GCA_031761405.1 Serripes groenlandicus | reverse complement strand
GTGCACTAAGAGCCAAAATCGCTAGACACTGCTCATGTGTTAAGTCGTTCGTATTACATAGATGAAATTACATAGAGATTGGGTTACAGGATGTGTTTATGTCCTTGGCAGGCAGGTGCTGTCCCTTTCCATTTTACTGTCCACAACTGACGTGTCTTCAGCAGATGTGTGTGAAACATGTCTGTAAATAAAACATTGTTACCTAATCGAGTTGAAATATTGTAGGAAAAGGAGAACTTGCTCGTTTTGAGCAATTTCATCTCATGTCACATTGTTTTCAATTGTCGTCTGCTGCAAATGCGTCAAAAAGCGTTTGTATGTGAAAAAGGGTTAAAGCCGTGATAATGTTCTAGTAATGGTCAATTTTTTAGTATGCTGGTATGTTTCACTCTCGGATCCGTTTCCTGGACATGATTATGTTTAATTTCTTTTTTGTTCCAACATGTTTCAAAAGTCGTCTGCTGCAGATGCCTGAACAACGTCTGCATTTATGACAGCCAGACCCATATAAGATAGAAGACATTACATAGAGACAGGGTTATATGATGTATCCTTGTCAGACTGATGTTATTTTACCCTTTCCCAAACACAAAACATCTGCAGCAGATGACTATGCAATCATCTAGGCAAAAATATTGGCAATCTGTCCATATCATAGTATAATTGTTGAATAGAGTTAAAACAATATGACAATGGGAGATATAGCTCATCTCTAGATTTCTCCTATTCCCACAATGTTTTCAAAATCGTCTGATGCAGAGGCGTCAGAGAGCGTCCGTGTGTGGAAAAGCGTTAACCCTTGCCTTTATATAGTCGACAATTGCCGTGTCTACAGTAGGCTGTATTATAAAAACTGTGTAGGGGAAACATGAGATTTTCTCTAGATGAACAAGTTCTCGTCTGTATAAAAACTCGTCTTCGATGCGTCCAGATAATAACATTCAGTCTTGCCTTATATGTTTATAAGGAATCCGCCGTGGCCGACTGGTTATGTGTCGGGGAGCGTTAGAGTGCCTTTGTGCAAGGCACATTTCCAAGCCTAGTACATGAGTGTTTGCCCAGGGATCATGAATATGTGAACTGTCGCCGCGATAAAGCTGGAATAATGTTGAAAACGGCATATAAACCAAATAAAACGACGGTTTCATATTTGTGTAAAAACGTCTTCATTGCATCCAGATAATTACATTCAGTTTTTCGTAAGGTGTGTATTAAGTTACTAAACATTATAATATCTTGTTTGTCAATCCGAATTAAATCCGTGAAATGATATATGGAGAACGTAATTAACATTTTGATACATAAAAAATGCTATCGTCCGATATTGAACACGGAATAGGAGCTGACAGAGTGGTGGACATTAATACGCTGATATGAATCACCCTCGGGTCCTCTCCCTAGTCTAGATAATGTAAAATATTTCTCTTTTGTCTACCTGTTTCAAATGTCGTCTGCTGCAGATGCAAAAAATATATCCTCTGGCTGTTTTCTCGTTAAGCAGCTACTACGTACAGGTTTTAGGCGAGAGTGTATTTACGAATTATATGAAAGCTGCCAAACGAAAATACATTGTATTATAATATTTGTAGGAAATCGTATCACCAACCACATGTCAATGGGACGTCATTCTACATTTAATTTACCATTTCCCACATACAGACGCTTTCTGGCGCCTCTGCAACAGACGATTTTTAACAGTTTTGTGGCAAATGGAGAAACTGCTGAAACCGAGCATTTTTTGTCACAATGTTTTAAACTCTATTCAATAATCAAAAGATCTTTGCTGGAGGTTTACCATAATGTAAGCCAGATTTTTTCGACGTCATCTGTCGTATATTTCGTGTATGTTGGAATAAGTTGAACATGTAATGGCAACTGTCTGTCACAGCAGCTCCGCTGGAGATTCGAGGGATTTACTTGTCCTCAAATCAAGAGGTTTTAAGTTTGAATCCAGATCTACTTGAGCTATCTCCATTCCATATGGCGATTGGAAATCAATTTGCTGATCAGTATCAAAGTGTTTTCCCATTTATCTGCAATGGTAACCTCCTTCCAAAATGTAACAAAATTTCAGACGACTTTGAATTCAATTTGTCACTATTTGCAAACCTATATAAATAAAAAACCATTAACTACATAGAGTTGAAAACATTGTTGTAAATGCGCCACCATGCTTCCAAAGGTCGTTTGCTACATATGCGTCAGAAAGCGTCTATAGGTGGGAAAGGGTTAAGGCAAAATACATAACATTGCGTCACACCATCTGATCAAAGCCTATATAAGCTTAATGCATTTCTGCACACTCCTTTTTAAAGTCGATATGATATGTATTAGTATGTATATATGTTAATACGACTGTATAAACTATTGTTTAAACCAAGATTAGATACATATACTTATGTGTCCTCCAGTCAAGATGTTAAGCTTACAACTTTCAAACGCATTTATTGTATTAAGCAGTTGTCCTCACTCAGATAGAAAACTCTTGAGTGTGATTTATATTTCTTCCCAAAGATGCAATATAGTCAAAATATGCACTCTCCTCGCTCAGATGAAAAACTATAAGTGTTTTTTTTTTGTATTCCTAAAGATGCTATACATAGACAAAATCGACACGGACCTCGCTCAGATGGAAAACACTGAGTGTGTGTTTTATGCGTCTTCCTAAAGATGCTATACATAGACAAAATAGACACTTTTCTCACTCAGATGGTATAATTTGAAAGTCCTCTGACTGAATGGCAGTATAGACCAAATTTCATTAAGGAGTTTTAAAGAAACGATTTGGATGACATAGATTCTACCTGTGAGGCTCATAATAAGGCCTACAGAGAATCAATCTGTGAAAGTTCTGCAAGCCTTACCGCTATCCTTCTTGTTGGTCCTCTAAGTGCAGAACTCTGTCAATGTCCTATACAGCAATACACGCGCCGGTAAACAACCGGAAAAAAAGGGGAATTCCCCGGTTCGCGATCATCATATTTGTTCATGCTTGGCTTTATATATATCTTATTTTTCTTACTCCCGTTCAAATCTGAGCTATTCCTCATTTATACGGTAATTTTCTTACGGATAATTTTCGTACGACTTCCGGTAGAAAAATGGCGGTTGGCGGCAACTTCAATCCTGTCATTCGTTGTAATTAAGGTAAATATCTATTTCAATTTCAAGTTTTATTGGTTTAAAGTTACATTTATATATGCATTTGTATAGTTTCCAGTTGTCAAATCTTTCACTGATTGAGTCATGCAGAAAAGGCTTCATCTCTGTATAAAAGTCCTCGTATAAGAGGTAATAGCTACTATGTGTCAGTTGACAAATACATGTTCTAGCTTATGGTCGCCCCTTGCTCTAAATTAAAAGCAAAGAAGAATGACAATGACAACATCACACCCAGTCCAAAACTTCAGAAAACACCGAGGTCGTGATCTGAAAGCCCATTTATATATCTTTCTATATATTTAAATATACATTCTATTCTTCCATAGATCTGAGGTTCCTCAGATGCTGGATGGAGATTTTTGTACTGTCATCCGTTAGCTCAACCGTAATAAGCCGTAAAACAGCATATGTACTTACAGTAAGTTCTGAACTCATTCAGGTTTTCCCATGTAATTCCGTTCCATAACAAAGAGTAGGAACGCAAACCATTTGAGAGTTGGCCCACTTCAAACGCAGGTTTATAAAGCAGATTAAGATGTGCAAGCTCTAGAAGTAATGACGATATGTTTGTAAATGTAAGCAAACGCCTGGAGTCGTGAGCACTAAGACATCTCAATAAAGGTGCAACTTTTACAACTTTCATAGGAAAATATGTCGTGACCATTCAATGCACTCTCAATGTCTTGATGAAGGTAGGCCTAGAGGTCATACGTTCGAATCTTATTTTGCATACAAATCAGTCAAACGCAAAGTTCGTAATTGGAATCGATTACGTTCCTTTCAGTATTTAAATAAGACTAACGAAGACATTGATAATGCATGCAATGTAGAAAGCGCTACATTTTGTCGGCTATTTAACTCTAAGCGCAATGTAAAATATTCGTCGGTCTATAATGAAATGAAATTTAATGATTCAGTATTAAGGGACTCCAAACAAATTGCGGTTGCATGGGGGATTATTTTACTTCACTTTACTCAGACACTGAATGTGATTCATATGACAATGAGCATTACCATAGAGTGTGCAACATAGCCTCGAATTTAAAGGTAAAGGTAACCCTTTAATTAATACAAATGATGAGATTTCGTTAAAAGAGATTTTGGCAGCGATTAATGTGTTGCAAAAAGGTAACATATGTGGTCCAGACAACGTTTATCATGATCACATTATATACGGTAGTACAATGTTACATCACTACTTAACGCTGTTGTTTATTTTAATGTATTGGTTCTCCTATATACATGTAAGTTTAAATTACGGTACGAACATTACATTGCACAAAGGTAACGGAAAGCGTAAAAGTGTACCAAAAAGCTATCGTGCAATTACATTATCTTTTTCAATCTTAAAACTTTATATTAGGGTTTTGTTAAAGAGATTGCAAAACTGTATTACTTAGCCTCTCTCCATCCATTACAAGGTATATTTCAGAAAGAAATGGGCAGTATGATGACGTCACTTATAGTTAAAGAGAGTATTCATTGTTGTCGTGAAAAGAACAGTAAACTGTAGATGCTCGTCAAGCTTTTGACATAGTTTGGCATGATGGGCTGATATATAATTTAAATCGATTAGGTGTTAACATTACTCTACTTAAAACTGTTAACCTTATGTACTATAAAACGGAATGTTTGAAATGCAGAAGTTCAAACATACAGTCAAATCTTACGTTTCACGTAATATTGGACTGTCATGGACAGTTATTTTGCATGTGTGAGGTTGATGTGAATGTTATTATATGGACGCCTCGGAGACTTGTTTTTGTATGAACTATCATGAATTAAGGAGAACTTGTTCATCTATAGCAATATCTTGTGTTTTTCCCTAGACTGGTGTTATGACACCACCTGTCGTCGACTATTTAAAGGCAAGGGTTAACCCATTCCCACAGACACCTCTCCAGCAGACGATTTTTAACAATATTGTAACAAAAGGAGAACTTGCTCGAGATGATCAATATATCCCGTTGTCACAATGTTTTAACTCTATTCAACAATTTTAAAATCATATATACAGAGTCCAAGATGTTTGCGTAGTCGTCTGCTACATATTTGTTGTGTGTGGGAAGGGGTCAAATAACAAACGTCAGTCATAGATGCATCATGTAAACAAGTCTCTATGTAATTTCTTCTATCTTATATGGCTTTTGCTTTTTGAATGCAGACGTAGTTCAGTTGGAACAAAGATAAATTGAACATAATCATGACCAAGAAACGAACCCGAGAGTGACACATATCGTCGTTCTAAAGAAAATACCATTACTAGAACATACTCACTGGATCACGGTTTCTTTCCCACATACAGATCATTTGTGAAGCCTTTGCAGCAGACAACTGTTGAAAACAATGTGACGAAAGATCAGAATGCTCAAAACGAGTATTTCTCCTTTTGCCACAATATTTCAACTTGATTAGGTAACATTTACAGACATTTTTCCCGTCCGTCTGCTGAAGACATGTCAGTCGTGAACAGTATAATGGAAAGGGAAAAACAACATCCGCCTGCCAAGGACATAAACACATTATGTAACCCAATATCATTGAAATTTCATCTATTTAATAAGACCGACTTTTCACGAAGCTAAACACACATGAGTCGTGTCTAGCGATTTTGTCTCTTTATGCATCTGCACAGTCTCACCAGTGACTTTACTTTTGACCAAAATGTTATATAGACATTAAACCTTTCCCAAATGCAACGAATCTGAAGCTGACGACTTCGAAATCATGTGATTAACACATTTGAAAATATCTTTCTATAAACGTTTAGTTTTAGAATACAGTTGGAAACTTTGTGGCAAATAATGAGCAATTTCTCCTTTTGTCAAAAGGTTTTCAAAAGTTGTTTGCTGCAGATGCTTCAGATTATGCGAAAGAGTTAATTAATGTATATTTTGATAAAAAAATAAAAAGTCTATACCAACTACCTGAACACCAATGTAATCTTAAATGATTCCATCGGAGTGTCAATAAGGTCGCCATGAGAAAATATGTAATACATTATAATTACAAGAGAAAGTTGATGCAAGGCATCAATGTCGCCGGAAAAGACTGCATTGATTTATTGTTTAACACACATGTATTCTTGACTTTCATTAGTCTAAACATACACATGTTTTCATTTAGGACTAATTCCAGGATTTTTGAAATTCCACATACAAATTACAGGGTTTCTTTTGGTCATGATTTTTTATTTCTTTGTAGTTGTCAATAAAACCACAACAAATATAGTTTGAGATTTAAATCTACATGCAATAAAAGGCTATTTAACCCTTTCCATGTCTGTTTGGATCAACACTGAAAACCTTTATACGTTTAAATTATTGAGAAAACGGTTAAATTGCTAAAGACATGCACTTCCTCCTTTTTAATAATAATTAAAATAAGTATTTCACAGATGTAAAAATTTATCCTCATATGTTTAAAAAGTAGACCACACTTGACAACATATCAGCTAAATTGTTTATCTAAATAATTGATGCATACAATATATGTATTGCGCAAGAGAAATGCCAGTTGCGAGTCCCATTACTATTTAAAAGGTGGCAAGTATGAAATTAATTGGGGTGCGAAAGACCAGATTTTCTTTATTTCTAAAATTATTGTTTTTCATAGTTTGTTCTTTTCTTTATTTGTTTCAAGCCAAATAAACATTTATTATCACATATATTTAATCAAATAAGAGTGTAATATTAGCTATCTATCTGTAATATTAGGTGTTTGAGCATTCTTTCGAAATGTTGACCTCGTGTCAAGATCGAGTCGTTGTGACATCGAAGAAAGTGAATAAAAAATCAGGCAAAGCTTTAGTGCATGTTTTATTCCACTGCATTCGAGAAGAAAAAAGCATTTCTGTATTATCTTTCTTTCTCCTACATGCGGCCGATGCACTCGTTTCGTGACGTATAAGAAATCAATTTTTCGAGCTACATTTTTTGTCTGCATAACTCGTAACTTTTCTAAGTTTATATTTTACTTCAGGTTACTTCCCTTTATATTTTGGCAATATGAAACTACGTTACGAGCTGAGGAAAAAGCGTTTTGACGTTCACGACCGATAAACAGGCATATATTTGAGACATATTTTCACAAACAATTTCTTATTTTTGTTTATGTTACCAGTTTATGTTGATACTTATCTAAACTAAAATTAACCACTCGCTTCTTCATATCGAAATGCGCATGCGCGAAAATCGATGTTAAAGGTCACTATATTTAGCTTAGAAACCGTTCCTATTTTAGATATACATGGATTAAAATTATTAAAAGAATTATACACAAATCAAGACATCTCTTTGAACATGAAAATAACATTCAGTAAGTTAAAATTGCTATTAAAAGGATAATTCGACGTGATTTTTATCTCGATATTTACACATAACAGTCTGCATCAAGTCTAGCAGGGACTCTTTTGTCTTCGTAAATAATACCAAAAAAAACATAAATGCGAGTACAAAAGAAAGAAACTGCAAATACTTAAAACATCGGATTATTTATTTCATTTTAGATGCGTCATAACTAACACAAGTGTAATATGTTCAAGACGTTTAAATTTGTTTTTTTCTAATAATAACTCTCCTCCCATGTCATTTCCGAAAAGCTATTAAAAATATAAGTCGCAGACTTCTGCCCGGCGACTTATAACCGTGACGTTCGGTAATCAGGATTAACCTTGGAAACATCTTGTAAATTTAGTGTAAAGTCCGTCTATTGTCTTTTTCGAACCTGAACTGTCTGATCGAAAGGTTCGTACACAGGCTAATCTGAACCTTTGTTGAGGATCGATTAGTTTTCGTTTGTAGGGAGTATTTTTACGCTGTTGTTCAATATATGCATTTAAAAGAGAAATGCGTATTAAACCATTGTCATTATTCGTATCAACTGTAGTTGTTTTCGTAGAAAACGTTATTTAGTGTAGGGTTTTTGAAAATTAGAAAAGTCGTTGAAACATGAGAATGACAAATATGAACTTGTTAACCACTGTGGTGTTTTCGTTGGAATTGCTCTGTGGGCGTATTAAACCTGTTTCATTATTCGTAGTAACTGTAGTTGTTTTCGTAGAAAATATATATTTAGGGTTGGTTAATTGAAAAAAAACTAGTCGTTTCCGAAACATAAGAATACAAATATGAAATGAGATACCTAGATATTTTCTTTTTTCTTAGAAGCAAGTTGTTATTTTTATACGGTATTCATTGGTTTCTAGGTAAATGTGTTCGTACTTCTCGTCTTACTGATTACATATACAGACGCAATTTACCGCTTCGGCAGTAGACGACTTAAGGCAACATTGTGACAAAATGGAAAAATGCTGATAAAAATCAATTTCTTCATTTGTCACAATGTTTTCTGCCCTTTTAATTAATTAACTTTCATTAATACAGGAGATTTTTCATATTTTAGAGTTGATGTTTTTCAAAATTGTCTGCTTAAGATGTATTTTATGATGGAAAGTGAAGATACAACAAAGCTTAATCGTTTTGTATTAAATACCGAAAAACACTTTGGCGTCACATCTTCTTCGTCCGTCCGTCACGATCTCTCCTGTGCATAAATCAGAGCAACATTAAGATATCACTTCGTCTGTATTTGGTTGTCCGTCCGTTATGCGCTCGTCTGTCCATAAGGCAAGACAATAGCATATCACTTCATCGTTGTATGTGCGTCCGTCACGCTTTCGCCTGTCCAGAAGGCAACGCAACAATAATATATCACTCAAATACCCGCCATTCTCTCGTTTGTCAATAAGACCACGCATTTCTAAGATATCACTTCACCTCTGTCCGTCCGTACGTCACGCACTCGACTATTCAGAAGGCAAGGCAACAAACAGATGTCACTCGACTATTAGCTGTCAGTCCGTCCATCACACTCTCGTTCGTCATTAAGACAAGGCAATACTAAGGTATCACTTTACTTTTGTTTGTCCGTCCGTCACGCTTTCGGATGCACATAAAGCAATGCAACACTAAGAAATAGCTTCTCCATTGTTTGTCCGTTCGTACATCACGCTCTCGACTGTCCAAAAGCCAAAGCATCAATAAAATATTACTACGCATGTTTATATCCGTCCGTCACACTTAAGGATCTAACCCGCATGGACATGTGCTTAACTCTGCAGGGTACATACAGTTTTAGATTTCAATAACAATTTTAGTACAATCATTTCAAAATACGTTTGCTGCGGAGTCGTCAGAAAGCGAGTGTAATTGGGAAAGGGTTAACAACTTTACACCTGAATAAGAATTAAGGAAAATATCTATCTTAACCGACTCTATATGCCCCCAAAATACTCACGTCGAGGGTATGGGAAGCTAGGAAAAGTTCATCTGCAATTTGGACGTTTGGGTCACTGAGGTTGGCGTACTATCTACGAGCTTCTGTCTCCCATAAACGTCCGTTTGTTTGTACTGAAACGCATGTGTATTGTTGGAAATCAATTTTAATACTTTGAGGTCGTCTCAAGTATGCTTCTTAAATAAATGTTAACTATAACTCGCACGTGCCTTTCGGGCAGTTACCTTCCTAATATTTCTAGTTTTGTCATCTACCTTCTTTTCCCCGGATTTATTAACTACAAACTTGGTCTATAGATAGTTTATGATCTGCCGGCGTGCATTTGAGAATAAACATGGCCATGGCTCCTATTTGTGCAGTTTTCTACCATTTTGATCATTTTGTTACCACCACATGTTTATCAATGTATTACACTCATGTGTGTAGGTAAATGCAGATGTGCTATTGAACTATATTTCTAGCATGAGTATGTTATCCGCTTTTGTGGATTTGCTTTGTCAGACTATTTTCTCACTTATTTTCCAACTTCCTGCACGCAAAATATTCGATGATCTTTCTTTCCATCATTTACTTTCAAACAGGTGTAACTTTCCCATGCATAAGGACGATCACCAGCGAATGCTATTAAGTCACGTCAGATGGGTCGAATTACATTTATGTGTAGTTAAGGAGTTTGGTCAGCAGCAGACGACTTTGAAAACATATTTAGCAACAAAAATTGAAAATGTATGCAATTGTAAATATTTTTCACAAAACCTGCGAAGGATATCGCGAGATTTGTATCAAGCAGCGTTTCCAGTTATTTCGAGCTTGATTGCTGACTTGTTCAAATTTAGTATGATGATATTTTTCCTTTTTATTCTGATTTTACAACGTTTGACACGTCTGAATCAGATTAGTGATCAATTATAGGGAATCTAGTCGAAAAGAAACACGTTTCATAAGTTTGGAGAAAACGCTTTTGCAAATGGTGTAAATGTTCAACAAATGTTTTCCGAACTTAAAAAGTCGTCTGCTGCAGAAACGCTTGAAGTAAAATCAGCCCTATGTAATAAGTAAGACGAGAAGTTCTTACATATTTACCTAAAAACAAATGAATACTGTATAAAAAGAACGCCTTGCTTCTAAGAAAAAAGTAAATATCTGGTTATGTCATTTCATATTTGTAATAATTCCATCTTTTCCATGAACCTACCTTAAAAATACATTTTCTAGGAAAAAAACTACAGTAAATACGAATTGTGTTAATATTATTTTTAAAGTGCATATGATGCACTACAGCGTAAAAATACTCCCTCCCAACGAAAACACATCGATCCTCAACAAAGGTTCAGATCAGCCTGTGAAGACGCACAATTTGATCAAACAGTTCACGTTCGAAACAGACAATCGACGGAATCGCTCAATTTACAAGATGTTTCCAAGATTGATCTTGATTACCAAACGTACCGAGGGTCAGAGTTATAATTATACTTTATAACAGATTATCTCGTCTATTTTTACTTTTATACGAACCGAGTCAGGCCACTTGGGTCCTTATTGACACTCCAACGTTGAATCATTTAAGATCACATTGGCGTAAAGCTAGGGGGTCTAGGCTTCTAGTTTGTTTGTCAAAAGATATATTAATTAACTCTTTCGCGTAATCTGAAGACTGTGTAGCAAATGATTTTTGAAAACTTTTTGAAAAAAGGAGAAATTGCTCACTACTTGCCACAATGTTTTTAACTGTATTCTAAAACTAAACGTTTATAGTAAGGGATTTTTTCAATTTGTTCACCACATGATTTCAATGTCGTCAGCTTCAGTTTTTTTTGTATGCAGGAAATGTTTAATGTTTATATAACATTTTGGCCTAAAGTGAAGACACTGGCGAGACTGCGCAGGTTCATTAAGAACCAAAATCGATAAACACGGCTTATGTGTGTTTAGCTTTGTGAAAAGTCTGCCATATTAGATAGATGAAATTACATAAATATTGGGTTACGTGGATGTTTTTATGTCCTTGGCAGGCGGGTGTTGTTTTTCCCTTTCCATTATACTGTCCACGACTGACGCGTCTACATCAGACGTGTGTGAAAAATGTCTGTAAATGAAAACATTGTTACCTAATCAAGTTGAAATATTGTGGCAAAAGGAGAAATTACTCGTTTTTGAGCAATTTCATCTTTTGTCACATTGTTTGCAATTGTTTTCTGCTGATAATGCGACAGAAAGTGTCTGTATGGGGGAAAGGGTTAAATCCGTGATGCCGTCTTTATGTTTTCTTAAGATGCTGATATGTGTCACTCTCGAGTCCGTTTCATGGTCATGTTTATGTTAATTTCTGTTTCAGTGTTCGAAATCATGCAATATACAGTATGTAAATGTAACTTAAAGTCGTGCATTATAACATCATCACTGACGGTCAGCAGGAAATGGTTGGTTGTTTAATGCCATTTTTTTTAGTGACTACAACATCATCGCCAATCTATTCGAAGTGTCTTCATACCGCTTTGGTGTGTCTCCGACGGATGGCTGTAAATCTGAAGACATCACAATTGAATAAGTACGCAGCGTCGATGAAAATGGGGAGATTTCTATCCGTTTTTTTCAAAATCTTTTGATCTGAACTTTGAACATGAAAATATTTAAATTTTCCATGGTTCTCGAGACATTGAACACTGGCAGCCTTTGGCGATTTACGGTGGTATGGACATTGACCGTGGTGGCCAGATTATGAACGTACTGCAACTATGAATATTCACACGCTATAAAAATCGATGTGGCACCAGTTTTATAAGAATTGAAGAAGACTATGTCTTATCAGCAAGGAAAATGAAAACTGTGATCAACCGGAAAGTGTATTCTTGCAGATTATTCAATGTTGTTACTGCACGCCTTGTTGTCACTGTCTCTGATGTGGCGTAAAGTTGGATCGACCGGTTCTAAATGTGTGCATTAATCCTTTCCAACATATAAATAATCTGCAGCAGACGACTTTAAAAAAAAGGGGAAGACACAGATAATCTCTATAAACGTTTTGATACAAATTACAACTCCATTTAAAGTGTGTTCCCTGCAAACTGTCTTTATATTGATAAACTCGATTATTAAAGATAATCATTAAAGTCATGTACCAGAAGTATATTTTATTTCCTTAAACTCATACCAAAATCATACATGCAGCCGTAATAATGGCGAATATATTGAAGATTATTGGTCAACATGTGACAATATTTTGCGTGAACCCCAACTTTTGAAGTTCAGGCCGAACGTTTATCCGCCTGTACTTTTGTCCGATATGCTATACATTACCTGGATATTACCATATGAGCTGTCCCGCGAGAAAACCAACATTGTGGACTCTGCGTAAAGTATTGACCCTGATCAGCCTAAGCATGCCGCGCAGGCTTACCCGGATAGACACTATTTGCCTCCTTTGGATTTTCTGTTTCAGGAAGCATTACTCTATACCTTTATCCGCCTAGGACGGAATGTGTCGGCCCGGCCCGGTCGATACATTACGCAGAGGCCACAAGTTGGTTTTATCGCAGGACGGCTCATATTGGTTTTTTTTTGAAGATTCATTTCCAACACTTACGCTACAAGGAACATAACAAGTCCACTTTTATTTATTTACATTTTCATAAGTTTGTTCAGTAATTTTCTCAAATAATTCCAAATGTGTCGAATTCAAACTTGATTGGCACGAAGCTTTTGAGCCAAAGATGTACAGTGCACTAGAAATATTTCTCGAGCATGCTTATATTTTCATCTTTCTTTTCCATTCTTTAGTACGGCCATTTCTTATGTATTTACAAAGTGTGTCAAATTTCAAACTCGGTTGCTAGCTGCTTTCACGTAGTTTGTAACCTATACATCTACAACAATGGCAGGCAACACAGGAACGCTCTTGTATGATAAATATTTGTCTTAGCAATAAAAAAAAATCTACAATTAACCAGTCCTATAACAAGAATCGTTAGAATAAAAATATAAAAAATTAAACAATGTACATTTATGGAAAGTTGATGCTATTGTTAACAAAGATAATTATCTGTTCGAAATAATCTAATTACTGTCAAGATACTCTAGCGCCATTGTCAACCAAATTTGCATCATGTTATCTTACATGATGGTGCAGGTAATTTGATTCCCTATATTCTGTTGACTTTATCTGAATATAACTTCAAACAATGATGTAATAGTAATTTCCTTAATCCCGCTAATATTGTCGCAAAAACGTAATGTTTAACGTAAAAAGGACGTAATTTTGAAGACATGATACCAACCTAACTGTGTGCGTATACTTAACACGCATCCTTTGGGTAAAAGCTACTTGGACTTCCATTCCATATTCAACTGTCTGACTACACCTACATCTTTTTTTAACAGTTTGACGAACGAACGATGACTATCAAATAACAGAGCTGCTACTTTAAAAAAAAATAACATAACATAAAGCCGGTTTATGAATAGCCTTTATTTCGGAATTAGCATTTTTAGCACTGTTGGTTCTATGTGTATAAATATGAATATACAGTGTTCATTCCAAGATATTAATATAAATAAGAGACGCGTCCTTCGATCTGAAGTATTAAAGCCGACTCTCCGTAACGGGATCGTATATCGGTAAATTTGTTTAAAATTAAAAGAAAAGGTACATCTAAAATTTAATAACATGTTTACGGACAGTGAACGCTCTGGTGAGAATATGTGGATACACAGGATCGCATGTTATTTCATTTTTAAGCAGAATTATTCAGACCCCGCATCTCTAGATGCTATCCTGTTATTTACTATAATCAGGTGTATTTAGACCCGATTCGCTTGACGCTCGTCTGTTTTTCCATATAACCAGATGTATTTAGACCCCGAATCGCTAGTATATAAAAAGACAAAATATAGGATAATCATCTTAGGAAATCTGTTTTTTATTAGCAAAGGGTTCGTTTGATCCTATTGCTATAGTTGACGAAATCCGAAGACGATCATCACTTTGAGATTGGAATCTAGACTAGTGTTTTACAATATCGACATTGAATTTCTTCACATCTGTCTTTCTATATCAGCTATCCGTTTCTGAACACCATCTCGGGTTCAGAGAGATGTCATGATAGTTGCAGATTGTATATAATGTCAATGAAAGAGGATGATCTGTGGAATATGTTTTTTAAAAATGAATGGACTGTTGCCAGCTTATAACCATGTCGGTCCTTTCGAACCGCCAAATAGATCACTTGAAATGCGGTAACTTGTTGGCATATGAAGCCGAAAATTGATTTGATTCGACATCACTTACCTAACAAAAAGAACTCGAAAGAAATTTTATGTTAAAATATATGAATAACATGATTACAAAATAAAATGTATTTCTACGCTTTCAACATACTTGATCGCGAATAAAGTTCATGGATGATTCCTATATATTGTAAATCGAGTGGAGTAAAGGCAGCTTTTCGATTCAGACTGAAAAACAAATTTAGATAATCGAGTCCCAATAATAACATATATACTCAATAATTCAAATTATTGAAATGATAATAAAATAAATAGTTGACAAAATATAACATACAAGTTAAATAGACGTCGGAATTTTCGAAAATCCTTTCGAATAAAATGTATTTTCAGCGGTAACGTTAAGCAGGAATCTAAGTACTAGGTTTTATTTTAGACTCCTGCGTAAATACATCAGATTCTCAACCTAAGTTTACCAGAACAACCCCAGAAGACGGAATAAGTCAAGTCCCAGTGATGAAACATACTCCAACAGAGAATCAAATTATGTAAATGATGGTTGTTTTTTATGAAGATAAAACGCTTCAATAATACATATATAGCTAGCTCGTGTATAACTCGCCAGTAGAATGTGTGAGTTCATTTAAATATCTTGGCATACAACTGTTTAATCAAAGCGCTGAAAGCGCTGATGGTATAGGGGCATATGTAAGGTGAAAATATATGGCATAGTTAACATGGTCAAACATTTTTTAAACAATAAAACATCAACCTTTAAACAAACAAAACCAAAAATGTTTGAAAATTAATTGAGACAATGGTTGAACTAAATATGGAAAAATGGAGATAACTAAAATAAGCAGACCAGAGTTATGTACCTAGTATTTTGCCTTTCTCCTGGTCACACGGTATAGCTGTAACCACTTTGAAGTGAATCTGCCAAACAGCAACAACGTTTTGACCAATGAATGCAAACCATGACGGACAGACAAATGCAGGTCAAATAGGCAGACAGTCGGCCGGACGCCGGATATAGCCTCCAAGATTTACAGACAGAGACAGCACATAAAGTATTGATTACAGAAGACTGTTTCGATGCATCAAAACACGTCTGTGTTTAGGAAACGGTTAATATGTTATGGAATTGGTAATGTATTTGTTATCACACATAAGCCGAATCTAGCGATTTGTAGTTTATTTCAACTCCGAAACGGAATCGAAAAAAGTTAATTGACAAAAACCTATTTCGACTACATTTCTAGTTTATGTGTCAACAGATACATCTAGGACTATTTCACATGTTGATGGACGTTGAGACTTCAATTTACGCAAATGCAAATACATTATAATTAAGGTCCAAAAATCGCTAGAAGCGCCTCACTTAAAAAATAATATTGACCTTGCTGTTATAACTCGTGTTTATGCTGAAATGAACTAATCTCTAATATGTAGATTGAATGTATATTTCCCAGTTTGGTCGACATACTGACAGACAGACAAACGAAATAATGGAAAAATATCCTTTCCAGCGACATATGAGAATATACAACACAAAACGCGCCCTGTTTTACCAACAGTTCCCCAGTAGCTGTGAGACCGTTAGTACCATTCTTTCAAGGCTTTTAGACACAGTAGGACGTTCTCTCTTTGGACGAATTATGAAATAACAAGTTTATTTACAGTCTTCCTAACCCTTGACCTCCTAGACTAAATATACAGCAAATAACATTGAACTAAGGCTAAACTATTAACCTGAATTAATGAAAGTATAATTTTGAATAGTGATGAAAACATTGTAGAAATAGACAAACTTACTGATCATTCATCTGTTAAGGTAAGTCAAAAAGTGTCTGAAATGGGCAAACGTTAAAATTATAATTGTGTGCAAATGTTTTAGTTATCTAGATTATAGAAACAAAATTCATTCATATTTCAAAGCATTGTTTGAAAAGGAGGAATTGCACATTGTCAGTAATTGGTCCGTTTGCAAAAATCCTTTCAATATTTGCATGTTACTAAGTTACGGAAACGGTTCAACCCTTTCCCGCTTACCGTCGCTTTTTGACACATGCGCAGCAGACGGCATTGAAATACATCGTGACAAGAGGAGAAATTGCTTATAGTGACCAATTTCCTCTTTTTTCACAAAGGTTTCATCTGTTTAAGTTATCACTGTCCATAAATTTCTCGTTATTATTCATCTATTACAGGTTATTCAAACCTGTATTAAGAAACCATACGAGGGAAACGTTGTAAGTGGTCTCTTATTGAGGTACAAATGTATGTTTCGTTTGTTTGTGTCTTATGTGTCTTATGTCTTATGTATACTACAATATACATGTGCAATATACATGTATTGAAGATAAATTACAATAAACATTCTGTTGTTCTTTTAATTATATATTTTATTTCATTATTAATCATATTTATTTTCAAAACTGTAAGTAGATATATAAAACATATATAAATAGAATCACAAACTTGATTGCTATTTTGTATTTAATGTCTTGTTTAATATATAACATTATGAGAATATATATGTTCACTAGATCACTACATCACTTAGCCGATGACATGATATTACGTTGATATGATATCGCATTATGATAAAACAAAATGGAACCTGTTTGAATAAACTCTAATTTCATTGTTTTGAATTTTGTTAGATAAACGTGTTATCACCATTGGAATGCAGAAAACAGACACAGATCCAATTAAACAGATCAAAAAGTCTGACCAAAGTTATCATAAATAAACAAGAAACAAACCCCTTAACTATCCAATTGGGGTGATTTAATACGGACATAATTGACGTTAAAGTGTATTAAATACACCCAGCGCCCGATGTCGAATCCATACACTCAGAGTTTTGTAGAAAACTTCTGTGTGTAAGTCGCTTTTCCAATCTAGACAGTCTATACGGAGAATTGGGAAGAATCCCTATGTCCATACATAGAACATCTATAACTATCAAATATTGGATAAAGATACTCAATCAAAATGAAAATTTAATTTTATTCAAAAGCTAAATGGTTATGAAATAAGGTTTAGAAAACGATTTATATTGCGCAACAAATAATTGGGTATTTAACAGAAATAAATAAATTCTCGATGGATGTGTTCTTGCTTGTATCTGGCATAACCAGTTTACTGTAATGGTCCTATCACACTAGGCCGAATGCCATTCCGTTTGCTTTCCGAATAGGAATTTGGGTGTTCGGGGAGCAAACGGATCATATTCGGGAAGCATTCAGTGAGTTCTATGAGCATACTGGCTGTTCGGCTCCGGACGGATGCATACGGAACGGCATTCGGTATTTACAACAATGTGTTGTGCGTGTTCAAAATCATTTTCATCGACCTTCCGAATCATCCGAATGTGGCGTCCATGTGTATTCGGGAAGTATTCGGGAAGCATTCTAGGAGCATACGGTATGTACGGAAAACGTTCGGGAAACATGCGTCTACTACTTGGTGCATTCGGAATGAAAATTTGGAGGTACTGTATACTTTCCGAACACCTCGAATGGACCTAGAACATGACGAATGCTTTCCGAAGGTTTTCAGTATCCTCTCCGTATTGCAAACGGAATGGTATTCGGCCCACTGTGATCGCCCCGAAATGGATTTTTTTTCTAGAATGCACAGTACATTTCGTATGCTTGCAGAACATCCCGAATGGACATAGAATGCATGCGGAAAGAGTTCGGTCCATTCTAGGTCGATTCGCTGTGTTCTGTTAGCATTCGGAAAGAATACGGAAATCGTTCATAAAAATAACATTTCGAAATCAACATGCTGGAAGTATTTGGTCTGTTCTGAAAGCATTCGGAAACTATACTGAAAACATTTGGACAGCAAACGGAAAGCATTCGGTGATACATTGGATAAAACACATTCGGAGGGACATAAAATCACAACACTTTCGTATACGGAAAGCGAACGGAAGCTCATTCGGGCCAGTGTGATCGCCCCATAACAGTTAATTATGAAATGATCAAACAGCGAATCTTAGATTTTTACTATCAAAATTGGTACTCCTGTATCAATAATTCGAATCGTTGAGAAACGTATTGCTTATTTAAACACGACTTCAAATTCGAAAAGTTACCTAGACAACGATACAAACTCTTATTTTAGAAAAGTATTCACTCAATTAAGAATATCCTCTTATGAATTAGCAATAGAACGAGGTCGTCACTTAAATTTACTTCGAAATAATAGAATTTGTCCAAATTGTTCAAATAACCAAACTGAAAATGAATATCATTTCCTACTTATTTGTTCAAAATATTCGGATTTTAGACCTAATATATTAAACGATATTACTATATTTGGCCATCGTTACAAAAAATCACAAACTTACTCTCCAATAAGTCTATTAGTATTGCTAAAAATATGTCAAAATTTATTTACTATGCTAATTTAAAAAGAGTTAAGTTTTCCGCTTAATTTTCTAGGTTGTTGAATATTTGTATGTTCTTCTGTAAACAAAAAATCAATATTTGTATTTTTTGGTATAAGCATATTGTTTGTTTAACGCAATAAAATAGTTATATTGTATTGTATTGTATTGTTTATCTGTTTATAATTATTACATACATTAAATGTGTAGTGTAACGGTTAGCATATTCGCCTTTTTGTCTTATAAATTGCTGATATCAGTGGTTCCATTTTTCATTCGACACCGCTGCAATAAACTCCTTCAAAATATTGTGATTTTAAATAAATTCAAAAGCAATGCATTTAAAAAAAAATCACATATGCATTGTGAAACACTTTAAGAAATGGATTCATTCGTCTGTATTATGTTTTTACGTCGCTTTTAACAATATGTCAGATATAAGAGGCTGAATAAAATGTAGATTACACAGGACTTTATTTCTGCTTTGATAGTATAATTGGACTCTCAATATAATTATCATTCTTAGGTAATTGTGATTTTGATATTACATGTATATGTGTTAATTGCATTAATGAAACCGGCTAAAATCCACTGTAAACCAGGAGTTGTGCTTAGCAGAAACTATGAAGATAGCAGAAGCGCATATGCATGTCAAATGTTAGTACATCGATAGACCACCATACTGTGTGTACAGTATTCTGCGTTGACCTCATTTATCATTCAATAAATTGACATAACAATGTGCTATTGTAAAGTGTTCAAGTTATACTTTTGGGGTCGGTAAATCCATGTCCAAATGTTATCTGTAGTTAGCCCCTTGCTGTGAGCTCTTTCAGTGCTTTTATATATATATATACTGACACCTCACTATTTAGCTGCGTACCTGTTGTATACGTGAAATGAAATTATTTTCACACGAATAAGTATCAAACCGTCACTACTCATTTAAAGTGCCAATACAATTCACGGAAATGATTTTTGAGATATTTAAACACAATTTTCACGATAGGATATATTGATATTTTTGAAAAATGCAACATTCAGCGGTATATTGATTTTTTTTAGTTGTCTGACAATATATCCGGTATAAGTTTTCGTTTGTTTGCAGGAGGTATTTACATTATTATTGTCATGCAGTTGCTCTGTTTAATATATGTTTTAAAAAAGTTTCAAATGAATATGTATATCGGCACGGTCTCCCAGCACTATGTGGTAACAGCGTCTTTCCGATTATCCCACATTTTGAAAATGCTATTTACCCTTAAGGCGGATGGGGTGAAGATGGGTAAGGGAAAGGTGAGAAAACAGTCCGGTTATTTTTCATATTTAAAGTTTACATTATTTACCTATCCCTTGTTCAATAAAAGTGCACATAGATTCTTTACTGATTGCACACAATTTAATTATTTTAAAGTAATTTAAATAGTTGGATGCGGTTTTTCTCCATTCATTTGTTTGCCCAAACATGCAATCATATATATATATTTAGTCTATGTTTTTCCCTAAAAAAACACGCTCATAATTAACACTTAAATTAAATTAAAATTTAATTTTTTACTTTTTTTATGTTTTCCGACAAAATCAACCCGATATGTCCGCTGTGGTGCTATTACATCGTTGTATGCATTTGAATGGTTTCTGCATTGCCCTTTCACACTCACATATCTGGGAATTGTGAACAATTAATTACCTACGGGGTTTGTTTTCTAAGTCCTTCGAGGCAATTGAAGTCGGTGCATGTTTGAAAAGATGCTTAGATTGAGATGTTGTCCACATACTGTATTCGTTCTTATAAATCAGTACAATACACACCACTTAATAACATTCGGGCACATTTGCTTACAGACAGTTATATATGAAGATGTACAATGTTTAAATTTGATAATTTAACGAGAAACAAAATACCAATCAATTACTGTGAGACAAAGTATAAACCAATTACTATGGAAAAAAAATACCAATCAATTACTATGAACTAAAGTATCAATCAATTACTATGGACCAAAATATCAATCAATTACTACGAAACAAAATAACAATACTATGAACAAAATATCAATCATTTACTATGAACCAATTGTTCATATATTGCATGATATATGCAAACAATACTTATTTTTCATTACATTATAAAACAGTTTATATCATTCAGACTTACTTAACACAGTATTGTAGTTGCACGGACGAGAGTTATTACTAGCAGTTATCTCAACGATCTGGTAGTCTATCAAAGTGTTCATATTTAGGTCCGTAAAGTTAGGTTGACGGATTAACGAGTGACGAACTGTGACCTTCTTTAGGTCCGAGACGAGTAACGAACTTCAAATTATTTGTGAATTTAGGTTAACGAGTGACGAATTACAAGCGACGAAATACGATTGACGAACTGCCGTAACGTTGGCTAGACGAGCGAAGAATTTACAAGTGACAAACTGTTGCTGCTTCATCAATTCGTCAACTTTTTTCTTGTATGATAAATTATACAGCTAAAGTAAGTTGATATTTTCTGAACATGTAAAATATTCAACGCGCTTCCTGAAAATCAATCTTTATTAGAGAGGACCTAATATAAGCTATAAGCTTTCAGTCCAATCCATTTCTCCATTGTATATTCCTTGATGTGTTCTACTATGTAAAATATATATGATAATTTAATATGTTTAAACTAATCTAGAAGGACTTCGTCAAGTTCGTCAATTCGTCAACTCGTATTTTTTTTTTTTTGACGAATTGATGAAAGTAAAATTTTTCTAAAAACCTTATTTCAGTCTTTTAGATAATGTATCTGGACGTATTGAATGCAAATACGGTCCTATTTCTAATGTCATGGCCACCAGTCATCCAGAAGAGTATCGTCAAGTTCGTCAATTCGTCAATTTGCTTGACGAATTGACGAAAAAGAAAAATATTTTCTGAAAACTTTAGTTCTGTCTTTTAGATAATATATCTGGACGTATTGAATGCAAATTAGACCCTATTTCAAATTGAATGGCCCCATTAGTCATTCAGAAGAGCTTCGTCAAGTTCATCAATTCGTCAACTCGTCAATTTTGGTTGACGAATTGACGAAAAACATATTTTTCTCAAAAACTGTCTTTTAGATAATGTATCTGGACGTATTGAATGCAAACAAGCAAATTCAGAGAATTATGGTCCCCCGCTTTGGGGGTCTTATTGGTTGGGTTGCAACGCTTCCTGGCATATTGTAACTGTCTTTTCTGTCTAGAGAAGGCTTTATTGTTATGGTTCAAAAGTTATGATCAAGGTTAATATTTTTAAAATGTAGGTCAAAGGTCAGGGTCAAGGTCACAAGGTCCAAAAAATTGGTATTGACTACCTCTTATGGTTCAGAAGTTATGATAAAGATTAAAATTGTGGAAATATAGGTCAAAGGTCATGGTGAAGGTCAAAAGGTCAAATATTTGGTACTGATGGAAAGGGCTTGTTGTAAGGAATACACATGTAAAATATGAAAGCAATACTTGTTATGGTTCAGAAGTTATGCTCAAAGTTAACATTTTGGAAATGTAGGTCAAAGGTCATGATGAACGTCACAAGGTCAAACATATGGGTACTGAGTGAAAGGGCTTGTCACAAGGAATACACATGTGAAATATAAAAGCCCTACCTGTAATGGTTCAAAAGTTATGATCAAGGTTAAAGTTTTCAAAATGTAGGTCAAAGGTCACGGTCAAAGGTCAAAAGGTCCAAAAATATGATACTGACGAAAAGGTCTTGTCACAATGAATACACATGTGAAATAAAAAAGCCCTATCGGTTATGGTTCAAAAGTTATGATCAAGGTATATATTTTTAAAATGTAGGTCAAAGGTCAGGGTCAAGGTCACAAGGTCAAAAAAAGGTGGTGATCCTTCCTATAAAGTTTCATCAAATTCCAAAAAGCGGTTGCAGAGAAATAGCCCGGAAATGAATTTAGTCATACATAGCCTGATGGTGGAGTAAAGGGTCATAACTCCGTGAAAAAAATTCCAAGCGGAACGCAAACACGATATGCGCATCTACACTTGGTGGTGATCCTTCCTATGAAGTTTCATAAAATTCCAAAAAGCGGTTGCAGAGAAATAGCCCGGAAATGAATTTAGTCATACATAGCCTGATGGTGGGGTAAAGGGCCATAACTCCGTGCAAAATAATCCAACCGGAACGCAAACACGATATGCGCATCTACACTTGGTGGTGATCCTTCCTATGAAGTTTCATAAAATTCCAAAAAGCGGTTGCAGAGAAATAGCCCGGAAATGAATTTAGTCATACAGAGCCTGATGGTGGAGTAAAGGGCCATAACTCCATGAAAAAAATTCCAACCGGAACGCAAACACGATATGCGCATCTACACTTGGTGGTGATCCTTCCTATGAAGTTTCATAAAATTCCAAAAAGCGGTTGCAGAGAAATAGACCGGAAATGAATTTAGTCATACATAGCCTGATGGTGGGGTAAAGGGCCATAACTCCGTGCAAAATAATCCAACCGGAACGCAAACACGATATGCGCATCTACACTTGGTGGTGATCCTTCCTATGAAGTTTCATAAAATTCCAAAAAGCGGTTGCAGAGAAATAGCCCGGAAATGAATTTAGTCATACATAGCCTGATGGTGGGGTAAAGGGCCATAACTCCGTGCAAAATAATCCAACCGGAACGCAAACACGATATGCGCATCTACACTTGGTGGTGATCCTTCCTATGAAGTTTCATAAAATTCCAAAAAGCGGTTGCAGAGAAATAGCCCGGAAATGAATTTAGTCATACATAGGGGTAAAGGGCCATAACTCGTCAGGGTCAAGGTCACAAGGTCAAAACAATTGGTATTGAAAGGGGTTGTCACAAGGAATACACATGTGAAATATGAAAGCAGTACCTATTACGGTTCAGAAGTTATGACCAAGATTAAAGTTTTTGTGACAGCGTGACTGACGGACTGACGGACGGACTGACGGACTGACGAATGAGAAATAATAGTCCCCGCGCTTTCGCTAAGCGGGGGACAATTAGGCCTTAATTCAAATCTCATGGTCACCTTGTATCTTGTATCGTTATATTCCTCCTGTCTTAGTAGCACTCCGTAGGGATACATAAGAATAATATAAACATTTTTAAATACGCCTATACATCACTACTATCCATTAATTCCCTCATCTTAATTAACTATAGAATAACATTCAATTGTCCGTGCAGCTATCTCCGCTCCCTGACTCTCTCCGTATCTTTCTCTCTCTGTATCACTCTTTTTAAGTATCTCCCGTCTCTCTTTATATGCATCTGATGTTTTGTATGTCTATATCTCTGTCTCAGTCTGACTGTATGTCTCTCCCCTCTCTATATCTCTCTCTATATATATATGTCTCTGGATATCTCTCTCTTTGACTTTCTCTCTCTCTCTCTCTCTCTCTCTCTCTCTCTCTCTCTCTCTCTCTCTCTGTCTCTCTCTCTGTCTGTCTGTCTCTCTCTCTCTCTGTCTCTCTGTCTCTCTCTCTCTCTCTCTCTCTCCCTCTCTCTATGTCTCTATATCTCTATGGCTCTTTCCCTCTGTCTCTCTCTACGTATCTAGCTATATCTATGTCCCGCTCCCTATTTCTCTCTCCCTCTCTCTTTCGCGCGCGAATTCTGTATATCTCTGTATATGACCTTATTACTCAGTTTCTCTATCACCCACATCCAATCTTCTTCTGACTGTTTCTCCGTGTCTGACTCTCTCCCTATCTATCTCTATCTCTGTATCACTCTGTGTAACTATTTCCCGTCTCTGTTTCTATGCATTTGAATATCTGTTTCTCTATATCTCTGTGTCAGTCTGACTGTATGTCTCTCCTGTGTGTGTGTGTGTGTGTGTGTGTGTGTCTGTCTGTCTGTCTGTCTGTCTGTCTGTCTGTCTGTCAGTCAGTCAGTCTCTCTCTCCATCACATCTCTCTTTTCTCCCCTCTCTCTCATATAAGGCAGACTGAGTGAACACGTACTTACTTACTTCGTTCTCAACTTAAAATATCTTAGTATGTTTTCATCAACAGTTGTTTTGTGCCTTTAATACTGATCCTTTTAAACAAAATATAATTATTTCTATTTTGTCCTTTTTTACAAGATGCATATTTATACATACGTAATCACTCATTCTAAGGAGAATTAGGATATTGATCATAACAAAAATGAAACTGTTCTAAATTGGTAAATTTGTCCAAAATATGACAATACGGATATTGAACTTTATAGCAGATACTTTTTTGAACATCAACAAATACATACGATGGTGATGATTTCTTAAAAAGCAACATTTACACATATTTTTTCCATTTGTAATTTACGGTACCTTGCTCTTACAGTACACTTTAACTCAAACTTGTATGTATGGAAGGTATAAGCATGATTGCACCAATTCTATGACAAAGATAAACATTTTTCTCCACACCAGCGTTCATTATTAGTCCGAAAACTTAGTGTAAATGCCTTACTATTACACTCAAGTTGTTAACCGTATAATGAATAAGCCTCCTTCCGTATTTGAATTAAATATCACCAGTTTGTAGTTTATATTTTTGCAATTTATATGAAATGCTAGAAATGTAAAGACAACAGACAAGTACAAAATCGAATTTTCGGTGTATTTTAAAATAGATTAATAATTTATGCACATACATTGTATCGTATATTACAAAATTTCAAAGGAACATATAAGTTACGTTTAACCTAACATTTAACTACATGTAGAAATAATGTATATCTTCTTTGATCCCAGGTCATAGATATATGAGCCTTTCCGAGAAAATCAATATTCAATATTATGGACATGCTAATCCGGATCGACACATTCCGTCTCAGTGGGATAGAGGTTTATGGTAATGCTTCCTGAAATAGAAAATCCACAGGAGGCGAAAAGTGTCTGTCCTGGTTAGCCTGCGCGGCATGGTTAGGCTGATCCGGGTCTATACTTAACGCACAATGTTGGTAGTTTATTGTGAAACGGCTCATATATATATATTACTCGTTTTGAGCAATTTCACCTTTTGTCGCAGTGTTTTCAAAAGTCGTCTGCTGCAGACGCGTCAGAAAGCGTCTATATGAGGCAAAGGGTTAATATGTTCTTCCGTTCAAACATAACGGTACAGAATTGTTCTGTTATTTTATATACAAAAGTTTGAACACAAATATTGGTTATACTAACTTCAAGTATTAAATAAATGTGTATATACTTATCATTCATGAACATTACTTATAAAGCTTCAACGATTTATGAGACATCCATTTGTATAGCTGAATGGGTGTTCACTTTACCAATCAAGCGGACATGATCCTATAATTTATTACAAACAATTTGTAAATGAGCATATTTTATCAGTTATTTGTATTCTATGTGTGAGTATCCTCGTCGTTATAGGAAAAAAAATATGTTGTTTAAAAAAAGTGATGCTTGCAACTTTTCAACCAGCCCGTCTCGGACATAACATAATTCAATTAAGGTACATATCTTATCTTCGTCTCTATGTGCTGTGCACAGTGTTCTCTAGACAAACAACAGTCCCAACAATAACTAATTGCTCTAAGCTAACCGGTTGAATGACCAGTACCGACAAACTTCATGTAGTTCCATTGCGCATTTTGAAAATATTAATCTTGTTAAATCGTGTAATGTTCGATACTTCACTGAGTAATGTTCAAGGCCAACAACTTTAGGATGATTACTGCTGTCAAAATTTGATGCTGTCACATCCGAAATAAACGTAATAAATGTGACTTTATATTACATATATAAGCAGATAGATTCGCATACATTACAAGATTTGAATATTGCTTGATACAGTTGTGTGTTCATGCATACAGCATTAAAAGAGAGTGTTATTGGTATAACCTACAGTCATGTAGAGACTTTTTACACCGCTGTTTATGTCAGAACTGTTCACGTATTATTAATTTCAGTTCAATGCTACAAGAAACCAATAGAATGGCAGATAAAACGGAATTGACAAAAGAAGAAAAGGAAGTGTCTCTAAAAAAATCAGACAAAACTAATGACAAACAAGATCAAGCCGATGATCAAGAAGTAAACAATATTCAAACTGACGGGGATAAGAGAGCCAATGTAGGTAATGACGACATGCCCGTCCAGAGTTTAGCACGCGATACTACTAATACTGACAAGTTAGCCGAAGATAACGTTGAAGATGAAGAAATAGAGTTAGCTAAAAAAAGATGGCGGACCTGGATTTACAGGATGGCTTTCGTTTATAATGTCCTGTTTATCACTCGTCTGTTATCTCCTCGATGTTGTGACAGACATAGATCTAGTTGTTTCCTACTACAAAAAAGGTGAGACCATTTTATACATGGGATGAAGCTATGTCTGCATAACACATGGTACTTGTCTGTATAACACCGGACAACTTCGGGTCCTTGTTTATATATGTAAGAAGATTCAATAAAGCACTGTTAAGTATTGTCTGTGTGAGCGGTACTCTGCGAAGAACAACCTTAACGTTATTATTACATGTGTGAAGAAAACTTGATTGCCCTGAAATGGATAATTTTTTAATGAAGGTTTTCTTTTTTTTACCCTTCTTTGACTAATTGGCGAACAGTGAATAGCAATATCAGATTGCCAGGCAGTATTCACTGGCTGATCTGGACATAAATACCTAACAGTTGGTTTTCACAGATCACCACATGCTGAATGAATAAATTCAAATAGTCGAACAACTTTTCTGGAAGTCTCTTGAAAGTTGTTTTGATAATAAAAAGAAACCCGATACTACAAGTATGCGAGTTGATCGTAATTGCCTGTAACTATTATTATGTCGTATGTAACTTTAACTCTTCCCAACAAATCTGCAGCAGACGATTTTGAAAATATTTTGTCAAAACTATGGAAACTCTCTTATAAATGAATTATTGAATAAAGTTGAAAATATTGTGGCAAAATTAGAAATTGCTCATCATGAATGCTATGAGGCGTCATAAGGGGTCTAAAAGTGAGAAAAGGGTCAAGCAAAGTGCCCTTATTCTGTAAAGTACGAATTTGAACTACAATACAATGCTATATTTTATTGCATCTATATGGGAAAATATTGAGTTGAACGAGATCATTCGGCTGAGTTACCCGAGCTTGAGTCCCAACACAATAGATACCCATAATCATGCAATAACCTTTTTATTGTATAATTTGATACTGGCTATTTAAAATGTGTCGTCTTGTTTGTTTTAAACTTTTCAGAATTTTAAAAATGAACACTCTTTTTGGATTGTTTATATCAATAAACATTAACGATCTATCGCGCAATTATACTGTCCTTTCCAATGGTTGTAGAGTCGTGGAAAATATAATTTAAGAACCGCCATTGTTGTTCCCCATTCTCCAATTATACATTCCGAAATTTTTGTCAGTGCGAGAGCAACAAAATCTCGCGAGATTTAGGTCAGGGGGGTACATCCGGTAACGAATGTAAACAAACACTAGTTGTCATCGACAAAAATTATAAAATGTATATTTAGTAATATTTACATTGTTTTTATTGATTTACTTTTGTCAGCAATTATTCGCAACTTTATATCAAATATGGATTATGTGAAATAAAAATGCAAAGTGAAAGGAAATGGGTAAAAAAGACTTTTGCTGTGCAGAATGCTGCAGTCGAGGGTATCAAAAGTTGTGAAAAATGGAGAGTCAGTAACAATACCTTGGAATCCAAGCAAATCAACTAAGTTGTGTAGCTGTCATTTTGAAGACCCCCCCAACCCCCAAAGTCTAGGAGAAAGTCGTTTGCTGTACCTGGTATAGTTTCTCATAGACCAGCGAAGGTTAAAAGATCCAGACATGTACGAGAACGGATTCCGCTAGTGCAAACAATTAAACATGAGTTCAACATTGAAGTTGATCTACCGGTAAGAATCATAAACCTGAATTACTTGATCAGGAATCTAGAACTAAATGTATGACCTACATTCCTGACCTGATTATACTTTTATATTTACTTTAAGATGCAGACCCCTTGCTAGTTTTTATATTCACTATGAAAGCATGACTTAAAAAATAAATTACCTATTATTCACTTTTATCAAACTGACTGGTTATTGGTACTGTAATTCTTGTCGGTTAATTTTGTTTATTTATTGTGTCTGCGGTTTATTATTTATTTTGTCGGTTTATCAGTAGTACGCAGTGCTCATTTAGAAATATCTACGACTTTTGAAAACATCCATTGAACAATATCTACAAATAAAGTGGAAATATTGATTTAAGTTGAAAACATTGTGACATAAGGAGTAATTACTAGTAAAGAGCTATTCCTCCCTTTTCCAAAATGTTTTCATAATTGGTATGATGTATGTGGAAAAGGATTTAGATATAAATTACTAAATACTGGAGAAAGTTATAAGAAACAACATATTTGTTTAAAAGTTTAATGAATACACTCTTTGATGATGCTAACCCTTTCCCACATGTATATATATATATATATATATGCATTTGATCTATGTGATACACTGTTTTATAATATCATTTGCAGCAGATGATATAAGAAAGTAATGTAATCATAATGACAAAATTCTCTTTTTTTTTCTCACAATGTTTGTCTGCTGCAGGTGTGTTGTAGGAAACGGTTATTTAAACGAAATATAGAGAAATCAAATATATATAACACTAACAACTATTGAATATCACTATTAAATCATTAAATTATATACACAAACAATTTTAACATTAACATAAAACCCATTTTTTAAAGTCTTGATTCCATCGTGTTAATATAAAAATCTCAGACTCTTTTGTAACAACAATTATTAAGACAATCACACAAATCAACCAGTATTTATTTTAAATTTCAGAGTCTAACAGATGATGATGTACCACCCTGTATCACAAATACCCTATCTGATGAAGTCAACAATGAATATTTACATGTCGATATAAGCCCAGGTGTGTCTATCGAAGTTACTGATGAGGTACAATTACTGACAATAAACATCCAATAACATTACTAAAAAATGAAAGTCAATACAGTACATGCATTCATATTTGCAAAACATTATAATTGATATAGCAGGTACAACATTTCTGTTGATCAAATAAAATTTTGAAAATTACATAATATATAATAATTCCACATCCTTGTAACTGAGCCCTTGTAGCTCAGTCAGTAGCGACGTGAGCTGCCAATCCAGGGCCGCCGTGATATGACTGAAAAATTGATGAAAACGGCGTTAAACCCCAAGCAATCAATCCACATCCTTGTAACTTGGTTCACCCTTTCCCATATACAGACAGTTTTTTACCCAGTGAAGCAGTCAACTTTTTTAAAACAATGTAACAAAAGTAGAAATTTCGCATAATGAACAATTACTCCTTCTTCCTCAATGCTTTAATTTTTAACCAATGTTTAAAATTTAAGTATAACAATGTTAAGTGTTTTATAAACCAAATGTTTCTTCTTCATATTTTGTTTTATTTAGGAAAGGGTTTACTAGTGAGGAACTTGAATTAAGTTAGCTTCTTTTTTTCCAGCTTCAGCAGCCAAATGACCATGATTACTTGTCAACCAGAGTCGACACTAATGCCAGCAAATTTGTCTCAGAAAATGAAGATCTTCATGACTTTATAAAGGCCTGTGAAATCTACAAAAGTGATTCACTTGAATTGAAAAGACTGAAGGAAACTGGACAATTAATGAAGTTTGAAAATTTAAAGGAAAATCCCAAACTGTTCCAGTATTATACAGGACTGAAGGATGAAGTTTTTATTGCTTTATTCCATTATCTTGAGGACAAAGCAAAGTATATGAAATACCCATATGGAGCTAGAACAACACTTTTTAAAAATCATGCGGACTCAAACAGAAGGAAGCCTGGCAAGGCACGTACATTTAGTCTGGAAGAAGAAATGTTTTTCACATTAGTGAAAATGAGATCAGGTCTGCAGACAACTGACTGTGCTGTTAGATTTGGAATGTCAGCCTCGACATTCAGTTCTATTTTCACTGCATGGGTAACACTTTTAGCTTTAGAACTTGAACAAATCTGTAAGATGCCACCCACTTCAGAAATAAATGATATTGAATAGGCTAAATGTTTTGAACCTTTCCAAATTGTACGTGTTATAGTGGATTGTACCGAGTTGTTTGCAGCAACTCCATCTTCTGTTGGTGCACAAATTCAGTTTCATTCCAGTTACAAGCATCACTCTACAGTTAAATTTCTTTTGGGCATGAACACAGGTGGAGCCATTACTTATGTTTCGGAAATGTATGGAGGAAGAGCTAGTGACAAATTCATAACTAATGAGTCCGCTGATTTCCTTGGTTATTTGAATTGTGGCGAAAAGGTGATGGCTGATCGAGGTTTCACAATTCAAGATGATTTGCCATCTGGTGTGAAACTGATCATTCCTTCATTTAAGCACAAGGACAAATCCCAATTTACAAAAATTGAACTGCAGGAGAACAAAAATAAATCAGAGGCCCGAGTGCACATTGAAAGGGCAATAAGAAGAATTAAACAATTTCTTATACTGAAATGTGAGATGAAAATCACCCAAGTTGATGGATATGAAAATATTTTTAAGCCATGTAGTTATTTAGTTAACTTTCAAGACCCTTTTTTAAAGGCATAATAGACAGTGCGTAACTTGCAGGAAGAACAATGTGTTATTTTCAATTCCGATAACAACATTTATACATGAATATTGAAGTGATTCAACTCTTTCCATCATATAACAAATCTGCAGCATATAGCTTTGAAAACTTCAGGCAATGGCATAACAATCATTGAATGAAAGCAAGATTATTGAATTTAAGTTGAAAAACATTGTGGCAAAAGGCGATTGTTTTCAAATGTTACATTATGTACATTGCAAGTTGGAAAGGGTTATTCAACAATTGTATTTATATTCATGACAATGGGTTACTTTTAAGCATTAAACTGTTTTCCCCATAGTAGATGCTTGTTTTCTATAAATACAAGAAATGTTATTTATTGAAGTTAAAAACATTGTTTCAAAAGGTAGAAATTGCTCATCCTTTTGCAAGCAAGAATGTTTTCTAAATTTCTTTATCCCTTTTCCCACCTTTAGACGCATTTTGAGGCATCTGCAGCAGACATCTTTTGAAAACATTGTATCAAATAGGAGAAATTGCTTAGAATGAGCAATTTCTCCTTTTTGAAACAATGTTTTCATTTTTTTTCAGTAATTATACCTACAATTATAGAGATTTTCTATATTTTTGAGAAGACATTATCAAATTCGTCTGCTGCAGGTTGGCTATATGTGTGAAAGGATTAACTCTCAAGAGTAAGTAATTCTTAAGTAATACTTATATTATTTTTATTAAATTGCTGCATAAATGAGCAGTTCTGTGTACATAAAGTGATGATGGCATTTGTGTATGAGTCAGAAAATTCAAAGCAATAAATTGACAAAAATATCTTTATCTATTTGCATGCTATAACACTAAAACACTTACTTATTGAAAATACATTCTTAATGCCTTGAGTATGCTCAGATTTCATACTGTGTACTTATGTTTCTAAGCTAACAGCATATCACCGGCCTTTATAATTGAATAGATGACTTATGACTAAAAGTGGAAAACATTGTGACAAAAGACGAAATTGCTTGTTTAGAGCAATTTCTCCTATTTGATACAATATTTTCAAAACGATTGTCTGCTGCAGAGGCGTCAGAAAGCGTCTATATCAGCGAAAGGGTTAACTCTTTCTCACATATACATATGTAGACTCTTTGTGATGTCTCAGCAGATGAAGACTTTTGAAAACATGACAAATGGGGAAATTGTAATTTCTCCTTTTGCCACAATATTTTCAACTATATATTTGTATACTACTGTTAGTGAATTATACCTTCAATTTTCAGTGAATACGATGTGTGCTCTAAGTTACCATAAGTTATATTGAATTACTAAGAATAATCAAAAGTTAAATGTATATCTATGAAAATGATTTCATTAGTCTTGAGACTAGTTTTGTATTAGAATAGCTGATTATTTATTGTTGTAATTTGTGGCAAAAAGATAAATTGCTAATGATTAGCAATTTCTTCTTTTGTTACAATGTTTTCAACTCTATTATACTGCTATTTAAAGAGATGTCCAACATTTTTACGGACATGCTTTCAAAGTCATCTGCTGCAGATTTGGTCAATGTGGAAAAAGTTTAATATTCATATCTATTTCTAACTGTTTATAATTACATTTTTTCTTTGTCTGAAGCACATAAAGTTGTTTCGTTACATGACAATGTCATAGTTACAGACACACCGTGGACAGAACCATGGTGGCTCTTCATCCATTATGTCTGGGTCTGGCCTGAAATTTACACATGTCCAGTGGAACCACTGCTGACATTTGCATTTACATTCACAGTTTATGCTGGCTTCTGTGTCACATTTCACATTTTCTTTTAATAACTTGCCACATTTTCCACACGGGTACATTTTTGTCATATCACTTACATCAATTTGGGCATTTCGCCTTTCATTAAGGACATTTGACATGTTTTCAGTTAAATTCACACTTTCACGTAGAGCTGGGAAAACATACTGTCTGTGAAAGTCCATCAATTTGTCTGCAAGGATAAACCAATAGCTTTCATCAAACTTAACTGGCACAATCTTTATTTGATTTCCATCCCACACAACTAAATCTGAAAAATGGACCCCAGTCACTCCCATCTGTCCCTGGATCTGGGCATAGTAGGTGTTGCTATTCGTTTTCAGAGTGAGACCAGTTTCTGACGGTTGGAGGAAGTCCAGGGAACTAATTGTCCGGGTTTTGTCAGTCGGGGTAAATGGACACTTTACCTCCAGCAGCCTCTTTGTGGTCGAGTGGTTAGCGTTGGGGATTTCGAAACCGGGTGTCCGGGGTTCGATCCCCAGTCGTGGCACTACGGTCATTGTGGAGTGCCTTTGGGCAAGGCACATTTTCTAGCCTAGTACTGGTATGTTTACCCAGGGATCATGAATAATTAAATTTAATTGCGCGCTAAATGACCTTAGCTGTCGATGCGCCATAAAACAATATACATTCATTCATTCATTCCAGCAGCCTCTTGCCATGGCATTTACATTTCACAAACCGATCTGGAGAGGCACCTAAATAGTCACAATTGTTCGATATGATAAGACCACAGTCCACTACCTGAAAATCATTGTGATTTAGGTTCACCATTTCCTGTCTGTAGGCTTCAACTGCCACTGATTCCTGCATTTGCCCATACCTGAAATTTACAAGGAAAATTAATAAATCATGCTTATTACTATGTGATGCAGTGTAGTAAAGATAGTCAGTTTCTGGTTTTTTTTAATGTTCCTATTTTCATACCCTGCCAAATGTATGCCTCCTTGAATTTATAAATTCTACACTTTCAAAATCTATAGCAGATAACACTTCCTTTTGCATCAACGTTTTCAATATTTTATATAAATGATATAAAATATATAAACCTTTCATGGAATACCTCTGTAGCTGATAATATTTGAAACCATAGTGACTAAAATCGAAACAGCTAAAATAAATCAAATTCTGTTGCTTCATTGTTTCCAATGCTTTATTAAAGTCATATCATATATAGTTCCCAAATATTAATTATTATATATATGTCTATGAATCAAATGTTATAATTCTTATGGGATGTTATTACATAGATTCTGCCTATGCATATGTGTACATTTGACTTTTTTCCTGAAATAGTATACCTCTATAGCTAAAATTTGAAACCATAGTGGAAAAAGTAGAAACAGCTCAAAATAAACAACTTCTTATGTCACATCAATGTTTTCAATGGTTTATATATAAATCATATTAAAGTCCTCAGATGTCTCATTATCATAATTTTTCCAATACATAAACTTCTTAACCCTTTCCATCATATGCCAATTCTGCAGCAGATGACTTTGAACATATTTTGTCAAAAAATAGAAAATCTCTATTATTGAATGGTTAACCTATGACTAAAAGTGGAAAACATTGTGGCAAAAGGAGAAATTGCTCATTTTGAGCAATTTCTTCTTTTGTCACTATGTTTTCAAAAAACTGTCTGCTGCAGATGCATCAGAAAGAGTTTGATATGAGGGAAAGGGTTAAAATATCATTTCAGGTAAACAGCCAAACATGTTGTACATGACAATTTACTTTGAAATCTTTGATGTTAACACTTTTGTTATAGGCTGGAGGCCTTATGTCAATAAAATATATCAGAAATGTCATGAGGTAGTTGTAATGTATTCAAATTTTAGTTTTCAAGTACCTTGTACCTGTGTTCCCTTTGAACTTATTGCCATGAACGATATTATCCGTAGCTTCTGTACGTCTTCCTTTGGTGTCAATCACTTTCTTATGGCTAACCACTCTTTGAAAATTGGATTCAGTTATCAGTCCAAGACGGTACTTGTGTCAATGTGCAGAGTTAGACTGCTTTTGTGTCAATAACTCAATTTTTCTTTTCTCCGCAAAGGTGTAAGAAACCATTGCCACTGGTCTTACCGTTTCAATTTTTAACTTTTCTTTTAATGTGAGCGGGTCAGTATTTGTTTTTACCTCACATAAATGGGAGGGAACAATAGAAGGATTATCCCCATTTAATAATTCTGGCATTGTTTCGACAGTATTAATTTGGTGATTTTGCTTCATATGTTCAGGTCTTTCTTAATCAATAATAGCAGGAGCCACTGCTCTAACCCATGGTAAATCAGGAGCGACTAAGCTCAAGTTATGGTGTAGTTCTTTCAAACTTTCAAAATTCCCAATCCTTTTCTCAATAGGAACTAGGTTAAAGTTGGACGCTCTGAAGGGTTTTTCTTTTTTTGGTCTTCCAGGAATGTTCTTAGATACACTCATTTTCGTAAGTTGTGTTGGAATTGCCTTTGTTAATTAAGTTTTTTTTTTTCATATGTTATGAATTAAATTTTCGTTTTTTTTAGTTTATATAATCATTTCTTAGATATCAATTATTGGTAAAAATGCTCTTCCAAAATACCGGTTAATTCACTAAGCGTGTTAAATACACGGCGTGATAAACACTTCCAGGTTAAAATCGATAACCGAGACGAGATATCCAGTACGCTAAGACGTTTATATAGGGCGTTTCTAGACCATACTATTTGAAAGACCCTGGTTTCATAACAATCTGATACAAATATAGTCGCAAGAGATATGACTTTGTTGAGACACATACAGGCGTTTTTTGTTTTTTTAAATATGGTCTGTGTAAATAAAACATGTGTGTATACTAGACTGAGAACTACACATTTCAAAAAAAATATAAATCAAATTAAGACACAGTCGAATGCAGTGGCAGGCATTTTTTTCTTCATTTTAATTAATGTTTAATTTAACTATTGAAGATAATATAAATAAGAAGACATTTAACAGCCGTCTGTGTTTTGGTTTGCGATAATTTGGTAAAACCCCAAAACAAGACTGTTTTGCTATAAATAGCCTCTCTTTCTGGGTTATCAATTTAAACATGAACCAAATTAGGGGATTTTTAGAAGATGAAAAAATGCTATTATTAGAAACTGGTTTCCACAAATATAAAGTCAGGGACCGCCCTAAAATCAGTCGCCTGTGACATAGCTTCCCCCCCCCCCCCCCCCTTTCTCATTATTCGTAAAAGACCGCCACAAACGTATATATATAATTTCTCTATTAATGAGGATTCAATTAAATGTGTAAAGCAATTATTATATTACACTTACTGGTGATGGATCCAAATTTTCGCGATCTTTTCTTTTCTTGGACATGGCTGTAAATAGTTTTGACAGTCGAGCGCCAAAACAAAAACAAGAGCGTAAATCTTTCGATACGCGCACACACCCCCTGACCTACTTTCGGTAGGAAGCACTTCCGTAATGACGAAAAGGTCAATTTAGTTTCGACTTGAAATTGAATCGTCGACAAAATGATGTGTAATGTATTTTCTAACAGTGTTTTTCATTAATAATTCGTGTATTATCTTATTCTGGTATTTACGCCTGCATATTTGTGTTCTTTATTACGATTTAGATGCCCCGTTTGACCTCGCAGTATGTTCATTTCACATTGGAGGATGACAAAAAAAATCTGAAGACCTACCTTTAAAACAATCATTTGCTTATTCATCCTATCAGTTATGAATCCCTCTTTATTTTGTGTTCATATATTATTAAGATACACTTATTATAGATCGTCACCGACAGTCAAAACAACTTTATAGCGTACGTCCTTACAATCGAGCAATATTATTGATCTAAAAGTCACATTATTACGTCAGAAACTACGTAGATATTTACAAACACAGCTAACGCTATAAATAGACCAGATTGGGGTTTTGTATGTCTATCGATTTTCCACTACGTGTCATCTATAAAAGATGTACCAAACACTGTACTACGAACAATATAAGCACAGTTTTGCCTAGGACTTTCAGAGACTGGAACCCCCTTCCTCCGGACCTTGCGCAGATCACGTCTGTAGACTGATTCAAGTCCCGTCTGTAGTCATACACAGCCTAAACCAACACAAATGTTTTTCATTTCATTTTTATTTGTAAATATATCTAATTGGTGGTTTTTACTATTTTGATGGCGTCACTTGCCTGCGATGCACTAAGCCCTAGGCAGTAACAAAGTAGAAGTAGAAGTTAGCTGGTCTCTAAATCATCAAATGTTGGATGAGAGAGCTTTGTAGCGTTACTGTATGAAAATAGTACCGTCCTTGACAGCACGTGAAAAGGATCTGAGTGCAATATCAATGCGTGCAATATAGACCCGTGCAATATCGACGGATAATGCATACTTTTTTTCAAAAGGGAGAATATAAGAAAAAATATCAAAGTATACAATAAAATACAATACAATCATTCATAGCCAAATAAATATCTGTGTCGTACAACACTGTATTTTGGGCACATGGGGAAAAGTAGTATTCATTTTCATATTGCATTTTTGACAGATTCGATCAATTCTTGATATATTTAGATATCTTACTCTCTATACAATAATAACCTCCCTTTTCGGCAACTGTTTTATGAACTAATGAGCATTATTAGGGTTTATATACTATATATATTTATTTGCTCGCCAAATGGTTAACTCGTTGAGGGTAAACAAAATCAAATCAAAAAATTCATTCCTATATATATAGTGACATGTAAAACAATGATAGATACAGGAATTCAGTGGAACAAGGGTTATTCTAACACTATTGACAATTTCTCTTCTATACACAAAGAAGGATTTGAGCGTGATCTAAATGCAGTATATCACTCTAATTTCCAGAACTATTTTTGGCTGTTCAAATTCCTCCCGCGTATTTTTCATACAACGTTTCTTAGTGCGCATGCGTTACTACGTTGTGCTTGACATTTTTTTGAATGAAGTCACGAGCTTTTGTTGTAAATGCCGTTTGGAAAGTTGAATTGTAGCGGTGACGTAATTGTTTTAAATGACGTCATTCACGTGCTTTACCAACATTTTTGGCGCGCGTGCAGTGTAACAAATTACCTAGATGAGTTTAAGAACAATTGAAAAAGGTATAATAAAAATAAAATGTTCATAGACTGTTAATAAAACTGATTTCAAAATAGTTTGTAAGTTTAAAAAATCGAATATCCCAACAAATACAATGGGGAGTAAAGATAGAATAGCCTACCCGTGATTTTATGAAGGAAAAAAACGTCATGTCAAAACATAGTTCCCCCTTAATTTGTATCCCTTTAAGTTATAAAAAGTTGCTAGAATTGAAATATATCTCATTTTGAGTGATATACTGGCTCTTATATCACGATGTGTCGTTCAGGTGTGTATAAATTAATCACTCAGACCATTCGGCCTTCGTGATTAATTACTACACACCTGAACTTCAAATCGTGATATACGAGCCGGTATATCACTCAAAATGAGATCTGTTACCTAAATATAAACCCGTCCGAATGTGTTGCTTTTCGTGTGACGTCACTCAATTGTCTTATATTCACTTGCCTGTGTTGTGATTCCTCATATGATCATAGCAGGCATTGACTTTTCCATGATTAGGAGAGATATAAACATGCGTTTCGGGGGTAAATGTATGTACGCCTTAAGAGTTATACTATGCTTGCTGGGTTTTGGCATTATTGTCAGGTAAGTTTCCACCGATTGATTTGTTTTATCATTGTTTTGCCAGGTAAGTTTCCAAAGGCTGCTTTATGTAAGCGCTGTCGGATAAATGTGTTAAACCATTTTTCTAAAAATGTTTTGTTTAAACATTATTGAAAGCGTTATTTCTAATGTATGGCACTGTCAAATACCTGGATTTTATGATTGAAACACCAGAACGTAAAGTTTTATATATTCTGTCTGACTTAAACAATTCTGTATGTGAAGAATCCACGGGCAAGTACGTATATGAACTGTGTTCATGTCTTAAATGGACTTAAATCCAATATATATATATGTCTACAACTAGTTTATATACAAATAAGATACTATTATGTATATAATACATGTATTTTTCTCTGAAGTGTCATTTCTGTGATGGGCAGTTTTTAAATTTGTTGTGGCAGCAGAAGCATTTATTCAATATTGCGGGGGTGCTCACCTTTCAAGCTTTGCTATGAAATTTACATGCATGTCTGAATACTATGGTCTAAATTGTGTCATCAGATGCCGGTTAATGTTGAGTACATGCTCTGTCAGTTTCACCACGTTGCCTTCCTATGTTGTATTGCATTCAAGGTGTGTTTGTTTGCACTATAGCATGAGTTATATGTGTTTTGTACCGATAAACTTCATCTAGTATACTATCATTGATGTACCAGGCTGTTAAATATAATAATGGTCTTTTTGAAAATGTTGTTACAAATAACAAACAACTTCCTACAATAATTTCATCCATTTACACCATGTTTTCAATATGGGGTTCACATCGTAAATTTCTATCAACTATGAACATTAATTATATACTCCTCTGTCATTTTGTCTGTCCTGTTTTTCTTACTTTTTCAATTTCATGTACATTTTGTAGAAAGTTGATTATTGTGTTTGTATTATATTGTGTTGTATGTTTACAATGTATCTTCTGCAAAGGAGGATTAATAAAATATATATAAATTGTCAGGCAGGTTTCCTTATAATGCGTTGTTTAACTTTGAATGTTCGGTTGGTTTCCTTAGAATGCGTAGTTAAAACTGTAATAATCAGGTAATAGTTTCTATAGAACGCATTGTTCAACTGTTATTGTCAGGTTAGTTTCCTAAGACTGCTTTGTTTAACCGTTTCTGCAAGATAAGAGTCGAAAGACTGATATGTTTAACCGTTATTGTCAGGTAGGTTTCAATAGAATGCATCGTAAAAACCGTAATTGTTGGGTATATCTCCAAAGACTAGTTTTCTAACCATTATATTCAGGTAAGTTTAACCGGTATGATACAGTTAATTTTCTAAGATTGTAAACGTTATTGTCGTAGATTTGATGTCTCACATAGACATAGACATGGTTTCTCGTCCTTTTCTTGATCTTGAGAAGATACAACCTAGAAACTGTGACTTATCGAAAATGTTAAAAGCGGTAAAATAGTGCAATATTTATGCTTATATTTGTCTGTTGCTAAATTTCGAAATCGTATTCACATTTTGCCATATTTTCCGATTTAATTGGGGTGGTAATAATTCATGTCATATTTCTTCACAGAAAATTGCAACGCCTTTACTACATAATTAAATGGAAGACACAGAAGTTTAGAAGACATGATTACGAGCGAGGTGGGATCAGGGCGGAAGTAAACTTATCATTTCTTGCCTTTCTGTGTGCCTTTACGGAAAATTATCCGCAGTCACTACTGCAGATGTATATCTTTGTACGTAATCCAGTACCCATACACGAGAGAATAGGTATGCGACTTAGTTGATAATTATATGATTTGTTGTCTTATTGATTATCCAATCATTCATTTAATGGTACACTGACGCACACATAGTTGGGCTTTATTTCTATTGTTTTGTCAGAAATACATATAGGTCCATATAACACATATGTGAACAATAAACACTCTGTTCGAAGATGCAATCAGACCCAAAGTCGCCAGACGTTCAAATTATTATTAATCTACTGTTGTATGAATAGGGTTAGCCGATTGTATTTTTCGCTATTTTTTTATATTAGCCGCGTCTAGCGTTTTGTGTTTTTTATGACTCCGTATTGACACCGTTTTAGTTGTATTAGCATACAATTAATGGCGATACATTTTAGTTTTCTGTCAGAAGATGAGTTTAGATAACATATGTGCTGGGTGAAGCAGACACTGGTGAGACTACTCACATGACATCTAAACTCAATTCGCTAGAACTAGCTCATGTTTAGTTTTATCGGCGTTAATGTTGTAACAAATGTGAAGCGCAAACCGGGGTTTTATGCCAATTGATTGTGAGTGCAAACTGCCAGAACCTTTTACTGTACACGTCTTTTCCCATGACGGAATAATAACCTAATCGACTACAGGGAACAGTTTGAAAACCTCACGATGCCTCGATTTGAACCAGTTATTTTGTTCACACAATATTCTTTTATTGTTCAAAAGAACACGGGTTCAAGTGATTAAAGAAGTAAACCCTTCAGTTGTTTCAAAATTAACACTACGCGTGATATAAATGACTTTTGACGCATTTGTAACCTTGAGGGTGGGAGATCAGGGTTAGAATCCCTGTCGCACCATACTGAAGATTTTACTAGTTGTAGTAATGACTGCCCTCATTGGCGCTCAGAGTTGCGGGGAATGAAATGAGACTGATGCATCGATGTCGTGAATATTCTTGCTGGTGTAACTATTGAAAATCGCGTCAACGCCATTCAAATAAAAGTTTGTGGAAAAAAAAAAAAAATCAGCAATCTTTTTTATTTTTCCTCCCACAGTATTCACAATATTCAAAACTATTTGTCAAAATTAGAGATTCATTCATCTCAAATTTCTCCTCAGATGATTTTGAGCAGGCGAAACTTAAACATATTATATTCCAGGTAAATGGTTAAAGAGGGTCCAGAATTGAAAACGTAATGGGAAGAGGTTTTAATTATGTCATTATATTTCCAGGCAGAAGTCTCATAACATCGGCCTTAAATTTACCAGTGGCTTACGTAAATCTTTACAGAGTGCTTTTCAAATATCGAGATGAAGGGACAGATTCCGATACGGTTGTTTTTTTGTTTTTTTACCTGGGATCGCTAGGAGCCGTTGTCGTACGTGTGTTATCTATAGGACTGTTTATGGGAACAGTCAGTGTCAAGTGGAGTATCATTGTCCTCGCTGTTCATTTCATTGGCCAATTTATCTTTTATCATTTTTATAAAAAGCCATGTGATTGTCTAAAAGAAAAATGCTCGGAATATTTTAAAATTAGTAATATGGCTTGGCTATATTCTCTGGTCAATATCTTCATATATTTCGACCAAGATGTTTATACCAGGAAGAAATGGATGATCATAGCCAACTTTGTTTTGTTGTTTGTAGAAAATATCACGTTTGTCATTTTATCATTTACTTTGGTTTTCAACGAGTATGCTATGATATATGGCATGATCATTGGTGTTGGTTGTGTTGTACACGTCATTATGTTGTCTAATTATTGCATGTTTCTACACCCGACAGTTGGTGATTGTTTTAATTGTGTCGACATTAGTGATAGTGAAGTTTGAGTCGAAGAATCAAAGATTTTGTGGGGTATTTTACTTTTTTTAATACACTGATGACTAGATCATGAGCATTCAGCTGATCTTTGGGACATATTTCTATCTCATTATATGACCTGTGTTGTGGGTACGCAAAAGTTCTATGTAAATCCAATAAGATTAAATATGATAAAATGAGTATCGCTAATGCTTTGTTGGTCAATTACTTACAGAAGGTTTCACGAACTTTCCGTACAGCCGTATCATGGATGCACAGGAAGGTATTTTTCCACACATACAATGAGTTAGTCAAGGTTGTTTTACGCAGAACACAGCGCAAATGAGTTCTTTATCTTGAACTCTGCTGTTTTAAATTGACATATAAATTAATTATTTATCTTGAACTCTGCTGATTTGTATTGAAATATAAATAAGTGCTTTATCTTGAATTCTGCTGTATTTTATTTTCATATGAATTTGTACTCTATCCTAAACTCCGCTAAATTTTATTTACACATAAATAAGTTCTTTATCTTGAACTATGCCATATTGTATTTACATATAAATAAGTTCTTGAACTCTATCTTAAACTCCACTGTATTGTATTTAGTACTTACATATAAATAAGTTCTTTATCTTAAACTCCTCTGTATTGTATCTTCATTTAAATGACATCTTTATCTTAAACTCCGCCGCATTGTAGCTTCATATAAATAAGCTCTGTATCTTGAACTCTGCTGTATTGTATCTAAATAATTAAAGTATTTATCTTCAACTCTGCTGTGTTGTCTTTGAGCAACGACTGTTGACTTTGGGTATCTTACTGACTGTCCATAACGGGATCATATTTTAAAATAAACTAGCGTAACTAATGGGGCTACAGTTCTCTTTGTTTGTCAAAAGATAAATATAGATATAAATTACTCATATACGAACAGGTAAAGGATCTTGTACCGGCTGGTCTGTATATCAATTGTTCGCAGATGCATTAAACAGTTTAGAGGATGCTTAATTGTGTGTATGTTACAAAGGTATTCAGTTATAAACGTGTAAATATACACTTGCACTATCAACGCCAGATTTCAATTTATTCTTATCACAAAGGGCCATAATTTACAAAGACAATCTCCTCAAACCATAACACATCACCAGTGGCCTCTCGTTACCGTAACGACTACATTAAGAAATAATTTCAATTGATTATCTCCATAATTATGTGTTTTGTGATATCAGTAAGTTGGCGACAATTTGCGGAAATAAAATCTGTTTACGGTACAGTTAATTATTGCTATTGTGATATGCCTAAAAACACAGCAAACTACAATTTATAACTTATGTAAGGCATCAATTCTGTGCAGTGTGAGCCGGAAATACAATATTCGCCTTAGGTACAAACAGTGGTCATCCAAGGAACATTCCTACAACATTATTTGGAACCGGCCAAACACTTTTGGAGAAAAAGAAGTTTTCACTATAGTCACATAATGCAAAAAAATCCGCACCCTGGTGGCTATCGTTTTCGACCAATCAACATGTCTTGAAGCAATCTAAATGAGGGTCACCCAAAAAACCCATTCCTACAACATTTTTGGAAGAACCCAAATTCTTTTGGAAAATAAGGTTTTTAAAGTTTTCACTTAAGCCATATAAGTCAAAACAGCCACGCCCCTAGGCGGCCATGTTTTTGCCGACCAATCAATATGTCTTTAAGGAATCTGATAGAGGGTAACCAAATGTACATCTCTACATAATTATTTAGAAACTGTCCAGATTCTTTTGAAGAAGAAAACTTTTAAAGTTTTCAATATAGCCATCTAAAACAAAACAGCCCTGCTCCTGGCTGCCATGTTTTTTAACCAATCAACATGGCTTGAAGGAATCTGATAGAAGGTCACCAAAGTAAAAATTCAACAACATTGTTTGAAAATAGGCCAACTGGTTTTGGAGATTTTTTTTAACGTTTTTTGTCTTTTGAACTGTGCATGGATCCAAACAATTTGAATGGATTTAGGAGAGGACATTTAGAGGATGCTACCTGTGAAGTTCATCCCTATTGACCCACTGGTTACAGAGAAGAAGATGTTGATGCTCTCACGGACGCACGACGGCCATTTTGCCATGACATAAGCTCGTAAGGCTTTCAGCTAGTGGACCTTAAAACATTCTAAAGATATCCAATGCAGATTAAGATCCCACAGTAGCGATGTGTAAATATTTCGTTTCTAGACTTGTTAAAACAGTTCTAAAGTTGATGTAGTTTTCGATCTCCAGATCGCGAAACTGAGCGATTGGGGTTTTAGCAAGGGGCTCGTTAGAGCCAATTGACATAGAAGGCGAAATCCGAAGACACTCATCATTTTGAGACTGGAATCTAGACTAGTGTTTTACAAAATCGGCATTGAATTACTTCACATCTGTCTTTCTATATCAGCTCTTCGTTTCTGAACACCATCTCGGGTTCACAAAGATGTCTTGGTAGCTGCATATCGTATGTAATGTCACTGAAATTGGATGATCTGTGGAATATTTTTTAAAAATGAATGGACTGTTGCCAGTTTATACCCATGGTGTACCTTTACATGTTCTCATTATTGGATGTGATTCAACATCACTTACCCAAAAGAAAGAAATATATATGTTAAAATATATGAATTACATGATTAAAGAATACAATGTATTATTACTCTGTCAACATGACTTGATCATGCGCAACATGCATGGACAAATTAAAGCAGTATGTGAATACTTTCTTCAGGTGTCATTCGAGCACTGAACAAGTTAAGCAGCATGTGCATACTTTCCGCAGGTGTAATTATGATTGCGGTTTCAAAATTGAACTTGAATAGATGACTTTACATTTAAAAGGGGAGAGTTCTGTGTATATTGTCTAAATAACTCATGCATGAAAGTGAATCCACTCAAAGCCACGCCTGATAGTGCAATATATTTCTATGTAACCCTATGTTATATTGCAATTCAAATAATATCTTAAAAATAGAAATCCGCCATGGTCGATTTGCATGCGCGGGAGATTCCATCCTTTCTGCTAGCGTATATGGGCGAGAGCCGTTGGGTAATGCATATCTCCTACCTCAGTACTGGTTAGTCACAGATGAATCATGAATAAATGTACTGTCGCTGTGATGTAGCTTTAAATGTGTCGAATTTCATTAGTTCGGTTAAGAACGAAGAGTGCTGTCGTTCTACGGGTCAAATCCCGACTATTTCCAACAATATCTCCGACGAATTGTCAGTCATTGGCTAGCATAATTTGCTTAGTCAAATGCTTTTGAAGCAGTATTTCTCCGAGAAATTGATATGATGTAAATGGGAACCTAGTATGATTATTTACTGTTAAAAAACGGCGTAAAATCATCTAAATTTCAAACTCATTGGGTAATACCAATCTGTATGAATCACACAATAAGGAGGTCTATGGATAATATACAATAAGGGATCAGCAGACGACTTTGACGTTCATTCTTTACAAAATCATGTCAAACGATGGTGTAATAAGCGTTCTGCCTCGGAAGATCACGCGGACACGCCTCCATTAAAACGGTGCATATCCTATGACCAGAGCGAAATAGATGCAGAAGATAAAGACAGCGAAGAACACAAAGTGTTTGGAGTCATGTACCGTAAAGCTTCGAACAATAACGAAAAATCTTGGAGACAGAAAGTGGAACAATATGAGCGAGATGGAATGTCCAATGACGAGGCCAAGAAAAAGGCAGAATCGAAAATGGTAGTGGAAGATACAACACATGTCTTACGTATGTATAGACAACTGCTTCTCCACACATTACTATTAGAACACGGAGTCATTCACCAACGTGTCATGGAAGATGTGCACGAACTCGTGTCCGAGGGAATGATACTAGAACAGGCCAAACAGTCGGCCGTTCAGAATTGATTGATTGATTGATTGGGGTTTAACGCCGTTTTTAATAATTTCTCAGTTATATCACGGCGGCCAGTTCACCTACTCATGCATTTCCTGGTTTTTTCACACCAGTACTCCACACAACAATCTTCCAAAGCAACTGGCTGCTTTTCCACATAGACTAAGCCCATTTGTGGAAGACGAATGACGCATGTCGCATTGACTTTTGTCAATCATCGGAAAGAAAGTTGGCCGAGCCGGGATTCGAACTCACAACCCCTGGATTGACAGCCCGTGTCGCTACTGACTGAGCTACCGGGGCTCGGCCGGCCGTTCAGAAAGACCGTTATTTAATATAAGGTATATTGAAGTCGGAGAACGACGAGGTTAGCGACGACGGTAGCGAGGACGGTAGCGACGACAGTGATGATAAATGAATGCTATAAGAGGAGGAGGTATGCAGATAATATATACGAATATTACTATCACTCGCTGTGTACTTTACTACCGTCGACGATGGACAAAGTAGAAATGTGGACACGACATTTTCAGCGGATGGCTGAAGGGAAACTGAAACCTAATCGTAAAGGACAATACGTGGTGGAAGAAATGGGTGGGGCGATGAAAGAACCTACCATTAACTTTGTGACACCCATGGCTCACGCTGTCGAGCAAGCCACGTCAGAGGTTGCCAGGAAAAGACAACATATCCGGATTGAAAATGCGAGAAAGGTGTATCGAATACACGGACCACAGGGACTTCGTGACTAAATTAACGGAAAGAAAATGCCGGGGGGAGCCCTAAACTAACCACGTTTACAAGATAACTGAACGGTGGACAGTTATTCATAGACGTCATGGATGGAGTAAGAGACGAATTGACAATCATTTTCATCCCGTAATGAATCGTGAATTGTGAATACTGTGTTCAATAAATAGTGTTAGTTATTTTGATTCTGCGAACTACAATACTTGATTATATAATAAAATTGTAGAAATTGTATTCATTTCTTTGTTGCTTTTTCTTTTACCCATTGCGCTACTTATTTACTGTCATGAAAACATATATCGGATATCTTTCAAATTCGGATATACTTATATCTCGATGAGAGCTTTCTGATGATATAAAAATTGTAGACATCGGTTCGGAACTAAAGAAGATATGGCCATTTTAATATATAATGACGTCACTTCCTGTATAACCTCCTCAATCGATAGAGATTACGAAACTCTTTTCAAAGAGTCCAAACACGACTACAATCGGTAAATGAATAAGGGAGATATCTTCATTTTAAGATTTGAGTGCCAGGATGACTTATCTGAAAAATAACGCTATAAAGTACTAACTGACTTTAAACTGCAATAGCTAAAGAACTATTTGTCGTAAGGCAATCATTTCATATATGAAAAGGGCGCCACGAGATCTTTCCAACGCTATACTATCCTTTTTTTGGGGGTTTAAAAATATCTCATATTACATAACTCGAAAACGGCTGAAAATGTTATCGACAACCCGGGTTTAAATGAAAGGTTTTAGTGTCCTCTATCATTTGGTAGCATAAACAAAAAAGTTAAAGCGTAATCGGTTGCACAACTCGTTAAAAACTTATTTGAAGGCTTTAATGGGCTTCTTTTTCCCGTTTATTTGAAATCTGATCAAATTGGTAAAGTCGTGTATAACTACAGTGACACTTTTCAAGTGCATATTTAGACATAATAATAACTTTCATCATGGAGGGTAAATTTTTGAACAGCAATGTAAAGGGTTATTCTCAGCCGAGTGTTAACGCGTTCGTTGCAGGTGTTCAGACGCAGACACTGTGACGCCTTTAAAGGAGATTAATTTTGATATTTGTAAGGAGTATTGTACACACATCCTGATAAGGAGATTACCCTTTGACATGTCAAGGGGGGATATTGTCCGTACATCCGGTCCTCTATCAACAGACGCATACAGTATGATGTCTGATAAGGAGATTACCTTTTGACATGCCAAGGGGACATTGTTCGTACATCCGGTCCTATATCAACAGACGGTGTGTTTCTGATAAAATATCCGATGGTGATTGTGAAATAACAATACGACATACAAAAGGGATATATCCTGTCGTATGAATGTCTCATGTAAGGTTTCCCGAAACAATGTAGCAAAGGTTCGGTCGAATATCTCCGCAACTATTTTCGGGGGTTCCAACAACATAACCGCTAGTATCTTTTGGTAGAAGGCTGGAGACAAATCCTTGGTGGTCTCGCCCGAACACTTGCTCCATTGTTAAAGCTTCCTAAATATAGACCTATGATGTTATTCAAAGTATGGCGTCACGCATGCGCAGTTATTGTATGCAAATGAGTAACTATAACTAGGTCAAAAAATGGCGCCCTCTCTTGAGTCAATCTTTATATGCAAATGAGATACTATAAATAGTTACTAGGTCAACGAAATGGGGCCCGTTTGTTTACAATCAAACCGGTTCCTATACTACTTCAGACCGTTAAGTATAAGAAATATGTATGCAATGATGAACATATAATGTAGCGGTGTAAAGTATAGTGACACATTTTCCGGGAAATAGAAAGAATATCCCCTTTCCGTATTGACATTTATTCGTGTTAAATACGTATAGTAAAGGAAAACCCGTATATACCAAGGGCAATTCCTAACAATCAGTTTTATAAATCCCCTTGCGCAATAATACCATTTAATCTTTCTACAGATGTATGTATGCATCACAGCACTGTTTTACAGATAGCAATTATTTGATCCTACGTTTAATCATGAATTTATATAAAAGGGAAAATATGCTAACTGGTGCTTCGCCTGCTCCTAAAAGCCGATGTTCAACATCTTTTTCAGCCTGATCGATTTCGTAGAATTTTGTCTTACCTGGCTCTATGTTCTGAACAGTTCTTGATACAAGTTTACTTGTATAGGGACAGGACAGAATAGTATAATCGCAGCTTTCAACTTACAAAACAGTTCGCATTATGTCTAACCATACATCGGACTGGAGATACTCACATTTAACTGCATATTGTCATCGCGTATACAGCAATAGCAATTGAAATCTGTACCGTCTAGGTTTCGCATATGTACTTTACTATGAGGCGCCGTTTTACTATTTATCCCTTATTTTTTTATATCAAAAAATAAAGAGTATCTTAAAAGTATCATTTACATTTCTTGATATCAGAAATTACATTTCTTGATATCAGAAAATCGATTTCTTGATATCAAGAAATAAAGAGTATCTTAAGAGTATCATTTACATTTCTTGATATCAGAAATTACATTTCTTGATATCAGAAATTACATTTCTTGATATCAGAAATTACATTTCTTGATATCAGAAAATCATTTTCTGATATCAAGAAATCCATTTTCTGATATCAAATAATCTATTTTCTGATATCAAAAAATACTGACGATTTTCTGATATCAAGAAATACATTTTCTGATATCAAATATTCATTTTCTGATATCAGGAATTCGAATTCTTGATATCAGAAAATCATCTGATAGGGCAAGAGCATATTTTGAAATTTTTTGATATCAGGAATTCGATTTTTTTGATATCAGAAAATACTCCTTATTTCTTAATATCAAGAAATCGATTTTCTGATATCAAAACATGATTTTCTGATATCAAAAAATCGAATTCCTGATATCAAAAAATAAGGAATAAATAGTAAAACGGCGCCTCATACTTTACGGACTTCATCGGTAGGTCCTAGATTTGCATTTGTATCGGATTTTGTGTTACGAAAGTTTATTCGTGATCAGTTCACGAATAAGAAGTTCTACGTCATTATACGTAAGGTTATCTTAACAATTAGAAGGGTGTTCCAGTAGATCAATTGCCTTGAACTTAAGAACTCTCAGCTCAAGGGTTTAAAACGACATATTATCATAATTTGGCTTAAGTAGAAGTAGTCTTGTGCTGAACCGTCCAGTAGATCTCACCCAAAAGAACGATTTCAACATTTGATTTTGTTCTGTCTTCCAAACTGTCGGCGGCAACCAATCATCGCCACGAAATTTAAATTTTAAATTCGATCATCGTCATACCATCTTTGAGTACAGTCTCGAGGTGTGAAGCGAGTGTTTTGTTTTTGGGTAACAGTGAACAATTTTTTAGCCATTACAGCAGCAAAGTAAACACATGTTTTTGATGTATTCGATATTTTATTACTCTAAGTGGATCCGTCTTCTCCCGGCATCGACCTTGGATTTTCGGTTAGAGCAGAAGCGGTAACTATAATATGAGTGCCTAATAGTAGTGCAATTGCAACTAAACGTGCCATTATATCGTGTAGTCTGTGTTATGGTGTCACCTGCAAATATGAAAGATAATCGAGAACTAGATGGTTGTCTTTGTCACAAAAACACATGTCTCCCCCATTGCAGTGTGACAATGATTGTAATATTGAAATAGAATATTAAAATAAAACTTATATGGAGAAGAAGTGAAATAATTAAATTTTATTTTTAAGTGTACGTGAAATGTATTTACAAAATGATAACAAAATGTACCCAAGAGAGTTTTTCATGCCATCGCAGGCCTACTGCGAGTTTTAAGGAAACCTTTCAGTAGAAACACAGATACACAAAGATGTACCTGCTGAAGGGTAATCTCATTAGAGTTCTTTAGACGTGGTACACTGAATCGTCATGCAGTGGTTGTTATTATGTAAAAGAAACCGGGTGATCATATAGTCTCCGCTTTGTCATATAGTCATATGACATTTTACATCTAAATGCGACCTTGATCTTGAACCAAAAAGGTTTGTAATATACGCTCTGCACATCGTCTATAAATGTGGCCACGTTAGTTACGCAATCTAACTAAATATGATTCCTTAACTGATAGTCAATAAGGCCCGGTATGGCCACGTATATTTCGCAACATTTGATTAAGATCTCCTCTAACACTACATATAGCGCTTGCGAGATTTGTATTTTACTCTGTCGTATTTGTTCATGTTTTCAAAACTTTTTATTTATCTTCGACAAAATAAATTTCAAATCTGGCAATTTTGTTTGACGTTACTCTGTTTACTCTCCTTTTGGCCTCATTTATCTTTGTTAACCCTTTCATTCTTACAACAAAAATCTGCAGCAGACCTCTCTGAAAACCTCTTGTCAAAAATACTGAAACGCGCTATAAATGAAAGTACTATTATAAAGAAAGATTTTATTGTGGCAAAAGGAAACAATGCTCATCGTTTCTGCATCTGCAACAATGTTTTACACAAGTCCTCTACTGCAGACACGTCAAAATACTGCGATAAGAGTACGAACAATATACGGCATATTAACTTAATATCGCTTCTTTTCAATAATTACCTAAATCTCATGTCCAGACTGAAGAAAAACAAGTGGGTCACGGTTGCCATGTAATACTCACCTGAATAGTATGACTGTGTATGATAGGGGATCATATCCAATGCTTAAACAATGGTCATGTATGGTCAAAAACTAGGGTGTATGTTAATTTAGAGAAAATTATTGTAGACACTCTTTTTTGACTCCAGAATTATGAAACCTTGTCAGATCGTTAGCTTTGATAATATATAGACCAAGTTTGAATATGATTCCCGCTAAATCAAAATCTAGGTCACTGGACCGAAATTAGAAGATAGACTGTGAACTCTCTACAGGCCACATCTTTCACTTGACCCATATTCGAACTGGGCGTATAAATCATCAAGCGGAAAGCTTGTTTCGCAATCGATGTAAGATAAATAAGTTTGAATTAAAGGGTACCAAGAGTCAAAAAATAAAATTTGACTACCAAAAAATTAATGCTTAAATAATAACATAAGAACCAAAAAAAAAATTAAGAAATGTTTTTAAGTATGAAAAGATAAATTTTGTGCAATAAAATTACGCTTTTACGGAAATTGCCGAGTGCGAAAAGTGAAAATAAACTGACTTCCGGTTTACCGTGATGACGTAGTGATGGGGAGTTGTTTCGATTTCAATAATGGCGGATGAGTTGAATTACGGAGCTGTAGATGAAAAATTATACTCTTCGTCGTCTTCTTTCGAAGAAAACAGCGATGAGTCAGCTATTTACAGTGAGGCAGATGACCTAGGCAACGGTCTAGCACCTTTAGGGATCAGACCATACCAGTTTGAGTCAGTAAAACGATCTGAAACGAGAAGCGAGTCTGAAGACGAAGCAGAACGTGAAATTGTTCGTGATGAATGATTCGTGCTATTTTCAGCTTAAAAGTACTGATAACATGCGAGAATAAATTAATTTTTGTAAAAGGTTATTTTTAGAAGCATTTAAACTTTAATTATTTATATCTAGAACTACTTTTAGTTTGATATCTGTTCGTTTTGACAGGGATTTTTGTTTCTACTCCATCAGTCAAATTTAAACACATGTTCGCGTATTTTTCCGGTTCTCAAGGACGATTAAGTTCTTTTTTTACTTACCCTTGGTTGTTAAAACTCATTATTCCAAGCGCCTACAGAGACAACATCGCTGTCGAAAGAATAACAATCATCGGAAACGACTTCCAGATCAGAAATATCTGATTGAATGTCAGACGGGATGAAGCCAGAAAAAAACCCAGATTCAGACTCGAAAAATCGGCCATATTGGACAATGCAATGTACAGACAATAATTAAAAATAGATGAAAATTGGCTAACTCATCTTAATCAAACATGTGTTCTCAAAAGAACTGACCGGTATTGTGTACGTGTCATAACACGCACTGTAAATGACCAATTTTATTGCCCTTCTGATTTCTTTCCACAGTCAATCAAAGACCCGCCGGTATTGTGTAGATGAAAACAATAACCACTTACGTCAGCTGTTCATCCCTTTCCCCCTTACAACAAATCACAGCAAACGATTGTGAAAATGTCGAGACAAAAATAAAGAAAATCTATAAAAAATGAAAATATAATTATTGAATTAATTCAAATCATTGTGGCAAAAGTTATCTATTAAATTTAATGCATTTAGGCTTTCTCATTTTGCTGCAATGTTTACCAAACTCGTCAGCTTTAGTTGCGTCAGAATAAGTCTACATCTGTGAAAGGGGTAGCTTACTTGATTGTCAAAAGCAGTATACACCGGATATATATCACGAGAATCCTGAACGGTCAAACAAAGAACCGACTTTGCACGTGTGCGTAAACCCTTTCCTCTTTCAACAAAATTGCCGACGAAATTAAAAACATCTTGACCAAAAATTAGAAGCTCTTTAACTCTTTCCCACGTACAGACAATTTCTACAACAGAAGAATATATTCACACAGGGTTGATTCATTGTGTTTGGGATCATTACGCTGGGAGCAATTTCTCTCGTTTTCAAATGTCGTTTTTTATATTAAGAAAGGGATAAATGAACTACAAAGCACTGTTGTCAATGTCATTTTTATTGCATGCGTCAGTAAATTTCCATTTGATCTGGGTGACTAAGTTTCATGTGGTTCATAATAATAATACCGTGTCAAATGAAAACCCGCCTTCCGATAGTTGGGAATATTCAGATAAATATGCTCTTCTGTTAAGACTGATCAGGTTCATCACTGTTCGTAATATCGTCACACAACAATTATCGAAGTATTTGGAGAACAGTAATGAACAAAAGCCGGCATTGCAATTATGTAAATAAATACAAACTGCCTCAACATTTGGAAACAAAACTGATTGTCTATTTGTATGTGTCGTGACTCTATCTTTATATATGGTGCAAAGTAATGTAATGTTATAAAACCCTTGTGAAATAATTACATTAAACAATTACAAATGGATTCGGATATTTTTCATAGGAATAAGGTAATTTTCAAGCTTATCAGTTCCCAACGCATTTCATTTTCACACGAAAAATGTGCTTGTCGGAAAAAAACACGGTATGTTTTGTCGGACCTTTCCAAATGTTCGCGTCGAGTCCACCGCCTTTATCCACATTTTCCTAACTGTGTTGTCCTTGTGAAAGCTATGAAAGCTAACACCGTCCTTCGGCATGTATAAACACTCCCTACCACACACTCTCTGGGCAGTTGCACGTTTTATTTCTCTTTAATTATTCCAAATATATCAATGTGTTCATGATTTACACTGTCAACATAATGAGAGCCTGCATTGAATTCCCCATGAGCACGTCACTTCCGGTATATTTTACGGAAATTGCCGATCTTTTGTTTTCGTTAATCTCGACCGGGCTTATTTTGAGCCCGGGTTTTAAATGCTTATTAAAGTTATTTCTTTGATATTACATTAGGTTTTTATGACTTTTCTCTACATATTAATCGCGTATTTGAATGTCATTCTTGGTACTCTTTAAACTAAATATCCTGCCAAAAGATATTCGATTTCTTCATATCAGAAAATAAGGAGTATTTTCTGATATCAAAAAATCGATTTTCTGATATCAAAAAATGAATTTTTGATATCAGAAAATATTCATTATTTTCTGATATCAAGAAATTGATTTCCTGATATCAAAAAATGATTTTCTGATATCAAAAAATCGAATTCCTGATATCAAAAAATATCAAGAAATATGCTCTATTTTACCTTATCAGATGATTTTCTGATATCAAGAATTCGAATTCCTGATATCAGAAAATGAATATTTGATATCAGAAAATGTATTTCTTGATATCAGAAAATCGTCAGTATTTTTTGATATCAGAAAATAGATTTTTTGATATCAGAAAATCGATTTTTTGATATCAGAAAATGAATTTTTGATATCAGAAAATCAATTTTCTGATATCAGGAATTCGATTTTTTGATATCAGAAAATCATTTTTTGATATCAGGAAATCAATTTCTTGATATCAGAAAATAGTGAATATTTTCTGATATCAATAAATCGAATTCCTGATATCAAAAACTTGATTTTCTGATATCAAAAATTCATTTTCTGATATCAAAAAATCGATTTTCTGATATCAAAAAATACTCTTTATTTCTTGATATCAAGAAATCGATTTTCTGATATCAAAAACTCGATTTTTTGATATCAGGAATTCGAATATTTGATATAAAAAAATAAGGGATAAATAGTAAAACGGCGCCTCATAAAGAAATCTATTTCCTGATATCAAATAATCTATTTTCTGATATCAAATATTAATTTTCTGATATCAGGAATTCGAATTCTTGATATCAGAAAATCATTTTTTGATATCAGGAAATCAATTTCTTGATATCAGAAAATAATGAATATTTTCTGATATCAAAAATTCGAATTCCTGATATCAGAAAATCTATTTTTTGATATAAAAAAAATAAGGAATAAATAGTAAAACGGCGCCTCATACAAACAAGTTTAATATGAATTTCTATTAGTTAAAAACACTTTCTTTTTAATGTTATATGTAGTGCGTAAATGAAACACAATTAACATAATATTGATCCTTATCATTTTTCGTAACCCTTCACACACCAATATTCTTGTATTCTTTGTACTTTCAACATCTTTGAATTTATTTAATCTTTGGGGTTTTCATGTGTCAATACTCTGAGTACTTTGATTGTCATACCAAGATGGTAAGTTTACACACATCATCTGTTTCCTAGCACTAGTACTCCACACACCAATATTGATTTCAAAGCAACTAGTTACTTTTACCACACACACTTTTCAGATCACTGGTAGAAGTCAATTGACGCTAGTCGCAATGACTTTTCGGAAATAATTGATGACCGAGCTTGGTTACTCACTCAATACCCTTTGGATGAAATCAAAACAATGCGCTTTGAACAATGACATATGCCAATGGAAAACATTAATTCGAAGTATTAAGGCCACTTTTTTGTCTGTGTCTTCGTCTCCTCCCTGCTTCCAATTCCCATACATTCTAAAGGCCTCTTTAAGTAAAGTAGTTTACCTCAATTTGTTAATTCGCCCTGTTTCAACAATATTACAATAAATTACGAGAATAACAAGTAGCACTTTTACATTATTTACTGCAAATGGACAGAATATCAAATTAATTAGTGCTACCAAATATTCATATGAGCGACGCCTTTAGGAAATCGACTGGATGGCAATTGCAACCAGTTTAAATTCAGCGCATCCGCATAGTCTCATCTGGCCCTGCACTCTTCGCCAATTAGTCATAACATGTTTAACCCTTTATCATATATAGACGCTTTCTGACGCCTCTGCAGCAGACGGCTTTTTGGCAACATAGTGACAAAAGAAGAAATTCCTCAAAACGAGCAATTTCTCCTTTTGCCACAATGTTTTCCACTTTCGGTCATGGGTTATCCATTCAATTATAGAGATTTTCTATTTTTTGACAAATTATTTTTAAAGTCGTCTGCTGCAGATTTGTCGTGAGGGAAAGGGTTAAGGAAACTTCCGTAAAGTAGAATCCATTTGGACTGTTTTAGCAAGTAAGCGCTGACAGGTCTTTATCCCCACTTGTTCTAAATACAGTAAGTAAGGTTGGTTTTCGCAGAGCACAGCTCATACAGATTTAATATGCTATCGAGTAATCCTTTCGTCATCAGTGCTTTGATTCTTAATACGATTATTTCTTTATTACATTAGGATTGTGGGTTTTGAAGCAATGTAAAAGAGTCGGTAATATTGGTGCCGTCTGTATACAAATTGAACAGAAATACAGTTCTTACTTCATCAAACTTTTGACAATGAAATAACACAAACAATGTATATTCACACTAAACACTGTTTTTCTGTACTCCTTAAAAAAACAAAACATGCATATTCATTGTTCACGATCAATATTATAGTCGTTGTCAAATTTTTGTTCGATAAACGAAATTTAGCAAGAGCTATTATATCCTTAAATAGCATGTCGATTAACAGATATCGTTCAGTTTTTGGCAGAGATATATAATGTATGTAATAGTGGTAACAGCTAGATTAGTTGATTTGTTTATGCCAGTTTTGTTTGAAACAGTCTATCAACCGCTGTTTGAAACATTGTACAACCATGCATAGCGAGCTTATTTACCAACCATATGAAATGATTTTTTGTTTGACTGATGATTTATCCTGTGAAGCATTTTTAAAAGCATTATGACAGAATGAGCAATGTCCCGTTTTGTCACAATGTTTTTTCAACTACATGAACATCCAACGATTTTACTTTCGATCATAGATGTTCGTGCCGAGATGTTTTCAAAGTTGCCAGCCACAGATATGTAGCACGAGGGAAAAGGGTGGAAGTAATTTTAGGAAAACTATTTATAATTAGTCGCCGGGCAGAAGCACGCGACTTCTATTTTTAATAGGTTTTCGGAAATGACATGGGAGGGGGGATTATTATTAGAAAGAAACACATTTAGATGTCTTGAACATATTACAATTGTGTTTGTTTAAAAACACTAAGTAATGACACATCTACAATGAAATAAATATTCCGATGTTTTAGGTATTTTCAGTTTCTTTATTTTGACTCGCATTTATGTTTTTTTGTTTTATTTACGAAGACAAAACAGTCCCTATTAGCTATACTGAAATACTTTATTTTACACTATATACTACATGTAACCAAAGGCGATAACTACAAACCTTTACGTCGCACAGTCTAATTTGGTTTACATACCAACTGCGTACATCAATCTCTTTTGCAGAGCAAAAGAGCCGCTCTTTACACTCACTTACAAATAGTAAATCATAGGTGATTTAAAATGTTTATTTGGTTCGAAACAAATGAAGAAAAAGAACAAACCGAGATAAAACTGGTTTTAATAGAAAAATTACTTTGAACGAACATTCTCTGCCTATAAAGAGAGTTTCAAGAACGACACCTCTGCGAATAAGAAAGAATCGGTCTTTCGTACAAAATTATTTCGTCCTTGACAATTTTAAATGTGTCATTTAATTCCCTAAAGGCATATTGCTTCCGATCTGCATATTGTTATCAGTTTATGTTCGAAATTAACTTTAAATTATACAACAATTTCATTGAGATTTAACTGTTTAGCTGATATTATATTTCGATTTAACCCTTATCTCATTATTTTAAAAAAAGATTGCTGCAAAGGTGTCCTCTGTTGACTTTAATAGAGGAAAGGTAAAATGACGTGCTATTGCATGCAAATCCTAAATTGTCTGTTTTGTGTTTTTATTGAAAAATAATAAAATTCAAATATTCTGACAAACATCTTGAAAAGTGTATGTGGAATTCAAAAATCTTATAATTATTCCTTAATGAAAGCACTGTATACATACTAAGACTAATGATTGGCAAGATAATAAAGCCAAGATTACTCATTTCTATTACTGTTTATGATCAATAATTAGTTGGTTGTGTGTATGGTCAACCTACTTTGGAATGGAGATTGATCATAAACAATGAAAGGCTTCAATTATCATTCACTTCGTTGATCAAACAATGCAAGTTATGAAACATGTTCACTTGACCCCACCCCTGATGTTCCAATATGCCCCTCAGTTGATAACTGTTTATTCAAATACTATAATGTTAGTGTTATGCATAACTGCAGTATGGATTTCCGGCGACATTGATGCGTTGCATCAACTTTCTCTTGTATGATATTAGGATGTAGATATATATAGTTCATGTAAAGTTTTGGCATCATTGTGTAAACAGAGAAAGCTGTTTATTAGTCCTTGTATTCCAAATTGATGCATTATAAATACCATGGTTTATACAATCGAATTTATGGTTTCCACTTGTGTGCCAATACATATGAGGAGCGTCTGTCGATTTGGGGTCTTAATTACATTCAGCGTTAACAACATTTACCCCTATCCCCACATAAATTAAATCTGCAGCAGACGATTTAGAAAACATTTAGTGAAACATATGGAAACTGTCTATAAATTGCTCATTATTAGTATTTTATTCTTTTGTCACAATGTTTTCGAAAATCGGTTGCTGTAGTGGCGTCGGAAAGCTTCTGTATGTGGTAAACGGTTAAATGAGCCGTATCGCGAGAAAACCAATATTGTGGACTCTGCGTAAAGTATCGACCCGGAACAGCCTAAGCATGCCGCGCAGACACTTTTCGCCTCCAGTGGATCAGGAATCATTACTGTATACATGAACCCTTTCCCAATTGTATATACATTTTGACACCTCTGCAGCAGACGACCTTTGAAAACATTGTGGCAAAAGAAGAAATTGCTCAAAACGAGCGATTTCTCCTTTTGCCACAATGCTTTCAATAATTAAACTCTCATTTGTTGAGATTTTTCACGTTGTTGTATATATGTTTTCGTCGTCAGCTGCAGATTTGTTGTATGTGGTAAAGGGTTAAATTAAGACCCCAAATAGCTAAGACGGGACTCATGTGTAAATTCGTTGTGATGGTAATCTGCAGCAGACGACTTTGAATATTTCGAGGCAATACTATGAAAATCTCTATATATGAACGTATAATTATTGAATAGGGTTGAAAAGATTTAAGCAATGTCTTCTTTTGCCACATAGTGTTAAAATGTATTGTGCGTCGGAAAGCGTTTGTATATGGGAAAGGACTAACACTATTTGCAACATCATTTCACAATCTCCTTCAAATGCACCTGTCCATCCAGTATTCCACACACTATTATTTGAACGCAACTCGTTACCTTTCCACAATCTCCTTCAAATGCACATGTCCAACCAGTATTCCACACAATATTCTTTGAACGCAACTCGTTATCTCTCCACAATCTCCTTCAAATGCACCTGTCCAACCAGTATTCCACAACATTCTTTAAACGAAACCCGCTACTTTTTCACATACTTTTTTGGAAGGTGATTATTATGTAATAATCTTCTTCCTATGGGATTGCACACTGACCCAAATGGAATATGCCCTATAACATTTTATTCTACAGGAACTTTTTTATACATACGCTAATCAATATAGTGCGATGAATTCAAAGTAAAATCTACCTAATTATAGTCTTTTCATTTACAATCAGTTGAATGAAGAATATAGAGTTTATACTTTATTTTCAAACTGAAAATGTATTTGCGTCTTTTTAAGTGAATTTTATTTTAAGAAATCTGTAAACATTACTATGTATATTCTTACGCGCCACGCTTTTGTGAACAAAACCGATACACCGGATCAGATATACATTACACGAACTAGGTCAATTCGAGGACATACCGTGTCGTAGGGTAGTTTCCCCAAAATATGCTAATCTATCCTTAATTACGACTTTCAGCTATATTCTTTATATTTCCTCTAGTATATTCATTTATAGGCTTTTACATCATTTATATATATTATATATGTATATATATATTTACTAATTGAAACGTTGTGGGAAAAAATCCCTCTCGGATATTTTCAAAATCGTCTGCTGCATTTGGAGCCCTTGGATAAATTTCTTGTGTTTTGTTACAATGTTGTCAATAGTTGTGTGCTAGGGAGAAGTGTTGGTTATCTGGTAATTCACGAATGGTATGTTCTCCCGAACGACTACTCGACTAAATATGTATACGGGGATTAGGAGGGCATTCTAAATGGTAAATTACAGAATGATTATATAAAAAGGATTGATTGATTAGGCTTTAACGCCGTTTTCAACAATTGTTCAGTCATATCACTGCGGCCAGTTCACCTATGTGTTGTCTGGCTTTCTCACACAAGTAATCCACACAACATTCTTTCCAAGCAACTGGCTTCTTTTCCAAATAGACTGTTAGCCCATTGGTGAAAGATGAATGATGCTTGTCACATTGACGGAAAGAATGATGACCGAGCTTCGATTCGAACTTACAATGGCTGAATTGACAGCCTGCGTCGCTACCGACTGATTTACCGGGGGAAAGTTGAAAGATGTGGAAATCACTTTTCCTGAATTGGTATGGTAAAATTGAACTCATGCATACTAGATAAGCACCCTAACATGTTGCCTCTTTAGATATTGTAGCTCTTGAAAAAAAAAATGTTGTGGGAAAAGAAGCCTTTGGTTTTAATATGCATCGGGTGTTTTTCTTTTTAACAATTCGTTTCAATCAATCAGATTTTATCCGAATATCTAATTGTTTTAAATTGTAAACTATTTGGAAATGTTTGAATCCACGCTTGACTCGTTATACACATCAAATAAAATTATTTCTATAAAAATCTGATCATCGTGAGATGTCATGATATTATTTAGATTTTACAACACTTTCTTAATGAAAATGGTGGTCAAGGATTTTTTGCAGTGAGGATTTTTTCAAAAGAAAATGTTTTTTCTATTAATACGAAAGATTAAAAAAGACTTAAAATTATACTTATGTGATGTTGACACATAGGTAGTGCTCAAATGACCAGAAAACGGAAAACGAGTAAGGATTCTCCGGATAAAGAAAACATCAGTGGAAAACCGAAAAGAAAGACAATGGAACAAAATGGTCAACCCGGTCAATCCACAAACAATCAACAGACAGGTCAGTCTTTCTCACAACCAGTGATTGGCCACTCACCGATATACCATAATAACGGTAACAATATTCCTTATTTAATGATGCTAAACTCGGGATCTCCAGTGTTACCATCAACCTACCAACAACAGTGTCCCACTTTATCTACACCATCCGTAAATCCGAGCCTTGATTTATTTATACCATTATTCAAAGACTTGACTCTATGGATAACAAACTGTCATAGTTAGAACAAATACAGACACATATCAAGAGCATTTCTAGCCGTATGGACACAATGAAACACAAAATGAAAGATTTTGAAGTTAAAATGAAATCACTTGAAACAAGGAAGGTTGTTGATAGCACATTTTTAAATGACATATCTAGTGGCCAGAAAGAAATGAACACATTAATAACAAAAGTGAAAACATATGAAAAAGACTATGGTCAGAGGGAAAGAAAAATGAGGGAAGAAATAACGGTCTTGAAATGTCGTAGTATGCGAGATAACCTCATGTTCTATCAAATACCAGAAGAGAAGGATGAGAACTGTGAAAAGACCATTTTAGATTTTATTGAGCAGAAAATTAAGATAGAGAATGCGTCTACGGACATAAAACTGCACAGAGTACACAGAGTTGGGGGATACGTGAAGGACAAAACCCGACCTATTGTGGAAACATTTGCGTATTTTCCTGACAGAGAGAAAGTGAGAACAAATTCAAAACAGTTAAAAGGTACGAACTACGGTATTTAGGAACAATATCCGAAGGAAATTATGGACACACGTCGGAAACTCGTACCGATAATGAAATCGGCACGTGAGAAGGGCAATGAGGCTTTTCTTGTAGTGGACAAACTCTACATTGACAAGAATCTGTATGTGGAAAACAGTTAGGATCCGTGTGAGAGCCTGTTACACTGTTTATCATGGAACATCGAAGGTTTAACATCTATTAAGACGTCAGATAATCATTTTTTGGGGATTAATTTCAAAATATGATATAATTTGTTTAAATGAAACATGGACTAACAAACACTCAACTATCGACATTAAAGGATATTCAAATCTTATACACTCATTTCGAAAATTCGAACACAGACGAGCAAAAAGATCAAGCGGTGGATTAATAATCTATGTAAAAGACAACATAAGAAAGGGTGTCACAGTGGTAAAAAACGATTTAGACTGTATTGTCTGGTTAAAACTCGAAAAGTGTTTTTTCGGATTAGAAAATGATATTTATTTGGCAGCAGTTTATATTGCACCAGAGAATTCCCCGTCTCATGACTTATATGAAAACGACTTGTTTCAAGCCTCGGAAAATGATGTTTCTCATTTCAGCAGTCAGTTATGTTTTTATAGCAGGTGACACCAATAGCCAAGTCGGCCAAAAAAGTGACTATGTAGAAAATGATTGCGATTTGGATTTAGAGGATTTAGGTGATCATTTGTTAGCACCAAAGCCCACTTCGTGTGATTCCCGATCAAACCGGTTTGGAGATTATCTGCTCGATCTTTGTAAATCTACAGACATGAGATTGGTAAACGGTCGATTCTCTGGTGACAATAACATTGGAAAACTCACCTGTATTACTCATAACGGTCAAAGTACGGTTGATTACCTATTGACAAGTGGTCGAAATTTTTCATGTTTAAACGATTTATATGTACACGATTTTACAGAACATTCTAATCATGCACCCGATTTGGATTTAAATCCGGTTTTACCACGACGGATGCTATCTTCATTCTTAATTGCCTGATAGAAAATCAGTTTAATAGTAAAGACAAATTATTTGCCTGTTTTATCGATTTTTGAAAGGCGTACGATTTAATTGATAGAAATGCGTTGTGGTTTAAACTGATAAAATCGGGTATAGATGGTAAATTACTAAGGGTTTTAAAATCAATGTATTCGGAAGTTAGGCTTTGTGTGAGACATATGGGTACATTGTCTGAATTCTTCGCTAGTAAGGTCGGATTATTACAAGGGGAAATAACCTCCCCAATAATGTTTTCCCTTTTTCTGAATGACATAGAATTACACCTACATAGTAATCCAAATGCCGGTATAACCCTCGATCAGCTGACTATATACCTTTTACTATTTGCAGAAGACGCGGCTGTTTTATCCGAGACTGCATCGGGTCTACAGAAATCGCTTGATAGTCTAACTCAATACTGTTCTAAATGGAATCTATCGATCAATATTGACAAAACAAAAGTTGTTGTATTTCATAAAGGGGGGGGGGGGGGGGTCTCAAGGAAGACTATAAATGGTATATTAGTGGAAATGAAGTTGAGTTGGTTAATACATTTAATTACTTAGGAATAGTTTTTTCTAGTGGTGGATCATTCATACATGCCACTAAAACATTGGCCGGTAAAAGCCTTCGGGCGATGGGATCGTTATTTAATAGTACAAAAGATATGGACGTCCCAGTTGATATTATGCTGAACCTTTTTGATTCATACGTTGCATCAATACTGAATTATAATTGTGAAGTGTGGGGCTTTAACAAGGCTGAAAACCTTGAGCGAGTCCACAGAAAATTCTGCAAGTGGTTAATTAATGTAAAAAGGTCAACAAACTCGCTAGCTTTATACTCAGAACTTAATAGATTCCCACTTTACTTAAATAGGCAGATCCGTATAATTAAATATTGGTTAAAACTGTACGGGCCGAAAGCATCTAGCTGTATATTATCTACCATAGTTGCTCACCAACGTAGAGAAATAACAAGAAACAGTGATGTTAAATAACTGGTCAAATAAGGTTAAACATCTGCTAGAGTCCTCAGGTTTTTCCGACATTTGGTTATATCCCGAATCCGTTTTAGTGAATAGGTTTATACCTATAATTTCCCAACGATTTAAAGATATATATGTCAATCAATGGCAAGCAAGCATCCAACTGTCCCCTTCACTTTATTTTTACAGATCATTTAAGACTGATTTCGATCGAGCAGGGTATCTGGACTTATTAGAAACCAAATCATTTCGACAATCAATTGCCAAACTTAGACTTTCATCCCATAATCTAATGATAGAAAGTGGTAGACATAGACAAATTGACAGAAACAACTGGAAATGTGAGCTTTGTACTTTAAACGATTTAGAAGATGAATACCACTTTGTTATAATTTGTCCATTTTTTACCCAAATAAGAAATCAATACATTGAAAAATACTACGTTAGTCAACTTAATTAATGTATTCAAATTTACAAAACTGATTGATTCTACAAATAAAAAAAAAACTAACCAAACTTGCTCTTTATTGTATATATGCTTTTAAGCTGAGAAACCAATATATGTCGAATACCAATAACTGATGTACTAATATGATAAGATTTGTATCATATATATATTATTTTATTTTATTTTTTTAATTATACTCTCTCACCATCTTAAATAGTAATTTTCTAAAAAGGTTCTGTTATTTTTCAAAATGGTAGTTATATGCTGTCATTCATGTATGTTAATCATAATTTGTCTGGTTTTCCCAACTTGGATACATATCAGTATCTAACTTGGTTAAACAAGATACATTATTTAAGGAAAATCAACAAAATAACATAACCATCAAATAATAAAGGTATTTACTTTGTTTGGAAACTATAAATTGTATGATTACTATTTTCATTACCATGTATGTTAATTATGTATGCTATGCACAATGAGCTTATATGCTTGTGTTGTAAATAGTGAGAATTGATTTAAATTGAGGGCACACCTATACTTAATTAAGCTTTCATGCAAGGAGAAAACATTACGTTCTACGTTGTATCCTCATTCAAACACAGTTTATCGAACATTGTTGCAAATGTAAAATTAATTCATGTTTTCATATTTTCATTCATAGCACTTGTATACGTTCATTCATAGCATTTGTTCGCTTGTGAAAAGCAAATTTGAAAGACAGTGGCTATCATAGATTTTTTATGACGAGCAAGTTCTCCTATTGTTACAATGTTTTAACTATATAGTTATGTTCTCACTTTTGTAATGTTTAATATGAAATGTACTTGCTCTTCAAATTTGGAAGAAATAAAGAATATCTATCTATATATCTGTGTCCTTATACAGACGCATAGAAAGATTGCATTAGCTATTGACGGATATGACTGAATTTTATTCTTTCCTGTACATTTCTGTCTAAATATGAAAAAATGCTTTCTATATTTTTTACAAAGATTTCTTTCTGTATTTTTTACCAAAAATATATTTTTGTTTCCATGCAATTTCTAAATGAATTGTATGTATGCAATACTCCTCACTTCTTGACAGTGTCAGCTGTCAACAATTTTGATTTTTTTATTCTTTCTTTATTATTGTATTCTACTGATGAAGGCGTTCTTCCGAAATTATATAGTATAACCGTATAAACTAAACAACAAGTGTTTGTGTTTTTTATTATATTTGTTTGATTTATTCTTTTTATACAATTTTACCTATTCCGAAACTGCAGCAAAATAAAGAAGTTTTAAAGATTTAAATTCTTTCATTCATTTATGTTCCAACATATTTGCTCTCGTTTGTTCCTATCCATATATCCTAGCCATGATCTGTTCATACCTTGCATACAATTCATTATCCCATCTGCACCTGGCTGACATCACTCTAAAATCACCTTCCAGCAGTACTTTCAGTACTTTGATTACTCTTTGATGTTAATTGGGGTTAATGCCATTTCAATAATTGTTCAGACATATCACCCTCGCCAGTTGACCTACCCATGTGTTTCCTGAAATTCTAATACCAATACTCCACATAGCAGTTTTCCAATGCAACTTGCTGCTTTTTTCATGATTGTTAGCCCATTGGAGGAGGACGAATGACGCATGTGGAATTGACTTTAGTCAAACGGTTGGACAGTATGTTGGCCGTTGGGGTTCGAAATCTCAAACCGTGGATTGACAGCCCTCGACGCTACCAGTGCTCGGTTTAGCTCATTGGGGGAGAAGAATTATGCGAGTGGCAAAGACTTTTGTCAATACAAAAAGAATGTTAGAAGAGTAGGGTTTGAGTTCCGCACCCATTGGCCGATATATTGTTGTTGCTGTATAAGCCACTGCAGCTCAAATTACAGGTATGGTAAAATGTGAAAAAACATAGTTCCGTAAATAAATGAATTTTATTTGAATAAATGCTATAAGTTAACAAATCTAAAATATATTTTGCTCGCAAATTTATGAAAATAATACACTGGTCCCATAGCTTGGAATAAAGTGAATGGAAATTATTCTTAGAAAATCAAAGCACTGTTAATTACTGAAAACAATATTGATATGATACCAAGTAGTAAAATCATAATTCGTAGAAAAGAGTATGAACCATTGTGGGAAAAGGAGAAATTTCTCAGCATCAGCAATAACTATTTTTCCCACAATATGTTTAATGGAGACATCAAAAGTTATATGTTAGAGGTACGAGTCAGAACTAAACTAAAAGTTCACTTTTAAACCCTTCTCCCCATACAGACAAATTTTGAAAACGTTGTGGCAAATAGAGATAAAGCTCATCAAGAGCATTTTCTCCTTTTGCCACAATGTTTTCCAACTTTTTTAAATAATTTTATTTAAATTTAGAATGTTTGCATTTTCCCATATATATTTTCAAAGTTGCCTGCTGTATACTAATTGTGTTGTATGAGGGAAGGGGTTACATAAACCAGGGAAACTCTAGTCCAAATAGGACAAGTTAATGCTTTCAAATGTGAATAAAACTGAATTATGTACCAAATACATATATATGCAGTAAACATATGTTACAATTTCACTTTTGAATACTTAACCAACCAAAAACAACACACATCAATTATGATTACGTTGAAGTAAGCTTGTATAACGCATTTTAACTTTCCCCCCACATTTAGACGCTTTCTGCAGGTAACAACTTTTGAAGACTATTGCAACAGGAGAAATTGCTGTTTTTAAGCAATTCGTACCTTTGCCACAATGTGTTCAACTCTATTTAATATTTGTTTCATATTTTTGCCAATATTTTTTAAAAGCAATCTTCTGCAGATTTGTTGTATGTGGGAAAGGGTTACCTAAGCGTGTAAAGATATACATATAAGTCCTATCTGGCGATTTAGGGTCTTATTGCATCTAAGTGCAACACACAAGTGCCTCTCACAACAAGTTAAAGGTCACTTTGTCTGTCCATTGAGCAAGAGAAGATCCTCTCATTTAAGATTGTATAACCTTTTCCCTCATACGACAATTCTGCAGCAGACGACTTTGAACATATTTTGTCAAAAAATTGAAAATTTCAAAATTGAATGGATAACCTATGACTAAAAGTGGAAAACATTGTGGCAAAGGGGAAATTGCTTGTTTTGAGCAATTTATTCTTTTGTCACTATGTTTTCAAAAAGCTGTCAGCTGCAGAGGCGTCAGAAAGCGTCTATATGAGGGAAAGGGATAACTGGTATCATCCAAACCTTTAACCCTTTCCTACATAAAACAAATCTGCAGAAAGATTTATTTTTTAAAACATTTAATCAAACATATGGAAACAACTCTCTGTTAATGATGGAACCATTATTGAATTAATTTGAAAACATTGTGGAAAAATGAGAAATTGCTCATTTATGCTGCAAAGGCGTCAAAAAGCGTCTGTATGTGTGTAAAGATTAATAAGAGCCTATAGACATGTTTTACAAATTGAAACAAACTTTTCATTGATAAAGACAGCTTCTAGCTCTGACACTAGTGAAACCCAGCAACTGTCATTTTTAAAATGCACATTTCTTGAGTTAAGGCTTTGTTGAGAGAATAAATATATCCGTAGGTAACAATGTGTTTCAAGATTAGAGTGCACACATTTGGAGGCTATTCATGGTCTACATTGTTCACAATTGATATTAACGCATTTGTAACTGGATCTGCAAAAGATGTTTAACCCTTTTCCACTACAACAAATCTGTAGCAGATGACTTTGAAAAAAACTGGAAATTCCCCATAAATGGAGGCATAATTACTGAAAAAAGTTGAAAACAATGTGGCTGCAAGCGCCAAGGTTAAAGTTTCGAAAAGCAGGATAAGGGATAATACCAGAGCAGCAGACGATACAGTTTTCAAGAGTTTTCTGCTGCAGATGTGTCTGAATGCTTCTTAAAATGGAAAAGGTTAATTTAAATTTGACCCATGGCTGGTTCTATTGTGATGTGGCGAAGATTATAAAAAAAACAAAAAACTGTTTTTAGGCCCTTTTTAACAAAGTTCTACACATATTAACACCATTAGGTCTTATAACGTACAGAGTTTAAGCCTTTCCCACATACAGACTGTTTCTGAAGCCTCTGCAGTAGACAACTTTCACCAAAATATTTTCGACTCTATTCAATATTTTTTATTTTATTTATAGAGATTTTCCATACCTTTACCTACATATTTTTAAAGTTATCTGCTGCTGATTATTGTACGTGGGAAAGGATTAACAAGTGCTCATATATAATTCAGACCTTTTTTTTTTTAAAATAAAATATTTATATAACAAATTATTGCCTGTATTAATTCATTCTGCCATATGTTTTACAATTACAGATCAGTGAAAATGACACAGAAAAGCTGGATTTTATAGCTGAAAATGAAAAACAAATAGCCCACTTCAGTGGTTACCTCTTTTCAGTTTTTAACACTTTCCCTCGTACAGACAATTTCTGCTGCCTCTGCAGCATACAACTTTTTGAAAACATTGTGACAAAAGGAGAAATTGCTCATGATAAGAAATTTCTCCTTTTGCAACAATGTTTTCAACTCTATTTAACAATATAACTCTCATTCATGGTGTTTGTCCATGTTTATGTCAATTTGTTTTCAAAGTCGTCTGCCCCAGATTTGTTGTATGTAGGAAAGGGTTAATATCTACTGGAAATTGAAGTTTATATCATAATGGGTGTGTTTCCTCTAACCTGTACTAAACACAAACTCTTCCAAAGCAATGTCTTCTTTCTTTCTACAAAATGGCGGAATGACGCATGATGCTAGTCACTTTGATTTTTGTCTACAATCCGAAAGAATGCAAGGGAGATCAGAAATTTGAACTCATGACCCCTCGGGCCCCTGGATTGATAGCTTTTGTTGCTATGGACTGAGAAAAAAAATCTTGAAAGCTGGCAATCTCTGTATCTATCAAAAATGTATTGGTTTTCTTTCTACATAATTGAACACTCACGCAATATACCAACACAATCTAATTCTCCTTTGAAAATAGCACAAAGAAAAAATACTTTTTTATGAACACAAAAGTCTATAAATAAAATACTACATTCCTTATAAAGCAAAATAGGTTCAGCAATATGCTTCTTTTCCTAACACCTTCCAACATACAACAAATCTACAGCAGACGACTTCGGAAAAATATCAGCAAAAAATGTGGAAAATCTCTATAAATTACAGTACAATCATCAAATAGAGCTGAAAACATTGTGGCAAAGGAGAAATCCCACAATTTATGAGCAATTTCTCCTTTTGCAATAATGTTTTTAAAAGTCATCTGCTGCATTTGCATCAAAATGCATCCTAGAAATGGCTGTTTGTGTGCATTTTCTCCTTAATACATGTTTTCCGAAGTCTTCTGAATCATATTACCTGCAGCAGACAAATTTTTAAAACATTGTGACAAAAGGTGAACAAGTTTGTGCTATATCCCTCAACAGATTTAAAAGAACTTATATTGTTTTTTAAAGTTTTTACTCTATACATATAAGCCAAACAAGCCCTTCTCTTGGGGGCCATGTTTATTGACAGATCAATCGGAATAAACATTTCCCTCATATAGACGCTTTCTGACACCTCTGCAGCAGAAGGCTTTTTGAAAACATAGTGACAAAGAAGAAATTGCTCAAAACAAGCAATTTCTCCTTTTGCCACAATGTTTTCCACTTTTAGTCATAGATAATCCATTCAATTATAGAGATTTGTTGTATGTGGGAAAGGTTTAACAGCTGGATACGATTTTGTCAAGCTGTGTCACCAGTATAGAGCCAGGCTAACTGGCACATCAGGGCCATCTGACCTGGGTCTATATTGTTGGCTGTTCAACTCAACATTTTTATCTTGACATTCCTAGAATTGGTTAGCGACTCTTTTAACCCTTTCCCTCATATAGACCCTTTCTGATGCCTCTGCAGCTGACAGCTTTTTGAAAACATGGCAACAAAAAAAGAAACTGCTCAAAACGAGCAATTTCTCCTTTTGTCACCACGTTGTCAACTCTATTGAATTATTGTACTTTCATTTAAAGCAAGTCTCCAAAAAATGTTTGGGTATGTTTTTTTAAGTCGTCTGCTGCAGATTCGTTTTATGTGGGAAAGGGTTAGATGCAAAGCTCGAGAAGCCAGTTTAGAAATTCTGCATTTAACACTTTCCCTCATATAGACGCTTTCTGACGTAGACGGCATTTTGAAAAACATAGTGACAAAATATGAAATTGCTCAAAACGAGCAATTTCTCCTTTTTCCAAGATGTTTTCCCCCTTTTAGTCATAGGTTATCCATTCAATTATAGAGGTTTTCTATTTTTTAACAAACTTTGTTTAAAGTCCTCTGCTGCAGATTTGTTGAATGAGGGAAAGGGTAAAAGGAGTAAATAGTCAAGGATCCCTTCCTGCATAAAGCTATATAATATTGCCTTTTCTGACTTTTTAACCCTTTCCCTCATATAGACGCTTTCTGACGCCTCTGCAGCAGACGGCTTTTTGAAAACATAGTGACAAAAGTAGAAATTGCACAAAACGTGCAATTTCTCCTGTTGCCACAATGTTTTCCACTTTTTGTCATAGGTTATCCATTTAATTATGGAGATTTTCTATGTTTTGACAAAATACGTTCAAAGTCGTCTACTGCAGAATTGTCGTATGATGGAAAGGGTTAAACATATTCATGTACTTACACAATAAGACTTGTATCATTCAACAGTTCATATTTTAAATTTGAGCAATACATGTACCATAAATTTCTTAGTAACACAATTTATTTGGCTAAACCCAAACCGTAAAACCAATTAGAAATTCTGTTACTTGGGAATTATTAATTTGAATTAAAATACAGGCTAACAAATAACAACTGAAACAAAGTTTACATAAATGAAGCCAAAATTCAAAGATGAAACCTTTCCCACATTCAGCTGTGGAAATCTGATGTCTTTAAGGCTTTAAAAACATGATGGCAAACAATTTGAAAAAATAGTGGCAAACGAGAAATTTGTTCACAATATTTTATCTTTTGTCAAAAGGGTTTTAAAAGCCATCTGCAAGTGGGAAAGGATTATACAGCAATAACAATGTTTTTAAGTATAAATCTAATATTCAATATGTTTATGTATAAAATGATTTTTAGAGGATTAACTATTCTACTGTTCTTTATCTCACACACTTTTACATGTTCTTTGATTGATATGAAGCAACAGTTAACCTTTTCCCACCTATTTACGCATGTTTACACGTCTGCAGCAGATGACTCTTGAAAACATCGAGACAAAAGGAGAAATTGATCAAAACAAGCAATTCTCCTTTTGCCACAATGATTTCAACTTATTATCAGTAATTATACCTACAATTATAGAGATTTTCCATATTATTGAGTTAACATTTTACTAGTCTGCTGCAGAATTGCTGTATGTATGGGAAAGGGTTAAACCTTTTCCCACTTACCACAAATCTGCAGCAGGCAACTTTGAAAACACGTATACTTGAAATCTCTAGAAATGATAGTAAAATTAGCCAAATGAGTTGAATTTTTGTGTTTGCAAAATCGAGTTTAAAACATAGTGGTTAAGGGAGAAATTGATCATTGTGAGCAATTTCTCCTTTTGCCAGACTGTTTTCAAAAGTAGTCTGCTGCAGTTGTGTATACATGTAGGAAAACTTTAAGTGTTTTTAGTGTTTGTTTGCTGCTAGAGATTAATTAGACTACAGGTTAAATTTTAAAATATTCTAAATCTATGAAAAAAAAGAAACACGACATTAACCCTTTACCACATATAGACCAATCTTGTTTAATCTACAGAAGACGGTTTTTGAAGACATTGTGCAAAAAGAGAAATTGCTTATAATGAGCAATTTCTTCTTTTGTTGCAATGCTTTCAACTCTATTATTGAATTCTTCTCTCATTTATATAGATTTCCCATAGTTTTGTTTGGGTTCTTCAAAGTTGTCTGCTGCGTATTTGCTGTGTGTGGGAAAGGGTTAATCTAGCAAAAGCAGTTCAATATATGAGATCTCATCATGCCTACAAATTCACTACTTACTGAAAATCAACTCTGGTTTACCCTTTAACTGATATATACAACATTTGAGAACTTAGCAGCAGATGATATTTGACTTAAAAAAACATATAGGGAAAAGGAGAAATAGATTTTGAAGTGCAATTTCCCACATAAATTTTCAATACTCCACATATTACATTTGTTTAACCATACAGTCCAACCTGTGTATAAAACCATGAATGGGAAGTGCATAATCTGGTCTTTGTTCACAGGTGGTCTATAATTGCAGGGTCATTTAGGCAAAACATATTTAATTGGGAAACCAAAAGTATGGTTGCTATAGACAGGGAGTTGCTTTTCACAGGTGTTCTTAAGCACAGGTTTGACTGTATATAATTCAAAACACAAATCTCTAAGAGGTTATCATCAGTTTAAAAGTTAAAAAATAATATTGTAAGCAAGACTAGACAAAGAGAGTAGAACAGTCTAATGATACATAATATTCAGTCATTGAAATCATCATTTTTAAGCTCCTTTTCCCCCCGATTGCTATCAACAATTAGGAAATGATTTCTTTACCTGCAGATGTCTCTTAAAACTTTGCCACATACAACAAACTTGCACCAGGTGACTTTAAAAACATCTGAACAAAAATATGAAAAATCTCTATATTAGAATGTATAACTACTGAAAATAGTTGAAAACATAGTGTGCTCAATATGAGCAAATTTTCCATTTGCCACAACGTTTTTAAAAGTCGTCTTCCAAAAAGGCGTCAGAAAGTGTCTGTAGGTGGGAAAGGGTTTAATTGATTCTTCAGATTCTATTTTGAAATTAACAATCAGCATTATATTACTAAGTACCCTAAATTTGTCGGATACATGTATTGTAGAAATATAATCATATATGTACTCATATCAAAACAGAATATTCTATCTCCATTTCATGCCAAACAAAGATTATGAACCCTTTCCCACAAACAGACACTTTCTGCAGCAGGCAACTTTTAAAAACATTGTGGCAAAAGGAGAAATTGCTCATCATGAGCAAGTTCTCCTTTTGCCACAAAGTTTTCAACTGAATTCAATAATAAATCTTGCATTTAAAGAGTTTCCATATGTTTGACTAAATTATAAATTATTTCAGAGTCGTCTGCTTCAGATGTGCTGTACAATGTCATGGGGAAAGGTTAAATTATGTAGAATGTAAAATAGCTATTCTAATATCTAACACACTAACTCTAGGAAAGGTTGTGCAAGGTTCTAGATAGGTGTGTTTTGTTTAATTGGGGTTTAATGCCGTTTTCAACATTATTTCAGATATATCAAGAGTTCATTTATTCATGATCCCTGGGTAAACAAACCAGTACTAGGCTAATAAATGTGAAGGGCACGCCACCATGACTGCCGCACCACAACTGGGGATCGACCCCGGGACACCCTGTACCAAATCCCCGACACTAACCACTTGGCCACTGTGGATTTCATGCATGTTCTAAAATTCTGATATGATCTTTGAGTCCCTCATTGCAGGAAGTCAAAATAATCATATCACTGTCAGTATTCCTTTGGGGACCCCCACCTTGTGTTTGATTTGGTAAGAAAAAGAGATATTACGGGAAAAAAATCAGTTAATCTAGGCCTCGGTTTGTGCAGTTACACAGTTACAGCTTGTTATGTCATTAACCCTTTCCCTCATATAGACGCTTTCTGACGCCTCTGCAGCAGACGGCTTTTTGAAAACATAGTGAAAAAAGAAGAAATTGCACAAAAAGTGCAATTTCTCCTTTTGCCACCATGTTTTCCACTTTTTGTCATAGGTTATCCATTCAATTAAAGAGATTTTCCATGTTTTGACAAAATACGTTCAAAGTCGTCTGCTGCAGAATTGTCGTATGAAGGAAAGGGTTAAACATGTGTATTTCGACCACTACGTCATTACTGTCATTGTTCACACCAACTTTTGACAACTCTGGATGGAGACACTTGTGGAAACTTGGTGGAAAATGTAGAAATCAATGGGTAAAAAAAAAACAATGACATTTACATATTGCAGAGAGATCATACAAATATACAGGTGGTAAGTAAACGCAAGCTTGGTTTAGGAATCACACATAAGAAATAATAATAATCATTTATATAAAACTGTAGGGTTAATTGCTATGTGAGTAAGGAATAGCAGTTTTCAACTTAAACCTTTTCTCTGAAACAGACAAACTTTAAGAACTCTGCAACAGCCTACATTTAGTGCAACTGGCAACCTGAACAAAGGAATCAAGTCAAATACTGCTATTGGGTAGAGGAGACTATTTAAACATTTATCATACTTAACAGTGTTATTTAATTCTCTACGGACGATTCTGAAAGTATGAAAGTAATGCATGATTAAATTGATGTTGGCTTTGCAAATATTCAACCGCCCTTTCCAACATGCAGAAACGTTTTGACACATCTGCAGCGTGCACCTTTTGAAAACATTGTAGCAAAAGAAATAATTGCTCATATTGAGCAATTTCTTATTTTTCCACAATGTCATATTAAGCTCTTTATGATAACAAATTGCTCAAAACGAGCAACCTCCTTTTGCCACAATGTTTTCCACTATTAGTAATAGGGTTATTCATTCAAATATACAGATTTTCTATTCTTTAACAAAATATGTTCAAAGTCGTCTGCTGCAGAATTGTCCTATGAGGGAAACAGTAAAAGGATTCCGTTTTGAAAGAAACAACTGTAACTATTATAATTGATTCTCCCTTTCTTGAGAGAAATACTCTAATATGTCAGGGGCTAGGTTTACTTTACGCTAGCTGCAGGTGACTGTATATTAGGGACTTACTTCGTAATCGAGCTCTTTTTTCTTCTGCTGCCTTTTTCCATTCTGGTTCTGCAGATTGTTTATCTATATGACAGACAGAAGAGAAATGTTAAACTTTTCCCAGATACAACAAATCTGCAGCAGAACAAATTTGAAAACATCTGGACTAAAGTGTGAAAAATCTCTGTTAAAAAGCTCCTGTAAACTATGACAAGGTGATCTGAACCTACAATGTTCAGAAATGTCAACTTTTGCCTTTCCCAAAAGACGGCTCAAATTATGTTTTATGTGTCAACAGTATTTAAGATATATCTGGGTCTGTCCAGGAATAATAACTTCCACAATGTCATTAAAATCAGACCACAATACTTCACTGTGCGAATTATGGATCTGACCCCACAAGAAAGTTTGTCACAAATTGACCCTTTACATATAAATATTCATGAGTACATGTATGTTCTTAATTTTGTGTCCAATGAAAACTGGGCAACACAACCAACACTCGGCCATCATTGCTCTCTATCTCATTTTATTATGTGGGTTATCTACCCTGTTAATACCTTCCATTTTTGGTATCAACATTTGATTGGCTAACACAAAGGTCAATCTGAGACGACCTGTAAACGGCAGTCATCAGATGTATATGAGCATTGGTGACTGTAGCGAAGTTTAGATATGGTTTCAACCCTTTCTCACTTGCAGACGCGTGTTGACGCATGTTGATACATATGCAACAGACGACTTAAGGAAACATTGTGTAAAAAGGAGAAATTGCTCAATTTGCCACAATGCTTTCAACACTATGCATTAATTAAACTTTCATTTATAAACATTTTCCATGTTTTTTCCAGAAAGTTTTCAAAGTCGTCTGCTGCAGATTTGTAGTATGTGGGAAAGGGTTAATGAGATTTCAACTTCCAGTTAGCCTAGGAGATGTGAGACCTGGTGTCCCTGGTGTGATGGCTGAGTGGTTAGCCTAGGAGATGTGAGACCTGGTGTCCCTGGTGTGATAGCTGAGTGGTTAGCCTAGGAGATGTGAGACATGGTGTCCCTGGTTTGATAGCTGAGTGGTTAGCCTAGGAGATGTGAGACCTGCTTTCCGTGGTGTAATCTACCATAGCTGAGTGATTAGCCTAGGCGATGTGAGACCTGCTGTCCGTGGTGTAATCTACCATAGCTGAGTGGTTAGCCTAGGAGATGTGAGACCTGCTGTCCGTGGTGTAATCTACCATAGCTGAGTGATTAGCCTAGGCGATGTGAGACCTGCTGTCCGTGGTGTAATCTACCATAGCTGAGTGGTTAGCCTAGGCGATGTGAGACCTGCTGTCCGTGGTGTAATCTACCATAGCTGAGTGATTAGCCTAGGCGATGTGAGACCTGCTGTCCGTGGTGTAATCTACCATAGCTGAGTGATTAGCCTAGCAGATGTGAGACCTGGTGTCCGTGGTTTGATCCCCACTAGCGGCCATCATGGAAGATTGACCTTTGTCAAGGCACATTTTCTAGCCTAGTAATGATTAACCCTTTACCACATTTAGATGCCTCTGCAGCTGACAAGTTATGAAAAGATTGAAGCAAAAGGAGAAATTGCTCGAAATGATCAATTTCTTCTTTTGCAACAATTCTTTCAACTCTACTCAAAAGTTAAAATTTGATTTATAGGGATTCAGTTCTTTTTTTGATGTTTTCAGAGTCGTCGTCTGCAGAATTGTTGTATGTATGAAAAGGTTAAATCACAAATGGATAATGAATTAGTGATCCGTTGTACAGGCAGACACGTTTGACCAAGATCACTTTTAAAAACACTGCAGTAAAAGGAGCAATGACTCATAATAATGAATTTCAAATGTTTGCAACTATTTTTTCAACTGTATACAATAACCAAACTTTGTAGAGATCTTAGACATCTTTGCAAAGAAGTTTCCAAGAATCAGCTGCTGCAGATTTGGTGTTTGTATATAAAGGTGGAGGACCAGTGGAGTTTGAAAAGCTCTCAATAATACCTTTAGATGGGATATCCCCTGGTCTTGTCTTTCTAAGCTGAATATTTTTCTTTCATTCTGGTTCGGAGGAGCTTTCTCGTTTTGGAGTATCCTTGAACATGAATTATAAATTGTTTAACCTGTTTACGGCTTAAAAAACAACAACTTTGCATGCAGTACATAGTAAAATGTATGTGGGTAAAGAATGTATCATTGATTACGCTGACATTTTTATAAACCTACCAATTAACCCTCTCCCACTCACATATACCTTTTGCTGCATCTGTAGCAGACGCCTTTTGAAAACATTATTGAAAATGTGGAATTCGTCATAGTAATTTACTTCACCATTTGCCACAATGTTTCAACTCTATTTACTTGTTATACATTAATTTTTTGAGATCTTACAGGGGATGGTCCCTAGAGCTATAATTTGAACAATCTTGGTAGAGGTCTGCTAGATGATGCTACATACCCAATATCAAAAGCCTGGGCCCTCTGCTTTTAGACAAGAAGATTTTTTAAGTTTTTTCTCTATATGAGACTATGTAAAACAAGTGGCCCCCGGGATGGGATCATTTTTTACCCCAGGGCTATAAATTGAACAATCTTGGTAGAGGTCCACTAGATTATGCTACATACCAAATATCAAAGGCCTGGGCCCTCTACTCTTAGACAAGAAGATTTTTAAAGTTTTTTCCCTATATGAGTCTATGAAAAACAATAGACCCCAGGGTAGGGGTCATTGTTGACCCTAGGGCTATAATTTGAACAATCTTGGTAGAGGTCTACTAGAGGATAAGACATACCAAATATCAAAGGCCTGGGGTCTCTACGTTAAGACAAGAAGATTTTTTAAGTTTTTTCTCTATATGAGTCTATGTAAAACAATAGACCCCAAGGGAGGGGTCATTTTGACCCCAGGGCTATAATTTGAACACTCTTGGTAAAAGTCTACTAGATGATGCTACCTACCCAATATCAAAGGCCTGGGCCCTCTACTTTTAGACAAGAAGATTGTTTCTACTATATGAGTGTATGTAAAACAAGTGACCCCCGGGGAGGGGTCATTTTTGACACCAGGGCTATAAATTGAACAATCTTGGTAGAGGTTCACTAGATGATGCTACATACCAAATATTAAAGGCATGGGCCTTTTACTTTAAGACAAGAAGATTTTTAAAGTTTTCCCCTATATGAGTCTATGTTAAACAAGTGACCCCTGGGGAGGGGTCATTTTTGACCCAAGGGCTATAATTTGAACAATCTTGGTATAGGTTTACTAGATGATGCTACATACCAAATATCAAAGGCATGGGCCTTTTACTTTTACACAAGAAGATTTTTAAAGTTTTCCCCTATATGAGTCTATGTTAAACAAGTGACCCCTAAAGAGGGGTCATTTTTAACTCCAGGGCTATAATTTGAACCATCTTGGTAGAGGTTTACCAGATGATGATACATACCAAATATCAAAGGTATGGGCCTTCTACTTTCAGACAAGAAGATTTTTTAAGTTTTGGTTAATTTCCCCATTTTTGTTGCTGTGGCAGCCAAAGTTCTGCATGGAAGAAGATTGTTAAATTTGTTTCCCTATATGAATCTATGAAAAACAATAAACCACAGGGGAGGAGTCATTTTTGACCCCAGGGCTATAATTTGAACAATCTTGGTAGAGGTCTACTAGATGATGCTTCATACCAAATATCAAAGGTCTGGGGCCTCTACTTTTAGACAAGAAGATTTTTTAAGTTTTTTCTCTATATGAGTCTATGTAAAACAATAGTTTTGACCCCAGGGCTATAATTTGAACACTCTTGGTAAAGGTCCACTAGATGATGCTACATACCCAATATCATAGGCCTGTGCCCCCTACTTTTAGACAAGAAGATTTTTAAAGTGTTTCCACTATATGAGTCTATGTTAAACAAGTGACCCCCGGGGAGGAGTCATTTTTGACCCCAGGGCTATAATTTTAACAATCTTGGTAGAGGTTCACCAGATGATGCTACATACCAAATATCAAAGGCATGGGCCTTCTACTTTCAGACAAGAAGATTTTTTAAGATTTGGTTAATTTCCCTTTTTTTTGTTGCCGTGGCAGCCAAAGTTCTGCAAGGAATAGAATTCTTTGAACAAGTTTGAAAGGAATCCACCCAAGGAACATTCCTGTAAAATTATTTTGAATTTGGTTAAATGGGGTAGGAGGAGAAGTTGTTTGTAGGGAAATGTGAACGAACGGACGGCGACACCGACGACGGTCAACGAAACGGTGAGCGATCACAAAAGCTCACCTTGCACTTCGTGCATTGGTGAGCTAAAAAGTAGTCTGCTGCAGAGATGTCATAATTAGACTGTATGTGGGAAAGGGTTAAAGCTATAACAATCAAATTGCAAACATGTAAAGTCTATTTAAATATCAGTTGTTTAACCTATCCCACAGTAAACATTTTCTTTACAGCAGACATATTTGAAAACATTTTAATAGTCAAAACAATGGCATTTCTCTATAAATGATTGACTGATTGATTGATTGGGATTTAATGCCGTTTTTTAACAATTTCTCAGTCATATCATGGCGGCCAGTTCACCTACTCATGTGTTTCCTGATTTTCTCACACCAGTACACCACACAACAATCTTCCCAAGCAACTGGCTGCTCTCTATAAATGAAAGAACAACTATTGAATAGAGTTGAAAACATTGTAGCAACAAGAGTTGTCGGAGGACAATATAGCTCGTCTAGCAGGGCCATCATCTATCAGGGCCTACTTCAGAACAGTTATAGAATTGGTAAAATTCCAAAATCCAAAAATGGAAAAATTCAGTTGAAAACTAATTTACAAAGGAAAGAAAACCGTTAAATAGCAACAGCATAACTTATATAGTGTATAAGAAAAGGCCTTGAATGCCGAACTATAACCCAAATTTCCCAGTCTTGCACACAAAAAGGGGCACAATTCAGTCAAAATCCATTCCAGAGTTATGGGACTTGATTTACAAGGTCATCTAACGACCTTGAATAAGTGTGTGAAGTTTCAAAGCAACAGCATACACAGTGTCTGAGAAAAGGCCTTGCATGCAAAGGTTTGACCAAAATTCTAAGTCCAAAAAGGGGCACAATTCAGAGTTATGGGACTTCATATTAAAGCTTTCAATAATAGTTAATAAATTAGAAACATAACAAACTAGTTGTACAACATCAATTGGGCCATTTCTCTGCCAAAAATTGTAGCAGAACAATCTGAGTATCTCCTCTGAACCCTTTCCCACATACATACACTTTCTGACGCCTCTGCAGCAGATGACATTGGAAAACATAGTAGCAAAAGAAAAATTTGCTCATTTTGAGCAATTTCTGCTTTTGCAAAAATGTTTGCAACTTTATTCAATAATAATTGTTCTTACATTTATAGAGAATTTCCCTACTTTTGGCTAAATATTATAAAAGTCGTCAGCTGCATATTTGTTGTATGTGGGAAAGGGTGAATAGAGTATATATGAAGCGTTCACCCATAGAGCTCCAGCAAATAGTTTCTTATAAGTAATACAAACAACTAAAAGTCAAACAGATGAAAGCATGGACAACATTTGGACTATAATTAGAATACCTAATGATTTTCAGGGAGAATCTAAAATCGATATAACAATTTTCCAACATGATTGTAAATTGGGAGTGTCAAAATACCATTACGTATATATCATATGACACTACTAGTTTGGTTTCCAGTATTACGCTCAAGATTTGTTAACTTGTTATTAAAAGTGATAATTAATAAACACTAATGAAATATCCTCTATTTATTTGCAGTTGACATTTTCTTCAAAAACTTTTTTCTCTTCAAATGCTTTCAAAATTGAAGAGTCTAAAAATAACACAATTCAATTAACCCATTTCCACTTGCAAAGATCTTGACGCATTTACAGCAGATGACTTTTGCTAAAATGTTTTTATCTTTATTCAATAGTTACACTTTAATTAATAGAGAATTTCTATATTTGTGCTCATATGTTTTCAAAGTCGTCTGATGAAGAGTTATTGTATTCGGGAAAGGTTTTAAATTTTTCAGGAAATCTGCAGCAGACAACTTTGAAAACAGCTAGGCAAAAGTATGGAAAAAATCTATACAAATGATGATATAGTTATTGAATAGAGTTGAAAACATTGTGACAAATGGAGAAATTGCTCATTATCGAAACGCTTCTGCAAGTGGGAAAGGGTTAAGGTTTAAAATTCATATGCATTAAAGCTTTCCTACATGCAACACAACTGTAGCAAACAACTTTGAAAACATCTCTGCAAAACTATGGGAAATCTCTTTGACCCTTTCCCTCAAACGCTTTCCGACACCACTGCAGCAGACAGCTTTGTGAAAACATGGAGACAAAAGAAGAAATTGTTCAAAACGAGCAATTTCTTCTTTTGTCACCATGTTTTCAACTCTATTCAATTATTGTACTTTCATTTAAAGGGAGTTTACAATTTTGTACGGGTATGTCTTCAAAGTCGTCTGCTGCAGATTTGCTGTATGAGGGAAAGGGTTAAATAAGTGTAATTATTGAATAGAGCTTAACACATGGTTGGAAATTGAGAATTGCTCTTTATGCTCAATTTCTGCTTTTGTTTCAAGTTTTTAAAGGTTGTCTGAAGCAATTGCATCAAAATGCTTGTTGGAAAAAGATATTTCTTAATCTTCATTCTGACAGCTAAGGGTAGAAAACTGCTGATATATCGGTCATTGACCTGACATGGAGGCTTTTCTTTTCTCTGAATCATTTTCAGACCCTATAGACCCTAATCATATAGACGGCTCCCTAATCCCTAGATGGTTTCCTGTCCTCTGTGTCCTCTGACTGACCATTGCTGGTATCCTGTAAGGGAGACCATCGTTTCACTTTTAATACTGGTGTTTTATACAACCGAGATGGCACATCTTCCCTAGGTAAACTGGTGTTGCTATTTTCTGTGAAAATAAAGCAAGTGGGCCATGTCGGCCATGAATATTTACCTGAGTAATCTTGGAGGGAGTCACCTAAGGCACACTTCTACAACATAATTTGGAAATTAGCAAGATATTTTCGGAGAACGTTTCACTATAGCGGTACAAGGCAGAAAAGCCCCTGAAGGCCATGATTTACAACCAATGAACATGGCCTGTCGGTATCTGATAGAGGGTCACCCTAGGAACATTTCTTTAAATTTATTTGGAAAACAGCAAGATCCTTTCGGAGGAGAAAATGTAAGTTTTCACTATAGCCATTTATGGCAAAACCGCCCCGTCCCCTGGGTACCAGGTTTTTTTTTAACGAATCTACATGGCTTGAAGGAATCTGGTCACCAAAGGTACATACCTACAAAATTATTTGATTTTTTTAAATTTGTGGTTGCCATGGAAAAAAGAAATCAGCATAGGTATAAGAAAATTGAAGTTATATTCGTTAGAACATTGAGAGGATGTTTTCTGTCAAGTTTCATCCCAATTGACCCACTGGTTACGGAGATGATGTCGACGGACGACGCACAAATTGCGATCACAATAACATATGCTGAGGTGAGCTTAATGACAAGAGGCCCACCAAGACGGCCAGTATCGCTCCACTGCCGTTAGGCAACAATTAACAATTTATCATGGCTTGCAGAAATCTCGTAGAGTGTCACCCAAGGAATATTTCCGCAAAATTGCTTGAAAATCAGCCAAATAATTTGGAAGGAGAAGATTTTTAAAGTTTTCACTAAAGTCGATATAAGGCTAACAGCCCCGGCTCCCTGGCAGCCATGTTTTAAGACCAATCCACATGGCTTGGTGGAATCTGATAGAGAGTCACCCAAGAAACATTTCTACAACATTACTTCAAAATTGGCAAGATGCTTTCGTCCGAAAATATTTTTCACTACAGCGATATAAGGCATAACTGTCCTGCCCCCTGGCGGTCATGTTTCTCAACCAATCAACATGGCTTGATGGAATCTGAAAGAGGGTCACTTTCGGAGGAGAAGATTTTTAAGTTTTCACTATAGCAATATAGTGCAAAATAGCCCTGCCTTCTGGCGGCCATGTTTTTCGAACAATCAACATGGCTTGAAGGAATATGATAAAAGATCACCCAAGGAACATTTCTACACAATTATTAGCAAATCGGCCCAACACTTTCGGAGAAGAAGATTTTTTAAGTTTTCACTATAGCCATAAAAGGCAAAATAGCTTCGCCCCCTGGCTGCCAGGTTGTTCGACCAATCAACATGGCTTGAAGGAATCTGATAGAGAGTCATCCAGGGAGCATTTCTACAAAATTATTTGAAAATCGGCCAACCGGTTAAGGAGGAGAAGAATGTTAAAGGTTTTTTTTCGGTTGATATGTAAACCAGAATTTTGCATTGATCCAAAAATATCGAAGGAATTTAGGATATGTCATTGAGAAGATGCTTCCTATGAAGTTTCATCCCAATTGGCCAAGTGGTGATTAATTTGTTTGAAGCAAAACGTTGACGCACGCACAGACAATTCGCCATGACATAAGCTCGACTGGCTTTCATCCAGTGGAGCTAAAAATTAAAACAGAAATACAAAATGTTTAAATACCGGTCACCTGCATATTTGCAAAAGTTATCTGCTGCAAAAGTTTTCAATGTTTCCAATTTGATATATGTAAGTTTTATAGTATAGAAAACTATCTAGCAGTTATTTCTTCAAGTGGGGTCAACCTACTACAGTTCTTATTTAATTACCCGAACAATTCTTATCCCAACATGTATGTATAGCAATTTAGAAATACATTTATGTAACATATTAACACAATTGGAAGGACTGACATATTTCCGTCACATGAAATCGTCATTTAACTTGCAAAGTATAAATGACAAATGCAAAGCCATAGTCCCACTTCCCTAAATTCCTTATTCAACTTTCGAAATTTATGTGACAAGCACAAGAGCTATAGTCCCCCCTCCTCTCAAATCCTTATTTAACTTGCAAAGTCTATGTGAGAAGTGCTAGAGCTACAGTCCCCTCCTCTAAAATCCTTATTTAACTTGCAAAGTATATGTGAACGTACTAGACCTATAACCCCTCCCCCTAAAATCCATTCTCAACTTGCTAAATCTATATTGTGGGTATCCAAAACAAGAGGGCCATTGGCCCTAGTTCGCTCACCGAATTATGCAATGTGATTTCTAATGCAAAACACATCAAGACAATTATTCTGATAAATATTCAAAATGCAACTTCTAGAGTGTTAACAAGATTTTTCTTCATTTGGCCTAGTAATCTACATGTATATTTTTTAACTTATATGACCCATATTCTAACATGGACTAGATATTATCAAGACAAACATTCTGTCAAAGTTCCAACTTAAAAATGCAGCCTCCAGAGGTTGAACAATACTTTCCCTTATTGACCTAGTTTCTGACCCAATATGACCCATATTCAAACTTGACCTAGATATAATTCAGACAAACATGCTGACAAAATGTCAAGCTGCTGAAGCCAAATATGTGGTCTCTAGATTGTTAGCAAGACTTTCCTTCAATTTGGCCTAGTGACCTACTTTTTGATCGGGCATAATCCGTATTCAAGCTTGGCCTAGATATCCATTAGATAGTTTTGACAAGATTTTCCTTCAATTTGACCTAGTGACCTACATTTTAACCCAACATGACCCATGTTCGAACTTGACCTACACATCATCAAGACAACAATTCTGATAAAGTTCCAACATGCTCAAATTACAAATGCAGTATCCAGAGTGTTAACAAGATTTCCCTTCAATTTGGCCTAGTGATCTAGTATTTTACCTATTTCAAAATTGACCTAGATATCATCCAGACAAACATTCTGAACAGGTTTCAAGCTGATGATGCAACAAATGCGGCTTCCAGAGTATGCATAGATATTATTCAGATAAACCTTCTGAGTAAATATCAAGTTGCTGTAGCAAAAAGGCTGCTACAGTGTTATCAAGATTTCCCTTTAATTTGGCCTAGTGACCCAGTTTCTGATTCAATATGACCCAAACTTGACCTAGGTAGTTTGAAGATAAACATTATGACAACATTTCAAACTGTAGTTAAAAACATTTTCCTTCCAATTGACCTAGTGACCTACTTTTTAAGCCGACATAACCCATGTTCGAACTTGACTTACATATCATGCAGACAAACATTCTGATAAACTTTCAACTTGCTCAAGATGAAAATGTGGCCTCCAGAGTGTTAACAAGATTTCCCTTCAATTTGACCTAGTGAACTAGTTGTTGACCTTATATGGCCCAACTTGTCTAGGATTTGAAGGAGATGCATGTTTTGATAGACTTTCATGAAAATCGAATTCAAAATGTAGCCTGTAGAGTGTTAACAAGGCACTTGTTGGCGACGCAGGACGGACGATGGACGAACGACGGACAAAATGTGATCACAATGAGATCACGTGCTCAGGTGAGATGTGATCACGTGCTCAGGTGAGCTAAACAATTGTGGAACAAAGTCCTGTTTACTCCTCCTAATCTAACCCACTATGCAGAGGTAAAGGTGTGCAATTAATTATCTGAAATCCTTCTTTGACTCTTATACCCTTATAGAATATCTCTCTTGGTACTTAACTAAACCCTATGTTGTTGGTACATCCTTTGTTGTGCGTACACCCTCTGTTGTAGGTACTCACAACATACGGTTTAAGTGAGGACCAAGAGACATATTGTAAGACAAAGACACTATCAATCATCCTATGTACACATACCTTTAGTTTGTATGACATCTATCACTATGGATTGTTTATCATCAGCTTCTTTTAGCCATGAAGGATTTTCTGGAACAATTTCCTTTTGTGGCGATGATGTTTTTCTTAATTTCATTTCCTCCTTTATTATCTCCTTTACTACTTGTGTCAGGCACATTTGAGGAATTTTATGTTTTCCTAAGAGACGGTTATTAAATGTTCCTTTGAGTTCTCGCATAGGTTTTACCTCTTTCTCGGGTGAGGGTGTTTTCCGCAAAGCTGGTTTATCAAAATGACCAACATTATCTGTATCTTTTTTACCATCAGCGTCTCTTACACCAGTACTTTTTAAAGCCGGTTTCTCGAATGAATAAGACACACTTTCACTACTTTCCGATGAATCTCATTTGTTGTCACACGTAACTGATCGTAACGCAGGTGTTTCAAAGCTAGTGAAGCGTACATATTTATTGAGTCCTTCAGTTTTATATTGGCTCTCCTTCCTACTTGCACTTCTGAGTTTGGGTTTATCAAATGTGTGTTTTTTCTGTGCTGGTTTTATGAATAACATCCGGTTTGCTTGTGCTTCGTAAGTTTCAGGTGCTGCTGATGGGCTATGTTGGTGTGTCTATCATAGGATCCCTTTTCTCAAACTGTGGTCTTTTTGGTGTTTCACGTAATGTTGGTTTGGCAAATATTCCTGAAATTACAGGAAAATGTATCTTTGACTCACCATACTCTATGGTTTATTTTAAAAACTTGTTCAACATTTGAGACAAAATCAAGGCGAATCAACCTTAAGAGTTATTATGGTAATCAAATTGTCAGAAGAAATCCTCTTTTAAAAATAAATTGCTATTTAATCCTTTTTCCACATACTGAAAACTGCAACAGACGACTTATGAAATGTCTTGGCAAATATATAGACAATCTCTATAAATGAAAGTGCAATTACTGCATATAATTGAAAACATTGTTGCAAAAGGAGAAATAGCTCATTATGAGCATTTTTTCTATTGGAACAATGTTTTCAAAAGTAGTTTACTGCAGTTGTGTCAAGGTATGTCTACATGTGGGAAAAGGGGGTTTAAAATCTAGATAACCTACTCAAGGGTGACCAAAAGTTCCTTCTACCTGGAATAGCTTTTACCTTTTCCACGCATTTCAACTCCTTTTAAGCATTTCTCACATAAACCAAATCAACATTAGGCAAAACCCCTAAAAACCTCTTTAAATAAAGGTATAAATATAAGGGAAAAGGTTGAAAACATAGTGGCAAAAGGAGAAATTGCTCGTTTTTAGGTTTTGAGCAATTTATCCTTTTGTCACAATGTTTTTAAACGACGTCTGCTGCAGAGGCGTCAGAAAGTGTCTATATATTGGAAAGGGTTAATAATAATAATCTCATTAATAGAGATTTCACATATCTTGCCTAGATGTTATCAGAGTTGTCTGTGGGAAAGGTTGAAGGTAAACTTATGGTGACAATAAGTATATGGATACATTGTACTTGCTTTAAGGTCTTTGGCCTATACATGACTAAATAACGAGAGCTTTTTCAGGTATATAGGTCTTATCCCAGTGATGTCTAGGTATTCTACAGTAATACAGGAAGCTAACTGTCCATCTGATATATTTGTTCTGAGTCGTCTACATTTAAAACATATGTAAATGTCTTATTTTGGAAGAGAATATTTTAAATACAAATTTGAACAAATTATGTGAAAAGGAGAAATTGCTTGTTTTAAGCAACTTCTCATTTACCAACAATGTTTTCAAAAAGTCGTCTTCTGAAAAGTTTTCCCGCTTTCGATCTTGATTGTAAAATTTAAACCCAAAACTTGATCTCAAAACTTAAAACTTTTGATAAAGCCCCTGTCCCTAAATGGAAACACAACATGCTTACCTGGGGCTCAGGAAGTTTGAGCAAGCTAAATAGAGTATCATAATCTGACCATAAACCATTAACTTATTAGTTATCTTCAAATTTTAATAACGTATTTCTCCAAAGATTTGCCTAAGAATTTCATGTTATAACTGTTCCATTGAATACCTAACTGGCAAAAACTAATGTCGTAGCAGGCAATTGATCCAGACAAGTTAAAGGATCGTCTTTTGATGCAAAAACTGATATGATTACTGAGAATAATAAAGGATCATCTTTTGATTCAGAAACTGATATGATTACTGAAAATAATAAATGACCTACAATAATCAGGACGAATAAACAAAATCATACAAAGCACCGCAAACTACACCAGTTACTACCCCTAACAATTTAGTCAAACGAGTGTGGTCAATCTCTTTAAGTAAAACTGAAAATAGGAGATTCGTCATGATTCAGAACATTTTACATTACCTGTCAGAAAAGGATGTTCAACCTTGAACTAAAATATATGTGCCAAGTTAATTAAGGGAAATGGTGTTAAGATCATGTAATAGTACAGGCGTCCTAGGGTATATAGTATGTTAAATGGCGTGCGAAAAACATATTACTGGCATAGCCTGCAAACTGTCAATCTTACAAACATAATATCACGTTTACAAGATCAGGGACAAGCCCTTGCTGGCATCAGGTTTAATCCATCAAAATCGGCCGGACATAGTCCGTTTTTCATATTATTTGATCGAGACCCATTCCTACCGATTGATTCACTGTTAGGCAAAAGGTTACCATAAGTTGGCATCTAATACCAAAACGAATTACAACAAAGAAATCACGAAATTTATTGTGATGTATTCAAGCAACTTTCTAAATCAAGAAGAAGGCGTAAAAGATATGTCAACAGAAACACCTAACAAGTATAATTCAATATAAAGGACCCTTTATATCATAAAAAAAGTCAGCGTTCTTCTAAAACCTCTCCTCATTGGATTCCATACGACCGGGTTGTCAACTTTGATAGGTCAAAGCAATTAATACTAAATAATTAATTAGATAACCAGATAATCAAATGCAATGTTGATCAAGTAAGAAAGACGCAAATTGACGAGTGGACCAAAACTCTAAATCCACGGCCAATTCAAAGTTGTAGATATGTCATTCCAGCTGAAATTGATTCAGAAAGCTCTGATGGTAGAAAAGGTTCAGATAATCAAGATTTAACTTCAAAACGTAAGGTTAAAATGACAAAGGTATTTGACAAACATAAGTATAGTTCTCAACCAGTCAAGACAGCGGAGATAATATTCCATTAAGTAAATAACAAGCACGCCTTAGGCCTTTAGAATACGAGCGAATTCATGGTCCAGTCGAATAATATGACTGTAATATGTCAACAAACAAATTAAATAGCCACGATCAATTGTCTACGTTTGATGAAAAGACAAGCGAAATGGAGATTGACAGATGTTAAATTAAGATTTTTAGCAAAATATAGGTTTATACCTATTAATTAAGGTAAATTCGTTACCTAATTAGAAGTTAAATATTATAAGCGTACTAGCTAGATGTAATATAGTGATTGTAATTCACAAATCATAAGGGAAACCCGGTATTATAAGGAGACTTAAATTTATACTTTTGCGTAAATAAGAGTTAAATAAATGCATGCTTGACTTAAATGGCTCCAAGAAAACCGTTGTGTATAAAACGCTAGTCTAAGAATTTTACTTAAAGGCATATCGTCGGTGTGTTACTGCGCATCTTTTGTGCGCATGTCCATTCCTATTCATTTTAGTACTTTGCTCTTTTACGCTTACTGCGCTCATTTAAATTGTGAAACTGTTAATATCCGGAACACAATATCATCAAGGTATAAATTCGATGAAAAATCAGGCTAAAGAGTGGCAGATTTGTATCTTCTAAACGTGCAGAAAGCGAAAGCAATCGCACTCTTTTCAAAAGGATGACGGAAACTTGCATCGATACTGGACAATCAGTATCAGATTCGCCGACACACTAAGCGGATAATGCGGACTCATGTTTCCGATTGACAACAGGGACGGAGAATAGTAGACTAGATCTCGTTCAATTGGAAAATCAGCTTGTTTGTGAAGATTGTAGAATAACACTATGTTTAATAAATATTTCCCCCGAAATCAGACATGGCTACGGCTCGTTATAGTATGTGAACTGTACATGTGGAACTGTGAATACTGTCGAAACAACCAAACGACACCAGCCGAGCAAAACGGGCAATTTTAGTTAAGGTAATTTACTATTAATTATTATTTTCTATGATGTTATTACATTTCCATTTACTAATTTACACACTGAAAATAATGTTTAGTGAGTTAAAAAAAAGTTTGCAAATTGAACACATTCAATTGAATTTCAAGGGTTTTTACCCAGGATTTATGAATAAGTAATCTGTCGCCGTGATATAACTAAAATCATGTTGAAAATGGCATAATATCCCAATAAAACAATACTAATGTTTTACTTTAGCTAGTGCCATCTTATTGTCAATGTAGCCTGTATTAATAAAACAAAACACAAAAACACAAAATATTCTATCATAGTCATGAATTATTTAATTAAAATTAAATTAAAGATTTTCTCTTCTGAATAAACCTTGTAGATTGCAAGATAATTTGGTCAGCATTATATCATAGCCAGGTATTTATCAACCTCTTGATTTATTTTTCAGTACTGTAGACAAGACCCCATCCATTTAATTCAAATATGACATGGGTTTGCAGAAGGGTGGATCGGGATGGAGCTACGACAGCAACTGTGATGGGGAACAAGTCAGGAAAATGTGTTGCATTTGAACTTAGATCTAAAGACTGTAGACAATGTAGCTTTCATGAAAGTAAAAGTGAATCATTGCCTACCCTTCAGTGTTCAAGAAATTGGCATAGTAGTTCTAAAGTTTTTTAACCAGATGTGGCGCGCTGTCTTGTGCTAGAAATAGAAAATACGAATGTGAATGTCGATGTCAATGTCGTTATTATGGATGACGATGCATCAACCATGGTGAAAATTCAAGAAACGGTTTTCCATTTTGTAAATAGATGGTCAAACATAAACCACAAGAAAAACATGTTGGAAACCAGTTGTACAATTTACAGAAAAAAACTCACAAATCTTTTACTACTCAAGTCATGAAGTATTTTCATAAGTGATTTAGTTATGAAGTAATGCAGAATAAGTGTGATCCAGATGCGCTTGCTAGATCTTTAAATCAAACTGTTCCAATCTCATTTGGAGAGCACAGCCTATCAAACTGTTGGTCTGGTCATCTAAGGAGCCCTGTTACATAGGAATACAGTTATATGTCATATATAAGGGATTTTATAGGGGAGGAGCTCAGAAGGGCTAAACAATCATTTCAAGAACACAACGCAGCAGCAGTTTTAATTACTCGTATGAGCAACCAAATAGAACTGCTTCTATGCTGTTGTCGTAGGGCAAATCCATTCAAGGACATTGTTTGAGCTAAATGATGTTCTTTTACATGTATTCTACCGCCCCCCCCCCCCCCCCCCCCACATTTTTGTTCGACTATCATGAGTCCGATGTAAGATCAGGTTGGTTTTCACAGAGCACTGCTCATTTGTGAAAATCGTAAGTTCTTTAACCATTCCCAAGATACAGACTTTTTCTGATACTTCTGCAACAGTCGACATTTAAAAACATCGTGACAAAAGAAGAAATTGTTCAAACCGAGCAATTCTTCCTTTTGTCACAATGATTTCAACTTTTTTCAGTAAATATACCTACATTTATAGACACTTTCTATGTTTTTTACTAAATGTTTTCAAAGTTGTCTGCTGCTGATTTGTTGTACGTGGGAAAAGGTTAGCATGCCTATTATTTTGTAAAACTAGGTGTGCCCGCCTTGATGTCCGCTCACAGCAGATCATGGTGGAGTGTATATAGGCTAGGCACATTTTCTTAACCTAGTTCTGATTTGAAAAAACATGTATCATCTATAAGTGAACTGTGCTGGGATATAACTGAAATACTGTTGAATTGGTGTAAATATCAATTATAAACAGAAACAGAAACAGAAACATTTTATGGTATTGTTAAGCTTGATGTATGAACTTTGACATTTTGCTCATAATATCTTTTGTTGAAAAAAGGGTCCGAAGATATGTTTTTGTTTACAAGACTTGTTTTTGAACTATTTGAACATTCAGCTTTCAAAATAACCTGCATGTTTCACTAATTTCTGTCTTTATTTTTTGCAAATGGATATGTGTACAGTTACTGTTTGCTGTATTCCTATATATGCACAAAATGAAACAGTTTCATTCGCATATTTGAGGGTCATTATGTGAGAACCAGACTGAAGGTCTTTGTGTCTAGCATTGACTCAGATCAACCTTCACCTCCGTGCAACTTGATCTGATTGATCAGATAATATACATGCACAGACTGATGTTTATTGTAGAGAGTTATTGATGTTTTCAAGTGATCACTTGGTATATGATACAATCATGTATGTATTGGCAGGTATGTAATTCATTTCTCTGATGTGTCTATTATGAAAAGTTAACAAATGATAATATCGTATGAAGGAAACAGTCCTGCAGCAGTTCTGATTGCTCGCATGAGCGAATAACTAAAACTGCTGCTATGCTGTTTTCAAAAGGCAGTTTGAATTCCTGCCCACAGCAAGTCATGGTGAATAACCTGTAGGCAAGGCACATTTTCTTAGTCTAACTAATGTAAGTGTATTATGTATAAGCAAACTGTTGCTGAGATATAACCGAAATACTTTTGAAATGGCATAACACCTCAATCATAAACAAAAATCATATTAGTGTTGTTAAAGGTTGACGTATGAATTCTGAAATAAGTTGACACTAGGAGAATGAACTGTAAAATGTTTTAGAGTACATTGTAGCAATATTGTCTTCTGATCTGGGTTTCTCAAATGTGTGTCAGGGCTTTAGACTCTCGCTTTATGATCATGAGTAACGGTGATACATGTATCTAGCCGGTCTTCCCCAAACGTTATATGCAGAACATTATGAAAGATTGATGAATTCATACCTTTTCTGTATTTAGAACTGATAACCTCACAATATGGCTTATTACCACCAATGTAAGTCGGAGCATGACATACCAGGTTTTGATTTGAAAAAGATCAAATGCCACATTAAAGATACATGTATAGTTTTGTCTAGATATTTTTATATAATCTTCTGCTGTAGTAATTTTGTATGTTGGAACTTTGATAAGAAATACTTCAATTTATAGTTTTGACAGCTTATTGGGTTATACACTGATATCATTTTAAAATGTAATTTGTATGTAACCAGGAATGAAACCAATATTTTCTTTACCTCAATGATCACAGCTTTTATTTAGGTATTCTTGTAACAAGTTATACAAAATCTCTTTTTTTTCCATAAATGAATACCCCTATCCCACTTGCAGCTCATTTTGCGGCATGAGCACCTGATGACTTCTGAGAACATTGTCACAAAGGGATAAATTGCTCATAATGGGCAATTTCTATGTTTGCAACAATGTTTTCAACTCTTTTCTTCTATGCTACCTTCATTTATATAGATGTTTCATGTTTTTGTCTAAATATCTACTACAGGTTTGTATGTGGGAAAGGGAGTTATTTAGGATTTCATATTGACCTGCGCCCTTCTTTTTATAAAGTAGTATTTTTTTATTTTTTTTATTTAACCAATGTGAAATGCATCAGTAATAATATTGTTCCTGATAATATGCACAGCAACTAATGCTTTATTTGATTTCCCACATACAATATATCTGAATATCTCCAACGGACGACTTTGGAATTATCTAGGCAAAAAATATGGACAAAACCTATAAAGGAAAGTATAATGCTTGAATGCTATAATTCTTCTTTTGTTGCAATGTTTTCAATGGCTGTCTGCTGCAGAGGCGTCTTAATGAATGAGTGTATTTCAACATCCCTTATAGCAAGTAATTCATGTGAGACAGTGAGAGGTATTGAAGATATATATGCACTAGAATATTTTCAAATGTGTAATTTTTCCTAAAAAATGTTCATAAAGGGAGATAGTTCAATGTGAAATATATCGAAAAAACAAAGCAAATAGTGTTTTGTTTTGTTTCATTTAACAACCCATTTAACAAGTTATTTCATATGTTATCAAATTTCTCAACCAGAAAGCTTGTTTTTTTTAATTGTATTTTTGTGGACTATTATTTAAAAAAAAATGTAAAGGGAGATAATGCAATGTAAAATAAGCACTGCAACCATTGTTTTTTTTATGTTTTATTCAACAACTGTTATAGAAAGTTATTTATAGTACATGTTTTTAAAAAGTGTATTTTTCCTGGGCTAATTTTATAGAATGAATTATAAAGGGAGATAATCTAATATGAAATATTTCTGTAATTAGCACCGTGACATATAGTGTTTTTGGTCTCATTCAACAACCCTAATAATACGTTGTTCATATGAAAAGTATTAAAAGAATCTGTCTTAGAATATTTTAATACCAACTTCTGCATTGTACCCGTGTTCAATTTTATACAAATTGACCATGGCGCCATCTTGAATTATGTTGTATAAATTGTAAAAATAGAAATATTTAAAAAGATGGTCAATATTGATGAAGTTGACACATGGTTGATTCCTGTAATACGAAATGAAGACATGTTGAACTATAAATGTCTGTGTCTGTCTTCAATGATATGAAATAGTGTTTTTTACTCTATGTACAATCCGGTATATTTAATGAAAATAAGTACATCTATAGTTTTAAAAAGAGTGCATAGCAAAAAACTAGATCCGCGACCCATTGGTTTGAGTAAGTATTTGAGTAATGAAGATCTGGACAAAATTTAAGCAAATTCTGTCCGTTGGAAAGATTCAGAGGATACGCCTTTAATCTAGCATATGGAAGAACATTCCTACGTCTCTAGTATGATGGAGAATCGAATTAAATGTATAATGTAGTGAATGTATACCTGTATATAATGGCCATTTTCATCGTTTTTCATGTTTTGTTTTTGGTTTAAGCGTGTTATTATTAATATATCATATTTACTGTTATCCGGTATAATGTTTATGACAAATTGCTTACTTCTAATATCCACTTCAATGACACCCATATCACACACTGCTGCTGTATCACTAATATATCTATAGGTGCTACATATTTACGACAAAACCGCATGATAATTATAAACAAAAATTAAAGAGCATACTTTGGCCATAAAAAAGGATTTATAAGTAATTGACTAGACAATAATAATGTTAATGTCATGTTTCTTGCATTATCAAAACATATTTGGAATTCGTATTGCTGTTGTCTATTATTTGAACAGAAAATAATAAAGTAAAGACTTTCAGAAAATCAAGGAATACATTTATAATGAACGAGGTTAAAACATGAGGGCCAAGATGATCCTTAATCGATCACCTGCATTATGGCAAAGAAGCAAATAGATCAGCCCTTTTCTGATGCCAACTGGCGAATGCCTTTTTCAACCAGTCAATATGACTGGAACAAATTATGTAAGGGGTCACATTTCTGCTAAACCCTTTCCCTATTAGAGACGGTTTCTGAGGCCTATGCAACGGACGATTTAGGATAAGATTGTCGCCACAAGAACAATTGCTTCTTATGAGAAAGTTATCCTTTTGCCACAATGTTTGATAAATAATTATACTTTGAATGAGTGAGTCAATAGCTCATGTATAGGAATTTGGGGTCTTTCATGTTGATACCACTTTTTTGCGGGAAACGACGTCGCTCCATCGACGTTACGCCAAGATGAAGTGTAACGGAAATGACGTCACGTCCTTCTTTGGCTACGATACAGTTGACGAACGGCAAAACATATTTCTTACAGATTTCGATTTATTTTTAATTTTTCGTACAAATGTTAATTCCCACATAACACAGCAATTAAATGATCTTAAATATCGATTTAAAAAGAAATTGATTAAAAAGACGACAATAATTTTCAATCCGTGTTTTTCTGCTCATTTTATACATACCCTAAAATACCGATTTTAAAAAAATATATTAAAAAGCCGACAATTATTTTCAATCTGTGTTATACGTCTGCTTTTTATACATATCCGAAATGGCGGCCCCCATGGTTTTTTCCAGTTTCATTTCAGAAAGCTTCATGGGTTATTGAAAAAAAAAAAAAAAAAAAAAAATCTCACACCTGTTACTTATAAGCGAAAAAAAAACACTTATGTTTTTTTTTCGTATTAATTAATTCCATTAATCTGTTAATTCAATAATAAGACATATGCTATACCACCTTGCTAAGAGTCAGTTAAAAACATTAATTCGATTGTAAGGTTCGCTGATACCTAGCAGAAGGCCGGTGAAGCAGACCTTGAGGTTGTTCTAGAGAAATTCCCTTTTGATGGAAGAGTTGATCCAACCTAGTGATCCGTTCTATGATGCTTCCATTAAATGCATGTATCCAGAGCAGATAGTACAAAGACGATAAACATATACCACTGACGAATACTACCATAAGGATCTCACTTTCAAATATTTGGAGAAAATACAATACTTCTATCTCCTTATATGCTGGACTAATACCTTGATACTACCTTTTAGACTACTATTACTACTGATCAACGGAAAGAATTACAACACTTCAATCAACTATATCTAAACAAATTATGTGGAATTTGTCATAAATGGATTTTTTGGGTTACTACTACTAATAATAATATACTACTTCTACTACTACAACTTCTACTACTACTACTGCTGATGCTACTTCTACTGACGATTCGCCGAAATAAAAGCATTTCAACAGGAGTTCAAATTACTACGGATACTAGAAAGTGCTAGGAAATGCAAGACTGTTGGATCGATATTAACATCTTACTATTTGGAGAAATGTTCATATTGTTATCATGTTGTTATCGACTAGTTCACACACATTTCTACATTTATCGTTTCCTACTTATTCAGTACAACTATGTTAATACGGTATTCAATTATTTGTTTCTTTTAAATTGCAAATATTTCATAAATTCATTATACTTAAATTGCTGGATGACTACTGTTGCGTCATTTAACGTTTTAAGTAATATACATGTTTAAAAGACTGTTTTCTATATCAACATAACCATGTATTAACTATAAAGATATGTATATGCACTTACTCAGGATTGGTCTTTACTGCAAGGTCTAAGTTTGTCTGACGAATTTCTAGATGGAATTCTTTATAGATAGATAAATATATTTTATTGACTAAAACTATAGATAGTTTTTCATCATACAACATAAGTTAATAAATAAATTGCATGCTCATGAAACATTCACACATTCGCGCACTCACTCGCTCGCACACACAAACTCACAGATAAACATGATTACTCGGATAATATTATAAATAGTAAACTGATAAAAGCGGATAGCAACCAAATTTCAATTTCTCTGTTTATCTAAATATATTGGTTTGTTAACCTAAGCACGCGCGTGTATGTGCAAGTTGTTACCATTATAAAACAAGTAATGGTCGCCTTGCACACACACGCACTAGCTGAAACGTCATTTTTTCTATATAATTTCATGTTAGTAGATATTCAGGCTTTTATTGAAAGGAGCAACTATGCCATACAGACGACTTTTGATGCATATAGCGGATAACAAGAAGTAGACATTCAATGTTGCAAGATACCATAAAACATAAAAACTAAGTTATATTTCAAATAATGTCAACATAATGTGAGAATGCTACCTTCATGTAATAGCATAAGTTTAATATTTTAATTTTTGATTTTATTTTTTGAATCGAGTAACTTATATAATTAATACATACTTGGATTATTATAATAACGACATGAAAAGGTGTGAAGTTATAATTGATAGTAACTTGCTCTATGACACGGTAATTGTACTGTGCATCTTGACATGTTGGTATGTTGAGTATACGTTTTACGTTAATCTCAAGAACAAGTTAAAACCGATAATTAAAACAGCTGTTGACGAAGGAAAAACGGTAAAATACCGAAATGGCTGTCTGTATATTGACGGTCAACTTTACAGGGGACCGATTCCAGTAGCAGGGGTCTACAACTCCAACACTCAGCAATAGGACGAAACACAGTCATGCATCGATACCATTAATATCGTTTCTTGGAACGTAAACGGATGGACAAAAAACAACTATTTATCTCGAAAAGATATCTTATACAATCTTAATGCCGACATTATTTGTTTGACAGAGACTAAATTGCGAAAAAAGGAGTTCATTTCAGTGGAAGGTTTCACGTCATACTGCTTTAATAGACAATCACTAAAAAACAAAGCAACATGCGGATCAGGTGGTGTTGCCATTTTACTTGAAAACAAGATAGTTAACAATTTCTATGTGACGTTTTTAGATAAAGACTTCGAAGGTATATTAAGTAAAATACTTTTGCATATAGTATCGTCTGTTGAACTATTAATTACAGTTTGCTATCTCCTGCCGGAGGGCTCAGAGCGAGGACAATTTGTCGACGAATATTGCAGTATATAGTATACAGACATGTTAACGCAGATTGCATTGTGTTTTGCGGTGATAGTAATGCACGGATCTCATCATTATCGGATATTATTGAAAATATTGATATTATACCGACACGTAAACACATAGACACTTTAAAAAACAGACATGGTGATTCTTTCATCGAGTTTCTGCGTGAAGCGAAATTATGTATTTTAAATGGCAGATTAAACCCAGAAAAAGATAATTTCACCTCCGTATCAATTAAATGTAACTAAAACTAAATCCTGGTGGAACGACACTTTAGATGTCTTGTTTAAAGGATTGTGTATCAGCGAAAAACATTACTTAAAGTGTAAAGAGTCAAAACGAGAGAAAAACGAATATAGACGTGTATACCCATTTAAGCAGAACACATTTGAAAGGGAAGTTAAACGTCAGAAACGCCAATACTCACAACATAAACAAATAGAACTAGAACAGATTTGTTCAGATAACCCACATACGTTTTGGAAACAGATAAAGGATCTTGGACCTAAACGAAAAACACATATTCCTTTTGAGCTCGTTGATGAAGAGGGTTGTATAACAAACGATAGACCTAGTGTTATTCGTAAATGGGGAAGTGATTTTAGAGACCTGTTCAACAGAGAAAAGGCTAGTGAAGGGGTCGATTTTGATGAACATTTCTATGAGGACGTAAAACGGTTTAAGAATGAACTCGAAACACAAATTAACGAAAACCCATTACACGAAGACATTAGCGAAATAGACGCTCTTAACTCAGTGATTACGATAGACGAAATAACCAGCGCTTTATCAAAATGCAAAAACGGTAAATCGTGCGGTGAAGATTGCCTACCTTATGAGGTGTTTAAAAATAAAAACTCTCAACAAATGTTGCTACATTTATTTAATATGTGTTTGTCGAAAGGAGTAGCGCCATCAGTCTGGTCTAGATTGATTATTAAACCATTGCCCAAAAACAGTACAAACGATCCAAGAGTGCCATTGAATTATCGGGGAATAAGCCTCTTACCTACAACGAGCAAACTGTTTTCAAGTGTGTTAAATAAACGGCTGGATGTAAATGAGTTTATAGTAGACGAGCAAAACGGCTTTCGAAAATTGCGTTCATGTACTGACCATCTTTTCGTTTTATGCTCTATCATAAGGAACAGAGGAGCAAAAGGGTTACCAATGTATGCTTGTTTCGTAGACATGACGAAGCCTTTTGATAGTGTCGATAGGGACTGCTTGTTGGCAAAATTACTTGCTGTAGCAGTAACAGGGAAATTTTACAATATATTTAAACACTTGTATAGCACATCCCAGGCCAGAGTAAATATAAATGGAGTTTATACAAACTATTTTGATATAGAATGTTCTGTAGAACAAGGAAACATTATTTCACCTACCCTTTTCTCACTGTATATAAATGACTTAGCTATGGAAATAAAAAGTATGAACCTTGGAATACCAGTTGGTGACGAAAAGATTTGTATTCTACTGTATGCAGACGACATAGTTATTTTAGGCGAAAGTGAACAAGATTTGCAAAACATGTTAGACACGTTAGATGTATGGTGTAAGTCATGGCGTATGAACATTAACGTGACAAAAACTAGCGTTGTGCATTTTAGAAGACTTAGTCAAGATCGCACTGTGTTTAACTACAAAATCGGACAGGAAACTATAAATTTAGTTGAAAAGTATAAGTACCTCGGTTGTATTCTTACTGAATCACTAGACTATACTTCGACAGCAAATACACTCGCCGAGTCGACGGGCCGTGCTCTGGATGGGATCTTTAACAAGGAAAGATCGATAGACGGACTTTCTTTCAACGTTTACACGAAACTATTCAACGCAAGTGTTGTGCCTATAATGGATTTTGGTGCCGCAGTGTGGGGTATAAGCTATATTCGAAGTGTGATACAATACAAAATAGAGCGATTCGAACCTTTTTAGGAGTCCATAAACATGCCTCGAATGTCGCCATAAACGGCGATGTAGGATGGCAAACGACACAGTCGAGGAGAAATTCCGCAATGATAAGATTATGGCATAGACTTGTTACGATGCCTGGTGACAGGCTAACAAAAAATGTGTTTCTCTTGGACTATGATCAATCACGCAGCTGGTGTTCTAATATTAAAAACATCTTTGAAAAACTAAACTTCCAGGACCTGTACCAAAGTCGATCTATTTGGGCGGTAAATCATTGGATACGATTTTACGGCATACATTTGAAACTTACGAACAAATGAACTATTTACAATGGACAGAAAATCTTCAAGCACAACCGAAATTAAGGACATATAGAGACCTAAAAAATGGATTTTCATGTGAAAACTACGTTAAAATGTTCATACCGAAACACCGTCGCTCTTTCATAGCACAAGTTAGGACTGGAACTTTACCTCTTCGTATTGAAACAGGACGCTTTAGGAATTTAAAAATTGAAGAAAGACACTGTGAGATATGTAATTTACCAAACGTGGTGGAAACGGAGTATCATTTCCTGTTTCAATGTATAAAATACTCTCACTTGAGACTTTTATTTTATAATTATGCAACTAGAATTTTGCCAGACTTTTTAGATGTGCCATTTGCCCAACGACTGAAATACATATTGACAGATAAAAGGCTTATTAAGAAATCTGCTATATATATATATATACAAAATTATTATTTAAAAAGATCTGAAATAGTTTAACCCATTTAATCATGTTTAATAACTATTCATAGTATGATATCATTTATTAACACTTCTTATTGGTACTTATATTGATTGATGTCTAGTGACTCATAAGCCATTTATATGGCTGGGTAATACGCCCAATATGTACAAGTATTACTAACAAATGTGAATATTATACTGTTGTAAAATTATATTGTATGTATAACTTGTATTACTTGTCACTTAAATAAAATATTAAACTACAAAAAACTACTACGTGTAATTTGAAATGATTACATCAGCTTGACCACTAATTAATTGATCACTTCCTCAAAGCTGTACTATATAAACTCGTTTAAATTATGTTCTTCAGTCATTTGGTTGGCCCGCCCTGTGAATCTGCTACTTTTCTTAATACAATATTGAACACTTATTATGTTGGTTTCTTTGTTACATTACTGACGCCCGGAACCCGGACAATTTAATTTTTCATGAATTATATTGTTATAGGAAGATGAGAAATCGTTGGTAACTCTTCTATTATGTCTCATAATTGTACCCCCTGCCAATCTACAGTTTTGTATTTGAAGACAAGTAACTGCTGAGGTGGTGAGTTAATTCTTGATTATTTTTCATATTTGCAGATTACTATTAGGCACTCACATTGTAGTTACTGGTTCTGCTCCAGCCGAAAAACTATGGTCGATCCTGGGAGTAAAAGGACCCACTGAGAGCAATGAAGTATCAAATACACAAAGAAACAGGTGTTTATTTTGCGGCTTGAGTGGCCAAACACTGTTCACTGTTACCCAAAAACAAAACACTCGCATCACATAACCGAGGCAGTACTGAGAGATGGTATGACGATGATCGAATTTAAACTCAAATTTCGCGGCAATGATTGGTTTCCGCCGACAGTTAGGAACCAAGAAAACAATAACATGTTAAAACCGTTCTTTTGGGTGAGATCTACAAGACGGTTCCGCACAAGACTACTTCTATTTCAGCCAAATTATGATATTATGTCGTTTAAAACCCTTGAGCTGAGAGTTCTAAAGTTCAAGGAAATTGATCTACTGGAACACCCTTCTAACTGTTTAGATGACCTTTCGTATAATGACGTAGCACTTCTTGTTTGTGTACTGATCATGGATAACTTTCGTAACACAACATACGGTACACTCGCACATTCTAGGACCTACCAATGAAGTCTGTAATGTAAAAATACGAGACCTACACGGTGCGGATTTCACTTACTATTGCTGTAAACGCGATAACAACATGCAAATTAACTGTGAGTATCTCCTGTCCGATATATGGTTATATATAAGCAATATCAGCAACACTTCTTAGTTCTTAAAGCAATGGCACCTAAACATCTTAATTCTTAAAGAAATGGCACACCCTACTTAGTTCTTAAAGTAATAATATAGCTTAGATCTGAAGCAATTGTACAAACATTGAAGCGATGGCACTTAATTTTAGAAGTAGTGGCACACTCCTACGTCTTTTAGCAATATATAACTTTGTTATTGGCGGTTTGGTGATAATTTGTTCTGGAAGATATGGCATCACTTTGTTCTCAATGGCGGCATTTAACTCTTGGACAAATGACATTACTTAGTAACGAGAGCAAAGACACCAGCAACAATCATTTCTTGAAGAAATGCCATTATTTACTTCTGAAAGAAACGACACTACTTAGATTTTGGAACTGTTGCACAACAGTACTTAAATCATAACCATTACCTTAAACAGACGACTTTTCATATCTCTACAGCAGACACGTTTTGAAAACATTGTTGGGGGAAATATGCTCAAAACAAACAGGATCTCCATTTCCCGTAATCAATTCAACTATTTTTCAAAATTGTAAATTCAAACCACCATTTTATTTTGCTTTGTGAATTTTGGAATCCAATGTGGCCTAGTGTGAAGCTGTAGTGCGTTTTGACACCGGACGTCTCAGGTTCAATTTCTGCTCGTGTGGATCATGGTGGAGTACCCTTTATATAAATCCTAGCATACTCCTGTTACATACTGGTTACTGAAAAACTGAAAAATGTTCTTTTGAAACGAAGTAAAAACAAAAGAACACTGAATAATCGCCATTCCATGTAGAAACATCTGTAGCAGTCGAGTTTTGCAAACATTTAGGCAAACGAGGAAATTGCACATGATGAGCTATGTGCCCTTTTAATAATGCTTTCAGTTCTAAGCAATTATAACAAATAAGTACACTTTCATTTACAGAGAGTTTCCATATATATATATACCAGGGTGTTTTCAAAGTCGTCTGCTGAAGACATGTTGTATATTGGAAAGGGGGGGGGGGGGTTAAATGAGTTATCGAATATCCATGGACCTCCTTATTGTGTGATACAAACAGACTGGTATTACTCAATTAGTTTAAAAGTTAGGTGATCTTTATACTTGGATGCTTTTTACGGCGTATTCAACAGTAAACAATCATACTAGGTTCCCATTTGCACCATGTCAATTTCGCAGAGAAATAAAGCTTCGAACGCCTTTGACTATGCAAATTATGCTAGGCAATGACTGACAATTCGTCAGAGATATAATGGCAATAGTCGGGATTTTAGCTCACGACCCGTGGAACGACACTACTGTTCGTTCTTGACCGAACTAATACAATTCGATATATTTAAAGTTTAGACTTGTTATGAGTTATAAAGGAAGCCGTTTTCAACAATATTTCAGTTACATCACAACGACAGTACATTTATTCATGATTCATCTGAGGCTAACCAGAACTGAGGTAGGAGATATGAATTTCCCAACAGAACTCGACCATATCCGCCGGAAGAAAGGACCGAATCCCCTGCGCTTGCCACTCGGCCATGGCGGATTTCTATTTTTAAGATATTATTTGAATTGCAATATAACATGAGGTTACATAGAAATACATTACACTAAGACGCATGGCTTTGAGTGGATACACTTTCATTCATGAGTTAATTAGACAATATACACAGCACTCTCCCCTTTTAAATGTAAAGTCATCAATTCAAATTCAATTTTGAAACCGCAATCATAATTACACCTGCGGAAAGTATGCACATACTGCTTTAACTTGTTCAGTGTGTGAATGACACCTAAAGAAAGTATTTACATACTGCTTTAATTTGTCCATGCAAGTTGCGCGTGATCAAGTCATGTTGAAAGCGTAGAATATTTTTTAATTTTTTAATTAGGTAATTCATATATTTAACATAAAATTTCTTTCGAGTTCGTTCCTTTGGGTAAGTGGTGTTGATGAAGACAAGAACTATTTGGCGGTTCGAAAGGTACAACATGGGTATTATCTGGCAACAGTCCATTCATTTTTAAAAGATATTCCACAGATCATCCACTTTCATTGACATTATATACGATCTGCAACTACCAAAACATCTCACTGAACTCGAGATGGTGTTCAGAAACTGAAAGCTGATGTAGAAAGACAGATGTGAAGTTATTCAATGCCGATTCTGTAAAACACTAGTCTAGATTCCAGTCTCAAAATGATGAATGTCTTCGGATGTCGCCCACTATAGCAATTGGCTCTAACGAGCCCCTTGCTAAAACCCAATCGCTCAGTTTTGCGATTTGGAGCTCGAAAACTACACCAACATTATAACTGTTTTAACAAGTCTAGAAACGAAATATTTACACATCGCTACTGTGTAATCGGAATCTGCACTGGATATCTTTTAGAATGCTTTTTAGCTCCACTGGCTGAAAGCCTTTCGAGCTTATGTCATGGCGAAATAATCATCGTGGGTCCGTGCGTGCGTCAACATCTTCTCCTCTGTAACCGGTGGGTCAATAGGGATGAAACGTTACAGGAAGCATGCTCAAAATGTCACCTCCTGAATCCCTTCAAATTGTTTGGATCCATGCAAAGTTCAAAAGAGAAAAAAAACGTTAAGATAAATCTTCAAAACCAGTTGAACGATTTTCAAATAATCTAGTAGAAATCTTACTTTGGTGACGCTCTATCAGATTCCTTCAAGCTATGTTGATTAGTCGAAAAGCATGGCCACCAGAGGCGTTGTTTGAGATTGATATATTAAACATTTTAAAAGTCTTCTTCTTCTTCAAAAGTATCTGGCCAGTTTATACATAATTGTGTAGAGATGTTCCTTTGGTTACCCTCTATCAGATTCCTTGAAGACATGTTGATTAGTCGGCAAACATGGCCGCCTAGGGGCGTGGCTGTTTTGTCTTATATGGCTTTAGTGAAAACTTTAAAAACCTTCTTTTCCGAAAGTATTTGGTCGCTTCCAATAATGTTGTGGGGGGGGGGGGGGGGGATGATGTTTTGCATGATATGGCTATAGTAATTTTGCCTAATGCAGTGGAGCGATACTGGCCCTCTTGGGCCGCTTGTTTCTACATAAAGGCGAATATTGTATTTCCTGATCACACTTCGCGGATATTGGCGGGGTGGTCTGGATCTACACTGGTACCCAATATCACGTGTTCGGTAATCATGAAGCATCTCTCACATATAACACAGCGTCAGTGAACCTCATGCCGTTGTTGGTGAACGCTTGATAATTGTCCCCTTTTGACATGAGACCTTATCCGAAACAGCCCGTATTTGAAATGTGATTTGCGTCACTTTCAACAGTATTTCCTCATAAATTTATGTTATAAATGTATTTAACAAATCATGGATGAAGAGAAATAGCAAGGTTTCGTATTAATGAATAAGATACTTTAATACATTTGTGACAGTATTTCCAGAGTTCAATCGTAAAACTATAAACGTACAAAGAGGAGACATACTCTGAAGAATGTTTTATCATTTGACAATCTATGATAAAAACACGATGACACATGATTTGGCGATGCTCCGAGGAAACCAACATAAGCGTACGTATTTCACGTGTGATAAAACACTGCATTGTGACTCCACGCCAAAACGGTCAAAGTGGACACTGCTTTACAGAATTTCACGAAACATTTTATAACTAATGTTCGAACATTTCAGAGCAAGACCGGACTGCGCGGATACGCTGCCTGATCTTGATATAAAATGTCGCGAATGCCTGACGTTTGGTTTTCTAGGGTCACAGATCATACCCGGTTATTATTGTATACCATAAACGCCTTTTATTCATGCACAATATTAGGGATCGCTGAAGTAGGAGAACACATGTTTATACATCTCGGGTCAAAGGTTAGGATCTGGACAAAGTTGTCGAGTTATACCAGTGGCAGTGAAATGTGGAATTTATAAGAAAACCTCTGAAAATTCTAACCTGTTTGTATGTTAGATGCTGCTGTCAGGAAGGTTCGGTAAATTTATCAGCGAGCAGTGCAGATCCAGATCAAACTGTGCGGTTGTGCATGGTGAGCTTGGTCTATGTTGGTCAGATATATCCCGCGGTTAGTTTTCTTTTTCAGAATAAAACCGCAAAATTGTAGCAGGTCATGATTATCTTAGAATTTTGGAACATTGTAAATAGCCGCATAATTCATATGCATGGTATTTATGGGAGAAATGGCTGTATGTAATAACAAGAGCTGTCGGAGGACAGCACGCTTGGCTATCCTACCGCTTATTAGCTACTGAGATATGGACTCTAATGTAGTTGCATGCAAAACATTAACCAGAATTTCTTAAAGGGTGATAATTTGCATTAAATGCAGGATAGAGTTATCTAACTTGATTATTGGTTGATGTGATGTGATGTGATGGTTTGGAAGGGTTTCAGTGGAATGCAGCAAGTAGTTACTAAGATATAATGTAGTTGCATGCAAAACTTTAACCATAATTTCTAAGTAAAAACGGGCAATAATTTGCATCATATGCAGGATAGAGCTATCTTCCTTGGTTGTGTATATAGTTATAAAATTGGGAAGGGTTGTGTAAAGTTTCAATACAATGCTTCAATGAAGTTGCACGCACAACTTCAACTATATTTTCTAAGTAAAAAATGCCATAATTTGTATTATATGCTTAAAAGAGTTATCGTACTTGATTGTTTACATATGTGTGATGGTTGGAAAGGGCTGTAGAAAGTTTCAATGCAATGCATCAAGTAGTTTCTAAGATATGGTATCTTAATGTAGTTGCACGCAAAACTTTAACCAAAATTCCTTAGTTCAAATAGGACCATAACTTGCATAACATGCAATATTAAGTTATTTTACTTAAAAATCAACCTAGGTGTGCTAGTTGGCAAGGGTTGTATAACGTTTCAAAGCAATGCATCAAATAAATACTGAGATATGGACTATTAATTTAGTTGCACACAAATCTTTAACCAGAATTTCTAAGTAAAGAAAGGGCCATAACTTGCATAAAATGCAGGATAGAGTTATCTAACTTAATAATATATATAGGTGTGATAGTTGGGTACGGTTGTATACAGTTTCAATGCAATACATCCAGTAAATATTGAGATATGGACTCTTAATTTAGTTAAATGTGTTTAACAAGACTTTCTAAGTAAAGAAAGGCCATAATTTGCATTAAATGCAGGAAAGATTGATCAAACTTGATTATTTCCATAGGTGTGGTAGTTGGGAAGCATTGTGAGAGTTTAAATGTAATGTATCAAGTTAATACTGAGATATGGACAAAACTTTAAACAGACTTTTAAATTAGAAAAGTGACATAACTTGCATAAAATGCAGGATATAGTTATATAACTTCATAATCTACATAGGTGTGATAGTTGGGTAGGGTTGTATAAAGTATCAAGTAAATACTGAGATATGGGCTCTAATTTAGTTGCACGCAAAACTTTAACCTGAATTTCTTAGTAAAAAAAGAGTCATAACGTGCATAATATGAAGAGTAGAGTTATCTAACTTGATAATCTACATAGGTGTGATAGTTGGGTAGGGTTGTAGAAAGTTTCAATGCGATACATGTTGTATATAAGTATTTGCATGCAAAACCTTAACCAAGGCGTGACGCGGACGCCGACGCGGACGCCGAAGTGGACGCCGACGCGGACGCCAACACAGATAACAAAAACGACGCCAGGTTGAGTAGTATAGCTCTCATATTTTTTGAATAGTCGAGCTATCAACCCAATCGGTCAAATTCACGATTTGCAGCTCGAAAACAGCACTGTTTTAACAAGTCTACAAACGAAATATTTACACATAGCTACTGTGGGATATAAATATGCACTGGATATCTTTTAACATGCTATTTAGCTCCACTGGCTTAAATTCAGTCGAGCTTATGTCATGGCGAATTGTTGGTCGTGCGTCCGTGATTGCATCAACATCTTCTCCACTGTAAACAGTGGTTAAATACTAAATAGGGATGAAACTTCACAAGCAGCATCCTCTAAATGTCCTCTCCTAAATTCCTATAAAAAAGTTTGGATCCATGCAAAGTTCAAAATAAAATAAATAAAAAATCTCCTCCAAAACCGGTTGGCCGATTTTCAAATAATGTTGTAGATATTTTACTTTAGTGATCCTCTATCAGATGCCTTCAAGCAATGTTGATTGGTCGAAAACATGGCCGCCAGGAGCGGGGCTGTTTTGTTTTAAATGGCTTAGGTGAAAACTCTAAAAGTTTTCTTCTTCAAAAGTATCTGGCCAGTTTCAAAATATTTTTGAAGAGATGTTCCTTTGGTGACCTTCAATCAGATTCCTTCAAGACATGTTGATTCGTCTGCAAACATGGCCGCCAAGGGGCGTGGCTGATTTGTCTTTTATGGCTTGAGTGAACATTTTAAAAACCTTATTCTCCAAAAAAACGTTGGTTGATTTCCAATAATTTTGTAGGAATGTTTAATGCATGACACTCTATAAGATTGCTTCAAGCTGTGTTGATTGGTCTAAAAACATGTCCACCAGTCGGCGGGGCGGTTTTGATATGGCTATAGTGAAAACTCTTAACATTTTTTGTCTCGCCGATTTTCAAATAATTTTGTAGGAATGTTCCTTGGGTGAACATCTATCGGATTTCTTCAAACCATGTTTTGGGGAGTGGGAGGGGAGGAGGGTGGGGCTGTTTTGCAATATATGGCTATAGTGATTTTGCCTAATGCAGTGGAGCGATACTAGCCCTCTTGAGCCTCTTCTTCTACTCAAAGGCGAATAATGTATATCCTGATCAGACTGCGCGAAAGGGCGGGGTGATCTAAATCTGTAGTGAATGAAAGAATGCTTTCTTCTTTTTATAGGCGAATATTGTATGTCTTGCTCACACTGTGCGGATATGGGCGGGGTGATCTAAATATGCACTGGATATCTTCTAATATGCGTTTTTCTTCTTAAAGGCGTATATTGTA
>JASEVX010000003.1:33816767-33946767 GCA_031761405.1 Serripes groenlandicus | reverse complement strand
AGATACAATTCAACAGAGTTCAAGATGAAGAACTTATTGGTATGTTAATACAAAATAACATATCTCAAGATAAAGAACTCATTCGAGCTGTGTCCTGCGTAAAACAACCTTGACTTATTCATTATATGTGTGGAAAAAGACCTCACTGTGCATCAATGCTAAGGATCCAAATGGATACGGCTTTACGGAAATTTCGTGAAACCTTATGTAAGTAATTGGCGAACAAAACATTACCAGATATGCTGGCTGAACTTGATCTACAATTGTCGAAAATGCCTAACGGTTGGTTTTCGCAGAGAACTACTCATTTTATCATATTTAATCTTATTGGATTTACAAGTTCTATGCTACAGGTACGCTAAACAATATTCATAGGGAGAAGAATATTAGTGTGCGTACCCACGACATAGGTCATATAATGCGATAGAAATATGTCGTAAAAATCAGCAGTGTATTCAACAAAGTAAAATACGACACCATATTTGATTTATCAACTCACACTTTACTCTCAATAACCTGGTCATCCGTGTTCTCACTTGTTTCGCTCTGTATACCGACATAATTAAAACAATCACCAACTGTCGGGTGTAGAAACATGTAATAATTAGACAACATAATTACGTGTACAACACAACCAACTCCAATGATTATGCCGTATATCGTAGCATACTCGTTGAAAACGAAAGTAAATGATAAAATGACAAACGTGATATTTTCTACAAACAACAAAACATAGTTGGCAATGATCCTCCATTTCTTCCTGGTTCGATCATTTAGGTCGACAAATATGAAAAGATTGACCAGAGAATATAGTAAAGTGTTCACAGTAATACTAAAATATTTCGAGCATTTATTTTCTTCATTGGCAAGACCAAGAAATGGTGGCTTTTGATAGAAATGAATAAAGATAATATTGCCAATGAAATGAACAGCGAGAACAATGAGACCGCACTTGACACATACTGTTCCCATAAAAAGTGCTATAGATAACACACGTACGACAACGCCTCCTAGCAATCCCAGGTAATAAAAAGCAAATGCAACCGTATGAAGATTTGGCCGTTTTTCATCAGACCCGTCCGTTGGTTGTCTGCGAGTTGATCTGTAATAATTTGCGTAAGCCAATGGTAAATTTAATGCCGATGTTATGATACTTCTGCCTGTAAATATAATGACATTATTAAAACCTCTTACCCATACGTTTTCAATTCTCGACCCTCTTTAACCATTTACCTGGTATATAACATGTTTAAGTTTCGCCTGCTTAAAATCATCTGAGGAGAAATTAGAGATAACTGAATCTCTAATTGTGACAAATAGTTTTGAATATTGTGTATATTGTGTTTTGAATGGCGTTGACGCGATTTTCAATAGTTACACCAGCAAGAATATTCACGACATCGATGCGTCAGTCTCATTTCATTCCCCGCAACTCAAAGCGCCAAGGAGGGCAGTCATTACTACAACTAGTAAACTCTTCAGTATGGCGCGACAGGGATTCGAACCCTGATCTACCACCTTCAAGGTTACAAATGCGTAAAAAGTCATTTATATCACGCGTAGTGTTAATTTTGAAACAACTGAAGGTATTACTTCTTTAATCACTGGAACCTGTGTTCTTTTAAACAATAAGAAAATATTGTGTGTACAAAAAAACTGGTTCAAATCGAAGCATCGTGATGTTTTTAAACTGTTTTCATTGTGTGTACAAAAGAACTGGTTCAAATCGAAGCATCGTGATGTTTTCAAACTGTTCCCTGTAGTCGATTAAGTATTTATCCCGTCATGGGAAAAGACGTGTACAGTGACAGGTTCTGGCAGTTTGCACTCACAATCAATTGGCATAAAATACCGGTTTCCGCTTCACATTTGGTACAACATTAACGCCGATAAAACTAAACATGAGTCGGTTCTAGCGAAATGAGTTTAAATTTCATGTGAGTAGTCTCACCAGATTCTGCTTCCCCCAGCATGTATGTTACCTACATTCATCTTCTGATAGAAAACTGAAGTGTATCGCCATTATTGTATGCTAATACAACTAAAACGGTGTCAATACGGAGTCATAAAAAGCACAAAACGCTAGACGCGGCTAATATAACAAAAAAAATGCGAAGGATACAATCGGCTTATCCTATTCATACAACAGTAGATTAATAATAATGTGAACGTCTGATTGCATCTTCGAACAGAGTGTCTATTGTTCCCACATGTGTTATATGGACCTATATGTATTTTTGACAAAACATTAGAAACGAAACCCAACTAGTAGTGCGTCAATGTACCATTTAATCAGGGACGTAGATAAGAGGGATAAGTAACTAATTTGTATACTAAAATATCACCCGTCCCAACATTTGTAGCAAGTAAAAAAGACTATTGAAGATATGAAAATAACAAAGATACTTTTTGGAAGTTTAAACATTCTTCTATTGCAGAAGATAAAAATATTTTAATATAATAAACGTTTTGATAATAGTTTATCCTTATGAATAATGTCAGTCTATTGATTTTCGGAAAAAAATAATATAATTCAGAAATCACAATATCTGTGTCTTTTAAACCAGTCATTATTCAAAATACAAAGAAATTCCAGTTGATCATTGTATCTCTAACTACATTCACTTCTAACTTCTAACTTCATTACTTCTAACTTCCAACTTCCTTACTTCTAACTAGTAATGAAGTTAGTAATTAGAAGTGAATGTAGTTCGAAGTAAAGTAAAGTTAAAAGTTAGAAGTTTGGAAGTTAGAAGTTTGGAAGTTAGAAGTAAGGAAGTTGGAAGGTAGAACTAATGAAGTTAGAAGTTAGAAGTGAATTTAGTTAGAAGTAATGAAGTTAGAAGTTAGAAGTGATGAAGTTAGAAGTAATGAAGTTAGAAGTAAGGAAGTTGGAAGTTAAAAGTTAAAAGTAATGAAGTTAGAAGTTAGAAGTGAATGTAGTTAGAAGAAATGAAGTTAGAAGTTAGAAGTGATGAAGTTAGAAGTAATGAAGTTAGAAGTTTGGAAGTTAGAAGTAATGAAGTTAAAAGTATGGACGTTAGAAGCATTGAAGTAAGAAGTCCCCCCAGGGCTTCCATACTAACTTGAGTTGAAATTTTAAGCTTTCAGAATATGTATGTTTTGTTGATGTATGTTTTGTTTATGTGCCAAATATGACCTCAAAGTTTTATTTGCTACAAAATGTGACAATTTGGACAATTTTATTTCTACATGTGATATTTTAACCAGATAACAGGTGTACAGGTGGAGTTGCCTATCCCTTTTATCTACGTCCCTGATTAAATTAATGATTGGACAATCAACAAGACGAGATATCGCCAGACACGGCTCATATAAATAACAAAGTCGCATACCTATGCTCTCGTATATGGGTACTGGATTACGTACAAAGATATAAAGCTGCAGTAGTAACTGCGGACAATTTTCCGTAAAGGCACAAATAAAGGCAAGATTTGATGAGTCCCGCTGCGCCACGAACGCTTTTTTCTCGTACCAATTCTTCCAGTCTTCCTGTGCGGTTGTCTTCCATTTTAACGTGTAATAAATGCGTTGCAATTTTCTGTGAAAAAATATGACATTAATTATAACTACCCCAATTAATAACGGAAAACTATGGCAAATGTGAATACGCGTTTGCAATTTAGCGACAGACAAATAGTATCATAAATATTGCACCAGCTCGACACAACCTTGTAATTGACATTCAATCAAATACGGATTGACCGCTCTTAACAATTTCAATACCTCACAGTTTCTAAGTTGTATCTTCTTAATGTCAAAAAGCGGCCGAGAAACCATGTCTATGTGAGACATGAAATATACGACAATAACGGATACAAAAAGCAATCAAAGAAATCTAACTGTATCATACCGATTAACTAACCAGTTTTGGGAAACTTACCTGAATATAATGGTTAGATAACTAGTCTTTGGAGATATACCCAACACTTAAGGTTTTACGACCCATTCTATTGAAACCTACCTGACAATAACGGTCTTAGTAGACAACCCTTAAAATACCGGTTAAACGCATCAGTCTTTCGACTCTTATCTGACAATTACAGTTTTAACAACGCATTCTAAGGGTTACTACCTTACAATCACAGTTTAACAACGCATTATAAGGAAACCTACCTAACAATTACAGTTTAAACAACGCATTCTAGGGAAACTTACCTGATAATAACAGTAAACCAAAGTAGCTTCTGGAAACTTCCTTGACAATATTGCTTAAACAAAGCAGCCTCTGGAAACTTACTTGACAAAACAATGATAAAACAAATCAATCGGTGGAAACTTACCTGACAACAACGCCAAAACCCAGCAAGCCTAGTATAACTCGAAGGGCGTACATCCGATTATCCCTGGTAAAATCAAACGTCTCACACATATTTAGTCTACAGCAACATATACAAACTACAGTCTGACAGGGTCTGTTTAATGGTTCACACTGGGAACATTGATTATGTTTCTCTGATTCGTCGTCACTGTCTTCTTGCTCGCTTGCATGTTTCCTATCTTCCGACTCTCTTGCATGTTTCCTATCTTCCCAGAGCATTGTTAAGTCTGTGACTGCTAGGAGCAGATGAGGAATCACAACACAGGCAAGTGTTGCCCAGAAATACCCCATCATATCTGGAATATAAGACAATTGAGTGACGTTACAGGAAGGGCAACATTCGGACGTGTTTATATTAACCCTCATTCCACTGAATTCCTGCATCTAGTGACGTTATCCTTGTTTTACATGCCACTGTGTATATATGAATGAATGAATGATTTGATTGTGTTTACCCTCGTCGTGCAGAGTTAACTTTTTTGCGAGCAAATATATATATATATCTATTTGTAAACACCCTATTGATGCTCATTATATTTTCCTAAAACAGTGCCAAAATGGGGAGTAATTATTGTAAATATGGGAACTATGTCTTGACTGCATTACTATAAAACGATACCGAATTGCTCTTTCTAAATTTAGACTTTCGCCATATGACCTGGCTATAGAGAGAATAAGATATATCTAAATATATCAATAATTTATCGAATCTGTCAAAAATGCAATATGAACAAGATAAAAAATGAATACCACTTTTCCTAGTGTCCCCAAAATACAATGCTTTAAGACAAAGATATTTATTTGGCTATGAATGTGCTAATGCTTTTGTATGCCAATTAAATGATTGCATTGTATTGTATTGCATTGTATTGTAGTGTATTGTATTGTATTGTAGTTAAATTCGTGCTTTACAGAGTAAGTGAATTTTGATTAGCCCTTTCTCATATGTTGACGCTTTATGACGCCTCTATAGCATTTATGACGAGCAATTTCTAATTTTGCTAGAATATTTTCAACTTTATTCAAAAATGGCTCTTTCAATTTAAAAGGAGTTTCCATAATTTTGACAACATAATTTCAAAATCGTCTGCTGCAGATTTGTTGTTTGTTGGAAAGATTTCAAGCTAGTTACGACATAATAATAGTTACAGTCAATTACGATCAACTGGCATACTCGTAGTGTTTTCTTTTTTTATACCACAACAATTTTCAAGAGACTTCCAGAAAAGTTGTTCGACTAGGTGACATTATTTACTCAGCATGTCGTGATCTGTGAAAACCAACTGTTATACATTTAGGTACAGTTTATGTCCAGATCAGCCAGTGAATACTGACAATCTGATCTTGCTCTTTACTGTTCGCCAATTAGTCAGAGAATGGTCCAAAAATAAATCATTAAAATGTTATCCAGTTTGGATCCTTTAGCATGTCAGGGCAATCAGGTTTTGTTCACACGTGTAATAATAACGTTAAGGATGGTCTTCGCAGAGTATCGCTCACGCAGACAATAATAACTGTGCTTTATTGAATCTTCTTGCATACATAAAGAAGGACCCGAAGTTGTCTGGTGTTATACAGACACCTACCCTGTGTTATGCGAACATAGCTTCAGCCCATGTATAAAATGGTCTCACCTTTTTTGTAGTAGGCAACAACTAGATATATGTCTGTCACAACATCGAGGAGATAAGAGACTAGTGAGTAACCGGATTTTATAAACGAAAGCCATCCTGTAAATCTAAGTCCGCCATCTTTTTTAGCTGTCTCTACTACTGTGTCGGCATTGATATCATCTTCACCGTTAAAAAAACGTAAACATATTGTAAACACAAATTAAAGAGCATACTTTGGCCATAAAATAATGATTTTTAGAGTAATTTGCATAAATCCAAGATGGCCGCCAAATGCCATATTGAAATTTAACTTTTGAACCACTTGCGTTAGAATGATATATAAAACATGCTTTTATAGGTTTTAGGCTATGTATAATCAAATTATGATGTTATTTTGTCAATGGCAGGTCAAGGTCATGTCAAACCGAAGATGGCCGCCGTACGCCATCATGAAAATTGTTCTTTTTATCTGTTTGCTTCAAAATCATGCGTAATACATCTTTTAAAAGGTTTGGGGTTACGGAGCATTACTTACTGATGTCATTTCTTTGCATTCAAGATCAGGCTACGGTCGATTTTGATTGGCATATAGATTGAAAACAAGGCTTAAGCAAGAATAATATTCTTATTTCATTTTGGAGATTAGAAATGGCTAATGCTGGTGAAAAGTGCATTCTGCAGCATATCTGGACCCCTCCAAACATTGAAGCTTGCTATAATAACAATACAAAATATGAGCTTAATGATTTTACTCATGCAAAAACAAAGCAACAAACTACTGCTACACTTCTTAGGTTTTTATCAAAGGTCATAGCAAATGGTGAAGTCACAAACGCATCACTTAGTCTATAAGTGTCCATACAATATAGCATTATCAACCGACGGAACCAAACAACACTTGGAATGGGTTTAAAACTACATCACAAGTTTGGTAGCAGTGATCTCATTAACATTTTACATGAACATGGATACACTGTGTCATATGATGAGGTATTGCGGTTCCGCATGTCAGGGATGATGCTGCAACACCTCATATGGTGTTGGGGCTAACCGGACAGTTGTGCCCATATTTGGATGGTATGACAACTTTGACTTGTTGGTATCAACTCCAAATGGTCACCCTGAGACTCATGTCATGGCAACAGGATTTCAGGTAAACCCAGCTGGGATAATCGATAATTGCAGCAAACAGCCTAGTATTAGTATTGCCACAATCCCTCGTCTCACAACTAGACAATCTAAATATACAGGTAATAGCAGGGCCATTCAACTTGTACACTACACTGGATCTAAAAAGGTGATGCCTACTGACAATACCAATGGAATGAACTATGCTGCTGATGTGCCCAACAAGCCACGGTGAGTGCGCAAGAGAAAGACACACAGTGGCTCAACAGCCTTGGCCAGGGGCAAGATGCTATGGAGTGGAATGGCTTCAACAATAAACTATCTAGGAGCCATGACGTTCTCAAAACCGCAACCATTTATATGTTTGGTCCATTAATTGACGCACCAACCTCTCACCCAGACACCATCTTAAATTACATGCAACAGTCAATGGTTGACATGGGAATGGACAAAGTTCATCTTTGCATGGACATGCAATTGTTTGTGGTAACCAAATGCTGGTACCACCCCAATCAGTTTCATAATGTTATCATTCATCCTGATGGGATGCATATTACCATTATTATACAATCATTCTTAAGCTGTATCGCAAAGCTAATGAACGGTTCAGCATTGGAATCTTATGTGGCTGCAGCTTATGGAAGATTGGCAGATATTTTCAAAGTCCTGGGTGAAAGCCATGCAGGCGTTTCGGGGCGTGTCAGCTGAACTCTTGAAATGTTTTTTGTCAACAGGACAAAAAACATTTGAGATAATAGAGCAGTACCTGGACAAAGCAGGTCTTCACACCACTGGGCGGCACTGGGTGGACAACTTCCTTCTTCAAACACTACTTGTTCACTAATTTGAGCTTGCAGAGAGAGAGAGAGAGAGAGAGAAGGGGTGACTTCCATTTGAAGCACCTGATCATGAAGGGCATGATGAAATACTTCTTACTTGCCGGCCGTGTGCAGTATGCCCGCTATCTCATCCAGTAACTGCTGGAGACGGGTGCCCTCCATATTGAGCACATGGTGGACCTATCTGTCGGCACCATGACGGCTACTGGAATTCTGTATCTGCCAACCAGTTTGGAGAGCAAACTGCCATCAGGATTGGCAAGTGGTCTCTCAAAGACATGCCAATTTCTGTTGATCTAGTTTCTGAGTGGATTAATGCCTTTCCTATTACAGTCCATGTGTCAGATTCTCTAGACCATATCTATTTAGCTTATACACCAGGTTAGACTTCACAGAAGCTACATAAAGAGGAGTTGAAACACCTCCGCACCCTAGATGCCCATGATCGGGATCTCATTTACACAGAGGTAGAGACGTACCCACACCCTCTTGAAGATGAACGCCCTAACCTGTGCAATCCCATACTATGCCAAATGGACCCCGCTGATGTGAAGGTTGCAGATTCGATTATGAATGGAGAAAAGATGGAGTGCAATTCAATTTCCAATCTCCCCGATTGTTTTTACAAGGCTATCAGAAGTCCAATCAAAACAATGCAAGTGCTCAAGCAACATATCAAAAGTAACAAGGCCAAGTCAGTGATAGACGTTAAAAATATTTTTCTCTGACATTTGATGATTGGACAGCATATGCAAGTGGAGCTTGGACCTCTGTTCGCCTACAAATTATGTGCAGTGCCTGCAGCACTCATTGATGGTCATGGTTGTCTCCGGAAAGGCAACAAATCGGGTCTGGTCGTCAAACGTCTCGGTGGGGTTGAGATCTTCCCTAAACCTGCTTACATTGTCGTCGTGGATGTTTCTCAGTTGTTCTACCATAGTATGTGGCCACATGGTGGCAGTCCCTCTGATCTGATTGCATCCATCGAGGGTCATTTAAGTCGATATGCATATGCATCTAAAAATAATTGTTGTATTTGACAAGTACTATGATATATCTGCCAAAGATCATGAGAGGATGAAGCGGGGTAATGGAACTATCATCGATTATGAGCTCTCAATAACTAGTCATCTGCAAAAGAGAGATGCAATTTTGAAGAGCAAGAATACTAATCGAAGGTTGGCGAGTGTTTTGAGTACCTTCAGTCTGCTTTAGAACAAGATACAATGTCTTCTTTTTTTCTTTCTTTACATAACTGACGTACTAATGCTTATTTAAGAATTTGACATCCGTTTTGATTTTGGAAAAACGAAATAAAGTCATCTTAGCTATGTTCATGATGTATGCTACGACATTTAAAAGAAATGAATAAAGTGCAGTATACTTTTCTCAGTACATTTGTGCCAAACGATTTATTTATGTGTATAAGAACTGTAGTTTGTTTAATTCTCCAACGAACCTATCTACTTTCTTTGGCTTTAATATTAATCATTTAAAAACAAGAGCGCCAAATGTCACAAAATACGCCCGTCCTGTTTTTATGTGACCAAGTATAGTGATAATTGGTTGTTCGTCAGGCAAGTTTAGAGAGCGGACACTGTTAATACAGATTTGGCCATTTCGAGGGACATAAGTGTGGAGTGGCAAAGATAACTGACCAAGATATTCTGCCCATCAACATATTGTCTAAATTTGGTGATGATCAAATAAAATGACTACAGTGATATGGCTGGTTATATAACTTGTCCGAGATACTATGCCCATACACATGACTAAATTTGGTGATGATTGGATAAAGGCTTCAAAAGTGATTGATCGGACAATACCTATTTGAGGTAATATCTATAATTAAAGGGCAATAACTCTCGATAGACTATAGCGATATGGCTGGTTTAATGAACTTGTCCGAGATATTATGCCAAGACACATTTTGAATAAAGTTTGGTGGTGATTGGACAAAGGCTTCTAAAGTTATTGAGCAGACAAGATCAATTTTAGGTATTTCTATAATTAAAGGGCGATAACTCTGGAGTGACTAGAGCGATATGGCTAGTTATCAAACTTTCCCGAGATATTATGCCAATACACAATTTGACAACATTTCTAGGTTGGTGTATAGAACACATAGGGACGCCAAATGGACTAGTTGTCTATTATTACGCAGAAAATAATAAAGTAAAGCATTTCAGACAATCAAGGAATACATTTTTAATGAAAGAGGTTTGAATATGAGAGCCAAGATGATCCTTAATCGATCACCTGCATTATAGTGAAGAAGCAAATGTATAACTGATAATATAGTGGGAAATTTGTTTATTTCAGCCCTTTTTTTATGCCACCTGTCTACTACCTTTTTCAACCAGTCAATATGACTGGAACATATTATGTAATGAGTTACATTTCGGCTCAACCCGCTCCCAAATAGAGACGGATTCTAACGCCTTTGCAGCAGACGACGTAGGAAAAGATTGTCGCCAAAGGAACAATTGAGAAAGTAATCCTTTTGTCATACTGTCTGATAAATAATTATACTTTTATTTGTTTGAGTGAATCTGCTCATGTATAGGAATGTTTGGTCTTTCATGTTGTTCCCACCTTTTTTGTAGGAAACGACGTCGTCCTTGGCTACGATTCCGTTACAATTTAGGTTCGGACGTAGTATTGCTGTCGTCTTTTTTGACGATCGGGAAAACATATTTTGTACACAGTTTTATTTATTTTTAACTTTTTCGTACAATTGTTTGTTCACGCTTAAATAACACAGCACTTTGATAATCATGAATATCGATTTAAAAAAATAAATAACAAGACGTCAATAATTTGTGTTTTTCGTCTCATTTTACAAATACCCAATATGGCGACTCCCGTGATTTTACCCAGTTTTATTTCATAAGGTTGCATGGGTTATTAAAACGAAAAACATAAAAACAAATTATGTGTTTGTTTCGTATTTTTAGTAGTATCTTATCGCGTACTAGACATTGTACCGGCATGTCGTCTTTACCTGCATTGGCTCTCTTATCCCCGTCAGTTTGAATATTATTCCCTTCTTGTTCATCGGCTTGATCTTGTTTGTCATTGTTTTGGTCTGGTTTGTATAGAAACACGTCTTTTTCTTCGTTTGTCAATTTTGTTTTATCTGCCATTCTATTGATTAATTGTAGCATTCAACTGAAAATAATAATACGTGAACAGTTCTTATATAAACAGCGGTGTCTGGTTCACTCGTTTTGTGTGTAAAATTCGCTACCTGGATCCCAATATTATTGCCGGACATCTTGCTCCTAATTTACGATGTTATCATTCAACAAAAGTCACTACATGACTGTAGGTTACACCAATAACACACTATTTATATGCTGTATGCATGAACACACAAATGTTTCAAGCAATATTCAAATCGTGTTATGTACGCGAATTTAAATATCTGCCTATATATGTAATATAAAGTCGCATTTATTACGTTTATTTCGGATGTGACGTATTGATTATGATTATGGTGTCACACCGTCTTGATCACTCTAATATTGACAGCAGTAATCATCCTAAGGTTGTTGGTCTTGAACTTTACGCAGTGCAGTGTCGAACATTACACTATTTAACAAGATTAAAAAAATTCAAAATGCGCACATGGGGATGAAGATAACATATGTACGTTAATTGAATTATGTAATGTCCGAAATGGGATGGTTGAAAAGTTGCAAGCATCACTTTTTTTCAACAAATTTTTTTTTGCTATAAAAACGAGGATACAACTCACACATATAATACAAATAACTGATAAAAAACGCTCATTTACAATACTGTTGTAATAAATTAAAGGATCTATTTAAATGTTATGTTCGCTAGATTGGTAAAGTTTGCTTTTGATATCACCCATTCAGCTATAAAAATGGATGTGTCATAAATCGTTGAAGCTTTATAAGTAGTATTCATGAATGATGATTATGTACACATTTATTTAATACTTGAATTTAGTTTACAAGTATTTGTGTTCAAACTTTTGTATAGAAAATAACAGAACAACTCTATACTGTTATGTTTTGAACGGAAGAACATAGTAACCCTTTGCCTCATACAGACGCTTTCTGACGCGTCTGCAGCAGACGACTTTTGAAAACACTGTGGCAAAGGAGATATAGCTCAAAACAAGTAATATATATATGAGCCATTTTACGAGAAAACTAACAGTGTGCACTCTGCGTAAAGTATAGACCCGGATCAGCCTAACCTTGCCGCACAGGCTAACCCGGACAGACACTTTTCACCTCCTGTGGATTTTCTGTTTCAGGAAGCATTATCATAAACTACTATCCCACTGAGACGGAACGTGTCGATCCATAATGTTGGTTTTCTCGTGGAACGGCTCATATATCTATGACCAGGAATCAAAGAAGATATACATTATTTCTACATGTGGGTAAATGTTAGGTTAAACATAACTCATATTGTGTAATATAAGATACAGTGTATATGCATAGACTATTAATCTATTGAATACATCGAAAATTCGATTTTGTACATGTCTATTGTCTCTACATTTCTAGCATTTCATATCAATTGCATATTATGTAAATCATATCCGTGTTCAACAGTTTACTTTTAAAAAATACAAACTACAAAGTGGTGATATTTAATTGAATTACGGAATGATGCTTATACATTATACTGTTAACACCTTTTGTGTAATAGGAAGGCATTTACACTAATTATTCGGAATACTAATGAATGCAACAAAATTTGCGAGTTGACGAATTGACGAACTTGACGAAGCTTTTCTGAATTGACCAGTTGACGATCTTGACGAAGTTATTCTGAATGACTGGTGGCCATGAAATTTAAAATAGGGCCTAATTTTCATTCAATACGTCCAGATACATTATTTAAAAGACAGAAATAATTTTTAAAAAAAAATCGTCAATTCTTCAACCAATTTGACCAGTTAACGAAGCTCTTCTGAATGAATGTGGCCATGTAATTTGAAATAAGGCCCAATTTGCATTCAATACGTCCAGATACATTGTCTAAAAGACAGAAATAAAGTTTTCAGATAAAAACATTTTTTTCCGTCAATTCGTCAACCAATTTTACAATATGAAATAGGGCTCAGTTTGCATTGAATACGTTCAGAGACATTGTTTGTTCCTCAATTTGTCAATCAAATTGACGAGTTGGCGATTTGACGAACTTGATGACTTGACGAAGCTCTTCTGAATGACTGGTGGCCTTGACATTTGAAATAGGGCCTACTCTGCCTTCCATACGTCCAGATACATTATCTAAAAGACAGAATTAAGGTTTTGTTTATAAAACTATTGTTTCCGTCAATTCGTCAACTAAATTTAAGAATTGACGGATTGACGAACTTGACGAAGTTCTAATAGATTAGTTTAAACATATTAAATTTTCATATATAGTTTACATGCCACGCATATACAAATGTACTTTCAGTACGTCACGATGTTACCATGGTGAGAAGCCAGGTATATAAGCCTAATGCTCGAACACCAACGGGGGCTTATTGCTTGGCTACTGACATCATGAGCGAAACACATATAAGATCTGGCATAATAATTAAGAAATGATGTTTGGTTTGATACGTAGACAATATCCTCTATAGTAAATAAAGATGTAGAAAATAACTCGATTATTTTTATATTTATAATGCGGTACCCCTTTGTGTCACATAAGAGGTGCGCATTTATTTTTGGTGTTCGTGACCAGGGTAAACATAGGACATTTATTTTTACCTTTCGGACTTGTGATGTCGTGGACAATGTGAATCACTTTTGATGTGGTGGACAATGTGAATCGGGCCAATTGTACTTTTACATCAAGTTTTGACCAGGTGTTGTTGCTGACGAAGCACGATTATGAAACCGCAAGTTGCTCTTATATTTCGTTTATTGCAGCAAAATGGCAGAACTAGTATTTTTAAAGTTATTCCAATCAGTTGACGACCAAATGGGTCATCTCAATGGGAGCACATGGTATTGCTAAAATAGTTTCAAATATTAATGGGGCAAATCCAATAGAATATAAAGATTGGATCAAAAGTATCGAAAAGTTTGCCACTCTATCTAGTGTACCTGCTGACCGAAATAAATTAATAGCATATCAGTCAAGTAAAGGTCCAGTCAGTGACTTTTTGAAGAGATATTTTGAAGTAATTCCATTGCATGACTAAAATAGAAATAAGGCGGAGTTAAAAATTATTTTTTGGGATGTTGCGGATTCGCAACAACCACTATTGCTTTTGCGCAAAGTCAAACAACGGCCCAAGGAAAGTGTACAGGTTTACGCTGAACGACTGTTAGCAGTGAGCGAGGACGCTTTCGAGGGAGGTCAAATGATGCTGCACAAAACAAATTAATAGGATACTTTATAAATGGTTTGTACAAAGACGCAATGAAAATGAGAGTCATGTGGGAAAAACCCCGATAACTTCAATGCCGCCGTAATTATCACACAGCACGTGAACAAAATTTGCAAATACGTTTTCAGTTAATAATTGGTCAAAATTCAGGTGATTCGTCTAATACACAAGGTCACGTTCATATAGAAGTTGACCACTCTCGATCGAAAGACAAATGTCATTACTGTAAGAAAAAAGAGCATCATATACGAGATTAAAGGTTAAGGCATCGCGATCTTAACATAAGAGTAGCTACTTTACGAGATCATGGAACGGCGTAATCAAATTGTCCGTTTTAAGTGTCAAAGAGTAGGTCATTATGCGCACGAGTGCGACAAACGTCGTGCTAAATACCGACATTTAAATGCCGCTCCTTCCCAAATGTAAAAGCCGATTTGAGAAGAGTTAAAAGACAACAAAACTCAGTAATCTATGTAAATTCTATAGTAAATAGACTAAATTCTTTCTTTCTTTGTTAATAAAATAGACCAAATTCTTTATTAATAAAATTTGAAAAACTAAAGTATAGAGCCATTTTAGACTCGAGTGCGGAGGTATCAAATTCACTATGAGTCACATGTTCTATATGGTAAGAAATCTCAATAGGAACGTCATAACTTGGTTAGACGAGGTGTGCGCGTATATCATGCTCGACAGACTGTCCATATTTGTCAAGCTCATGTGCGTAAAAACCCTGAATAACCCGCAGATACAGAATATGAGGTCACTCCATTTGATTCAAGAATGGTTGGCAGCGAACCAGGTTTAATCATGACTAATTCAGTTTGTAAGCTTTCCAAGAATCAAAAGATACATGTTATGCTCGGGAATAGTACAAATAAGACTATAACCTTGAAACGCCGTACACCTGTTGCCCTAGTTAAACGACTTAAATACTTGGAAATCTCCTTCATATATCAAAACGCTCATGGAAAAAATGACCGAAATGACTTTGAGAACATAGATGTTCAGGAAATATACTAAAACAAGGTTATGACATTGCATAAAAACAGTGACTTGTTTGAGAAAAGTGATGCGCAGCTAGCTACATCATACAGCTACGGTCAGAATGAAAATAGAAACCGGTGACCATCCCCCAACTAAACTGAAGCCCTATCGTGTCCAGTTTAATAATAGAAAAATATTTGATAACGCTGTAGAAGAAATGCTAGATGCAAACACTATTGAAAAAAGTAGGTCATAATGGTCATTTCCTGTGGTCATTGAAGATAAGAAAGCTGGGTCAAAACCTTTTTTCCGTAGATTTCCGCCAACTCAACAAAATATCAAGAACTAATTCATACCCTCTTCCCGTGATAGATCATAGCCTTACCATATTAGGCAAGGCCAAATATTTCAAGTTACTTGACCTTAAATCCGGCTACTGGCAAGAGCTAATTGACGAGAATAGCACAGAAAACACAGCATTCACGTGCCAACGTGGACAGTTTCAGTTCAATGTCATGCTCTTTGCCCTCACTACCGCTCCCGCAGTGTTTCAATAACTCATGAATAGTGTCCTTGAAGGGTTAAGTAATTTTTCGGTAGCATACCTAGATGATATCTTGATTTATTCTGAAACTCTAGACGAACATTTGGCACATATCCAACAATTCTTCAATCGCTTACGTAAGCATCAGTTGCTTAAATCTGAAACCAATTACCTTGGCTTTGTGATAAACAATAACGGTATCCAGCCTGAACAAAAGAAAGGTTAATGTGTAGTTACTATCACATTTTTTCCAAAGTAGCTGAACCAATTATAGCATTGACTCGTAATATACGATTACCACTCCTTTGTTTTCCTGACCCAATTCTTCCTTACACGCTGTGTACTGATGCTAGTGATAAATGCATAGGTGCTTGTCGGACTCAAACTGTTGATGAATCTCGTTGAAAACTTGAACGACTTATTTATTATCTATCACATAGGTTAGGTGATACCCAGATGAGTTGGTCTACAACCAAAAAGAGGCTTATGCCATATATTATTGCACTCCAAAAATTAGATCTTTATTTGCATAAGGTTATGAATACCATTAAGTGTGACCATCGACCCCTAAAGTACTTATTGGAATAGCCTATGCAAAACAAAAATATTTTATTATGGGCTCTTTCCAATGCTGGCTATAACTATTACACCAGTTTTTATACTGGAATGATGATGGAGTTGTTTACCTCTTGCTTTAGATCGCCTACATTGATCATTTTTGATATAGAGCTGGACATTTTCAAAGTGGAAAATGTCTTTAAGTGGAGAAGGTATGTGACACAATGGCCCCTGCGAACATGCAACGCATACACACATTTACTTTCAGTACGTCAAAATGTTATGATGGTGAGAAGCCAGGTATATAAGCCTTACGCTCGAACTCAGATGGGGGCTTATTGCTGGGCTACTGATATGAGCGAGACACATATAAGATCTGGTGTAATAATTTAGAAATGATGTTTAGTTTTATACTTAGAAAATATTCTCTATATTAAATAAAGATGTAGAAAATCAAGCGATTACTTTTATATGTATAATGCGGTACCCCTTTGTGTCACAACATCAAGGAAATTGCAATGGAGAACTTGATTGGACTGAAAGCTCAAAGCTTATTTTAGGTCCTCTCCAATAATGATTGATTTTAAGGAAGCACGCTGAATATTTGACATGTTTAGGAAACATCAGCTTACTTCAGCTGTATAATGAAAAGTTGACGAATTGACGACATTGATGAAGCAGCAACAGTTTATCATTTCGTCGCTCGTCCAGCTAGATTTTTTAGAGCAATTCGTCACTCGTCAATTCGTCGCTCGTAATTCGTCACTAAACATCCTAACTTCACAAAGAATTTGAAGTGTGTCACTCGTCAATTCATCACTCGTCAACTTAACTTCATGAAACTAAAAGAGTCAAAGTTTGTCACTCGTCAATTCGTCAAACGTCAATTAACTTCACGAACCTAAATATGAACACTTTGATAGACTACCAGATCGTTGAGATAACTGCTAGTACTAAATCTCGTCCGTGCAACTACTGTGTTAGGTAAGTATACATGATATGAACTGTTTTATAGTGTAATGAAAAATAAGTATTGTTTGCGTGCATTATGAAATATTTGAACAGTTGGCTCAAAGTAAATGATTGATAGTTTGGTCCATAGTAATTAATTGGTATTTTGTTTCACAATAATTGATCAAACTTAAACATTTTACATCTTCATATGTAACTTTCTGTCAGCAAATGTGCCCGAATGTTATTAAGTGATGTGTACTGTACTGATTTATAAAAACGAATACAGTATGTGGACAGCATCTGAATCTAAGTGTCTTTTCAAACATGCACCGACTTCAATTGCCTCGAAGGAATAAGAAAACAAACCCCGTAGGTAATTAATTTTCGACAATTCCCAGATATGTCTGTGTGAAAAATTAATGAAGAAACAATTCGTAATGCATTCAACGATGTAATAGCACGATAGCGGACATATCGGGTTTATTCCCGATTGTCCCACATTTTGATTTTGTCGGAAAAACATAAAAAATAAAATATATTTTCTTTTAATTTAATTTAAGTATTAATTACAAGCGTGTTTTTGTCGAAAAAACATAGAATAAATATATTATATGATTGCACGTTTGGGCAAACAAATGAATGGAGAAAAACCGCATTCTTAATTTTTAAATTACTTTAAAAGAATTGAATGTTTATGCAGTCAGTAAATATTTTTGTGCAATTTAATTGAACAAGGGATAGGTAACTAATGTAAACTTGGAATATGCAAAATTACCGGACTGTATTCCCACCTCTCTCTTACCCATCTTCAACCCATCCGCATTAAGGGTAAATAGCATTTTCTAAACGTGGGACAATGGGGAAGACACCGTCCCCAAACTGTACAGGGAGACCTTGCCGATATACATCTTCATTTGAAACTGTTTAATGCATATATTGAATAGAGCAAATGCACGACAATAATAATTTAATACCTCCTGCAAACAAACTAAAAGTTATACTGGATAAATTGTCAGAAAACTTTGCTTCAGAGAAATAAACAATAAACCGCTGAATGTTGCATTTTTACGAAAAAGCGAGAATGATATTTTCAACAGTATATCAAAATTGTGTTTACGTATCTTAACCATTAATAATTCCGTGAATTGTATTAGCACTTTAAATGAGTAGTGATGGTTTGATACTTATTCGTGTGAAGATAATTTCATATTACGTATACATCCGTTACGCAGAAAAATAGAGGTGTCGGTATATATATAAACAAAACATATTTCCTTATATGGTTATCCTGTATTATGTCTTTTTATATACTGTATTATTTGCAAATAAAATAACTATACTGGAAGAAATAAATAAGAATATTCATTTTTCGTTGGGAGTAGATTTCATGATATCATAACATTGATGATTATTGTTTAAATTTCGTGATGTGCGTGCCGACGCGCAACATCGGTAAAACGGCATTCTGATTTACTACAAATTGGCTCCACAGATATTCTTGAAATTCTAGTAATTTTTAGCAGAAAGGATGACCGTAATTATATGTAGTTTTTAATTCAAATCTGGGGTAAATCTTTAGTAAATTAAAAATGATGTACTTATTATAAAATATCTGAATCGTTATGGCAGATCCATTGAATTTATATCATGACACAGGATACTGTATTCTCTACAGTTTGGTGTTATTTTTGAATAGCACTTCAAATGAGAAAGTAATTGCGATTTCTTTTACCACACTGTTATTGTCACAAAAACAGACTTTACGTCGCCGAAAACGATGTTATTTCAAAGGTATGATTAAACTTTAAGCATAAAAGCTCATACTCACCAAAAATATACATACAAATATATACTTATAGAGAGAGAGGGAGAGAGAGAGAGAGAGAGAGAGAGAGAGAGAGAGAGAGAGAGAGAGAGAGAGAGAGAGAGAGAGAGAGAGAGAGAGAGAGAGAGAGAGAGAGAGAGAGAGAGAGAGAGAGAGAGAGAGAGAGAGAGATGGAGAAAATCGAGAGGGAGAAAAGAGGGAAAGACGGACAGACAGACAGACAGACAGACAGACAGACAGACAGACATACAGACAGACAGATCGACAGACAGACATAAATACAGACAGACAGAAACAAAATTATTACACTAGGACACAATAGCATTTAAAAAGGTTGTATACACTCACATGCTTATATCACTATGAATAATACAATAAAGAGGCATTTTCCGTTACACTTTAATGCCCTCAGGATATATAGGTCACATAACACCAAATAAAGTCCTTCTTTGTAAATTGCTTACCAAGTAGAGTGAACAGTACACAATTCGGGGATTCGGGTTAGTACCTTATTTAATCTTGCTTTCTTCAGTGTGTTTCTTTACGTCAGCTATTCGCTCTCAGTTGAACAGACTTGTGGCGGGGTCGAATCCTGCTTACCATATCAAAGGAAAAGGGGCATCTGTCTCGATAAGAAGCCTCCTAGGATCCAGACTTCGTACAGCTTCAGCCTGTTGATCCTGAAATCTCGCAACCAAACTCGTAAACCCAAAGCAGATATGTGGGAAGGCTGCTATCCCTTGTGGCTGCACTATAACTGTAACAGTGCATGTGAATAGGCTGCTCCCTAGGCACAACCCCCTTCAGATTATAGAGGAGTTTCAGCATCTCCGTATTGTTGTCACGGCTATGCAGTACAAGGATCTTTTCTGGTGTCAGGTACTCGACTGCACGGTCCGAAATGATATGCTGGATGACACAAGTAGCTGGATCGATGTTATGCTACGCCCTACGAAACAAGCGTGGTAACTTCATATTGGTCTGTATAACAGGGAGGATTACAATAGACTGCAGCTCCCCAAGTCACAAAAACCTCGACCCCGGTCTCTGGTGCCACGATTTTGAGGGCATATCTATAAGAGAGCTGACTACCAAGCCTGTTCTGGATTCGGTCCATTCAGAAATGGCTATCAAAGGCATTTGGTCTGTCCTGCATTGCTACAGAGATAACAGGAAAGTTATCCCGTCAATCTGCCTGCGTCTGTCTGTCAAGGTATCCCATCACCAACAAGAAGACGCGTCAGTGTATAAGGAGGGCTTGTGAAATCATGGGCTCAACAGTATATACCGGTGGTTTGTCAGTGGCCATCACACTGCAAAGATCCTCTGCTGCTCACTGATGAACTGTCTGGAATACTGCGGACAGCCTCTGTAGGTCAATGATAAACTTCAGCAGCTTTCCTGTGTCCAGTCAACAACTAGGAATTTGGTTGGTTACCCGGAGTGGCAGGTTCAACCTTGATCTGGAGATCATTGTAGTGGGTCCGCATTTGTTGTCAAGGACTCCCGGGAGGTGCAAACTGAATGCATGGGACCTTGACCCCGCAGCCAGTAATATGGCAAAGCGATGTGTATTACCCCCTTCCTGTGCTGCCATGGTTCTTCGAACCACTTCTTTTGGACTGGTTGTCCGGCATGCTAATGAGTTGGATTCAATAACCACTTCTCTATTCATGCCGGGACCATTCTGTCTCGACACTTTTTTCAGTCGGTCATGGTTAATCGAGCATTGACTTTCGCAGTTCGACTCTGAATAAGGACGCATATATCTTTTGAACAACCACAGCAGGGCCTTTCCGTGTGGAGGAGAGTTTCTCGCGTTTCCCCTTCTTTGATGTAAAGCCGAGAAGTTATATCCCCGCCTCAAAAAACATTTCTAAAATTCGTACATCATAGTTAAGCTTCATTCTCTTCAATTAAGGTGTCAATGTGTCCCTAGCTGCATTGTACGCTGCTTAAATATTTGTCATCAAAGTAGCCACATACTCTTCTGTTGTGATCGGTTGCGCAGCTCTATTTGGAAACTATGCTAGCGAGTTAAGTTCTCTACCAAGCATATTATTGTTTGGCGAGAACCCGGTGCTTCTATTAACAGCAATCCTTATTGCACCCGCTATTTGTTGAAGGTGTAGATCACACTGTTCCTGTGAATCCCCGATATAACATCTCACAGCATCCATCAAGGTGCTGTTAAAGCGTTCGACTTGACCATTGGCTGATGGATGGGAAAGTGTTGTCCTAGTTTTATGGATTTTTAGCACTTCACCTGGTCCGAAAAAAACTTGAAAGGGTTGCAAAAACGGAAAAAGAAGTTATCCACCGCTACTTTGGTCGTAGCCTCTGCTGTCTGGGATGGTAAGGTACACACTCAACCCACTTGGTGAATTGATCCACCACCATCAGAACTTACTCATTGCCCCTGGGGGATCTTTGGTAATGGCTACAAGATATGCAGGTGCACTCGTTCCATAGGGGCACTCGCTTGATACACTTGCATTGTAGTGTGATCTTGTCTTCTTGTTTTTGCTACAAGTTGTACTACATGTAGTTGCGATATAGTTTGTAATATCGGTCCCATTGCACGTAGTATGATACCAGCCTGTAGGTCCCGTGACCAAATTCTAGGACCAAAGGTTTGAAAGTGTTTTTGTATTCCCCGATGAATACCGAACAATTTTGACTTGGGCTGCCCCCTTGAAAATGTCAGGCAGTTCCGGGAGGGGTCAACAAAGGTCAAACAGGGGTCAAAATTCAAATATATTCCAATCGTGTCGATATGCATATCAAATTATTTGTCTAGTCATGAGGATTTCAAAAAATGTATAGTTTGTTATACCTCCTACCTTAATTGAAGGCGCTATGGTCAAAAACGTCGAAAGGTCAACACACTTTTGACTAGCGGTCAAATTCACCAACACAGTTAACATTATCCGATTATAATGATTTTAGTGTCTAATTATATGTTTTCTGAAATGGGCAATTCAACTAAGCAAATTTTAAAAGTAAATGTGGTTGCAATAACCTTGAAATTTCAAATTGGCTGCTAAAAGGTTAACATAAATTAGACTCCTACCTTAAATGAGGGCGCTATGGTCAAAAACGTCGAAAGGTCAACGCACTTTTGACTGGCGGTCAAATTCAACAACACAGTTAACATTATCCGATTCTAATGATTTTAGTTTCTAATAATATGTTACATGACAAATTCAACTATACAACTTTCAAAAGTAAAAGTGCTTACCTTGACCATGAACATTCAAAATGGCTGCCAAAAGGGCTACCTAAGGACTTGCATCAACCTCCTTGGCCAACAATAACACAGTTATGTCTAAATACATTGTCCAATGATGCCTATCTTGCTTTATTGCACAGTTCATCATCCTTCTCAGTGTCATATCCATCAGAATCAGAATCAGAGTTAGAATCACTGTTTTGATCACTCGTATCTGAATCTGTGTCAAAGTCTATAGTGCGGTTTGTTCTGACATCACTTAGACGTTGAGGTAGATTGATTTAATGCGGTTTAACAGCGTTTTTAACATTTTCTAAGTAATCTTCCCAAGCAACTGGCTGCTTTTTTTACATAGACTTAGCCCATTGGTGGAAGACGAAAGACGCATGTCACATTGACTTTTTTCAAACGTCAGAAAGATAGTTGGTCGAGGTGGGATTCGAACACAAAACCCCTGGATTGATAGCCCGCGTCGCTACCGACTAAGCTACCGGGGCACGGCACTTTGAGGTAGTGCCGGCTGTTAATATCGTATTGGCAAACATTTGACCTCTCTCAAGCTCCAACCATGCTGAAGGGGAGATGATGGATCATCTGGATTCATAAAGTTTAACATGATGAATGCCTGATAGTTGGCCCGTGTAACCTTCAAGTTATGTGAATCTGTATTAGGAGGGATCCTGATAAACGACTTCATCCCCTCCGACTTGTTGGCCCGAACTTCTGCAAGTGTCTTGCTCGATTTATCCTTGTATATGTATTTGATGGTATACTGATCTATCTATTTAAGAGTTTGTGATGTCACTGGGAGACATTTACCAAGCCCTCTAAGAAGCTCTCGTCCCTCTTCTGACTGCATTGCGCTGTTAAAGAGTGATGGTTTTCCATGGCCATATAAACTGACAATAGCATCCGTACCAGTGTGGATGTGAAATGGGATAATGCTATCGCTAATATCCTTATCAAGGAGAGTTGAGCAATCAATTATGCTGTTCTTCCTTTTCAGTCCTAGCATACCTAACAGAATAGTGTCTGCTTCCATATGCTGCCATGTCAACTCAACTACCTCCTCATCAGTGAACAAATCACTACAGCGTTCCCTCATAGAGTAAATAAATCTGGTATCTGGATGTTGGAGTAACAGGGTTTTGAACTCAGTCTTCAAAATTGCTGCAGACAAATTGTGTTTCCTGTGTTCTTTAACATGTTGTTGAAGTGCCTAAGGTATGGCAGTTCATCATTTATCTTGTTAAAAAGATTCCTGTTCCAACCAACAAAAGGCAATTCATCTGTTCGCATTTCATGTTCACTATCTTTAATGATGTGTTGGAGATCATATGGCTCATTTACAAATATGATCTGGGAAGCCGTAGGATTACGTTGGATAACAAGGTTAAACCTTCAAGCAGCATTATAGCCCCACGTATAAGCACTTTTGTCTTGCTTTTCTCTATCCTCAGCAGACGGGGTTCAGTTAAGTGTGTCATACATGATACAACTTCCATCATTCAAATTGATGCAATCTTAAATTAATCTTAATCATTAATAATTAATTATATTGTAATAACATGCAGTGGAATTACATAAGTACCGGTAATACACAATCTTGTTGAGAGAATGCACATTTCTAATTATTCTTACCACCATGATATACCTCGTGATAGAAGAGTGTCTACCCATCTTCAATATAAAGGGAACAATGCGCAAAGGGAAAAAATTTGAACTGGCACACAAGTTCAACTTTATTGAACTGGAGTTCAAGGATAGATACATTGCACTTATATATATGGGGTTCATTTGGAGGCTATCAACCCCGTCTGCTGAGGATAGAGAGAAGTAAGACGAAAGTGCTTATACGTGGGGCGATTATGCTTCTAAAATGTTTAACCTTGTTGTCCAACGACATCCTACGGGCTTCCCAAAGATAGTGAACATGAAAATCGAACAGGTGAATTGCCTTTTGGTGGTGGGACCAGGAATATTTTCATCAAGAGAAATGATGAACTGCCATCCCCTAGGCACTTCAACAACAAAATGTGTCAGCAGAAATGTCTGTAGACTGAGTTCAAACCCCTGTCACTCCAACATCCAGATACCAGAGTTATTTGTTCACTGATTGAGTTGACATGGCAGCATATGGTAGCAGACACCATTTTGTTGTACATATATTCCCAACTAAGAAAGTCAGGAGTAAAACATGCCGTTGTCATTGATGTGTTGGTTTTAGTATCGTATGTGGCACATCAAATTGAAGGTATGCTAGGACTAAAAGGAAGAAAAGCATAAATGATTGCACAACACTCCTCGATAAGGATAATAGCGATATCATTATCCCATTTCACATCCACGCTGGTGCAGATACTATTTCCAGTTTCTATGGTCGTGGAAAACCATCAATCTTTGACAGCACAATGAAGTCAAAAGAGGCACGAGAGCTTCTTAGAGAGCTTAAGAAATGTTTCCCAGTGACATCACAAACTCTTAAACAGATAGAGTAGTATACCATCAAATACATTTACAATGATAAATCAAGCAAGACGCTCGCAGAAGCTCGGGCCAAAAAGTGGGAGGGCATGAAGAGGAAATTGACTCTCAGGATTCATCCTGATACAGATTCACATTAGACACTATAATCATTAAAATCGGATAATGTTAACTGTATTGGTGAAGTTGACCGCTAGTCAAAAGTGTGTTGACCTTTCGACGTTTTTGACCATAGCGCCCTCATTTAAGGTAGGAGGTATAACAAACTATACATTTTTTGGAATCCTCATGACTAGACGAGTAATTTGAGTAATGACCTGCTGAAGGTAAATCATGATTCAACCGGATAGCTTCATTTTTGAAGTCATGCGGATTTACGAGATCTTTTTTCAGAATCGTTTTCACGTTGATGAAACAGTAAATAACCGATCAGCAAAAAGCTCTCCGTATCAAGCCAATATGCTTTAGCACAATGACTTAAAAGAGACAATTCCTTTTCAGTGGGGCTAGTTGACCCATTTATCAATACATTTATCAATCATACCTTTGAAATAACGTCGTTTTTGAAAACGTATGTGGTATTCGGATAAAATAATCGGCAGGCAGTAGGGAATAGAATTTCCTGCGTGCTGACAAATTAGTTTCGCAAAAATAATAACAGTTATAAATTATTTATGATTTATTAAAGATTCGTACGAGAGATATTTATTTAAAGATAAATAATTTAGGACACAATTTCGTCTACCATTTGCCGACATTTCAAGAATATATATCGAGCCGATTTTTTAATAATCACTATGCAGTTAAACGTCTGTCGCGCTTCGAAAAGTACACTGCAGAAATATAGCTTGATACGTATCCAGGGTAATAAATGAAACACACCTCATATTTTCATCATAATCATCAATTTCAATCTTTTAAGTAAGCTACCCCATAATCAATAATGATAAACGCTAGATTGTATATCATCTGAACGGACTATTCGGACGCTGTACATCTACATCACCGAGACGGTATGCTATAGGTGTATCAGTCAAATGACCGCCATATGATCGATCCAGTATCTTATTAATTAAACCTTTTGAAGTGTTCAATTCTTGAGATGAAGACGCAAATATCAAAGGTATAGCCTCTGATCGGACGCCATGAAGTAAAACTTGGTAGAAAACTGGGATCGCGAGATCTTTTGATTTGTAATTGCATCCTCCTTGATATAGAATATTACTGGGGTATGACTCTAACCCAACCCCCCCCCCCCCCCCCAACCGCCCCCCCCCCCCCCCCCACACACACACACACACACAACACCTTCCTTTATCCAACACAAAACAAATCTGCAGAAAATAATGAAACAACTGTTAAACCTGCACAACTGAAGCGTTGGCCACTAGGATACCGATATCTGACTTGATAGCATGACGTTGGATAGTGAAGACTCTTTCGAGACTGTGTAAATGAACGAACCAGCTCGCCTGAAAGGATCTTCATTGTTCGCACATGCCAAAATACCCAATTTCACCAGAAGCAACCATATATATAGATGACAGTGTTATAAACCCTTTCCCACATACAATTAATCTGCGGTAGATCAAGACAAATATCGGAAAATTGCTCTATATATGAAACGATTTTTTTTTTCATAATCGAGTTTAAAACATTGTGACAAAAGGAGGAAATGCTTATGCTGAGCAATTTATTCTTTTACCACAATGTTTTCAAAAGTCGTCTGTTGTAGTGGCGTCAGAAAACGTCTGTTTGTGGGAAAGAGTTAATAACAAGTATGATACAAAAGCATGGTAGCAAAAGGGGGAAATTGTTAAACCATTCTATAGGCACATTATTTTCAAAAATCGTCTGCTGCAGGTGTATCTTTATGTGGTAAATAGTAAATACTCACCCAGGACGATATTACATGTTATACATGTATGACACAATCTCTAAACAGGGAACAGCAGCATTTAGGTTATAATTAGAACAGTAACTGTGAACGTTATATTTTGCAAGGATAAACAAGAAATTTAACTGGTATGTGTGTCTAATCTTTCTTTTTGATTTGTAGTGCAAACTCGTTTCCTGATGAAACGACGGCATTTGACGCTTTTATAATATAATTATTTTTTAAAGTATATATCGCTTGAAGAAGAGAACGTTTTTCTTTTCTTTCACTAAGATCACAGCTTCTCAGAATCAAAGCACTGAAGTGCTGACGGCCTGGGAGCTGCGCGAAGGTTGGAGAAGAACGGAAAATGTGAAAGGAAATAACAATTGCAGCTTAGGTTTATGCATTTATTGTTAGGAAGTTGAAAGATCATATCAAAAATAGCAAAATATTATGAAACTGCCAATTTGAAAACAGGAGGACCTTGTTGGCAATATATCGCTCACCTGAGGGCAAGTGCTCACACGTATACACATTTAAGACATGCTGAATCAAAGAAAATTTGACAGCAGGTTTTGGCAGAATATTTTGAAGTTTCTGCCTTATCATATTGAGAAATATGTCAATGTTAAGTCAGCTTCCATCAAGTAGAAATAATTCTCTAAACCATGTACTAGATTGGAAGAAAGTGTTTTAACAATGCAAAACTCATCAAGACAATTATTCTGACAACGATTCAAAATGCAACATCCGGAGTATTTTCAAGATTTTCCTTCATTTGGGCTTGTGACCTATTTTTGTTTACCCGGTTTGACCCATATTCAGACATGGGCTAGATATTATCAATACACACATTCTAACAAAGTTTCAAGCTGATGAAGCATAAAATGTGGCCTCCAGAGTATCAACAAGATTTTCCTTCATTTTGGCCTAGTGACCTATTTTCTCACCCGGCATGACCCATATTCAAACTAAGCCTAGATATCATAAAGATAAACATTCTGACCAAATTTTAAAAAATGTGGATTTTACATCGTTGACAAGATTTTCTTTCAATATGGCCTAGTGACCTAGTTTTTGAACAGACATGACCAATATTCAAACTTGGCCTACATAGTATCAAGACAAACATTCTGAGACATTTTCATCAATTTGACATAGTGATATAGTTTCTGACCCAATATGACCCATATGCGAACTTGACTTATATATCATTAAGACAAACATTCTAACGAGATTGCCGTTGATACCTCCACAGCGCGATCGGGTCGCCCGGTTGAGGAAAAGGTTGGCGTTTGCACGCTACCGCTACAACTTAGTTATTGGTGCATTGGTGGCTGAAGAGGAGAGGCATGGTCTCCTTCACTTCACTGCCACTCTCCCTCTCTTGTGGGTACTGCTCTCTCCTTCTCATTCAGTTCTCCCTTCTTTTTAAGGCATCCTTTAGTACCGTTACTCTGACACGTTTGTAATAATCTGTGTGACCTTCTGTGAAGAGCGCGACTGGATGATCTGATGAATGATGAACCGGCTTTTATAACCTGCAAGCCAGTGGTTGGTCGGCCAGACGCCGGCCTGTCCCCGGGCAATGTCTGCCCGATTTCCGACGGGGCTCTGAGTGAGGGGGGGGGGCTCGGCCACGGGCCCTACGGGCACCTGCTGAATCCGCTACTGCATTTGTCACACGATTTCTTTGTACTTATCCGTTTCACTTCGCAAATGTTAATAAGCTTCCATGTTTGACCTCATGGCGCATTAATTTCTAAAGCATGTGTTAAACTTATAATGGAGTACTCACGCCTTAATGTTTTCACTGATGTTTCAACAAATATTAACCATTTAAATGCAGTTTTGTTGAGTCCATGATGAACTATTTTTCTCGCGCAGTCTCACCCTAAAATGCGTTGTTGGGTGTTGTGTTAACAGCAATTGGCAGGCTGCCAACTCCGAAAAAAAAATGGTTTGACTACTACGACCAGGGGATAAAGCCCCAGGCCAAAAACTATAGTTTTTATTATGTCGAGGGAACTTGCTCTTTATTTGCATGCTTACATAGCAAATAACTCAAGAGACAATATTAGTTTAAAAATATACTAAAACTCTAGGCTGCTATTTACTATACTTAAATATATATTGAAAATATAGTAATAAATCATCTTTTGCAGAATTGTTTTGCACTTCTCTGCTGTAAGGTCTTCATATCTTGATTCCGCAGACTCAATGAAGTATTGGATGAACATGATTCCATACAGTATAACTAATTACAAAGCTTACAATACATACACGGACTTAACATGTAGTATAAATCAACCGATACATGGTGGTGTCTTGATAACTTGAACACGTCGATTACTCGAAGTATGTTATGTATCACTTAAAGTAATCAGGAAATAAGTTTTCTAATCATTACATGAAAATTACAATGTGGGACGATATGCCTAATGGTAATAGTTAACTGCGAATATTAGATGTGTAAGAGCACAATATGTTTGGGCATTAATCCATCACAGTAGAAATACCTTTACTCAATATATGATTTGTGGTCTGTTTTGCATTAGAGAAACTTGCAACATCTAACGATGTTTTCCTTCATTATCTGTTAGGACGTTTATTTAGTCCAATGCTATTTATGCAAAAAGGTACCAAGTGACAAATGGCTCCTTTTTGCATAAACTATAATCAGCATATGAAGTATTCTATTCATGCAACAAGGGTCCATTTGTCAAATAGTACCTTCTTGCATGAAGTTTTTATCTGAAATGAAGGCTTTGTGAAACCTGTGAACTTGTTTACATGGTACCTTTATACATGCATAGCTTATACTGTATCCAATACACATTTCTTGTTTGCTTCTAATTATAATTGCTTCTGATAAGAATATTATCATGTTTCACTCTTGCCATTAGTAACATGAAACAATTAACTGATAAATACCATTTTACATCCACATTTCACTTAAAGTGTGTATTAACCAAATGGAAGGAAGAATAAAGTTCAGCTGAAAATGGAAAATGACAATATGAGTGTTGCATTAAAGCTATTTAAGATGGAATCATACCTTTGAAATAATGTCGTTTTTGACGTCAAAACGTATGTTGTTGCGACAATGATATTGTGGTTAATGAAACTGCCATCACTTTCTTGTTTGAAGTGGTATTCGGATAAAATAAACGGAAGACAGTAGGGAATATAATTTCCTGTGTGCTGATATCAATTCCATACATGTGCCATGCTAAATTAGATAACTAAATGCGATTAAAAGGAAAGTTTCGCCAAAACATTTTAACAGTTATATGATAATTTATGATTTATTAAAAATTCGCGCGAGAGATTTTTATTTAAAAGATAAATAACACATGTTCGTCTACCATTTGCCGAAATTTCAAGAATATATATCGAGCCGATTTTTAATAAACCAGAATGCAGTTAAACGTCTGTTGCGCTTCGGAACGTACACTACATAATTATAGCTAGATACGCATCTAGGATAATACAATGAACACACCACATGTTTTCATTATAATCATCCGTTTCAATCTTTTAAGTACCCCCTAGTAAATAATGGTAGGTTGTATTTATTTGATTCTCTTTAAAGATTCAAAGTAGCTACGATATTGCAATTTATATATTAAATACATTAAAAATACAACAAAAGAATACTTGCATTTTTACGAGAGAGCGAGAATGATATTTTCAATAATATCGATATGTCCTAGCGTGTGAATTGTGCATCAGTAACGCAACATATACAATATTCGTGAATCAATGTAGTGACTGGTTGATATTTATTAATGTGAAGATAATCATATTTCACGTATAGATCCAATTCGATCAATAAGCCATGACGAAATGTCATGGATTGTTCTATTATCCAAATATGGATGAGCATAAAAATAAACGCCCGTTTTGATTGTAAGTAAAATCCTAACGCACAACCAGTTCGAAGGCAAAGTCAGCGGTTTACCAAAAGCATTGAATTCCTTATGCTAAGGTCCTGAGTTCGAGTCGTAATGGATAACATGTAAATCTTTTTATTTAATGCTTTTTATGTATTTTCTACCTAATTGTTTATCGCGCAATGTCCTTTAGTAATAGGAATTAAGTTATCATTTCGACACAAATCAAATTTGTAGAAAATAATCCTTAATTTTTCAAAAGTCCGCATTTCCCTTAAATACTTGACAAATATTTGAACACTCGGTTGACAAAGAACATTTCTGGGAGATTACGAAAATTGTGAGTACACTGGGGGCGGGCCACGGTTGTAACGTCACTTTGACGTCGCCGTTTGGAGGGAAACGAGTAGGTCTGAAAACGTGAGTAAATAGTTAAACAACAGGTATATCAACTCAATTGTTTTCCCCAGAAGCCATTGCTTAAAGACATTCCGTAACCTTTGTTCACCGAAATGTGTAACATTTTATGTGTAACAAATGACAAATATTATAGGTAAAAAACGACACTCAAACTGTTCCATTCAACGTCAGAACTTGCTCCTTTGCAGTGTAATTATTTTCCTACTGATTTCTCCCCTCCAACCATAAACAAAAGTTTATGTATACATCGCTAGTGACTGCTTCACTTCTGGTAAATTCCACTGAATAAACATTTCAAATGACTATTTCTACGTTGTGATATAATTTTACTCTTTAGCATTTTGTAATTGTTCATGTGACGTCTCTTTTACCTGACGTTCTTGCACGTCGCTAAACAACTTTACTATTTTACGTTAAACTTTTGTAATTAGAACAACATAACACAAAATTAATGTCACGCAAAATTTCGGTATATTCTGTGTGTGTATATTTGAAATACACACAGCTTAAACTGGAACTTTCTTGTAAAGTTACGCTTTGGCCCGCCTATGCATCAACTCGTTTCTATGACAACGATGTATAACTAAACAGATGACAATATATGAACTATTAATTCGCCATAAGGTAGAGCAAAATCAAATAATCATATGGTATGAATTTCCGAAATATGTATTTTCTTCGCTGTTCAGTTAAAGAATACTTTTGATTCACATTCTTCAACTTGCAAAAGCTCTGCTCTTATCGCAAGATCTGATGCATCAGTATCGAGACTGACATCTCTCTCCTTTCTTTGTAACGCCAACACTGTTGGGTGCGTGAAAGCCTGTCTCAGAGTGTCAAAAGCCTGCTGCTGCTTCTTTTCTCACTTAAAATTATTTTTCCCTACTGCTGCATACAGAAAGTGCTGAACACAGTGAGAAATCTTTCATGAAACTCCTATGGTAATTTTCCAAATCCATAAAGCGTTCAACACACAAAGACAGTCAGTCGGAAGGACAAAAAAAGACACACTCCAAAATCAGCATGCAAAGTTATGGTTATTGTGCACTGCACATCTGTAGGTCATAACATATCTACAAACCAAGTTCAAAAAATGGATACAATGGAAATTTATTGAAACAATGGCTGCACTAAATAACGAAAAATGGAGATAACTAAAATAAGCAGACCAGAGTTATGTACCTAGTATTTTGCTGTTTTCTTGTACACAAGGTATAAGTGTGATCACTTTGAAATGAATCTGCCAAACAGAAACAACGTTTTGACCAATTAATGAAAACCGTGACGGACAAACGAATGCATATTCAGACAGATTGCCGGCCGGACGACGGATAATGCTTCAAAGCTTTACAGACAGACAACACATACAGTATTGATTACAGAAGACTGGTTTCGATGGAAAGGGTTACCATGTTATGGTATTGGTAATGTATTTGTTATCACATATAAGCCGCATCTAGCAATTTGCAGTTTAATTCAATCTCCGAAACGGGACTGTACAAGGTAAATTGACAAAAACCTATATAGACTACATTTCTAGTGCATTTTCAACAGATAAATTAGGACTAGAGAACATGTTGACGGAAGTTGAGTCTTCAATTTACGCAAATGCAAATACCTTAAAATGTAAGTCCAACAATTGCTAGAAGCGCCTCTCATATAAATTAAAAATTGACCTTGCGAATACAACTCGTATGTATGCTGTTATTAACTAATCTCTAATTTGAAGACTGACTTTACAATTCCTAGTTAGGTCGACATACTGACAAACAGAACAACGGAATGATGGAAACATATATTTTCATGCGACATATGAGAATATTCAACACAAAAAGCGCCCTGTCTTACCCACAATGCCCCAGTAGATGCAAGACCGTTAGTACCATTATTTCATGGGATGTATAAACAGTAGGACGCTCTCTCTTCGGACGGCTACAGCGCTAGTGCTTTTGTAAGAACAAGTTAACATAGTTGCATATGTTTACAGTCTTCCTAACCCTTGACAACATAGACTAAATCTATAGCAAACGACATTGAACATGGCTTGTCTAAAATATTGATCTGTATTAATGAAAGTACTTTTTGAATAGTGATGAAAACATTGTGGAACAAGACGAACTTGCTGAGTATCATGCATCTGTTAAGTTTTGCAAAGATGTGTCTAAAAGGGGAAAAGGTTAAAAGAATAACTGTAGGCAAATGTTTTTTTGTTATCTAGATTATAGGAAAAAAACTTGATTCATGTTTGAAAGGATTGTTTGAAAAGGAGGAATTGCTCATTGTGAGCAATTGCTCCGTTTCCAAATATATTTTCAATATTCGTACGTAGCTAAGTAGCTATAACGTAAACGGTTCAACCCTTTACCGCTTACAATATCTTTTTGACGCAAGTACAGCAGACTCAGTCCATATTTTCCCACTGGATGTAATGCAAAATTGCTTGTTAACATTCAACAGTTGCAGGTTATGCAAAAGGTGTCTGAAATGAGGGAAAGAGTAAAATAGTGTCTTTATTATGAAAAGAGTTAATTTGAAACGGGTTTGAAAGCATTGTGAGAAAATGGGGAAATGCTCATTGTCAGCAATGGCTCCATTTTCCACAGTATTTTCAATATTCGACTGTTATAGTATCCCGGAAAGGGTTCAGCTATCATGGAAACGATGTAACCCTTTCCCGCCTGCAGACGCTTTTTAACGAAGGTGGAGCAGACGACATTCGAAAACATCGTGACAAAAGGAGAAATTGCTTTTCGTAGGCAATTTCTACTTTTGCCATAGTGGTTTCAATTATTTTCAATAATTATAATTGTATTTACAGTGATTTGCATATTTCTCTATAATGTATTCTAAGTCGACTGTTGTAGAAATGTTGGGGTCATAGCACTTACTAACAAGACTGACATTGAGGTCACTCATAGTTCAGAGTGTGTTTCACTCGTTGGAACTATTTTGACACAATAATGCAAGCGGATGGATTTTTCGTTATTCGACCCAATCAATGAAATAGTTTTAAAGCAGATGGCAACAATAAAACACGTTGCAGCCGTAAGTCGATTTTTCGAAAAGCATGCTAGTAATGGGATAGGGGCGAAAGACAGACGAACGTATAAGTACATAATTAATGTTTATATCGCAAAGATAACATCTTTACGCCAATGTGAACTTAAATGAGTCAACTTCTGAGTGTCAATAAGGACCCAAGTTGACTGACTCGGTTCGTATTAAAGTAATACGGCATGAGATAATCTGTTATAAAGTATCATTATAACTGTGACTTTCGGTAATCAGGATCTACCTTGGAAACGTCTTTCAAATTTAGCGTAGAGTCCGTCGATTGTCTGTTTCGAACGTGAACTGTCTGATCGAATAGTGCGTCTACACAAATTGATCTGAACCTTTGTTGCGGATCGATGTGTTTTCGTTAGGAGGGAGTATGTTTACGCTGTTGTGCATTGTATGCACTTTAAAGTAATTTCACGTGTTAAACCTTTATCATAATTCGTATCAACTGTAGTTTGTATATTTAAAATAGGTTCATGGAAAAGAAAAAAAATAATATGAAATGACAAACCCAGATATTTCCTTTTTTTCTTAGAAGCAAGGCGTTTTTTATATGGTATTCATTGGTTTCTAGGTAAATATGTAAGTACTTCTCGTCTTACTTATTACATAGGGCTGATTTGACTTCAAGCGTTTCTGCAGCAGACGACGTTTGAAGTTCTGGAAACATTTGGAAGTTGTGGAGAGAGGAGATATTGCTTGGATTGAACATTACCCAATTGGAACAAGTGTTTTCTCCAAACTTATGAAACGTGTTTCCTTTCGACTATATTCCCTATAATTGATCATTAATCTGTTTCAGACGTGTCAAACGTTGTCAAACGTTTGTAAAATCAGAATAAAAAGGAAAAGTATCATCATACTAAATTTGAACAAGTCAGCAATCACGCCCGAGATAACTTGAAAAGCCTGCGTGATATAAATCTCGCTATATGCTTCGCAGGTTTTGCGACAAATATTTACAATTACATACATTTTCAATTTGTGTTGCTAAATATGTTTTTGAAGTCGTCTGCTGTGCAGCATGTTAGTCTCTTCTCACAGATGTAATTGACCCAAATTCTTCAGAGGCGACTCTGGAAGGAATGAGGAAGTTCTGTTTTGGTTGAATTGTAGTCAACACGACATCGCACCAAACTATTTGAACTATACATAAATGTAATTCGACCCATCTGACGTGACTCAATAGCATTCACTGGTGATCGTCCTTATGCATGAGGTAGTTCCACCTGTTTGAAAGTAAATGATGGAAAGAGAGTTCATCGAAGCAAATCCAGAAATGGGGAATAACTTCAAACATACTCATGCTAGAAGTATAGTTCTATTGCATAGTACATCTGCATCTACCTTCACACATGAATGTAACACATTGATAAATATGTGGTGGTCAAGAAATAATCCAAATGGTACAAAACTGTACAAATGGGACTCATGGCCATGCTTATTCTCAACTGCACACCGGCAGATCACAAACTATCTATAGACCAAGTTTGAAGTTCATACATCGGGGGACAAGAACGTAAATGACAAAACTAGAAACATTAGGAAGCTAACTGCAACAATAAGCACGTGCGAGTCATACTTGAATTAGTTTCCTTATATAGTTTTCTTCTGACCGGTATGTGTTGCTTGTTTGAAGTAATTTCACCTAACTAAAAAAAAATATGAGAAGTTTATGCAAAGCGGACAGGCAGATAACGGGGAAGTGATTCCTTAGTGTTTTCTTGTCTAACAGACAGATAACGGGGAAGTGATTCCTTAGTGTTTTCTTGTCTTACATGCAGATAACGGGGAAGTGATTCCTTAGTGTTTTTTTGTCTTACAGGCAGATAACGGGGAAGTGATTCCTTAGTGTTTTCTTGTTTTACGGGCAGATAACGGGGAAGAGATTCCTTAGTGTTTTCTTGTCTTACAGGCAGATACCGGGGAAATGATTTCTTAGTGTTTTCTTGTCTTACAGACAGATAACGGGGAAGTAATTTCTTAGTGTTTTCTTGTCTTACAGGCAGATACCGTGGAAGTGATTCCTTAGTGTTTTCTTGTTTTACAAGCAGATAACGAGGAAGTGATTCCTTCGTGTTTTCGTGTGTTACAGGCAGATAACGGGGAAGTGATTCCTTCGTGTTTTCTTGTCTTACAGGCAGATAACGGGGAAATGATTCCTTAGTGTTTTCTTGTCTGACAGACAGATAACGGGGAAGTGATTTCTTAGTGTTCTCTTGTCTTATAGGCAGATAACGGGGAAATGATTCCTTAGTGTTTTCTTGTCTTACAGACAGATAACGGAAAAGTGATTCCTTAGTGTTCTCTTGTCTTACAGACAGATAACGGGGAAGAGATTCCTTAGTGTTTTCTTGTCTTACAGGCCGATAACGGGGAAGAGATTCCTAAGTGTTTTCTTGTCTTACAGGCAGATACCGGGGAAATGATTCCTAAGTGTTTTCTTGTCTTACAGACAGATAACGGGGAAGTTATTTCTTAGTGTTTTCTTGTCTTACAGGCAGATACCGTGGAAGTGATTCCTTAGTGTTTTCTTGTTCTACAAGCAGATAACGAGGAAGTGATTCCTTCGTGTTTTCTTGTCTTACAGACAGATAACGGGGAAGTGATTCCTTCGGGTTTTCTTGTCTTACAGGCAGATAACGGGGAAATGATTTCTTAGTGTTTTCTTGTTTTACAGTCAGATAACGAGGAAGTGATTTCCTTAGTTTTTTCTTGTCTTACAGGCAGATAACGGGGAAGTGATTCCTTAGTGTTTTCCTATCTTACAGGCCGATAGCGGGGAAGTGATTTCTTATTGTTTTCTTGTCTTACAGACAGATAACGGGGAAGTCATTCCTTAGTGTTTTCTTGTCTTACAAACAGATAACCGGGAAGTGATTCCTTCGTGTTTTCTTGTCGTACAGGCAGATAGCGAGGAATAGATACTTTAGTGTTTTCTTGTCGTACAGGCAGATAACTAGGAAGTGATTCCTTAGTGTTTTCTTGTCTTACCGGTGGATAACGGGTAAGTGATTCCTTAGTGTTCTCTTGTCTTACAGGCAGATAACGGGGAAATGATTTCTTAGTGTTTTCTTGTTTTACAGTCAGATAACGAGGAAGTGATTTCCTTAGTTTTTTCTTGTCTTACAGGCAGATAACGGGGAAGTGATTCCTAAGTGTTTTCCTATCTTACAGGCCGATAGCGGGGAAGTGATTTCTTAGTGTTTTCTTGTCTTACAGACATATAACGGGGAAGTCATTCCTTAGTGTTTTCTTGTCTTACAAACAGATAACCGGGAAGTGATTCCTTCGTGTTTTCTTGTCGTACAGGCAGATAGCGAGGAATAGATACTTTAGTGTTTTCTTGTCGTACAGGCAGATAACTAGGAAGTGATTCCTTAGTGTTTTCTTGTCTTACCGGTGGATAACGGGTAAGTGATTCCTTAGTGTTCTCTTGTCTTACAGGCAGATAACGGGGGAAGTGATACCTTAGTGTTTTCTTGTCGTACAGGCAGATAACGAGAAATAGATGCCTTAGTGTTTACTTGTCGTACAGGCAGATAACGCGGAAGTGATTCCTTAGTATTTTCTTGTCTTACAGGCAGAGAACGGGGAAGTGATTATGTCGTGTTTTCTTGTCTTACAGGCAGATAACCGGGAACTGATTCCTTCGAGTTTTCTTGTCTAACAGGCAGATAACCGGGAAGTGATTCCTTAGTGTTTTCTTGTCTAACAGGCAGATAACTGGGAAGTGATTCCTTAGTGTTTTCTTGTCTTACAGGCAGATAACGGGGAAGAGATTCCTTAGTGTTTTCTTGTCTTACAGGCAGATAACGAGGAAGTGATTCCTTAGTGTACTCTTGTCTTACAGGCAGATAACGGGGAAGTGATTCCTTCGCGTTTTCTTGTCTTACAGGCAGATAACGGGAAAGTGATTCCTTAGTGTTTTCCTGTCTTAAAGACAGATAACGGGGAAGAGATTCCTTCGTGTTTTCTTGTTTTACAGTCAGATAACGGGGAAGTAATTCCGTAGTGTTTTCTTGTCTTACAGGTCGATAACGGGGAAGTAATTCCTTAGTGTACTATTGTCTTACAGGCAGATAACGGGGAAGTGATTCCTTCGTGTTTTCTTGTCTTACAGACAGATAACGGGGAAGATATTCCTTCGCGTTTTCTTGTCTTACAGGCAGATAACGGGAAAGTCATTCCTTAGTGTTTTCCTGTCTTAAAGACAGATAACGGGGAAGAGATTCCTTCGTGTTTTCTTGTTTTACAGTCAGATAACGGGGAAGTAATTCCGTAGTGTTTTCTTGTCTTACAGGTAGATAACGGGGAAGTGATTCCTTCGTCTTTTTTTTTCTTATAGACAGATAACGGGGAAGAGATTCCTTAGTGGTTTTTTGTCTTACAGACAGATAACGGGGAAGAGATTCCTTAGTGTTTTCTTGTCTTACTGGCAGATGACGGGTTAGTAATTCCTTCGTGTTTTCTTGTCTTACAGGCAGATAATGTGGAAGAGATTCCTTAGTGTTTTTTTGTCTTACAGACAGATAACGGGGAAGTGATTCCTTCGTGTTTTCTTGTCTTACAGGCAGATAACGGGAAATTCATTCTTTCGTGTTTTCTTGTCTTACAGACCGATAACGGGCAAGTGATTCCTTTGTGTTTTCTTGTCTTACAGACAGATAACGGGCAAGTGAGTCCTTCTTGCTTTCTTGTCTTACAGGCAGATAACGGTAAAGTGATTCCTTCGTGTTTTTTTTTGTCTTATAGACAGATAACGGGGAAGAGACTGCTTAGTGTTGTCTTGTCTTACAGTCAGATAACGTGGAACAGATTCCTTAATGTTTTCTTGTCTTACAGACAGATAACGGGGAAATGATTCCTTAGTGTTTTCTTGTCTTACAGACAGATAACGGGGAAGTGATTCCTTAGTGTTTTCTTGTCTTACAGACAGATAACGGGGAAGAGATTCCTTATTTTTTATTGTCTTACAGGCAGATAATGGAGAAGAGATTCCTTAGTGTTTTCTTGTCTTACAGGCATATAACGAGGAAGTGGTTCCTTCGTGTTTTCTTGTCTTACAGACATATAACGGGGATGTAATTCCTTCGTGTTGTTTTTTGACTTACAGGCAGATAACGGGAAAGAGATTCCTTAGTGTTTTCTTGTCTTACAGACAGATAACGGGAAAGAGATTCCTTAGTGTTTTCTTGTTTTGCAGGCAGATAACAGGGAAGAGATTCCTTAGTGTTTTCTTGTCTTACAGGCAGATAACGGGGAAATGATTCCTTAGTGTTTTCTTGTCTAACAGACAGATAACGGGGAAGAGATTCCTTAGTATTTTCTTGTCTTACAGGCAGATAACGGGGAAGAGATTCCTTAGTGTTTTCTTGTCTTACAGGCAGATAACGGGGAAATGATTCCTTAGTGTTTTCTTGTCTTTCAGACAGACAACTGGGAAGTGATTCCTTAGTGTTTTCTTGTCTTTCAGACAGACAACGGGGAAGTGATTCCTTAGTATTTTCTTGTCTTACAGACAGATAACGGGGAAGAGATTCCTTAGTGTTTTCTTGTCTTACAGAAATATAACGGGGAAGAGATTCCTTAGTGCTTTTTTTGTCTTACAGACAGATAACAGGGAAGTGATTCCTTCGGTTTTTCTTGTCTTATAGACAGATAACGGGGAAGAGACTGCTTAGTGTTGTCTTGTCTTACAGTCAGATAACGTGGAACAGATTCCTTAATGTTTTCTTGTCTTACAGACAGATAACGGGGAAATGATTCCTTAGTGTTTTCTTGTCTTACAGACAGATAACGGGGAAGTGATTCCTTAGTGTTTTCTTGTCTTACAGACAGATAACGGGGAAGAGATTCCTTATTTTTTATTGTCTTACAGGCAGATAATGGAGAAGAGATTCCTTAGTGTTTTCTTGTCTTACAGGCATATAACGAGGAAGTGGTTCCTTCGTGTTTTCTTGTCTTACAGACATATAACGGGGATGTAATTCCTTCGTGTTGTTTTTTGACTTACAGGCAGATAACGGGAAAGAGATTCCTTAGTGTTTTCTTGTCTTACAGACAGATAACGGGAAAGAGATTCCTTAGTGTTTTCTTGTTTTGCAGGCAGATAACAGGGAAGAGATTCCTTAGTGTTTTCTTGTCTTACAGGCAGATAACGGGGAAATGATTCCTTAGTGTTTTCTTGTCTAACAGACAGATAACGGGGAAGAGATTCCTTAGTATTTTCTTGTCTTACAGGCAGATAACGGGGAAGAGATTCCTTAGTGTTTTCTTGTCTTACAGGCAGATAACGGGGAAATGATTCCTTAGTGTTTTCTTGTCTTTCAGACAGACAACTGGGAAGTGATTCCTTAGTGTTTTCTTGTCTTTCAGACAGACAACGGGGAAGTGATTCCTTAGTATTTTCTTGTCTTACAGACAGATAACGGGGAAGAGATTCCTTAGTGTTTTCTTGTCTTACAGAAATATAACGGGGAAGAGATTCCTTAGTGCTTTTTTTGTCTTACAGACAGATAACAGGGAAGTGATTCCTTCGGTTTTTCTTGTCTTACAGGCAGATAACGGGGAAGTGATTCCTTAGTGTTTCCTTGTTTTACAAGCAGGCGACACAAACATTGTACGTGTAAACTATCAAATCATATTTATATTCAATTCTTCTGATTACTGGGTATAAGTGTAGCAAGTACGTAGTTAATCGGCCAAATAGAAAAGAGTTATGATCAATTAATGCAAAGCTTGACGGATAAACGAGGGAGATGTAATCGTTATGTGTTTACCTACCTTACAGGTAAGCGACTGTAAAACGATGTAGTGCATGTATATGTAGTATTTGAATCAATTATCTGTTTCTTTCCTTTTCCGCTGTCCTTTACATTCGTGTTAGACGGTCTCAAACAAGTAACATGGATTACACAATACACATGAACGGACGTTTATGGGAGACAAAATCTCGTAGATAGTACGCCAACCTCAGTGACCCAAACGTCCAAATTGCAGATGAACTTTTCCTAGCTTCCTATACCCTCGACGTGAGTCTTTTGGGGGCATATATAGTCGGTTAAGACTTACCTTCGGTCACAACGTTTTAAACTCTTATTTGATAATTAAAATAAATTTAACGAGATTTATCATATTTTCCCAAGATGGTTCAGAGTTATTGAAATCTATATTCGTATGTACCATGCAGAGTTAAACACATGTCTATGCAGGTTAGATCCTTAAGTGTGACAGATGGACAGAAAACTATGTCGAGAGCGTGACGTACGAACGGACATACAATGGATAAGTTTTTTATTAGTGTTGCAATGCTTTATGTGTTGGCGAAAGCGTGACAAACGGACACACAAAGGTGAAGTGATATCTTAGTATTGCATTGTCTTAATGACAAACGAGAGTGTGACGGACGGACTGACAGGCACTAGTGGAGTGATATCTGTTTGTTGCCTTGCCTTATGAACAGTCGAGAGCGTGACGTACGGACGGACAAAGGTGAAGTGATATCTTAGTAATGCGTTGTCTTATTGACAAACGAGAGTATGACGGACGGACAGACAACCAATGCTTGAGTGATATATTGCTGTTGCGTTGCCTTGGGGACAGGCGAACGCGTGACGGACGCACATAAAAAGATGAAGTGATATGCTATTGCCTTGCCTTATGGACAGACGAGCGTATGACAGATGGACATCCAAATACAGACGAAGTGATATCTTATTGTTTCCCTGCTTTATGCACAGGCGATATCGTGACGGATGGACGGACGAAGAAGATGTGATGACAAAGTGTTTTTCGGTATTTAATACAAAACGAGAAAGCTTTGTCTTATCTTTACCTTTCCAACATGCAATACATCTTAAACAGACGATTTTTAAAAACATCTAAGATAAAATATGAAAAATCTCTGTTAATTAAAGTATATTAATTAAAAGGGCTGAAAACATTGTGGCAAATGGAGAAATTGCTTTTTATCAGCATTGCTCATTTTTTGGTCAGAATGTTTCATAAAGTTGTCTGCTGCAGAAGCGGTAAATTGCGTCTGTATATGTAATAAGTAAGACTAGAAATACGAACACATCTACCTAGAAACCAATGAATATCGTATAAAAATAACAACTTGCTTCTAAGAAAAAAGAAAATATCTAGGTATCTCATTTTATATTTGTATTCTCATATTTCGCAAACGACTAGTTTTCTTTTAAATGAACCAACCCTAAATTTAACTTTTCTACGAAAACAACTACAGTTACTACGAATAATGATACAGGTTTAATACGCCCTAAGAGCAATCCCAACGAAAACACCTCAGGGCTTAGATAAGTGTCGACGCACAGTAGGATATTTGTCATTGTCATGTCTCGAAAACGACTTTTTTTTCTTTTCAATGAACCTACATTAAATTAACGTTTTTTACGAAAACAACAAGTCAGTGAAGCTAGGTTGACGAGTTACGATTTGACCAGTGACAAACGAGTGACGACCAGTGATGAACGAGAGACGACTTGACCAGTGACGAAATATGACTTTTTTTAGGTCCGTAAGGTTAGGTTGTCGAGTGACGACTTGACCAGTGATAAACGAGTGACGACCAGTGATGCACGAGAGACGACTTGACCAGTGACGAAATGTGACGACCAGTGATGCACGAGAGACGAATTGACCAGTGACGAAATATGACTTTTTTTAGGTCCGTGAGGTTAGGTTGTCGAGTGACGAACTGATTTATTTTAGGTCCGTGAAGTTAGGTTGACGAGTGACGAATTGACCATAGACGAAATTCTTTCTGAAAATCTTTGTTGGAGAGGCTATGAGCTATGAGCTTTCAGTCCAATCCATTTCTCCATTGTATATTTCTTTAAGTTTCCAAACTAATCTAAAAGAGCTTCTGAAAACTTTATTTCTGTCTTTTATATAATGTATCTGGAAGTATTGAATGCAAATTAGGCCCTATTTTAAATGTCATGACCATCAGTCATTCAGAAGCGTTTCTTCATGTTCGACAATTCGTCAGCTCGTCAATTTGATTGAAAAAATAATAATCTGAAAACTATCTTTTAGATAATCGAATGCAAACTTGTCCATTTTATTGACGAATTGACGAGCAAAATATTTTTCTGGAAAATTTATTTCTGTCTTTTAGATAATGTATCTGGACGTATTGAATGCAAATTACGCTTTACTTCAAAGTACATGGCCACCAGTCATTCAGAAAAGCTTCGTCAAGTTCGTCAATTCGTCAGCTCGTCAATTTGTGGCATAATAACAGTCAAACACAGCAGCTAGTTTCATAAAGTAATTTGATGTACAGTGTGAAGCATGAAGAGTCAGCCTTCGCCGACCTGCTAAATAGATGAAACTACTAAGTATATATAGTGCTTGGTAGCCTCTAACATCACAGTGGACATGTGAACTATGGACAGTTAAATGAGTACATATCCTGGTTCAAAAAATGGCCCTGTCATACAGAAATACTGTTTACATGGGAATTAGCCCCGTCATACGAAATAATGTTCATTATTTCACAAATCTTTGTTGACGTATTGACGTACAAATTCTTTTTATGAAATCTTTATTTCTGTCTTTTAGATGATGTATCTGGACGTATTGAATGCAAATTAGGCCCTATTTCAAAGTGCATGGCCATCAGTCATTCAGAAGAGTTTCGTCAAGTTCGTCAACTCGTCAACTCGTCAATTTTGTTGACGAATTGACGTAAAAATATCTTTCTAAATCTTTATTTCTGTCTTTTAGATAATTATATACATGTATTTACAGCAATTAAAGTATCCATTCGGTCACAAGCATTCTGGTCTTGATTGGTTGACTTAGCTCGGTGAAAGGACCCCATTACACAGTCTCTGTATGAAGTATCAAGAACATTAAAACAAAAAAACAAAAGTGACAGTGATGATGAGGTTTCGTGACACTGGGCTATTTATAGAAGTGTGACCTTGACAATTAACCTAAAACGGTCTAATGCTAAATTGTTGATTTCATGTATCTAGGGATGCCGCACTCAAATTAACCACGTGCGCCAGACTGATGACTTTTTTCGTATGTTTGATTCGTAATTTAGCAACTCTAAGGCTAACATTGACCTTTGACGTTGGACCTCCATTGATACCGAATCTTTGTACAGGGTACGAAATAATTTATTCCTCAAACGAACGTTCTCTTACGATCAGTTCGTTTTGTACGGATGAACGGATGGCCAGTGGTATCGAGTGCTCGGCGAGTGCAAGTTGGATTTTCGTAGCATAAATACCCGAGAGTTCTATGTGTTAGGACAATATGAATACACCCAAGGATCAGGAGAGTATCTTTTGTAATTTACCATGATTTGCGCATATACATCTTATTAAACAATCAGTGACACAAAAAGTGCGAACAAAGGTCTTGTGAAATCTGTCGGGCAATGTCCGTGTCAATCAAACTGTCGCATGATGATTACATAACAAGTTTAGTTTACTACATATGACAACTGATCTTGTTATGTCCTCAACATCGACACTAGCACTAGTCCAGGAGGGATAATTGCGTTTGTAACGTCAAGGACCGTAAATCGAGGGGCCATGGGTTCGAATTCCGTTTCAGCTATTCCGGAACTCTCTCCGGTAATTTTAAAATGAGTTTTCGAGTTCAGTCCAAAGTATTGCGATTGATGTGAAATATGAAAGTCTCAATTGATCGTCAATAACTTAATCGATGCATTCGTAATCAAGGTCTTCAAAGTTTAATTGGCGATATTGTGTACGGGCGGGCATCAATCTTTCGTTTCAAGTTAATTAGTTTCATTAAAATTTACTGATTCTATCTTAATTTACAGACGATGAGCGTAGATAGCTACAATGCAGGGTTTTCTTGTGTCATTTGGGCCAAGTCCGATATAACAAAATATAGGTATCGCCTCGATATTGCAGTGGTAGAACTTCCGGGTTGTGGTAGAGCGGGAGATCGTGGGTTCGATCCCCGACCGGGTCATACAAAATACTTTACAAATTCCATCCGTTGCACTCAGAACAATGTGATAAACACGACGGCTGACGTCTTTGGTAGGTGTAAGATCATTAGGACGATCGTACTGGTAACTTATCCAGAAACGCCTGACATAATTGAAAAATTGTTTAAAAAAGGCGTAAAATACCATTTAAACAAGAAGACAACACAATATAGTCTACATGTGTCATTGTCACCTTCGGAACTTTGGTTTGTGGCTATGACTCGATTTTTGTTAGATGGTTTGGCTGCCATGCTTCTCGTGAATCATCCGTGTTATTGGTTAAAAATTAATCGGGAACCTGCTTTAAATTTTCAATTGGACCGCATTTAGATAAAACAGACCGTATAGGCACTTTGCGACCAGCGAAGATTTAGATCAGCCTGCACATCCGCCTAGTCCAAGAGCGTTCCTGTTCGAAATATAATCATACGAGTATCATGGTAGTCTCCGCAAAATGAATGAACGATTCGGGTTTAACGCCGTTTTCAACAATCTTTCACTGATATCAGGGCGGCCAGCTCACCTACCCTAATTTAAAAAGATCTGGAGAAAAAAGGGATTAAAATGGGAAAAAATTGATCAAGCCAATCAAAATGTTTTCAAAAATCGTCTGCTGCAAAATCATGGATAATCGGATTATTAGGAAAAGGACTACCAAGGAGTGTGTCATGATAGAGAACGTTAGTAAATGAAAATGATAGATAATATTTAATACATTGCTTAAGATATTATATTGCAATTCAAATAATATCTTAGAAGAAATAGAAATCCGCCATGGCCGAGTGGCAAGCGCAAGGGATTCGATCCTTTCTTCCGGCGGATATGGTCGAGTGCCGTTGGGAAATGTATATCTCCAACCTCAGTACTGGTTAGTCACAGATGAATCATGAATAAATGTACTGTCGCTGTGATGTAACTGAAATATTGTTGAAAACGGCACAAGACCCTTATAACTCAATACAAGTCTTAACTTTAAAAATATCGAATATCATTAGTTCGGTCAAGAGCGAAGAGTGCTGTCGATCTAAGGGTCGTGAGCTAAAATCCCGACTATTTCCAATACTATCTCCGACGAATTGTCAGTCATTGGCTAACATAATTTGCTTAGTCAAAGGCTTTTGAAGCTGTATTTCTCTGAGAAATTGACATGGTGCAAATGGGAATCTAGTATGATTGTTTACTGTTGAAAACGGTGTAAAAAGTATCCAAGTTTAAAAATCACCTAAATTCCAAACTCATTGAATAATACCAGTCTGTATGTATCACACAATAAGGAGGTCCATGGACATTCAGTACCCGAATTAACCCCCACCTTTTCAATATACAACACGTCTTCAGCTGACGACTTTGACAACACCCTGGTATATATATGGAAAATCTCTGTAAATGAAAGTGTACTTATTTTTTATTATTGATTAGAACTGAAAGCAATAGGAAAAGGGGAAATAGCTAATCATGAGCAATTTTCTCTTTTGCCTCAATGTTTTCAAAACTCGTCTGCTACAGATGTTTCTACAGGTAGTGGGCGATTATTGAATGTTTTTTTAGTTTTTCGATAACCAGTATATAACAGGAGTATGCTAGGATTTACATAAAGGGTACTCCACCATGATCCACAGAAGCAGAAATTGAACCTGGGATTTCCGGTGTCAAAACACAATACAGCTTCACACTAGATCACATCGGATTCCTAAATTCACAAAACAAAATAAAATGGTGGTTTGAATTTACCATTTTGAAAATAGTTGAAATGATTGCGGAAAATGGAGATCATGTTCGTTTTTAGCTTTTTGCCCGACAATGTTTCAAGACGTGTCTGCTGTAGAGATATGAAAGGTCGTCTGTTTAAGGAAATGGTTATGATCTAAGTTGTGCCACAGGTCCACGATCTAAGTAGTGTCGTTTCTTCCAGAACTAAGTAATGGCATTTCTTCAAGAAATTATTCTTGCTGGTGTCTTTGCTCTCATTACTAAGTGTCATTTGTCCCAAGAGTTAAATGCCGACAATTAAAACAAAGTGGTGCCATATCTTCCAGAACAAATTATCACCAAACCGTCAATAACAAAGTGATATATTGCTACCATACGTAGATGTTTGCCACTTCTTCTAAAACTAAGTGGTGTCATTGATTCAAGAACTAAAAGATTTCATTGCTTCCAAAACATAAGAGGTGCCATCCCTTCAATGTTTGTACAATTGCGTCGGATCTAAGCTATATCATTGCTTTCAGAACTAAGTAGTGTTTGTGCCGTTGCTTTAAGACTTACGAAGTGTAGGTGCCATTGCTGTAAGCATTAAGTAGTGATTGTGCCATTGCTTTAAAAATTAAGAAGTGTATGTGCCATTGCTTTAAGCACTAAGTAGTGATTGTGCCATTGCTATAAGAACTACGAAATCTTGGTGATATTGCTTTCAGAACTAAGTAGTGTTCGTGCCTTTCTTCATAGAGGTAAGTACTATTGGTGACATTGCTTTAATAACGAAGTAGAGTGGGTACCATTTCTTTAAGAACTAAAAAGTGTTAGTGATATTACTTTCAGAACTTAGTAGTGTTCGTACCATTACTTTAGGAACTAAGAAGTGTTGGTGACATTGCTTTAAGAACTAAGTAGGGTAGGTGCCATTGCCTTAAGAACTAAGTAGTGTAGGTGCCATTGCTTTAAGAACGAAGAAGTGTTGGTGATATTACTTTCAGAACTAAAAAGTGTTCGTACCACTACTCTAAGAACTAAGAAGTGATGGTGCCATTGCCTTTATAACTGAGTAGGGTAGGTGTCATTGCTTTAATAACTAAGAAGTTTTGGTAATATTGCTTTCAGAACAAAGTAGTGTTCGTGCCATTCTTCAAGAAGTAAGTAGTGTTGGTGACATTGCTTTAAGAACTAAGTAGGGTAGGTGCCATTGCTCTAAAAACTAAGAAGTGTTGGTGATATTGCTTTTATAACTAAGTAGTATTCGTGCCTTTCTTCCAGAAGTTGATAGTGTTGGTGACATTGCTTTAAGAACTAAGTAGGGTAGGTCCCTTTGCTTTAAGAACTAAGAAGTGTTGGTGATATTACTCTCAGAACTTAGTATTGTTCGTGCCACTGCTTTAAGAACTAAAAATTGTTTGTGACAGTGCTTAAAGAACTAAGTAGGGTAGATGCCATTGCTGTTAGAACTAAGTGTTGGTGATATTGCTTTCAAAACTAAGAAGTGTTCGTACCACTGCTTTAAAAACTATGAAGTGTAGGTGACATTGCTTTAAGAACTAAGTAGTGTAGCTGCCATTGCTTTTCGAACTAACAAGTGTTGTTGATATTGCTGTCAGAACTAAGTAGTGTTCGTGCCTTTCTTACAGTAGTAAGTAGTGTTGATGTCAGTACTTTCAGAACTAAGTAGTGTTGCTGCCATTCCCTCGTAACTAAGTAATGTTGATTTCATTGCTTCCAGAACATAAATATTCTTCAGCACTAAGTAGTTAAGTGCCATTGCTTGCGGAAAATAAGTAGTGTTAGTGCCATAAATGCCGTTGCTTTAAGAACTAAGAAGTGATTGTGACATTGCTTTCAGAACTGAGAAGTGATGGTGATATTGCTTTAAGAATTAACTATTGTTGGTGCCTTTCTTTTAGAAGTAAGCAGTCTTGATGTCACTGATTTCAGCACTAAGTAGTGCTGGTGACATTCCTCCAGGACTAATTAATATTCATGTCCTTGCTTCCAGAACAAAATATTGCTTCCAGCACAAAGTAGGTTAAGTTCCGTTGCAACAAGAACTTAATAGTGTTGGTACCATTGCTTCCAGAACGAAGTATTGTTGGTGCATTTCTTTTAGAAGTAAGTAGTGTTGATGTCAGTTATTTCAGCACTAAGAAGTGTTGGCGCCATTCCTCCAGGACTAAGTAATATTCATGTCATTGCTTTCAGAACAAAATATTGCTTTCTGCAGAAGGTTAAGTTCCGTTGCATCAAGAACTTAATAGTGCTTGTACCATTGCTTTAATAATTAAGTAGTGTTGCTGCCATTGCTTCCCGAACTAAGATGTGTTGGTGCCTTTGCTACCAGAACTAAGAGGTGTTTGTGCCATTGCTTACAGAACTAAGTGATGCTGGTCTCATTGCTTTCATACCTACGTGTTGCTGGTATCATTGCTGCAAGAACTAAGTAGAGTCAGTGTTATTGCTTTCAGAGGGTGTTGATTACATTGCATTCAAACCTAAATATCGTTGAGGTTATTGCTATGTGGTGTCATTGCTCCCAGCACAAATATATGTCATTACTCCTCGATTGGTGTTGTGCCCTTGGTTCCTGAACAAAAATGGTTTCCTTATTTCCTTAACCATTCCTGGCTCCATGAGATCTTCAGTTCTAGCAGCGTTGAGCTCATATTTATATAGAATTGGAAAGTCAAACCTGTCAATGTCATCTTCGTCATACACTACAACAATCTCTGTAATATTGTCATATTTTGTAATACATGATACCGATTCACCTGGATTATCCGAAGCCGGTTCTTCTGATTTGGGCCTCACAGTTTTGTCGACACCATATATATGTTGTGTTTGGAGATGTGGTCTCTCAGCTGAGCAAACTGAAATCTCTTTTGCGTTTATGTCATGAACCAGCCAATTTTGGTCATATTTATGTAGCAAATCATGAACAGCCACTTGAAAGTTTATGTCTTTACCCGGGTCAAGTTTTTCTGTATTATGATTCATGAAAATGAAATGTTTCAGGAGGAATGGCAATATACCGCCTGCTATAGTTGCCAGTAACTGATTTGTTGCGGAAAACTTGTGCGATTCCCCGAAGGTTAACACGATCAGAAGTACAAATAATAAAAATCCGATAATGACCATAAAATGCATTGTTGCCTTCAGGTATTGATGGAGTAGACGTCCTGGACTATTTTTGTACTTCATGTTGCATGCTTCGAAGAAAAGTTTGGATGGGATTTTGGGCTTATCGTCTTTAGTTAGAAAGAAAGCCAATGTTCTCATGTACAGGCAAAGTTTATGATTGAACTCACTAATCAGCCACGCATATGTATGATCCGGCCACTGTCCTTCTTCACATGGATCGCCTTTTATACTGCATGGATCTACGACAAAAGCCTTGTTGAATTGTGTATCTTCAGTCTGGAAGAAGAGTTTCCTAGCTTGGTCCTCACAGTGGTTGAGAATGTACGAAGTCAGAGCGGAACTAAACACTCTGTATCTTTTAGAAACGCTTCCAAAACAATCTTTGCCATACAGTATGATAAGCACGCCAAGGGACATATAGGTCATAGTATAATTTGCATACAGTATCAACCCTATAAAAGTGTAGATAAAAACGTCCATGAAAAATGCTATGAGTTCGAAAGCAATAAGAATACCCGAGTACATTGTTATGAGGCAGTATATGATAACTGCAACCTGGACAATACGTCCATGTAAAGTACCCAATGCTCTTTCATTTTTCACGAACGACATTGTGTCTAAACGTTCACGTAGATCAAAATGTCTGAATAATAGACGTCCTATCAGACAGCCTTGACACATTCCTACATGGTCATCTGATGATTTAACTTTGTCGTCAGCTTTAGCATTATCTTCGTCGTCAGATTTAGCATTATCTTCGTCGTCAGATTTAGCATTATCTTCGTCATGTGGGTTCTCTGCACAAATATACACAACTAAGTGTGAAAGTAACCTTACTGTTAAATTAACAGTTGGAAACATGTAGAAAGCAAAGAATACCAAAGCAATAGGGATAAGTATAATCCACATGAATATGCCACCAAAGATCACCCACCACCCAAGGCTTGTGCAAGGAATCAAGAGTAATTGAACAATATTACCAAATGCTTTAGTTCTGCTGTCTGATTTCATGTCCATAAAACACTTGCGGAAAACAAATTGAAACTTTTCTCTGTATTTGGTGTTAATTTTGCTCATTATCAGACCGTCCAGTATAAGAAAGATATATGCAAGTATGAATATGTAATGTAGCGGTGTAAAGTATAGTGAAAAGTTTCCCGGGAAATAGAAAGAATATCCTCTTTCCGCAGCTGCGTCTTTCCGTATCGCCATTTCCTCGTGTTCATACTTATAGTAAACGAAAACCCGTATATACCAAGGGGCAATTAGGCACGTCCTAACAATAAGTTGTATGAATCCCCTTGCGCAATGATACCATTTAATCTTTCTACAGATGTATGCATCACAACACTGTTTTACAGATAGCAATTCTCTGAGCCTACAGTTAATAATGAATTCATATAAAAGGGGAAATATGCTAACTGGTGCTTCGCCTGCTCCTAAAAGCCAATGTTCAACATCTATTTCAGCCTGATCGATTTCGTAGAATTTTGTCTTGCCTGACTCTATGTTCTGTACAGTTTCTTTGAATTTAGTCATGTGTTTCAGCTTGCTTAATCGGACATGTAATTTATTTTTGTGACGTTTCTTGGGTGACTTTAAGTTAAAGGAGTAATTTTCTGTTGATGTCTTTCTTGTCGATTCGTATAATAATGTAACTGATACAATTTGTTTCGTGTTTTCTTTAAACGTATACAAGAAAATGTTTTCCTCTGTTTGTTTTTGATACAAACTCACTGGTATAAGGACAGGACAGAACAGAATTATCGCAGCTTTGAACGTTCGAATAAGATTTCGCATTATGTTTAACCATACATCGGACTGGAGATACTCACATTTAATTTGCATGTTGTCATCGCGTTTACAACAATTGTAAGTGAAATCCGCACCGTTTAGGTCTCGTATATGTACATTACAGACTTCATCGTTAGGTCCTAGATTTGAGAGTGTACCGGGTGTTGTGTTACGAAAGTTATTCATAATCAGTTCACGAACAAGAAGTTCTACGTCATTATACGTAAGGTTATCTAAACAGTTAGATGGTTGTTCCAGTAGATCAATTTCCTTGAACTTTATAACTCTCATCTCAAGGGTTTTAAACGACATAATATCATAATTTGGTTTAAGTAGAAGTAGTCTTGAGCTGTACCGTCCAGTAGATCTCACCCAAAAGAACGGTTTCAACATTTTATTTTGTTCTTTGTTCCTAACTGTCAGCGGCAACCAATCATCGCCGCGAAATTTGAGTTTAAATTCGATCATCGTCATACCATCCTTGAGTACAGTCTCGACGTGTAAAGCGAGTGATTTGTTTTTGGGTAACAGTGAACAGTGTTTGGCCATTGCAGCCGCAAAATAAACAACTGTTTTTTGTTTTTTTGATGCTTCATTGCTCTCAGTAGATCCGTTTAATCCCAGTATCGACCTTGGTTTTTCGGTTGGAGCAGAACCAGTAACGATAATGAGAGTGCCTAATAGTAGTGCAATTGCAACTAAACGTGCCATTATATATTGTAGTCTGCGTTGTGGTGTCACCTGCAAATATGAAAGATAATCAATAATAAACTCACAACCTCAGCAGTTTCGTGTCTTCAACTGCGACACTTTAGATGGGTAGGGGGTACACTTATGAGACATAATAATCCTACAGTCAATACAATTCATGAACAATTAGATCGACCGGGATAGAAGCATCAGTAAACATAAACTATTTCTGGTAATTTTATGATATTAAATACCTAAACTCTATTGCAATACTGTTTGAAACTTTGCGTTTAAGGAAGTGGGGATAGCATTACAACTGATTCAACGGTGTCGATGTCAATTCCATGAATGCAGGACATTTACCCAGGTTACGCATTGATTAAACTTAAAAACTTCTTATCCGACGTGCAGATGCATTATAACGGATTTTGACTATAACTTTTTCAAAATCTCTTGCTGCATATTTGAAGTATGTGGGAAAGAGTTACAGTGTCTTTAAACACAATTAAAAGAAACAAGCTTAACGTGAGAACGAAAAGATGAAATTAATTATTTGGAACTTATTATTGTCAAGAATCGTCAAATCTCTATTTTATAAATGATTTTATTCAAGTGAAGAGTATAACAATAAATTATTATGGTAATCCCGTACCAATCGACTCAAAAAGCACAAATGCCACTTTTAAATTGGCATGAACATTTTATGATTGAGAGCACGTTTACTTAGATGACCAATCATGTAATACAGTTAAATAACATATTTCAACTATCAAATGTTGTTATATCGGAATTTTACTCACAATTTCCTCTTAACATTATTTCAAATGATATGTATCAAAACCGAATATTTATATATTTAGTTGGTTCCGTCTTGAACGATTTCCATGAAGGAAAAACTGCTCCGGAGAGATTGATAGCATTAATCACCTTCTATTGAAAAAATAGCACAAGAAAAAAACTTATATTGGAATTAAAGCACAAATGACCAACTACTATTGGGAACATAACACAATTAAGTAACTTACTGCTCTTGGAAACAATACACACGTGATCAACTGCTCTTGTAAACATGACACACGTGACCAACTGCTTTTGGACACATAGCAAGAGCGACCAACAGATATTGGAAACATTACAAAAGTGACCAACTGTTCTTGAAAACATAACACAAATGGACAATTGCTCTTAGAAGTATAACATAAGTGACCTTACTTCTATTGGAAATAAAACAAAAGTGACCAACTGCTTTTTGTTTTTGAAACAGAACATAAGTCACTTAACACATGTGATCAATTGCTCTTGGTAACATCACATACGCTAAAAGAAATAAAGTGATTAACTACTTTTGTTAACACAAGTTACCAACATATCTTTGAAACATAACACAACTGATCAACTGTTCTTTAATATATATGACAAGTCACCAACTGATATTGGAAACATGACACATAGTACCAGCTGCTCTTGGAAAAAGTAACCCAAATGACCAACAGCTCGTGGAAACATAACACACGTGACCAACTGCCTTTGCAAACATAACACAAATAATCAACAGCTCCTGGAAGCAAAACACAAGTGACCAACTGCTCTTGTAACTATAAATAATAGTGACCAACTGATCTCGGAAACATAACACACGTGACCAACTGATATCGGAAACATAACACACGTGACCAACTGCTCTTGGAAACATAAATACTAGTGAACAACTGATCTCGGAAACATAACACACGTGACCAACTGATCTCGGAAACATAACACACGTGACCAACTGCTCTCGGAAACATAACACAAGTGACCAACTACTCTTGGAAACATAATACAAGTGAACGATGTTTCTTGGAAATTAGCACAAGTGACCAACAGCTCTTGGAAACAAAACACAAGTGACTAACTGCTCTTGGAAACATAACACATTGACCAACTGCTCTTGAAAACAAAACACGAATGACGATTTTGCCCCATAAAACATTATATAATTTAACAACAGCTTTAAAGTAAAAGTTCCACAAGGGACCAACTTTTCCGATAAACAGAAACATAACACGAATGGCAACTGTCAAACTGTGTAAGCTCAGTTGGTAACGACTTGATCAAAGTGTTAATGAGGGTTCTAAACTCGACTCTGTACTAAAGTGCAATTCGTCTTCTACGAAGGGGATAAGTTATGTACGTCGGGAGGTAGTCAATTACCTTGGAAAAATGATGTAGAGTGCATTTGCAAGAACGGCCAAAATAGTAAAAACTTGGCAGGAATATAGAAAATCTCAATGAAAGTAAATTAATTGAATAAATTTAAAAACATTGCAGCAGCAAAAGTCATCTGATGAAGATGCGTCCACACTGCATATGTACGGATAGGAAAGGCTGAGTTTAAGCAGAAAGCCTATTGTGTTTAAAATGTACTTATTGTAAGTTATCTCTTTTAGTCTAGCTCCATGTACCTGTTTTAGGAAATGTGGCTGACCGCTTATTAGTAGATATTTCAAAGCGACGAAATAGTTAACATGGGGTTGTTTTACTATAATATCTGGTTTATTGAAATGATAAACAAGCTACCATTCGAGGACATAATTATACTCTTTACAATGGCTTGTGCAAACATTGCCAGTTTTTGTGTCAAGAAAAAAGCAAAAAGTCAGAAAAGAAAACCACAATTTACCATAAGCATGTTTGTAATAAATAACTCATGTCAACCGCATGACATATATGATATATGATTTATTGAAAGGCTTACGACACTGGTCAGCGGGATAACAATAACATACGGAAGACCAATTACTTAATATAAATATGATAGTTTGTACAAATATTGTACAAATATTTGTTTATAATTTTTAGATACATGTATCAAAATAAAGTTTGCACCGTGCATCATTTATTCCATATTATTTGAAGAAATATAAAAATGCAGGCATGTTGTACTTATGATCTAAAAGTTAGCAGTATGACTAATTTCATAATCAGGTCAATATTATAGATACAATTCATTGCTGTCAGTAAAGTTTATGATAAGGTCAATAGTATGTGTAATGTATATTGGTGGTAGAACAGTTCATGATAATGTCAATTGTATGGGTAATGTATATTGCTAGACGTACAATTAATGATCTGTTCAAAATGTGTTATATTTATCGTTAGAAGTACAATTAATGATCAGGTCAATACAATGTAATTATAGCTGATAGAACAGTTCATTACTAGGTCAATATGATGTGTTATATCTATCGTTAGAAGTACAATTAATGATCAGGTCAATAGTATGTATTTATAGCTGATAGAACTGTTCATTACCCAGTTAATATTATGACGTCTACGTAAAAAGTGCTGAACTCCAGATGGAGATCAAAATGTTTAAATGTTGAAAGTCCTGCAAATTGTGCTAATAGTGACAACAGAGTAAGTGATACGTAAGTATAAACTATATTTGCAGTGAATGTTGAACAACTGTCGATTGCAAGTCATGAAAATGTACACAAGTGAAATTATTACTCTGTTTTTATCCCAGAATTATGATTCTAATATTTTAAGACAACTTTTGAACAGTTTTAAAACTTTGACTATAATATCTATTTGCTGGAGTTACTTAGTAAGGTCTATCAATGGGTAATACACCGGATTTATCATTTGTATGCCTTGTTTTTCGTTTCGACAAGAATGCTAACTACACCCACCTTTCAAACATTTTACAACTTGCACAATCCTCCAACAAACAACACACATATTAGTTATTCATCAGTTTTCTTTCTTGATGTGCTCATTTTTTCTTTTGTATAATACTATGTGTTATGTAATCTATTGTATTCTATGTATTGTAATGCTCTTCATCTTTGGAGGAAATAAAGAATATATATATGTTTAAGCAACTTTTTAAGACATAGCCGGTGGACACTTTTGGTATCCCAAATCTTATCCGATGGCTGAACACTTCTATTCAAATGGCAACGATATCGCTGGGCCTAGATACGCTAAATTTAATATGTATTGCTGACAGAACAGTTATTGATCAGGTTTCCCTCTCGCGCTATGAATTCATTGAAATTTCAAAATTTTATTTTTCGACGTCATATCATTAACGTTCGGTCGTTTTCGTATTCAAATCGCGATGCTACGGAAATTCTAGAAGGCGATACGCGAATGTTATTGGAAAGCGGAAAGTTACGATCATTGTCGAAGCGAGCGAGCGTTAGAGTGACTGGGATTCATCAGACGTAAACAAACAACATGTCAAGATGATTCGACGATATTTCAGAAAGAGGACTGACCATTTTACTTGAAAACAGGGATTCTTTTATCATATTCTTTCTTTTTTGTTAAGATAAACTTTTGATCAGGTAATAAAACAGTTATTTTATGGTTATTTGAGTAGCAGTCAAAACTGTTGTCCGTTGGGATGACATTCTGAACTGTTAACAGTTCAGATGTCATCCCTTCCACCTCGGGACAACAGTTTTGACTGTTACCCAACTAACCATGAAATAACTGTATACTATGTATAGCTGATAGAACAGTTCATTACCAGGTTAATATTATGGGTTATATGTATCGTTAGATGTTCAATTAATGATCAGGTCAATAGTAGGTATTTATAGCTGACAGAATAGTTCAATACATGGTTAATATTACGGGTTATATTTATCGTTAGATGTACAATTAATGACCAGGTCAATAGTATGTACTATTGATAGCTGATAGAACTGTTCATTACCCCGTTAATATTATGATAATTATTTATTGTTAGAAGTACAATCAATGATCAGGTCAATAGTATGTACTATTTATATATGAGAGAAAAGTTCATTACCAGGTTAATATTATGGGGTATAATAGTAGGTATTAATAGCTGATAGAACAGTTAATTACTTGGTTAATATTATGTGTTATATTTCTCGTTTGAAGTATACTATTTATAGCTGATAGAACAGAGGTACAATTAATGATCAAGTCAAAAGTATGTATTTATAGCTGACAGTTCATTACCCAGTTAATATTATGGGTAATATTTACCGTTAGATGTACACTTAATGATCAGGTCAATAATATGTATTTATAGCTGATAGAACAATTCATTACTAGGTTAATATGATGTGTAATATTTATCGTTAGAAGTACAATTAATGATCAGGTCAATAGTATGTATTTATAGCTCATAGCACAGTTCATTACCAGGTTAATATGATGAGAAATATGTATTGTTAGAAGTACAATTAATGATCAGGTCAATAGTATGTACTATTTTTTATATGAGAGAAAAGTTCATTACCAGGTTAATATTATGGGTTATATTTATCATTAGAATTACTTTTAATGATCAGGTCAATAGTATGTATTTATAGCTCATAGAACAGTTCATTACCAGCTTAATATGATGAGAAATAGTTATTGTTAGATGTACAATTAATGATAAGGTCAATAGAATGTACTATATATAGCTGAAAGAACAGTTTATTACCAGGTTAATAGTATGTGTTATATTTATCGTTAAAGGTACAATAAATGACAAAGTCAATAGTATGTATTTATAGCTGATAGAACAGTTCATTACCCAGTTAATATTATGGGTATTATTTATCGTTAGATGTACACTTAATGATCAGGTCAATAGTATGTATTTATAGCTGATAGAACAGTTCATTACCCGGTTAATATTATGGATTATATTTATCGTAAGAGGTAAAATTAATTATCAAGTCAACAGTATGTATTTATATCTGATAGAACAATTCAATACCCGGTTAATATTATGGGTAATATTTATCGTTAGAAGTACAATTAATGATCAGGTCAATAGTATGTAATATTTATAGCTGATAGAAGAGTTCATTACCAGGTTAATATTAGGTGTAATATTTATCGTCAGAAGTATAATTAATGATCAGGTCAATAGTATGTATGTATAGCTGATAGAACAGTTCATTACCCGGTTAATAGTATGGGTAATATTTATAGCTGACAGAACAGTTCATTACCAGGTTAATGTTATGTGTAATTTTGATCGTTAGAAGTACAATTAATGACCCTGTGAATAGTATGTATTTATAGCTGATAGATCAGTTCATTACAATTAATGATCAGGTCAATATTGAAATACAATGCATGTATTAGGTCAATTTTATGTATTATTTTACCTCACATGACTTTGTCATGTTAAATTATCATATAGTCATCATTGGGCAACTTTTACTGACTCATGCTGACAGTAATTTTGGTCAAGTTGACAAGATACTGTCACATAGCACATGCGTCTAAAAATAGACGCTTTTGGATACCAAAGTATTATCACTTCTATTCAAACGGTAATTATCTCGATAGGCCTAAAGAAGAAGGATGGGACAGACCAAAACACGAAGACGCTGGGACAGCTTTGTAAAAGCAAGCTGAGGAGATACCGATTGTATGGCATCAATACACATACGTACACTAAACAGGACTGGACTCTTTATATGACGTCATTAGGTGCCAAACTCCAGATGGAGATCAACATTTTGAAATGTTGAAAGTCCTGCCAACTTAGCTAATAGTGACAACAAAGTAAGTATAAGTAATAATAAACTATATTTTCAGTAAATGTTTAACAACAGCTGTCGATTGAAAGTCTTGAAAAGGTACACAATTTAGATTAAACTACTACCCATTAAAAATGAAGCATAAGCGATCAATATTTAGATGTTGATTGTACTGGGAAGTGAAAATATTACTCTCATTTTAACCCAGAATTATGATTGTAATATTTCAAGACAACTTTGAAACAGTTTTAAAACTTTGACTATAATATCTTTTTGCTGGATTTCAGCACCTTTAAGACATAGCCGGTTGACACTTTTGGTATCCCAAATCTTATCTCTGGCTGAACACTTCTATTCAAATGTCAATGATCTCGCTGGGCCTAGATAAGCTAAATGGGATGGATCAAAACAGGAAGACGCTTGGACAGCTTTGGAAAAGCAAGCTGATGACGTACCGATCGTATGGCGTCAATACAAAAATGGCGCCAAAAAGGACTGGACTCTTTATATGACGTCATTACGTTAAAACTAATAATAATTATGAGGACATGTCCCCATACTATATTATCTCTTGTTCCCATATCCCTCAGTCTAGGAGAAAAACATAAAAACCATTATTAGGACATGTCCCCATACTATATTCTCTCTTGTTCCCATATCCCTCTCTCTAGGAGAGAAACATATAATCATTATTCGGACAGGTCCACATACTATATTCTCTCTTGTCCCAACATCCCTTTCTCAACATTACTTAAAATTCATAGAACATTATTCTGAATTGAAAACATACACAGCGGAATATATATATATATATATATATATATAAACAGAGAGAGAGAGCGGGAAGAGAGAGAAACAGAGAAAGAGAAAGAGAGAGAGAGAGAGCAAGAGAGCGAGAGAGAGAGCAAGAAAGCGAGAGAGAGAGAGAGAGCGAGACAGACAGACAGACAGACAGACAGACAGACAGACAGACAGACAGACAGAAAGACAGAAAGACAGACAGACAGACAGACAGACAGACAGACAGGCAGGCAGGCAGGCAGGCAGGCAGGCAGGCAAGCAGGCAGACAGACAGACAGAGAGTGAAAGAGACATAGACAGATACATAGAGAGACAGAGACAGAGAGCTGGAGATTGTGTATCGATATTGTCTTTGTTACATTTTTACACTTTATCAATTCTTACTGAAATAATATATTACTATATGTAGTTTTGTTCGGTATAATAAAACAAATATAGCCTGGAAACAAGTGTGACAGTACATATTACCAACACTCGGATAAACACTTTTAACCTCGGCTTCGACTTCGGGTAACATAATTCCCCTCCGTTGACAATAAATAGTGTCACACAGGAAGCCATGCGCTATTTTATGATATTTATAGCTGACAGAACAGTTCATGACCGGGTCAATATCATGGATAATATTTGTAGCTGACGGAACAATTCACGACCAGGACAATAAAATGGGTAATATTTATTGTAAGCAGTACAATTTATGACCAGGTAAATTTCATGGGTAATATATATTGCTCACAGTATAATTCATGATCAGGTCAATATCATGGGTAATATAAAAAGCTGACAGAACAGTTTATTCTGAGGTATATATCATAGGTAATTTGTATTGTTAGCTGTACACTCCATGACCAGGTCAATATAATGGGTAATATCTATTGTGAGCAGGATAATTTATGACCAGGTGTATCATGGGTTATATGAATAGCTGACAGAATAGTTCATGATCAGGTCAATATCATTGGTAATATTTATAGCTGACAGAATATTTTATGACCCGGTCAATGGGTAATATTTATTGATAGCAGTACTTTTCATTATCAGGTCAATTTAATGATACGTTCTATTGCTGGTAGTACACTTTATGATTAAGAAATATTATTGGTAATACTCATTGTTGGAAAAACAATTAATGATTATGTCAATACCATGGGTGATATTAATAGCTGACAGAACAGTTCATGATCAAGTCAATAGTATGGGTAATATAAATAGTTGACAGAACAGTTCATGACCAGGTCAATATAATAAGTAGTATTTATTGATAGCAGTATCATTCATGATTACGTAAATATTATTGGTAGTATTTATAGATGACAGAACAATTCATGACCATGTCAATATCATCTGTAATATTTATAGCTGACATAATTGTTCTTGATCAGGTCAATATAATCAGTAATATTTATAGTTGACAGATCAGTCCTTGATCAGGTCAATATTATCTGTAATATTTATAGTTGACAGATCAGTTCATGATCATGTCAAAATCAATTGTAATATTTATAGTTAATAGAACAGTTCATCACCAGGTCAATATCATCTGTAATATTTATAGCTGACGGAATAATTCATGATCAGGTCAATATCATCTGTAATATTTATATTTGATAGAACGGTTCATCAACAGGTCAATATCATTTGTAATGTGTATAGTTGACATAACAGTTCATCAACAGGTCAATATCATCTGTTATATTTATAGTTGACAAAACAAATTATGATCAGGTCAACATCACTTGTAATATTTATAGTTGACAGAACTGTTCATCACCAGGTCAATATTATCTGCATTATTTATAGCTGACAGAGTAATTCATGATCAGGTCAATATTATCTGTATTATTTATAGCTGACAGAACAGTTCATCACCAGGTCAATATTATCTGTATTATTTATAGCTGACAGAATAACTCATGATCGGGTCAATGTTATCTGTAATATTTTTAGAAGACAGAATAGTTTATCAACATGTCAATATCATTTGTAATATTTATTGTTGACATAACAGTTCATCAACAGGTCAATATCATCTGTTATATTTATAGTTGTCAAAACAAATTATGATCAGGTCAACATCACTTGTAATATTTATTGCTGACAAAATTGTTCTTGATTAGGTCAATATCAGCTGCAATATTTATATTTGCCAGAATAGTTCATGATCAGGTCAATAAAATCTGCAATATTTATGATTGACAGAACAGTTCATCAACAGATCAATGTCATCTGTAATATTTAAAGTTTACAGAACAGTTCATGATCAGGTCAATATCTCGGGTAATATTTATTGTTGACAGAACAGTTAATGATCAGGTCAATTTCATGGGTAATAGTTATGGTAGACAGAACAGTTCATCATCAGGTCAATATTATCTGTAATATTTATAGTTGACAGAACGGTTCATCAACAGGTCAATATCGTTTGTAATATTTATAGTTGACAGAACAGTTCATGATCATATCAAAATCAATTGTAATATTTATAGTTGACAGAACTGTTCATCACCAGGTCAATATTATCTGTATTATTTATAGCTGACAGAATAACTCATGATCAGATCAGGTCAATGTTATCTGTAATATTTTTAGAAGACAGAACAGTTCATCAACAGGTCAATATCATCTGTAATAGTTATTGCCGACATAACAGTATATGATCAGGTCAATATCATCTGTTATATTTATAGTTGACATAACAGTTCATCAACAGGTCAATATCATCTGTTGTATTTATAGTTGACAAAACAGTTCATGATCAGGTCAATTTCATCTGTAATATATATTGCTGACAGAACAGTTCATGATCAGGTCAATATCTCGGGTAATATTTATTGTAGACAGAACAGTCCATGATCAGGTCAATATCATGGGTAATAGTTATGATAGACATAACAGTTCATGATCAGGTCAATATCATCTATAATATTTATAGTTGACAGAACGGTTCATCAACAGGTCAATATCGTTTGTAATAATTATAGTTGACAGAACAGTTCATGATCATATCAAAATCAATTGTAATATTTATATGACAGAACAGTTCATCACCATGTCAATATTATCTGTATTATTTTTAGCTGACAGAATAACTCATGATCAGGTCAATGTTATCTGTAATATTTTTAGAAGACAGAACAGTTCATCAACAGGTCAATATCATCTGTAATATTTATTGCCGACATAACAGTATATGATCAGGTCAATATCATCTGTTATATTTATAGTTGACAGAACAGTTCATGATCAGGTCAACATCACTTGTAATAATTATTGCTGACACAATTGTTCTTGATTAGGTCAATATCAGTTGCAATATTTATATTTGCCAGAATAGTTCATGATCAGGTCAATAAAATCTGCAATATTTATAGTTGACAGAACAGTTCATCAACAGCTCAATGTCATCTGTAATATCTAAAGTTTACAGAACAGTTCATGATCAGGTCAATATCTCGGATAATCTTTATTGTAGACAGAATAGTTCATGATCAGGTCAATATCAATGGTAATATTTATGGTAGACAGAACCGTTCATGATCAGGTCAATATTATCTGTAATATTTATAGTTGACAGAACAGTTCATCAACAGGTCAATGTCATCTGTAATATTTACAGTTGACAGAACAGTTCATGATCAGGTCAATAGCATCTGTAATATTTATTGTTGACAGAACAATTCTTGATCAGGTCAATATTATGGATAATACTTATTGATAGCAGTACTGTTCTTGACAAGGTCAATATCATCTGTAATATTTATTGCTGACAAAACAGTTCGTGATCAGGTCAATATCATCTGTAATATTAATAGCTGACAGAAAAGTTCATCGCATGTCAATATCATATGTAATACTTATTGCTGACAGAACAAATCATCAACAGGTCAATATCATCTGTCATATTCTTTGCTGACAAAACAGTTCATGATCAGGTCAATATCATCTGTAATATATATTGCTGACAGAACAGTTCATGATCAGGTCAATATCACCGATAATATTCATAGTTATAGCTGACAGAACAGTTCTTCATCATGTCAATTGTATGGGTAATATTTATAGCTGACAGAACAATTCATGACCAGGTCAATATATTGGGTATTATTAATAGCTAACAGAACAGTTCATGATCAGGTCAATCTCACGCATGATATGTATTGCAGACAGACCAGTTCATTATCAGGTAAATATCACGAATAATATTTATATCTGACAGAATAGTTCATCAACAGGTCAATGTCATGTGTCATATTTATAGTTGACAGAACGGTTCATGATCCGGTCAATAGAATCTGTAATATTTATTGTTGGCAAAATAGTTCTTGATCAGGTCAATACTATGGGTACTATTTATCGATAGCAGTACAGTTCTTGACCAGTTCAAAATCATCTGTAAAATGCATTGCTGACAAAACAGTTCATCAACAGGTCAATGTCATGTGTAAAATTTATAGTTGACAGAACAGCTCATCGCCAGTTTAATATCATCTGTAATATTTATAGTTGACAAGACAGTTCATGATCATGTATTGCTGACAAAACAGTTCATGATCAGGTCAATATCACCTATAATATTCATATTTATAGCTGACAGAACAGTTCTTCATCAGGTCAATTTTATGGGTAATATTTATTAATTTGCTCTGTCGACTATAAATATTACATATGATATAGGCCTGATCAATATCATCTGTAATATTTATAATTGACAGAACAGTTCATGATCATGTCAATATCATCTGCAATATTCATAGTTTACAAAATAGTTCATGATCAGGTCAATATCATCAATAATATTTATTGCTTACAAAATAGTTCATGATCAGGTCATTATCATCTGTAATATTTATTGCTCATAGAATAAATTATGACCAGGTCAATATCACGGGTAATATTAATAGCTGACAGAACAGTTTTTGATCAGGTCAATATCATCTGTAATAGTTATTGCTGACAGAACAGTTCATGATCAGGTCAATATCATCTGTAATATTATTGGTTGACAGAATAGTTCCTGTTCAGTTCAATATCATCTGTAATATGTATTGCTTACAGAACAGTTCTGGATCAGGTCAATATTATGATTAATATGTATTGATAGCATCACAATTCATGATCAGGTCAATATTATGGGTAATATTTATTGTTGGAAGAACAATTAATGACTAGGTCAACACTATTTGTAATACTATTAGCTGAAAGAACAGTTTATGAGCAGGTCAATATTAAGAATTATATTTATTGATAGCAAGACAATTCATGATTAGGTTAATAGTATGGTAATACTGGTTGAAAGATCAATTCATGATAAGGTCAACATGTGATATTTATAGCTGACAGAACTATTCATGACCACGTCAATACTATTTATTGTTGGAAGAACAATTAATGATTAGATCAATACCATGGGTGATATTAATAGCTGACAGAACAGTTCATGGTCAGGTCAATATTAAGAGTAATATTAATTGATAGCAGTACAATTCATGATTAGGTTATGTTATAAGTAATACTCTTTGTTGGAAGATCAATTCATGATAAGGTCAACAGGTGATATTTATAGCTGACAGCACAGTTTAGGATCAGGTCAATATTATGGGTAATATTTATAGCTGACAGAACAATTCATGACCACGTCAATATTATGGGTGATATTTTTAGCTGACATAACTATTCATGACGACGTCAATAGTATGGGTAATATTTATAGCTGACAGAACTATTCATGACCACGTCAATATTATGGGTAATATTTATAGCTGACAGAACTATTCATGACCACGTCAATAGTATGAGTAATATTTATAGCTGACAGAACTATTCATGACAGATCAATATTATGGGTAATATTTATAGCTGACAGAACTATTCATGACCACGTCAATAGTATGGGTAATATTTATAGTTGACAGAAGTATTCATGACCACGTCAATATTATGGGTAATATTTATAGCTGACAGAACTATCCATGACCACGTCAATATTATGGGTAATATTTATAGCTGACAGAACTATTCATGACCACGTCAATAGTATGGGTAATATTTATAGCTGGCAGAAGTATTCATGACGACGTCAATAGTATGGCTAATATTTATAGCTGACAGAACTATTCATGACCACGTCAATATTATGGGTAATATTATAGCTGACAGAACTATTCATGACAGGTCAATATTATGGGTAATATTATAGCTGACATATCAACAGATGGGTAATTTTTATTGATAGCAGTACAATTCATGATCAGGTCAATATTATGGGTAATATTATAGCTGACATATCAACAGAATAGTTCATGATCAGGTCAATATTTGGGGTAATTTTTATTGATAGCAGTACAATTCATGATCAGGTCAATATTATGGGTAATATTTATAGTTAACAGAACTGTTCATGATCAGGTCAATATTATGGGTAATTTTTATACCTGACAGATCAATTTATGACCAGGTCAATATATTGGGGAATATTAATAGCAACAGAATAGTTCATGACATTGATGTCCAAGGACATCCCTGTTTTTAATTCTTTACTCTATGTAAATATATGAGTAGCGAATAATGTATATAATAATGCACGAAAGTAAAAATAGAAATTTGCTTACGTGCTTTCTGGTGTATGGTGATTATTACAATTAGTAGAACTATTGGTTTTGCTATACCTAGAAGACACTTATCCTGCGACGTTGTAATCCTTAACCTGCTGAAGTTCTGCCATTCATGTCCGGCGATTATCCCTGAACATTGTTTTTATTTTTTTATTTCTTCACTAAACATAAATGCATGCGAAACGAACCATGTAGATTAAGATTAAACTGCACGAATGTAAATAATGTATTACGTTCATTATGACCTTTTGAAAAATAATCGGTTTGTCAAAAATTGCTGTTAACGTCTTTTCTAAATATTGGCACAATCCTTTACTTGAAGTAGGTCTATTTAAAGAGACGGTTAGTAGAATTATTGTTTTTGTTGTACCTAGAATCCCATTATCCTTAATGTGCTTACTCCCTGGATTTTGAACTCTTTTTTTTTCTCATTTCTTTATGAATAAATGAAAAGCGAATAATATATATAAAAAAAATGATATTGACCAGATCAAAAACTGTTCTGTCAGCAATAACTATTACAGATGATATTGACCTGATCAAAAACTGTTCTGTCAGCAATAAATATTACAGATGATGTTGACCTGATCAAAAACTGTTCTGTCAGCAATAACTATTACAGATGATATTGACCTGATCAAGAACTGTTCTGTCAGCAATAACTATTACAGATGATATTGACCTGATCAAAAACTGTTTTGTCAGCAATAAATATTACAGATGATATTGACCTGATCAAAAACTGTTCAAGAACTGTTCTGTCAGCAATAACTATTACAGATGATATTGACCTGATCAAGAACTGTTCTATCAGCAATAACTATCACAGATGACATTGACCAGATCAAAAACTGTTCTGTCAGCAATAACTAACTATTACAGATGATATTGACCTGATCAAAAACTGTTCTGTCAGCAATAACTATTACAGATGATAATGACCTGATCAAAAACTGTTCTGTCAGCAATAACTATTACAGATGATATTGACCTGATCAAAAACTGTTCTGTCAGCAATAACTATTACAGATGATATTGACCTGATCAAAAACTGTTCTGTCAGCAATAAATATTACAGATGATATTGACCTGATCAAAAACTGTTCTGTCAGCAATAACTATTACAGATGATATTGACCTGATCAAAAACTGTTCTGTCAGCAATAAATATTACAGATGATATTGACCTGATCAAAAACTGTTCTGTCAGCAATAAATATTACAGATGATATTGACCTGATCAAAAACTGTTCTGTCAGCAATAACTATTACAGATGATATTGACCTGATCAAAAACTGTTCTGTCAGCAATAAATATTACAGATGATATTGACCTGATCAAAAACTGTTCTGTCAGCAATAAATATTACAGATGATATTGACCTGATCAAAAACTGTTCTGTCAGCAATAACTATTACATATGATATTGACCTGATCAAACACTGTTCTGTCAGCAATAACTATTACAGATGATATTGACCTGATCAAGAACTGTTCTGTCAGCAATAAATATTACAGTTGATATTGACCTGATCAAAAACTGTTCTGTCAGCAATAAATATTATACGTGATATTGACCTGATCAAGAACAGACTATGGTTAAACAGTCTGGTCTAGATCGCTACTGTTTTCAACTGTCAACTTGTAGTATCTTTTCCCACGGACGGGTTCGTGTTATTCTCCTGTTAATGTGTACGTTCATGTTAAATATATGCATGTAAAAAATAGATTCTGATATGTATACTGAAATAAGAAAGTCAATTGTTATGTATAACTACGTCTCAAATGGGTGAGTCTGTCCGGATAGACAGGCTCTCATGAGTCTTCACTGTACGTAAATGCATCAAGATCTCAAATGGGTGAGTCTGTCCAGATAGACAGGCTCGCATGAGTCTTCAATGTGCGTAGATGCATCAAGATCTCAAATGGGTGAGTCTGTCCAGATAGACAGGCTCTCATGAGTCTTCACTGTACGTAGATGCATCAAGATCTCAAATTGGTGAGTCTGTCCGGATAGACAGGCTCGCATGAGTCTTCACTGAACGTAGATGCGTCAAGACCTCAAATTGCTAGGCGCCGCTCAAATGTAAAGCATGTAGTGTAATAGTGATAAAGATAAACAAAAGCGTTCGAAGGAATACATGTTTCGCCTGCCTATGTGTCAGTAAATGAAAGCTTGCTAGACAGACTGACGGACAGACAGATGTCGTCAAGTGTTCCATATGTCCTATTTTTTTTATATAATGACTGTTCAACGGATACGCCATTTTATATTTTCCTCTTTCCAAATTGAAAAAATATCTGCAGATGAAAATAAACCTGTTGAAAATTAAAATCAAAACCTTTGGCAACAAAGTATGAAACATGATATCGCCTTTTCAAGTAATGTTTTTTAAAAGTTAAGTCATATCTTACTGACACACAATAAAGACCCGGTTAAGATTGAGAAAAAGTCGACACTGTTCCCATATGTTTACAGTAAATCTGCATTAAGGGACTCTGTTTTCATCTTGGCAAACATCTAGACAAACTCTATAGATAAGTGTTTAATAATTGAATAGTGTAGAACACAGTACGGAAAACGTCGTCTGCTGCAGACGCGTTAAAATGCGTCTGAATGTGGGAAAGGCTTTTAAAAAGAAGAGGTAAGACAAGTTTGCAATTAAACATAGCCTACCTGTGTGTGTGTGTTATTGTCCGTCTTAAATACTCGTGCACTATAACTTTTGTTCGAATTGGTCACAATTTGACCGAATATATATGAGCCTATAGGTTTCGTCCGCTTCAAACGAAGTATATGTTAACTGTGAAGTTATTCGCGACAAATGATGCATACATACGTATATGGTCCGCTTATACTGTAGCCAGGTACCCTGTGTACTATAGTAAATTAGACTAGATTCACCTCCACTTATGTATCGCATGTTCATATTTAGCAAATAGTGTGTGTCGCCTTCCGTTACAAGCCATATCGGGTTCATGGGCTGGTAATACAAAGCGTTATGGAAACGTACTGTACATATAGATAAGCGGCTTGATTCAGCAGTACTGGTATTAATTTACACAGCAAACACCGCGAAATCACTGAATTATTGTTCGAAGCGCCGTAAAACACATGTGGTGATTATGCAAACTTGTCTGGTCGGTCTCTACAAGGCCGGTTAAAAGGGTCCGTATTTGATTTGTCATAATGCTGCAAAATGTTCATAGCTAGCATAATCGAGTCCGCAGATTTGCTAAGACTAATCTGTAAAGCTTGTACAATTACTGGACTAAGAAGGACAAATCGGAGTTTTTAAATTGTATACTTTTTTTATCTATCAAATTAATGTGTTGGATGTCCTCTAACCAATAGAAAGAAAAAATCAAAATTAACAAGTGAAAAATTAGCAATTTTGTTGAAAGTAAAGTCGATTTACAGAAAGTGGATACTATTCACCGTTTTCAATCCACAACTGTAAACGGACGTTTCGATTTGTCGAAAATGGCCGATTCCAGTAAAGGCGAAGATAGCGAGAAAGCCTGGGTGTTCTTGTTTAATTTGGGCTAAGTCCGTTATAACAAAATATAGGTATCGCCTCGGTATAGCAGTGGTAGAACTTCCGAGTAGTGGTATAGCGGAGGGTCGTGGGTTCGATCCCCGACCGGGTCATACAAAATACTTTACAAATTCCCTCCGTTGCACTCAGGATAATGTGATTAGCACGACGTCTGACTCGTTGGTGTAAGATTATATGGACCAGTCGTACTGGTAACTTAATTTTAAACCCAGAAACGCCTGACATAATTGAAAATTGTTGGGAAAATGCGTAAAACACCATATAAACAAGCAACAATCAAAATATAGACAACATGTGTTATGATCACCTTCGGAGCTTTGGTTTTGTATCTGTGACACGATAATTGGTTTATGAATTCCCTCCCGGTTGCAATGTTCCTCGGGAATCATCCGTTATATTGAGGAGCAATTAATCGAGACCCTGTTTTTGGATCGTAATTGTCATTTTTTTTATGGCGTCCGAATGGCGGTTTTCGTGTACGTTTCCTGTCTGTTTGTTTGGTTTCTTTCGCACACATATTTCGAAATCAATATGTTTAACCATTGACCTGAACCTGCATTCCATAGACACTGTAACCGAATCATTGTTTTGCAAAACTCCAATGTTTCACGTGTTAAGGTAGAGTTTAGTGTTTAATAAACGCAGCCCTGATATGGCCGCGCGGCCTTCCTCTCTCTTGGTTTTTTCTCCCCGTTTCGATTCGAAGTCGTCTGCTTCGAAAAGCTACTGAGAAAAAACTGGACTATTGGTACTAGAATTTTTATACAGATATGAAAAGAGAGTATTTCTAAAGAGAATCAAAATGTTTTTATTCAAAGTATTGAAAGTACTGTGGGTAGAATTGCAATCGGTTAAGAGAAGATGCAGAAGTAAGTGCATATAGAAATATTTAACTAAACAATTTCCAACCATGACAGATAAGTAAAATTATACATCAGCCCAGAATAAATTATTTCCGAGAGCATAAATTCTTGTTGGTCGTGTGAAAATTAATTGACCCCAACCCCGAATATATCATTCGGTGCACATTGTACCTGTTTTAATGATCATATTACACAATGGCTCTATGGAAATCCCACCATGAACATTCATGACAGTACAGTGTATTCCTTTGTATTGACTGTACTGAACCAACTGACGCATTCATAGTATGCAATCTATTAATACAATACAATACAATTCAATGCAAATGCTTTATTCAGTAATGTAAGGCTCCGGCCCATTATACATAATTTACATTTACATAATAAATTCATATGAGTGACATTATAAACCTCTTGACAATATTCAATTATAGAACTAATTAGTATACGGTCCTGTTCATCTAAAATAATTTTCTGGTTTTAAATGCCTCAATTAGATATTTTATCAATGATTTTACATAAGTTGGTCTACATTCACTCATTATTTCATAAAATAACCTTGTAGTTAGGTATGAATTTGTCCAGACTTCTTGGAAATAAAGAAAAGAGAAGTTCATTATAAACTGGACATACTAACACAAAGTGAAATTCATCCTCAACAACGTAGCAGTTTCTATCAAGACAATTATTACCGAATCTAAGGCAATGATCATTATTTTGGTGTCTACATTTTTCTACATTTAAACAATGACTAGAACATCTAAAATTTAACAATACGCGACGACTATAATATGAAATATCCATGGAAAGATACATTTTTACATTTAACAGAGATTTAAACTGTTGATAATATTTTGACTGAGGTGAATCTCTGATCTTTTACTGAAGATTTTGGAGTGAGCTATCTATAAGACGTTGTTTAAAGCAATTGACTACACTTTCCAACACTGTCGTTTATCCATACGTATCCAAAACCATATTCATATAATACATTTTTAATTTTATATGCCCATGTCTTTCTGCCATTTTTATCTAGCCTTCTAAGCAATTGATAGCATTGTATAGGATATCTTGTTGGAGGCATTTCTGTAAGTGTTATCCAGTACTTAATACACTGGATCATATACATAACCGAAAGAGGGTATCTACTGCATTTACTTAAGGCGAAAAATGTTTATATTGAAAACAGTAAACTTACAAGTTTATTCTACCAAAACAGTTGTGTTTTTGAATGATTTTCTGGTTGTTCATCTCCAGTATTGTACTTTACTTTTTTTGTCTGTTAAACGAAATTGATTGCACGCTTCTATTTTGACAGAAAATAGGTATAAAGATGAACAGATTAATATAACAAGAGGACCATGATGGTCCTATATCGCTCACCTGATTTAATCAAACTTAAAAAGTTTTCAGTGTTCTTTCCCCTATATGAGTCTATGTTAAACAAGTGACCCCCGGGGAGGGGTCATTTTTGACCCCAGGGCTAAAATTTGAACAATCTTGGTAGAAGTTCACTAGATGATGCTCCTTACCAAATATCAGAGGCATGGGCCTTCTACTTTTAGACAAGAAATTTTTTAAAGTTTTTCCCCTATATTAGTCTATGTATGTTAAACAAGTGACCCCCGGGGATGGGTCATTTTTGACCCCAGGGCTATAATTTTAACAATCTTGGTAGAGGTTCACTAGATAATGCTACATGCCAAATATCAAAGGCATGGGCCTTCTACTTTTAGACAAGAAGATTTTTAAAGTTTTTCCCCTATATGAGTCTATGTTAAACAAATGACCCCCGGGGAGGGGTCATTTTTGACCCCAGGGCTATAATTTGAACAATCTTGATAGAGGTTTACTAGATGATGCTACATACCAAATCTAAAAGGCCTGGGGCCTCTACTTTTAGACAAGAAGATTTTTTAAGTTTTTTCTCTATATGAGTCTATGTAAAACAATAGACCCCAGGGGAGGAGTCATTTTGACCCCAGGGCTATAGTTCGAACAATCTTGGTAAAGGTCCACTAGATGATGCTACATACCCAATATCAAAGGCCTGGGCCCTCTACTTTTAGAAAAGTAGATTTTTAAAGTTTTTCCCCTATATGAGTCTATGTAAAACAAGTAACCCCCGGGGAGGGGTCATTTTTGATTCCAGGGCTATAATTGGAACAATCTTGGTAGAGGTTCACTAGATGATGCTACATACCAAATATCAAAGGCATGGGCCTTCTACTTTTAGACAAGAAGATTTTTTAAGTTTTTCCGCTATATGAGTCTATGTTAAACAAGTGACCCCCGGGGAGGGGTCATTTGTGACCCAAGGGCTATAATTTGAACAATCTTGGTAGAAGTTCACTAGATGATGCTACATACCAAATATCAAAGGCATGGGCCTTCTACTTTTAGACAAGAAGATTTTTAAAGTTGTTCCCCTGTATGAGTCTATGTTAAACAAGTGACCCCCGGGGAGGGGTCATTTTTGAACCCAGAGCTATAATTTGAACAATCTTGGTAGAAGTTCACTAGATGATGCTACATACCAAATATCAAAGGCATGGGCCTTCTACTTTCAGACAAGAAGATTTTTTTAATTTTGGTTAATTTCCCCATTTTTGTTGACGTGGCAGCCAAAGTTCTGCATGGAATATAATTTGTTGAACAAGTTTGAAAGAGATCATACCAAGGAACATTCCTGTAAAATTATTTTGAATTTGGTTAATTGGTGTAGGAGGAGAAGTCGTTTGTAGGAAAATGTGAACGGACGGACGACGACGACGACGACGGACGACGGACGGTGAGCGATCACAAAAGCTCACCTTGCACTTCGTGCATTGGTGAGCTAAAAAGGCCTTAACCCCCAAAACATGTAATAATGTACAAAAGAGTTTAGGGTATCTTGTTGGAGGCATTTCTGTAAGTTTATCCAGTACTGAATACACTGTGTCATATACGAAACCGAAAGAGGGTATCTACCGCATTCACTTAAGGCGAAAAATGTTGACATTGAAAACAGTAAACTTATAAGTTTATTCTACCAAAACAGTTGTGGTTTTGAATGATTCGCTGGTTGTTCATCTCCAGTATTGTACTTTACTTTTTTTTGTCTGTTAAACGAAATTGATTGCACGCTTCTATTTTGACAGAAATGAACAGATTAATATAAAAAGGCCTTAACCAAAAAAAATGTAATAATGTACAAAAGTGTTTTGCATATCCAAAACTGAGGACAAGCGTGGCCTTGACTCGGTCACCTGAGTGATAGCCATGTAGTATATGTGTAACAGCTAATGTCGGAGAAAATGTAATCAATAACGTGAATGAAACTGCTAGGAGTGGACACTGTACATGTACACTTATCAATAAAGGACATTTGTTATAATATTAAATCTTTGAACAGTTTGTAAGAGGCCCACCTAAGTAACATTTCCGTGAAGTAATATATTGGTTTAGGAGCTTAAAGTTCATTTTACCCCTTTTCTGGTGCAGAATGGCAGCTATCTTTTCAAACAAATCAGTAATGGATTGATCAAATTAAGTAGAGGGTCACTAAATGAACATTTCCGCTCAATTACAAATGTATCCTATGATCAGACAATGTATACATTTGAAAGAGGACAACCAAAAAAACATTCCTATGAATTCTTGTCGAAATTTGCCCAGTTGATTAGGATGAGATGTCATTTGAAGCTAGAGTTAAGCGACAATTTGATTGGCTAACGCAAAGGTCAATCTGAGACGACCCCTATAGGGAAGTCATCAGATCTATATACGATTGTGCGAGTTAAGATCTGGTTTTGATGAGATTGGAGTTCAATGTACCACTTTTTCTGATTAGCCTTTTAACTATGTCTTTCAACCAGTCAATGTGGCTTAAATAATTATGAAGAGTGTCAATGAAGGAGCGAATCAGATAAGCATTTTCATAAGAATGGAGTTTAAAAATGTTGTCATTTTGTCCTTTTCTAATGCCGGCTCGCTGCCCTTTTTTCAACCAATTCAAAGCCACATAAGGAACATTTCTACTGAATAACCTTGGAATCGGACAACCGGATTTTGAGGAGAATAAATATTGGACATTTTAATCCCTTTCTGATACCGCACAAACCAGAATTATACATATATATTTAACATGATTAAGAAAAGGACCGCCAAAAGAAGACGTCGGCCTCTCGTATCAAAGGTCCCTGGTTCGAGTCCCGTGATGAGCGGGTCCTGACTTTGGGATTTTTCCACACAAACGGCGCGAGTACTGGTTAAGTCTCCAGGAAGCAGACATCGAGAGTGATTGATCTAAGCCAAAGGCTTGTTTCGCAATCGATGTAAAATAAATAAGTTTAAACTAAACAATTCTACTAAATTATCTTGAAATAGGACTAGCACTTTCATAAGAATGTAGTTCTATGATTTTGACCCTTTTCTTAATCCGCCTGATTGCGGTGTTTAAAAAACAATCAATATTATTGTATTTGAAGAGAGTTATCAAATGATCATTTCTACCACATTATATTTGTATCAAACAAGCTAATTTACAGAAGAATATTTTTAAAAAATAGGGCAAATTCACCCTTTCTGATGTCGCAGCCACACTATTTCAAAAAATCGTCTGCTGCAGAGGCGTCACAAAAGGTCTGTTTGTGGGCAAGGGTTGATATCTCAGGTTTATTTTACTGATTATTTCAGAATAGCATAGAAAACATTGTGGCATTTATTAGCAATATCTCCTTTTGCCAGAATGTTTTTCAAAAGTTGTCTGCTGCAAACGCTTCTGCAAGGGGGGGGGGGGGATGTGGGCGGGGGGGGGGGGGGGGAATGCTTTTAAAATATCACAAACAAATTTACGCTTCTTATCTATTTATGTTACTAGAGGGAACAAAGAGTTATTTTGTGCAGGTGGTATTCCTATAAACTTGAGAGTATTGGGGTGGCGTAGTGATGTCCTAATCCTTTAAATGTTATATTGACACATTCAGATAATTGTAATTGTATTGGGTTACTTAGAATTTTACTTATTTGACTATTGCTCAGGTTTGCAATCGTAATTCAGTCAAGAATATTTTGCACTATTTGTTTGGTGTACTGATTTTTGTGTTCTCAGTCATTTACATCACGTGACTTAAAATGTCACTATAGATATGGTATCCTTCCTATCGCATGTCTACCAAAAATCGTCTGCTGCAATTGCGTTGATACAATGCAATCGGCTGTATTAGGGAAAGGACTGCCACGGAGTGTGTATTGATAGAGAAAGTTAGTAAATACATACGATAGATAATAGTTAATACATTGCTTAAACTATTATATTGCAATTCAAATAATATCTTAAAAATATAAATCCGCAATGGCCGAGGGGCAAGCGTGGGGGATATTCCAAACAGGCCTTCCGGATTCGATCCTTTCTTGCGGCGGATATGGTCCAGTGTCGATGGTCAACGCATATCTCTTCGCCCAGCGCTGGTTAGTCACAAATGGATCATGAATAAATGTACTGTCGTCGTGATGTAACTGAAATACTTTTGAAAACGGCATATCTCCTAATAATTCAATACAAGTCTAAACTTTAGACTCATCGAATTGCATTAGTTTCCAACACTATTTCAGAAGATTTGTCAGTCATTGGCTTATGTCATTTGCTTAGTCAAAGGCTTGCTGTACTCTGTACTAATCTGAGAACGTGACAGGGAACACATGGGTACCTAGTAACCCCTAACCCGATATAAAACATCTTCAAACGACGGTTTCTGTATAAAATCCATTGCATACATATGGAAATATCTAACAATAAAAGGTGTCTTATTTTGTTTTATTATTGATTAGAACTGACTACATGAGCAATTTCCTCTATTGCCTCAATGTTTTCAAAACTCGTTTGCTACAGTTTCATCTATAAGGGGTGGGCGATTGTTCAATGTTTTATTTCTTTTATGCCGTTTTCATAAGAACATGTTTTTCAGTAACCAGTATATAACAGGAGTATGCAAATAATTACACAAAGGCAACTCCACAAGCAGAAATTGAACCTATGAAGTTCGGTGTCAAAATACACAACAGCTTAAAACTAGGTCACATCGGATTCCGAAATTCACAAAGCAAAATGAAATAGTGTTTAATTTAGAATTTGAAAAAAGAGTTATTATAATTGCGGGAAATGGAGATTATAATCGTTTTGAGCATATTCCCCGACAAGATTTTCAAAACGTGTCTGTTGTAGAGGTATGAAAGTTCGTATGTTTAAAGACGATGGTTATCATCTTACTTGTGCCACAGTTCAACGATCTAAGTAGTGTAATTTCTTACAGAACTAAGTATAATGGAATTGCGCAAGAGAATAAGTGTTGCTAATGATTTTGCTTGCATGACTTAGTAATGACATTTGTCCAAGAGTTAAATGAGAACAAGGTTGTGCCATTGCTTCCAGAATAAAGTTTTACAAAAGCTCCAATAACCCAGTGATGTATTGCGTCCAAACTTAAGTGATGCCACTACTTCTAAAACTAAGTGGTGTCATTTATTCAAGAAATAGAAGAAATCATTGCTTCCAAAACTAAGTGGTGACATCGCTATAATATTTGTGTAATTGCTTCTAATTTAACTTATATCATTGCTTCCTGAACTAGGTATATTTTGTGATATTGCTTTAAGAATTAAGAAGTGTTGGTTACGTTGCTTTCAGAACAAAGGATGGTTGATGTCAGTAATTTCAGAACTAAGTAGTGTTGGTGCCATTCCACCGTAACTAAGACATGTTGATTGCATTGGTTTCAAAAGAAACTTTTGCTTTCAGCACTAAGTAGTTAAGTGCCATTGCTTGAGTGAAATAAGTAGTGTTGGTGCCATTGGTTTCAACAGTAAGTGCCGTTCCTTTAATAACTAAGAAGTGCTTGTGATATTGCTTTCAGAACTAGGAAGTGTTTGTGATATTACTTCCAGCACTAAGTAGGTTAAGTTCCGTTGCAACAAGAACTTAATAGTGTTGGTACCATTGCTTTCAGAACGAAGTAGTGGTGGTGATTTTCTTTTAGAAGTAAGTAGTTTAGATGTCAGGGATATCAGCACTTATTAGTGTTGGTGCCATTCCTCCAGGACTAAGTAATATTCATGTCTTTGCTTCGAGAACAAAATATTGCTTCCAGCACTTAGTAGGTTAAGTGCCGTTACATCAAGAACTGAATAGTGTCGGTACCATTGCTTAATAATTAGGTAGTATTGGTGCCATTTCTCTCCGAACAGAGATGTTTTAGGGTCATTGCTACCAGAATTAAGAAGTGTTGGCACCATTGCTTACATAACTAAGTGTTGCTGGTGCCATTGATTAACTAAGTATTGCTGGTATCATTGCCTCAAAACCTAAGTAGTGTTAGTGTCATTGCTTTCAGATGGTGTTGATTACATTTCATTCAAACCTTAGTATCGTTTAGGTCATTGCTATGTGGTGCTATTGCTCCCAGCACAAATTGGTGCTATTACTCTCCGAATGGTGTTGTGCTCTTGGTCCCTGAATTTTTTTATTTCGTTGTTTCATTAAGCATTCATGGCTCCATGGGATCGTCTTTTATAGCAGTGCTGAGCTCATGGTTATATAGAACTGGAAAGTCAACTCTGTTAATGTCATCTTCGTCAACAATCTCTTTAATATTGTAATTTTGTGTAATACATGTTACAGATTCCCCATGATTATCCAAAGCCGGTTCTTCTGTTATTGACCGCACCATTTTATCGTCACCATCTATCAGTTGGGTTTGGAGGAAGTGATCTCTCAGCTGAGCAGACTGAAATCTCTTTTGCGTTAATGTCATGAACCAGCCAATCATGGTCATATCTATTTAGCAGATCATGAACAGTCACTCGAAAGTCTTTGTCCGGGTGAATTTTCTCTGTAATACGATTCATGAAAATGAAATTCTTCTTGTGTAATGGCAATATACCACCTGCTTTGGTTGCCAGTAACATATTTGTTGCGGAAAACTTGTGCAATTCCCCGAAAGTTAACACAATGAGAGTACAAATAATAAACAAGAGGACCATGATTGCCCTATATTGCTCACCTGATTTAACAGAATTTCATTTTTTTTTACTCTATACATATAAGGAAAACAATCAACCCCCCTGGTGACCATGTTTGTCAACGGATCAGAATAAATTAAACAATCTTGACAGAGGGTCACACAAGGAACGTTTGTGCACAATTATTTTCAAATCGGGTCAGGTTTTTCAACGGATCGGATAAGTTTAAACAACCTTGGTAGAAAGTCCCCGAAGGAATATTTGTGCCAAATTATATTTAAATTGCATGTTACTTTACAGAGTTATGGCCCTTTTACTTATTAAGATGTTGGTCATATTTTGTCCGGCCTATTTCTTACAAACCACTGGGTGGAATTCAATAAAATTTTACATGAAGCTTCTATACCAAGAGGAGATGTGCATATCATAAAGATTTTACAATTGCATGTTACTTTACAGAGTTATGGCCCTTTTGTTGGTCAGTCAGAAGCCATATTTTGAGTCAAGGTGCTGTTTTGGGGGTATTTATCATCTTCAGTGATATTTCTATTTTCATTTGTAAATAGCCTGTATTTGTAAAAATCACTTTGTTATATTATTTGCAGGTTAATTTGATGATGACATATATCGACAACAAGAGAACAGACCACCATTTATCTGACCAAAGTACAGTCTAGTTAGCACCAGTGCAATGTTAAAAACTTATTTTTGGACATCATGTGCAAATTTAGATTTTGGCAACAGTATGATGATCTCAAGATGATGTGAATGGTTGACATGTTTGATGTATAAAGAGTAATCCACAGCTGTATAAAGAGTAATCCACAGCAGAAAAATGATCATAACTGTTGAAAAGATATTGCGTGCCTGTAATAAGAACATTCTGTCAAAATATTAGACTTTTTTTTATTATGGTACTGGTTTTTTTTTATAGTGTAAGTGACTTTTATACTGAATCATCTCTACTATTTACAGTGTCTATGGCCTAGCTTATAACATATGTTTGGCTAAATGGAGTCTATCACTATTCTTTAATTTTAATAATTATTGGCCGGATTGCTCTAGCAATTCTGATCTATAGATTGGCGATGTCCGTCTGTCTGTCTGTACGTCAACATTTTGGTTAAAGTTTCAGGTTTAGGCAAAATCTCAGCACTGGAAAGGGTTACAAACTTGAAACTTTGCTTGAAGGTAACCAGTAACAAGTTCTATCGACTTCTAGAGTTACTTTGACCTTGAACTTGGTTTGTCTATTTTCAAGGTCAAATTGCCGACAATCCGGCCTAACCGTCTTCAGCGGTTTCTTGTTTATAAAATATATTGCAGTGGGATAATCTATTTCACTGAAAAACATGCAGTTTTGTATATTTATAAGCTCTAAATCAGTTTTTAAAATCACCTGAGCAAGGTTATCTATTCTGATCACTCGCTGTCCGTCGTCCGTCTGTCGTTAACTTTTAGCTTTAACATCTCCTCCTAAACCACAGGACCAATTTCAACCAAACTTCACAGGAATGTTACTTTGGTGGTCTTCTTTCAAAATTATTCAAATATTTAAATTCCATAGAGAACTTGGGTTGCTGCGGCATCAGAAAGGGGGCAAAAATTTAATTTCAAACTTTAAAAATCTTCTTCTCTGAATCTGCATGTAAGATTCCAATATAATTTAGTAGAAATGTTCCTTGGGAGACCCTCTACAAATATTATTCAATCCATACTGATTGGTTGAAAAACATAGCAGTCAGGGAGCATCAGAAAAGGGGAAAAAAAAAATGAAAATTCCATTTTAATGAAAGTGCTTTTCTGATTTTAAGATAATTGAATAAGAATCTTACTTTAGTGATCCTCTACGTAATTTGTTCAAGCCTTATTGATTAGTTACACAATCATAGCAACTAGGCATTGTTTAGAGCAATTTCTTCTTTTGTTGGTATGTTTTCAAAAAGCCGTCTGCTGAAGAGGCGTCAAAAAATTTCTATATGAGGGAAAGGCTTAAATTTCCATTTACTGAGATTTTTCAAGTTTTGCCTGATTGTTTGATAGGACTGTACCTTGTCCGGCTCACATCTCAACCATGCTTCATAGGATTCCCACATTACTTGGCACACTTAGAGGTCAAATGTCAAGGTCACACTGAGAGGTCAAAGGTCAAAATGAGTACTATTTGATAGGACTGTACCTTGTCCGGCTCACATTTCAACCATGCATCATAGGATTTCAAAGAAACTTGGCACAAACATTCACCATGCTGAGGCGGCGTGTCGCGCACAAGACTCAGACCTGTACCACAAATGGCAAGGTCACACTTAGAGGTCAAAATGAGAACTGTTTGATATGACTGTACCTTGTCCTGCCCACATCTATCATGCATCATAGGATTCCCAAGTTACTGGGCACACATGTTTACCATGATGAGGTGACATGTGGCACACAAGACACAGGCCTGTACCTCAAAGGTCAAGGTCACACTTGGAGGTCAAACATAGAAATGAGAAACCATGCATCACAGAATTCCCAAGTTACTGGGCACACATGTTCACCATGATGAGGTGACATGTGGCGCACAAGACACAGGCCTGTAACTGGAAGGTTCAGGTCACACTTACAGGTCAAAGGTCGAATTGAGAAATGTTTGATAGGACTGTATTCAAAATGTATGCAGTGCATTGCTGTTATTGTCAACAAATGCACATACAATACACAATGTGCTATCCTCGTCTGGTACGGTACTTTTGTATTGCTTGCAATACAACATTAAAATGTTTATTAAAACATCTTGTAAATACTATGTATATTTCAATCAAACTTCACAGGGGTGTGCTTTTGTTGTCTGCTTTAAAAACTATTCAAAGAAATAAATTGTATTTAGATAAGTTTGAGTGTCACATCATCAGAAAGGGTGTTAATTGACACACTCTTAAATTTATAGTTATTCTGCTCTGCAACTACATGTACTTATTGTAAGACAATTTGGTAAAAATGTTCCTTAATAAACCTTATGTGACCCAATGAAGATTCTCCCATGGCATAATGATTTTTGCGTGGCTTCAGACAAGTCTAAAAACAAAACTTTTAAAATATACTTTTCTGAAATTACCTGTCAGAACTTCAAAATCATTTGGCAGATTTGTTAATAAGTAACCCACTATAATAATTGTTCAAGTCATATTGATTATTGAAAACATGGCTACTAAGTGGCATCAGTAAAGGGGTAAAATGAATTATTAATAAGGTTAGTGATACAGGGCCACAAAACGTTCTTGGTTGTATGTGTTAATGTATGGTGGTACAGTATTTGTTATTGTCATTTGTTAGTTTGACAGTGCAATAAAGTATTTACAAAAGAAAGAGCAGTCTGTTAGTTTCATCCCACTTGAGTATAACAAATGCTCAATATGAGTTATTCACTTATAGTGATCGTCCATGTCTGTGGTCAATCAACAGTTGATTCAAACATGTTAACTGAGCCAATTATCATGGAAAATCATAGACATCATCCCAATGTCCTCTGCAAAATTCATTTAAACAGTTTGGATCCCTGTTGAATTCTTGTGACTGTGACATTAATGAATGTATTATTTCTCCTAAGACACCATTGGGCTGATTTTTAAATAGTTTCTCAGAAATGTTTGTATGGTTAAATATATGCTATCAATACTATCATAGACAACACATTGGTCATGATGCACTTCGTTATTTACTGCATCTTCGCCCACGATTTCCTTACGGGCCGAGCCCCGGTAGCTCACTCGGTAGCGACGCGGGATGTCAATCCAGGGGTTGTGAGTTCGAATCCCGACTTGGCCAACTTGCTTTCCGATGTTTGACAAAAGTCAATGCGACATGCGTCATTCGTCTTCCACCAATGGGCTAAGTCTATGTGGAAAAGCAGCCAGTTGCTTGGGAAGATTGTTGTGTGGAGTGCTGGTGTGAGAAAACCAGGAAACACATGAGTAGGTGAACTGGCCGCCGTGATATGACTGAGAAATTGTTAAAAACGGCTTTAAACCCAAATCAATCAATTTCCTTACGGGAATGTTGCAGTGGTAGAAGTGGCCGCCTTGCCACTGCGTTTTTGCACAGGAGCGCGATGCATCAGTCTTTGTGAAATTCGTCAATGTTTTGTCATACGATAGAAACTAGAAAGAGAGAAAGCCGAAGCGAGAGGCAGACCACACTGTTATTAAGGGCCTAAAGTTTCATAAACGCATACAGATCAGTTTGTATTGCTAGGACATCCTTTTGTTGATGCCCCTCTCTTAAGATCATTTTTTTGTAGATTGGTTATAATGAGTCAAATAACCTTTAAAGTTTATCTGTGTCTCACTCAATTTTCTATAAAATCATTAAGTGAATTACTTCTAAAATATTTTTCTTTTCAAATTTGAGTTGGTGGTTTCATAAAAAAGGATGTGATTGACAGTCATCTGTAGAATTTAACCTTTGGTTATAATATTTAACCACGGTCTTTACCTCGGTTAAAGTTGCTGATATTTAACCACTGGTTAAACATATATAACCCTTGGTTAAATTTAACCAAGCGATGAACAACATAAAATAACCAATGATTAAATTTAACCCAAGGTTACCAAATTTAACCCTTGGTTAAAATTTAACCACAAGTTGAACAACCGGCCACAGGTGTAAATCGAGTGCTGGAGGAATAAATAGGGTGATGTAACACCCTTTTCTTACCGACCAGTCAACCATTAACGACGTAATTAAGGAATGTGATCCGAATGTCCGTACTAAGGTGACAAGTTGCGAGTTCGAAGAAAGAATTTTAACTATTGGCCTCTTGAAGTCCGACTGAAGATTATCAATGGCGAGGAAAATGCTTACAGGAATGTGCCTTATGTCTGCATATAGAGATATGGATATCAACCTTTACGTTTTTAAAAGTCTTCTGCTTCAGATTTAATATTGTTTTCAAAATCATATTTAAGAATAATTAAAAAGGTAGCCTACCTAGTATCCCTTAAATCCCAGTCACAATTACCTTTCGATAGGTTTGCGAGTAGTTTGCGGCGGATTTGTAGGCCTTTTCGGAGGGAACCCTTCGGGACTCCTCGCGGGCATCGAGTTACTTTTAACTCGGACTTAACACCTCATCGCAAACAGATCGCACATTAATCAGTTGATGCCTGTCCGATATCCGCCGAGCGCCGGACTACCCAAACAATCCAGACGCCGCTCAGATCCCGGCCGGAAATCGGACAGACATAGACCGGGGACAGGCTAGCATCTGGCCGACCACCCACTGTGGCTCGCAGATTATAAAAGCCGCCTCATCATATCATTCATCAGAAGGTAACGAGTTAACACACAGTGTCAGAGTAACAGTACTACAAGATACCATAACAAAAGAAGGGAGGACTGAAGGAGAAGTAGAGGGCAGTACCCACAAGAAAGCGAGAGTGACAGTGAAGTGAATGAGACCATGCCTCTTCTCTTTAGCCACAAATGCACCAAACGCCAACCCTCCCTCATCCGGGTCACCCGATTGCGCTGTACAGGTGCCTGCAAGCGCTGTAGTGTATCAACGGCATTCTCGTGAGAATGTTTGTCTTAATCAAGTCTTAGTCAAGTTCGCATGTTTCATTTAAGCATATTAAAACTGCATCAGAGTGTTTGTCTTGATGATATGTAGGCCAAGTCCGAATATTAGTCATTTCTGATCAAAATTCTGTCTGAATGAGATTAAGGACAAGTCAGAATAGTGGTCATATTAGGTCAGAAACTAGGCTATTACGCCAAATTGAAGGGTAATCTTGTTAACACTCTGGATGCTGCATTTTTAACTTGAAACTTGATCAGAGCTATTGTAATCACATTTTGTTTGGCGTCCGCCCTGTGACGTGCATCATCAACAATTGCCTTGTTAACACGCTACAGGCTACATTTTACATTATATCATCATGAAAGTTTATCAGAACATTCAACTCCATCAAATCTTGGACAAGTTATAAAACTGGGCCATTTGAGGTCAACAAACTAGGTCACTAGGTCAAATTGATGGGAAATCTTGTTAACACTCTGAAAGCTGCATTTTTAACTTTGAGCATGTTGAAACTTTATTATAATGTTTGCCTTCATGATATGTAGGTCAAGTTTGAATATGGATCATGTCGGATTAAAAAGTAGGTCAGTAGGTCAAATTGGAGGGAAATCTTGTTAATACTCTAGAGGCCGCAAATTTTGCTTCAGCAGTTTAAAATTGTCTTAATAATATATATGTCACTAGGCCAAAATTGAAGGAAAATCTTTGTCAACACTGTAGAAGCCACATGTTTTAAACTTTGTATTTCTCTTAATGATATCCAGGCAAAGTTCGAATATGGGTCATGCTGGGTTAAAAACTTGATGAGTTTTGCATTGATCAAACACTTTCTCCCAGTCTAGTTCACGGCTTAGAGAATTATTTCTACTTGATGGAAGTTGATTTAACATTGACATATTTCTCAATATAATAAGGCAGAAACTTCAAAATATTCCGCTGTCAAATTTTCCACTGATTCTTCATGTCTTAAATGTGTATACTTGTGAGCTCTTGCACTCCGGTGAGCGTTATAGTGCCAATAAGGTCAGCCTGTTTTCAAATTGGCAGTTTCATAATATTTACTATTTTTGATATGATATTTCAACTTCTTAACAATAAATACATAAACATAAGCTGCAACTGTTATTTCCTTTCCCATGTCCCTACTTCTCCAACCTTCCTGCAGTCCCCACGCCGTCAGCACTTTCAGTGCTTTAATTTTAATGTGGAATCATACCTTCGCATTTGACGTCAAAACGTATGTTTTTGCGTTGATGGTGTGGTTAAAGAAATTGGTATTCGGAAAAAGTTGACGGCAGACAGTAAGGAACATAATTATAGATTGATACGCAGCAAGGGTAATAAAACGAACACACATGTTTTCATTATAATCATCAATTTCAATATTTTAAGTAATCTACTCCCCTATAAATAATGATAATTTGTATTTATTTGATTCGCTTTAAAGATTCAAAGTAGCTACAGTATTGCAATTAAAATAGTTAATACATGAAAATACAATGAAAGAATATTTGAATTTTTATAATGTATAAACTGACTTGTTAACTTTGATGTTTTAACTGATTTTCTTTTTAAAAAGTATAATAAGCACACATTTAATTCGTCACTTTTGTATTTTATTTTGTCACGTATTTCAGATAACTGTTTAAAAAATACCATTCTCCCTATCTCGTCAAATGCCAGTTTGAACATTTCGAGGTTTAAACCTGCCATACAAAGTTTTTTGGATATTCTATCCGTGATGATGCGTTTGTCTTTTGCGACAAGTTTTGAATGTGCTCTGTTTATACAGCTGTGCAATTGTGTGTGGTTTGAAGATATGGTCATTCATTTCTCATTTAAGATTAACATATAAGTGTAGTGAATAACATAACCTACGTCATATTAATAGTTATATAGTTTATACTTTGTGTAAAGAAAGAAAAAAGCGGTTTACATAAAACGAAATCGCTAAAAGAGTAAGTAATACCTTATTTTTAAAGTACTGACAAAAAAATGTCCTAAAGATCTCTTTTCTAAAATAAAAATGCTCATAACTAACACCGTTTCTTCTGCAATTTCCTAAGTCTAAGGGAAATATATCGGGCAGAATTTTATTAAAATGATATGCCGTAAGCCTACTTAAAATGAAACACAGCAACCCTTCTTCTATCTTGCCAATTTACTAACCACGTGCCCTAGATACATGGTATACTTTGTTTTACATACTTAACAACATATATTATAAGTATAATGTATATGCGTTGTCTAGATAACTTGTGAGTTGAAACTATTAAAACATAGCATATGAAAAATAAAGCAGATATATATCTTCACACTATCCCTGAACCAACATAATCAGAACTGTGTCTCTTAGGAAACTTATAATTCAAATAATAAAAACGAGTAGTTTGAGACAGCTAACACTATTTTGATAGGTTTCATTTAAAGCGTCTGCTGTTGATATACACAACTAAAACAGACCTAAATTGCACCACTAAGAAATATCCCTGTACATCATTACCGAACGGTTTAGATCAGGGGTGTATTTAGATTTCGACATGTGCCTTGGCTGCGAACCTCAAATCTGGACACTGTGATAGACTACCAGATCGTTTAGCTAAATGCTAGTACTTACTCTCGTCCGTGCAACTGTGTTAGGTAAGCCTAAATGATATAAACTGTTTTATGATAAGTATTGTGTGCGTATATTATGAAATATTTGAACAGTTGGTTCATAGTAAATGATTGATAATTATGTTCATAGTAACTGATTGATATTTTGTTTCATAGTAGTTGATCGATATTTTGGTCCATAGTAATTGATTGATATTTTGGTTCATAGTAATTGGTTGATATTTTGCTTCATAATAATTGATTGATACTTTGTATCATAGTAATTGATTGGAATTTGGTTTCTCGTAAATTGTTCAAACTTACAAATTGTACATCTTCATATGTAACTTTCTATAAGCAAATGTGCCCGAATGTTATTAAGTTGTGTGTATTGTACTGATTTATTAAAGCGAAAATGGTATGTGGACAACATCTGAATCTAAGAGCCTTTTCAAACATGCACCGACTTCAATTGCCTCGAAGGAATTTGAAAACAAACCCCGTAGGTAATTAATATCCACAATTTCCAGGTATGTGTGTGTGATAAGGCAATGAAAAACAATTATCAATGCATACAACGATGTAATAGCACCACATGTCTTTTTAGAAAAATCAACTGTTTATCAATTATTGCATTAAAACCAATATTTAGATGGAAAGAAACTGACATAACTAAGAAAATGAATACATATATCAATATGTTTATATCAAGAATAGATATGTTACAGTGAAATTTGCTCACTGATCTCGCCATATTTGTCTGTTTCTGATGACGTTCCATTAGTTTATAGTTCAGTTCATGTGCTCTTTTTTCCAAGATGTCTTAAATGTTTTCCTTTGTATAAGAAGTCATGTGATAAACCATTTTTATTTGATAATGGAGCAGCCTGTGTCTTTAAAAAAGCCAAAGAAAATGTAAGCACACCAAAGATAGCAGTGGAAAACTATGCATAGTTCGTTTTGATAGCCCTATTGGTTCTAACAGTAGACTGAATTTAATAAACTCACCCTGATCAGACTTACGAAGTAACTTAAGAATGTGTTAATGTATAGATAAATGAAGTGAAATAGCTTTCGCTGTGTTCTTTCTCTGTGTTTATTATATAGTATGTGCTATTTATTGTGCTTATTCGAAGAAGTATACTTGTTTCTCAATCTGTAATTCATACGAAATTTGTTTTCATTCAAATGTAACAGGTGTGAGCATTTTTTTTTTTTCATTACCAATGAATCTTTCTGAAATGAAACTGGCTGAAATCCATGGGAGTCGCCATTTTGGTTATGTAAAAAAAGCGGTCGGTCAGACCTAAAGCATTGACTGAATATCGTTGTCGTCTAGTTAATATTTTTTTCAAAATTCTAAATCGACATTTTAATAGGGTCATAAAAGTGCTGTGTTATTTTCGTGTGATCTAACTTTTGTACAAAAAGAGTTTAAAAATAAATGAAACTGTGAACGAAATATTGTTTCACGTTCTTAATAAAAGACGAATGCAATTCGACGACAGAACATAGATTTTGAATGTGCCGTAGCCAAACAACGGGCGTGATATCATTTCCATACATGTAACACTTCATTTTGGCATATTGTCAAATCGAGCGACGTTGTTTCCCGCATTAAAGTCTTTACTTTATTATTTTCCGTTCGTAAAAGACGAATGCAATTCGACGACAGAACATAGATTTTGAATGTGCCGTAGCCAAACAACGGGCGTGATATCATTTCCATACATGTAACACTTCATTTTGGCATATTGTCAAATCGAGCGACGTTGTTTCCCGCATTAAAGTCTTTACTTTATTATTTTCCGTTCGTAATAATAGACTTCAGCAATATAAATTTGTGATCATGTAATTATTTTTTAAAAGAACATCGCGTTTGTTATGGCCAAAGTTTTGTTTACAATTACCTCACGGTTTTTTCGTAAATAGGTAGCACCTATAGATATATTATTTGAAAATAAAGTATATTGTTAAAATGTGATTAGATGTTGTTGTTCTCTCTCATGGTTTTGTCTATACCATTCGATAATGTTCTTTGCGAGAAAAAAACCTCAAAACGCTTTCAGCAGAGGATTTAAGAAAATATTGAGACAGAAGGAGTTATTGCTCAAAACTAGCAATATCTCCTTTACTCACAAACTGTTCTACTTTTGTCACTAATTAGAGTAGGGACTTTCCATACTATTGCCTTGATGTAGTCAATGTCATCTTAGGTATCGGGGATGTGGGAAAGGAAAGGGGTTAATCCAGTGCAGATTAAATAGATGTTCTTTATTAATATCAAAGGGGATAATGACCGCTTTCAGCAATCCTGTGAAGGGAATAATGTCCGTATACGAAGGGTATAATGTCCGCTTTCATCAATTAGGTGAAGGGGATAATGTCCGCGTTCATCAATTAGGTGAAGCGATTAACGCCGCATGTGAAGGGGCTAATGTCCGCCTATGCACTTTCCTACGAAGGGGATAATGTCCGGAGGGACTAATGTCCGCCATTCGTCTGCTGCCTATGAGTTGTATGTGGGAAAAAGATAAAATATTTTTCTATTCAATGAATCTACCTAAAATAAACGTTTTCTACGAAAAGATCTCCAGTTAATACAAATAATAAAACGGGTTTAATACGCCACCAAGGCCAACCCATTGAAATAATTTCGGTGCTTAACAAAAGCTTAATTATTTTATATAATGCACAACACCGTCAAAACACTCCATCCTAAAGAAAGCACATCGATCCTCAACAAAGGTTCAAATTAGCCTGTGAAGACGCACAGTTCGATCAGACAGTTGATGTTCAAAACAGACAATCGACGGACTCTACGCTAAATTTACGAGACGTTTCTAAGATTGATCCTGATTACCGAACGTCACAGTTATAATACTAATTTATAACAGATTTTCTCGTGCCTAGGCACACACAGTCTATTTCTACTTTAATATGAATCGCGTCAGGCGAATTGGGGCCTTATTGACATTCCGACGTGGAATCATTCTTCCGACTAATCTGAAGCCTCTTCAGCAAAGGACCTTTGAAAACAAATTGACAAAAGGAGAAATTGCTCACTACAGATGTGTTGTATGTGGGAAAGGTTTAATGTCTATATAACATTTTGGCCAAAAGTGAAGACAGTGGTGAGACTGTGCAGATGCATTAGGAGTCAACATCGCTAGACACGGCGCATGTGTGTTTAGATCCCTGAAAAGTCGGCCATAGCAGGTAGATGACATATCATAGAGATTGGGTTACACTATAATGTGTTTATGTCCTTGGCAGGCGGGTGGGTTTTTACACCAAATGTAGAATGTCAAGGACGTTCGGAAATCGGTGGGCTGAAATTCGATAGCCTACTGGTTAAGACATTCTGGACCTTTCAATAGTGGCGACACTATGATAAACACAATCTTTACTTATAGACCTTTTTTTACGCCTCTGCAGCAGATGATTTTTTTTAAACATTGTGGCAAAAGGAGAAATGCTCATGATGAACAATTTCTTCTTTTGTCACTATTTCTTCAATTATATTCAATACGGGGTTGTCTTTGTTTTTTTTAATTACATACATTTTGCCAACATGTTTTCAAGGTCGTCTGCCGCTGATAAGTTGTAAGTGGGAAAAAATTAAAATATTTTTCTTTTCAATGAACGTACCTAAAATGAACATTTTCTATGAAAAGATCTCGAGTTAGTAGAAATAATGATACAGGTGTAATACACCCCCAAGGCCAACCCATTAAATACATTTCGGTGCTTAATAAAGGCTTATTTATTTAAAAGTGCATATAATGCACAACACCGTCAAAACACTCCATCCTAAAGAAAGCACATCGATCCTCAACAAAGGTTCAAATCAGCCTGTGAAAACGCACAGTTCGATCAGACAGTTCACGTTCAAAACAGAAAATCGACGGGCTCTACGCTTAATTTACGAGACGTTTCTAAGGTTGATCCTGATTACCGAACATCACAGTTATAATAATAATTCATAACATATTGTCTCGTGCCTAGGCACACGCAGTCTATTTCTGCTTTAACATGAACTGCGTCAGGCGACTTGGGGCCTTATTGACACTCCGACGTGGAATCATTCTTCCGATTAATCTACCTTAAGTAATGTAGTGGGTTGTCAAACAATGCAAAACTACTTGTTTTTCTCGCCACTATCACTAAACAAAATTCCAGGCTATGTTTGGGTTGTCGGTGTGCGTCTGAATTTTAAACACTCGATTACGAGGTCGATTTAACAGGCTCGCACATTTTACTTTATTTTTTTGATGAATTACTAACGATTCGCCACATAAAGATTCGTCCAATTGTATAATGATTCGCCACAGTCTTTTATTAGTGGAATGCATGCGTGTTTAGAACAGCGGTAGTCGAATGCATGTGTGTTTCGAACCGGTAATGGATTGCATGTGAGTTTTGAACTAATAGTGGATTGCATGTGTTTTTTCTGTGTCGTCGGTTTCCGTTTACGCTTCAGGTTGAACACGTGACACTGTAGTGATTTGCAGATGCAATTTCAAAGTAAGAATTCATACGTTTTGGACCCCCAAATACGTTTATGTATGTCAATTTTACCTTAAAATGCGTTTATTTTTCCTCTATAACCTCTTGAAAGCACTGCAGTCATTTTCAGGTGTTATGTCACATGTAGTGGCAAGTTTAACAATGGTGGCAAAAGAAAAACATGCTTATAAAAACTTTCATTAAAAGAGAGTTTCCATAGTTTTAAATTTAAGTTTTTGACGTCGTCTGCTGCTGATTTGTCATATGTGGACATAATTGAAATCTAGTCTATCGGCTCAGTTGAGAAAGTGGTTTGAAAAATATTGACCCACCACCTTTACGTATAGAGAAGTAATTTATTACCAAACGGAGACTCCTTTATGAAAATATTCATCTTCATATTAACATTTGTAAAACAAGGCTAACACAATGAAAGATGAAAACTGGAAAGTGATCTGATTTATCTACTAGCCCGTAACTCTGTAATTGCTTCATACATCGTTCAGCAATAATCACCATTTTTAAAGTTCTTTATATGACCCGGCGGTAATCGATCCTGCGACCTCTTGCACCGAGACGGACGCTCTACCACTAAACGACCGAGGCGGGGAGAGAAGTCTCGGGCATATAGTGCACATTTATATGACATAGCGTGGCAGTGCATATTTAGTCATTATGTACACTGATGTTCTTTGTACGACCCGGCGGGGATCGATCCTGCGACCTCTTGCACCGAGACGGACGCTCTACCACTAAATGACCGAGGCGGGGATAGAAGTCTCGGGCATATAGTGCACATTTATATGACATCGCGTGGTAGTGAATACTTAGCCATTATGTACACTGATATTCGTATAGCACGGCTCGCTACGTGGGTTTCACTACCATAATAAAATGCAAATTGCATAATTATATGCGATATCTGATTGCATCACACTTTCAAATATCTTTCCCTCTTATATTTATTCTGCAGCAGACGACTTCAAAATCGTCTTGGCAAAAACATAAAAAAATATTATAAATAATAGCATAATAATTTAATAGATAGAAAATATTGTAGCAAATGGAGAAAGTGCTCTTTATGTGCATGTTTACCTTTTGATACGTTTTCAAATGTCGTCTGATGCGGTTAAGTGTACATCAAATTGCGTCTGCAGGTGGGAAATGGTTATTCAGAGTATTATTGTATAATCATAAATAACTCTTTTCATGGGAATTTATGGGTTAATAATATTTCTATATTATGTTTGTATTACTGGTGACGTTTATGCACAGCTTGCTGGAGTTTGTAACATTGCATAACACTTGTTATTCGTGTATAAAGGTTCACAAAGGGAACCATAATATATACAATTTTCTTATCTCATCTTACCATCTCTCTTTTTCTAATTATGTTCAAGTGGAGAATGCTTACTGCAGTTATGCAAGATGGTATCAAACGGGTTTAAACTCGACATATCAGTAAATCCATCCATTCTTTTCTCTTGGGGATTTAATTATCTAGTGACCATTCTTTTCTTAGATATGTGTATACATAGCCCAACATATTTAACTTGTGCAAAATAACCAAGATATTAGGTGACTTAAATGATAAAAGGTGGTTTTAAATTATTCTTTAGTGATGAATTCACCATGCTATGAATAAATTAAATTTTCTAAAGATGCATACATCCTATCATTTTGATTTATAAAAACGGTGTGTTTGTTGAATTCAAAAGGTTTTAGATGTTTTAACTCTTTCAGCGCAAATTGCAATAAGGAAGTTTTTGCGAACAACACAGATTCGGGTTAGTAAGCTCGTAATGAGCTTTCTCACATGCAATCAGCATTGAGTTATCAAAATATTCCAAATCTCTTATAGCATGAACAATTGAGTCGCCCGATCTTGAACATGGACTAGTCCACTAGCCCTTTGGAAAGATGCCGCTGAAAGATTTAAAAAGTTAAAACGTACATTTATGGATAAATCTGTATTTATCCTGTCGTTTTATCATTTTAAAGGTTGAGTAGGAAAGTTTTAGTTGAATTGTGTCACCAAGGGAAAATGCATTTATAAGTTTTACATTACTGTGCGATCAGTGAAAATGACCTATGGCTAACGCTTTTGCCCAGCATTTCAAACAGGTATACACACCAAATCCAAATATTTTTCAAACGAAATTTTACTACCTACCTTTTGAACTTTGTGACAATTTTATTCCAGTCCAGTGGGATTATTACCAACCAATTTTTACCGTTAACCCTTGGCAACATACAACGGAAGATTCTGATATATCTCACCGTTCAACTAAGTTTCAAATTCCTATGGAGTTGAGTACGGAATACCATTAGGGCCATCGCTTATGAATGTGTTGATCTGAAACGCGATACTCGACAGTACCGAGATGATAACACGACATTACGATGATGATAACGCGACAGTACGATACTACGATATTACGATGGTGAAAACGCGACAGTACGATGGTGAAAACACGACAGTACGATGTGAAAACACGATAATACGACAGTACGATGATGATAATTTGACATACTATCGTGTTTTCACCATCGTACTGTCGCGTTTTCACCATCGTAATATCGTAGTATCGTACTGTCGCGTTATCATCATCGTACTGTCGCGTTATCATCATCGTACCGTCGCGTTATCATCATCGTACTGTCGCGTTATCATCATCGTACTGTCGTGTTATCATTATCGTACTATCGTGTTATCATCATCGTACTGTCGCGTTTTCATCATCGTACTGTCGCGTTTTCATCATCGTACTGTCGTGTTATCATCATCGTACTGTCGCGTTATCACTATCGTACTGTCGTGTTATCAACATCGTACTATCGCGTTATCGTCATCGTACTGTCGCGTTAGCATCATTGTACCATCGCCTTCCGGTGCGCATGTGCATGCTCAAAGATGAAAGAAGGCAGGGTTAATTCCATTAATAACATAGATCTAATACAAATTTATACGGATTCATGAACCAGAATTAATGTTAACCTTCTGCTTCTGAATCCGACATTTTGTCACATGGAGGGTAAATTATTCTATGCACATGCGCACCGGAAGGCGATAGTTCGACAGTGCGATGATGATAACACGACGGTACGATGGTGATAACGCGACGCTACGATGGTGATAACGCGACGGTACGATGGTGATAACGCGACAGTACGATGATGATAACACGACGGTACGATGGTGATAACGCGACAATACGATGATGATAACACGACGGTACGATGGTGATAAAGCGACAGTACGATGATGATAACACGACGGTACGATGGTGATAACCCGGCTGTAGCTTTTCCGGGGACTCTTACTAAAATCCCCGGAAAATCCCCGGAGTATTCGAACAACTTTCCAGGGATGCTTTGGGATAATCTGACACTTTCCATGGAAAATCCAGTACATTTAAGTGGACAACCCGGAAATTCCATGGAAAAACCCGGAACGGTTCCATGGACACGCTGGAACGGTTCTGTGAACACCCTGGAATAGTTCCGTGGACCCTGGAGTATTCGGACCATTTCCAGCGTTTCCGCATCTTAACATTAAATTCCTTGTTATTTTCTATGGTTTTTCCATGGTTTCCCTGTATTTTCCGTGTATTTTTGTATTTTTTGTTAAGAGTCCCCGGAAAAGCTTCAGCCAGGAACGCGACAGTACGATGATGATAACACGACAGTGCGATGATGATTTCTTCTGTCTGATTATGTAGAAGTGTAAATACCGATTTGAGTATCGATCTGAATATCGAGCCAGGTCGATATTCGGGAAAATTGTGATTTCGTGTTTCTGATCATATAGAGGCATGAATACCGATTTGAATTCAGTGCTGAATACCTAGCTAGGCCGATATACGGGAAAATGGGGATTTCGTCTTTCTGATCATGAAGAAATGTTTTTAACGATTTGAATATAGATCTAAATGGTCAGGTCGATAGTCGGGACAATTGCGTTGTATCAGTTTTATTTTTTCATCTGCTGTTTATTTGTAGGAAAAAATACTGTTTTATGCTTTTATTAAGGATATTTCTTGATGCGAGACAGTGGTGCAGAGGTAGAGCGTCCGCCTTTCGTACGAAATGTCCCGGGTTCGAATCCCGTAATGAGCGGGTTATGTCTTTGGAATTTTTCACTCGAAATGCGCGACTTATGATTAACTCTACAGGAAGCAGACATCGAACGTGATTAATATAAGCTAAAAGTTTGTTTTACAATCGATGTAAAATAAATAAGTTTAAACCAAAACACAACTAGCTATTGTTAGCCAATCGTAAGTCCGAAAATTAATCTCTAAGCGGTAATCGCACTTCTACGATAGCACCATTTTCACGAATATCTCGATATTCAGATCGATATTCAAATCGGTATTCGCTTCTACTTGATCAGAAAGGCGTAATCAGCATTTTCCCGAATAACGACATGGCTCGTTTTCAGATCGATAATCAAATCTGTATTCGCTTATACTTGATCAGCATTTCCCAAATATCGACATGGCTCGATATTCAAATCGGTATTCACATTTTCTCGAATATCGACCAGGCTGGATATTTCAAATCGGTATTCAATCTTATACATGATAAGATAGATGAGATCACCATTTTCTTGAATATCGACCTAGCTCGATATTTAGATCGATATTCAAATCGGTATTCGCTTTCTATATGATCAGAAAGACAATATCACTATTTTCCCGAATATCGACCTGTCTCGATAGTCGTATCTAGATTCAGATCGGTATTTGCCCTTCTAATTGATCAGAAAACTGCCATCAGCATTTTCTCGAATAACGACCTAGCTCGATATTCAGATCGATATTCAAATCGGTATTCGCTTTCTATATGATCATAAATACAACCTAACCATTTTCCCGAATATCGACTTGGCTCGATATTCAGATATATATTCAAATCGGTATTCAGGCTTCTACTTGATCAGAAAGACGCAATCAGCATGTTCCCGTATATCGACCTGGCTCGACATTCAGACCGATATTAAAATCGGTATTCGCTTTCTATATGATCAGAAAGGCTTAACACCATTTTTCTCGAATACCGACCAGGCTCAATATTCAAATCGGTTTTTGGGATTCTATATAATCATAATGGTCAGAAAGACTATATCACTGTTTTCCCCAATATGGACCTAGCTCCATATTCAAATCAATATTCAAATCGGTATTCGAGCTATTATATGATCACAATGAGGAAATAACCATTTTCCCAAATATCGACCTGGCTCCATATTCAAATCGATATTCAAATCGGTATTCATGCTTTTGCGTGAGCAGAATGACGATGAAACTTTTTCCCGAATATCGACCTGGCTCCATACTCAAATCGATATTCAAATCGGTATTCGCTCTTCTACATGGTCAGATAGACGATAGCACCAATTTTTCGATATTCAGATCTATATTCAAATCAGTATTCGCTCTTATACATGATTAGAAAGACGAAATCACAATTTTCCCGAATATCTACCTGGCTTTATATTCAAATCTATATTGAAATCGGTATTAGCGCTTCTACATGATCAGAAAGACGATAGCATGCACCATTTTCCCGAATATCGACCTGGCTCGACATTCAGATCTATAATCATATCGACATTCGTCTTACTAAACAATTAAGGTAACGTATATTTCAATGCGTAACGGAGTTCAAGAATCTGGTGCTGGCTCTATATTCGTTTCAGTTCAAAATGCATATCGGTATTAAATATCGATTACCGAATATCGAACTTCGTGCCAACTTCACATCTGATTTTATTCCCAGAATATGACTTTAGATTTATACACGTCTTAATCAATGTATAATCGGACAGGCACTCGTTGTAACATTCTTCCGAGATATTGGAAACAGCACTTCCAGCATTCAGCTCCACCGGAATCACATTTCCCCTACAACCGGTGTCATCCGACGATTCGTCTAGTTACAGTGTTTGTTTCTCTCTTTTGTAATATGTGCACACCTTTGCAGTTGCCTAACTGTTTGCAAGTAAAGCACTTCGATGTCTTGTAGCGACATGTGCCAGGATTATGATATTCCCTACATGGAAAACAGGGTTTTGACTCTCCCTTGTGCGAATTTTCAGTCAGGTAGTTATTGAGGGACATAATAAAAGTAATAAATATAGTAGTCCTTTTGTACGGAAACTAACAAACACAATAATGCAAACTGTCCAACGAAACATATTTTGGAGGGTTTGTTTTATTTATAAAGCATATAATGAGCATTCGGGCTGTAAATAATTTTAGACGGAAGTGTTAAATGGTCTCCTCTATTCTTTTAATACCATGCACGGTCGTTAGTCGTTAAAGAGAATTAAAGAGAATAATTGTTTAAAGTATAGGTTAGGGTTTTTCCAAATGAAACCGGTCTGTCGCAATGCAGCCGTAAACGCATTTTGAACCTGATACGCAGTATATATGCATTGCCATTATATCACCGTTCTGGTTCTTTTGGGGTTGATTGGGATTGACTCAGCACAAAAGAGTAGTTCCTGGATTTGTTTTGATAGTATACACCTTTGTTCATGTGATGTATACATAATTTTTTAGATTATCCACTGCAGTCTGTGGATAATGCTGACTAATTATTAAAGGAAAACTACTTGTTAAATATGAAAATAAAAAATATTATAACTTTTGAAAGTAACCAATGAAGTATTCGGTCAATTTAAACAGACAATGCCTTCTATGTCGCCCAAGGCCTTCGTAAATCCCTATATCACACGGGATCCCCTTCTATAACCATAACTAATTTAATCCTTAGTGCTTAGGTACATGGGTAGTGGAATGCATATGTGTTTTAAACAGCGGTAGTGGAAAGTGTGTATGTTTCTTACGGCGGTAGTGGATTACATGTATGTTAAGCACAGCGGTAGTGGAATGCATGTGTGTTTAGAACAGCGGTAGTGGAATGCATGTGTCATTAGAGTCGCGGTAATGGAATGAATGTGTGTTTAGAACAGCAGTAGTGGAAAACATGTGTGTTTAGAACCGGTAATGGAATTCATGTGTGTTTAAAATCGGTAGTGGAATGCATGTGTGTTTAGAACCTGTAGTGGAATGCATGTTTGTTTAGAACCGGTATTGGAATGCATGTGTGTTTTGAACCGGTAGTGGGGTGCATGTGTGTTTAAAAACGGTAGTGGATTGAATGTGTGTTTAGAATCCGTAGTGGGATGTATGTGTGTTTAAAAACGATAGTGTGATGCATGTGTTTTTAAAAACGGTAATGGATTACATGTGTGTTTAGAACCGGTAGTGGAATGTTTGTGTGTTTAGAACCGGTAGTGGGTTGCATTTGTGTTTAGACACGGTAGTGGATTGTATGTGTGTTTAGAACCGGTAGTAAGATGCATGTGTGTTTAGAACCGGTAGCGGAATGTATGTGTGTTTAGAACAGGTAGTGGGTTGCATGTGTGTTTAGAAACGGTAGTGGGTTGCATGTGTGTTTAGAATCGATAGTGGGATGCATGGGTGTTTAGAACCGGTATTGGAATGCTTATGTGTTTTGAACCGGTAGTGGGATGCATGTGTGTTTAAAAACTCGTAGTGGATTGCATGTGTGTTTAGAACCGATAGTGGGATACATGCATGTGTAGAACCGGTCGTGGGTTGCATGTGTGTTTAGAAACGGTAGTTGGATGCATGTGTGTTTAGAACCGGCAGTGGAATACATGTGTGTTTAGAATCGGTAGTTTATATATCACACGGGATCCCCTTCTATAACTAATTTAATCCTTATTGCTTAGGTACAGGGGTAGTGGAATGCATGTGTGTTTTAAACAGCGGTAGTGGAAAGTGTGTATGTTTCTTACGGCGGTAGTGGATTACATGTGCGTTAAGCACAGCGGTAGTGGAATACATGTGTGTTTAGAACAGCGGTAGTGGAATGCATGTGTCATTAGAACCGCGGTAATGGAATGAATGTGTGTTTAGAACAGCAGTGACATGTGAGAGAAAGTCAAACTTGCTAATTTTGAGCAATATCTGCTTTATAATTGAATTTAACCTCAAAATATGACCTATGGATTGTGACCCTGTCTGTCCCTCTGGCGTTAGCATCTGGTTAACCGTTGCTTTTTTTGGCACTAGAAGGCCTTTGATCATATAGCTTGACCTAGGTCAGGGTGATCAATTTCTTTTCCAGTTAAATAGGTCAACTTGAATGACTGATTAACATTACTGCCCATGTGTGTGTGAGAGAGTTCATCCTACAAATGTAGCACATGCACTTGAATATCACTCACGCATGTAGCACGGACATGCTTGTGTAGCACCCGCAGTGAGTGCTACATATGTTCTCACCATTTATTCAACACATCTGCAGAGATTCAAAGAGCTTACAACCCCATGTGTCTTCTGTTTTGTTAGAGTGGCCTTTGGCACACCAATACGTTTTTGTAACTCAAAAGCCAAAACAAATACCTACGCTGTTCAACAGTGCTACATAGAAGTGTGTGTTTGAACACACATGCATGCAGATCGCCTGTTATGTATCACATTGTAAACATCGTTTTATCAACATTTCAATGTATGCAGAATGAAGGTACAAGTACATACGTATCATTAATTTGTGTCAGTGTTTACCTGTTTGTCAAACTGTTATGTTACGACCATTTTTGTAATACACACTGTGCTACATTGTAATGTAGAATACAACAAAAGAGTGCTACAAATTGAGGTTGATTTGAAGCACAAAGAGCTACATTGTTCAGTGATAAACGACTCACTGTGTGTTTCTAAATATCGAGTGTATCGGAGTGTATTAATTGCAGTCAATATATAAAGGGTGGTTACTGTCGCTACACTTTCACGAAAGTCATTAAAGCGCCTTATTTATAGCCGTTCTACATAGACTGTCTTAAAACAAGGTGCTACATTTTACGGTCAAACACGTATGTGTGCGTGTGCGTGTGCGAATTCGGAATAATATGCACAATGCCATTTTCAAACAGGTTGCTATTGCATTTATAGTTAATACGTTTGTCTCGAAATATATTACTGAATTGCAGTAAGAACTACTAAAACTTTAGCCCATTTTGTTTTATGCGGTTCCGTCGTCTGCTGCATAAACGTTTGTGTCTTGGTCATATTACCATGTATACCATTTGTAAATGGCCAAAGGCAAGATGACGAATATTAGCGAATATAAACTTGAGAAACTTGTCAAATTATGCACCTATGATTAAATAGTATGTAGATATACATTTAAGGCTCTTTTGAAACTGTGCCAATTCAAGCTGACTACTCAATTTAATCTTGATTTACACTGTTCAGGAATGTGAACGTATACTTTTCGTTCAAATGGGCTTAAATGCGGAAGACAATCTGTATTACTCGGGTCTTAAAATATATCATTTACGATATGTCAGTGCTTTGTACAAATATAAATATAAAAGCATAGTGTTTACACCAAATGAAGGATTTGAAGGACGTTCGGAAATCGGTGGGCTGACAAGATGTACCATCTTTTAACCTCCAGTTGTAAAATGTTTTCACTTAACCCTATCCCTTCTATCGATTCGATAGCATACTGATTAAGATATTCGATTCGGAAGGGGCAGGTCGAAGGTTCGAAACCAAGGAGTGACAGTGGGGTCCGTTCTGGAAGGATCGGTTGGGTAGCCGCCGGCTAGTTACATACTGGTACCAAAAGCCTTTCTGCGCGGTGCCTGGTCAAATGAAGACTCGGGTAATTAAAAACGTTCAGGACAAAGGTGTCTCATAAGTCAGAAATTACTTGACCTTTCAATAGTGGTGACACTGTAAAAAAAACTCTAACTTTACTTTAAGAAGTATTATGACGCCTCTGCAACAGAAGATATTTGAAAACATTGTGACAAAAGGATAAATTGGTCAAGATGAATAATTTGGTCTTTTGCCACTATTTTTTCAATTATATTCAATTGGGGAATGTCTTTGTTTTTGTTTTAATTATAAACATTTTCCATTTTTTTGGGCTAGTATGTTTTCAAACTCGTCTGCTGTTGATGAGTTGTATGTCGGAAAGAGTCAAAATACTTTTGACTGTAAAAATTTACACAAAACCTTCAAAACATATCGCAATAGTTTTGTTCAAGCAGGCTTTTCCAGTAATTTCGTGATTGATTGCTGACTTGTTCACATTTAGTATGATGATGTTTATCCCTTTTATTCTGAATTTACAAACGTTTTAAACGTCTGAAATATCTTAATGATAAATTCGAGGGAATGTAGTCGAAAAGAAACACGTTTCATACGTTTGGAGAAAACACTTTTGCAAATGGAGGAAATGTTCAATCCAAGCAATATCTCCTCTCTCCCCAATTTCCAAATGTTTCCCGAACTTAAAAAGTCGTCTGCTGCAGACACGCTTTAGGGTCGAATCAGCCCTATGTAATAAATAAGACGAGAATTATGTACATATTTACCTAGAAACAAATGAATACCGTTTAAAAAGAACGACTTGCTTCTAAGAAAAAAGAATATGTGTGTATGTCATTTGACATTTGTCATTCTCATGTTTCGGAATGTTTCGACTATATCTCGTTTCAATGAACCTACCTTAAATAAACGGTTTCTACGAAAAGAACTGCAGCTTATAAGAATAATGATACAGGTGTAATACGCCCCCAAAGCAAACCCAGCGAAATTACCTCGGTGCTCAACAAAGGTGCACGGTATGTATGGTCAAGCCGTTCATATTTCAGTGTCATTCTCTTCATTCGGATACGACCTTTTTTTCAATTTAGGTTTTCTATGAAAACAACTACAGTTATTACGAATAATGATAAAGGTTTAACACGCACAATTATTACCACCTTAAAAACACTCCGACGGGCCCTCCTAACGAAACCACATCAATCCTCAACAAAGGTTCAGATCAGCCTGTGTAGACGCACACTTCGATCAGACAGTTTACGTTCAAAACAGACAATCGGCGGACTTTACGCTAACTGTATAAGATGTTTCTAAGGTTGATCCTGATTACCGAAGTTACCGAAAGTCACAGTTATAATTATAATTTATGACAGATTTTCTCGTGCCTAGGCACACGCAGTCTATTTCTACTTTATTATGAACCGCGTCAGGCGACTTGGGGCCTTATTGACATTCCGACGTGGAATCCTTTTAGGTCACATTGGCGTACAGCTAGTGGGTCGAGGCTTCTAGGATGTTTTTATCAAAAGTTACATTAATTAAATATTTGGCATAATTTGAAGCCTCTAAAGCAAACGACTTTTAAAAACTTTTTGACAAAATGAGAAATTAATATTTGCCACAATGATTTCAACTGCATTCTAAAACTAAACATTTATAGAAAGAATTTCCAATTTGTTACACATATTTTCAAAGTCTTCAGCTAGATATTTGTTGTATGTGGGAAAGGTTGTATGTATTTATACCATTTCGACCAACAGTGAAGTCATTGGTGAGACTGTGCACTAAGAGCCAAAATCGCTAGACACGGCTCATGTTTTATGTCGTCCGTATTACATAGATGAAATTACATAGAGATTGGGTTACAGGATGTGTTTTTGTCCTTGTCAGGCAGGTGCTGTTTGTCCCTTTCCATTTCACTGTCCACAGCTGACGTGTCTACAGCAGATGGGTTTGAAAAATGTCTGTAAATAAAACATTGTTACCTAATCAAGTTGAAATATTGTAGGAAAAGGAGAACTTGCTCGTTTTGAGCAATTTCATCTCATGTCACGTTGTTTTCAATTGTCGTCTGCTGCAAATGCGTCAGAAAGCGTTTGTATGTGGAAAAGGGTTAAAGCCGTGATAATGTTCTAGTAATGGTCAATTTCTTAGTATGCTGGTATGTGTCACTTCGGATCCGTTTCCTGGACATGATTATGTTTAATTTCTCTTTTGTTCCAACATGTTTCAAAAGTCATCTGATACCTGAACAACGTCTGCATGTATGACAGCAAGACCCATATAATATAGAAGACATTACATAGAGACAGGGTTATATGATGTATCCTTGACAGACTGGTGTTATTTTACCCTTTCCCAAACACAAAACATCTGCAGCAGATGACTATGCAATCATCTAGGCAAAAATATTGGCAATCTGTCGATATCATAGTATAATTGTTGAATAGAGTTAAAACAATATGACATTGGAAGATATAGCTCATCTCTAGATTTCTTCTCTTCCCACAATGTTTTCAAAATCTTCTGAAGCGTTAACCCTTGCCTTTATATAGTCGGCAATTGCCGTGTCTACAGCAGACTGTATTATAAAAACTGTGTAGGGGAAACATGAGATTTGCTCTAGATGAACAAGTTCTCCTTAATCCACGCTGATTTCACGTCTGTATAAAAACTCGTCTTCAATGCGTCCAGATAATAGCATTCAGTCTTGCCTTATATGTTTATAAGGAATCCGCCGTGGCCGACTGGTTGAGTGTCGTGGAGCGTTGGAGTGCCTTCGTGCAAGGCACATTTCCAAGCCTAGTACTTGTGTGTTTGCCCAGGGATCATGAACATGTGAACTGTCGCCGCGATAAAGCTGGAATAATGTTGAAAACGGCATATAAACCAAATAAAACGACGGTTTCGAGTCTATATAAAAACATGTCATCAATGCATCCGGATAATTACATTCAGTTTTTCGTAAGGTGTGTATTAAGTTACTAAACATTATAATATCATGTTTGTCAATCTGAATTTAATCCGTGAAATGATATATGGAGAACGTAATTAACATTTCCAGAGTCCGTTTTCTTAAATTAGAGTTATACTTTTGATACATAAAAAATGCTATTCTCCGATAGTGAACATGGAATAGGAGCTGACAGAGTGGTGGACATTAATACGCTGATATGAATCACTCTCGGGCCCCCTCCCTAGTCTAGATTATGTAAAATATTTCTCTTTTGTCTACCTGTATCAAATGTCGTCTGCTGCAGATGCCAAAAATATATCCTCTGGCTGTTTTCTCGTTAAGCAAGTACCACGTACAGGTTTTTAGGCGAGAGTATGGAACGCCTTTACTGTCTTAGTATGTTGTATTGTATTATATGCAGTACATTTTTACGTATATGAGGTATATATCTCATTTGACGTGGTACATTATTCATGATATGCAGTGCCTTTTTTATTATGTGTGGTGATTATTGAATAATATGCAGTGGAAAATAGTGTTTAAACAGTAGAATAACCATTATACGTTGTACAAACAACGTCATGTGCAATACAAATTATATACTATGCAGTACAAATGACATTATATGTGGTGTATTTGTTTGTGTATGCAGTAGTTTTACATGTATACGTTGTATGTTGGTCAATATATGCAATGTATGTTTTAATATATGAAGTGCCTGCACATATCTTTATACCTGGTGAATTATTATGTATGTGTTCATAAAAGATCATAGTAGGCAATGCATTTGGCAATATGTTCGGTCCATACTAATGTATACATGGTATAAACAGTTTTATATGCGGTACATTTTTCATTAGGATGATCATACTTTCCGGCATTCTCCGTAATTATTTATCCGGAAAATACCGAGTTAGACAGATAGATATTTTAAAACATTTACACCGTTTACTAAATTTTAAGAAAAGCGCTTGAATAATCTATAAATAGATGTATACACACAATGTCGTCGTCTGCATTGAAATCCGCTCTAGACGAGATTGGTCTGTTCATTCGACATGATTTGCAGTCTGATCAAAATCTAAAATCTAAAGTTTGAATATTACTAGTCCAATAATATATGACCTCTCACAAGCTCGAATGCTTATGTTATATGAGTAGATTATTACATGTACTTACATATGCTTATTAGAAGCTTCAGTCAACTTGTGACGATTATGATAAGCAGAGCAAATATGCAGGCTGATTTGAACCTACACTGTTCAGAAAAAACCAAAGTTATGTCTTTTCCCAAAGACAAAATCAAATATATCATGTAAATCACATTTCAAGTTATTTCTCTTGTTTCCAGAAGCTGCTGAGGAATTTAAAGTTGTTTTTATGAGGAAACGTTACCATAAAGTGGTAACCTAAACACATTTTTAAATCTTTTCCGTAATACAAAACAAGTATGCATCAGATGACTTTAAGGCAAAACTATAGAAAATCTTAATAAATGAAAGTATAATTATTGAAGAGAGGTTGGTTGAACGCATCGTGACAAATGGGGAAATTTCTCAAGATGAGCAATTTATCCTTTGATCATAATGATTTCAAGAGTTGTCTGCTTCGGGAATTAGAGATTGTCTGCATAGACGACATTCTGCATCTCGTCTATTTAGAAAATGTGTACACTTTTCATACAGATTGTTCCAGAAGGCATTTTTAAAATGGATTAGACGGTGTTAATGTTCAAACTTATCTGTCATGCTCGGTAATTTCCGGAAATCATTCCGGAGAATGCCGGAAAGTATGATCATCCCCAAGGTTAATGCACCGCGTATAAAGTTTAAACCACCGCATATTATCAAAGTACCACCACACGTATTGAAGAATAGACTGCATATAATGTTGTTTGTATTGCATATGACGTTGTTGCACACTATATAATGGTTATTCTACTGTATCTTCATACTTATGCACTTCATATTATTAAATAACCACTATATATTATATAAAATGCACTGCATATCATGCAAAATGTACCACGTCAAATGAAATATGTACCTCGTATACATGAAAATGTACTGCGTATAATACAATACAACATAGTAAGACAGTAAAGGCGTTCCATACGAGAGTGTATTTACGAATTATATGAAAGCTGCTAAACGAAAATACATTGTATTATAATATTTGTGGGAAATCGTATCACCAACCACTGGTCCATGGGACGTCATTCTGCATTTAATTTACCCTTTCCCACATACAGACGCTTTCTGGCGCCTCTGAAGCAGACGATTTTTAAAAGTGTTGTGGTAAATGGAGAAACTGCTGAAACCGAGCATTTTCTGTCCCAATGTTTTAAACTCTATTCAATAATCGAGATCCGAGTGATTTACTTGTCCTCAAATCAAGAGGTTTTAAGTTTGAATCCATGATCTACTTGAACTAACTCCATTCAATATAGCGATTGGAAAACAATTTGCTGATCAGTATCAAATTCTTTTCCCATTTATCTGCAATGGTAACCCCCTTCCCAAATGTTACAAAATTGCAGCAGACGACTTTGAATCCAAGTTGTCACTATATGAAAACCTATATAAATAAAACTCCTTTAACTACATAGAGTTGAAAACATTGTTGCAAGTACGCCACCATGCTTCCAAAGGTCGTTTGCTTCATATGCGTCTTCAGGTGGGAAAGGAATAAAGCAAAACACATAATATTGCGCCACACCATCTGATCAAAGTCTATATAAGCTTAATGCTTTCTGCACAATCCTTTTTACAGTCGATATGATATGTATATATGTTAATACGACTGTATAAAATATTGTTTAAACCAAGATTAGATACATATACTTATTTGTCCTCTAGTCAAGATGATAAGCTTACAACTTTCAAACGCATTTATTGTATTAAGCAGTTGTCCTCACTCAGATAGAAAACTATTGAGTGTGATTTATATGTCTTCCCAAAGATGCAATACATAGACAAAATATGCATTCTCCTCGCTCAGATGGAAAACTATAAGTGTGTGTTTTTTGTATTCCTAAAGATGCTATACATAGACAAAATAGACACGGACCTCGACCAGATGGAAAACACTGAGTGTGTGTTTTATGCGTCTTCCTAAAGATGCTATACATAGACAAAATAGACACTTACCTCACTCAGATGGTATAATTTGAAAGTTCTCTGACTGAATGGCAGTATAGACCAAATTTCATTAAGGAGTTTTAAAGAAACGGTTTGGATGACATAGATTCTACCTGTGAGGCTCATAATAAGGCCTACAGAGGAGCAATCTGTGAAATTTCTGAAAGCCTTAACGCTTTCCTTCTTGTTGGTCCTCTAAGTGCAGAACACTGTCAACGTCCTATACAGCAATACACGCGCCGGTAAACAACCGGAAAAAGGGGAAATTCCCCGGTTCGCGATCATCATATTTGTTCATTCTTGGCTTTATATATATCCTATTTTTCTTATTCCCGTTCAAATCTGAGCAATTCCCCATTTATACGGTAATTTTCTTACGGATAATTTCCGTACGACTTCCGGTAGAAAAAATGGCGGTTTGCGGCAACTTCAATCCTGTCATTCGTTTTAATAAAGGTAAATATCTATTTCAATTTCAAGTTTTATTGGTTTAAAGTTACATTTTTATATGCATTTGTATAGTTTCCAGTTGTCAAATCTTTGACTGATTGAGTCATGCAGAAAAGGCTTCATCTCTGTATAAAAGTCCTCGTATAAGAGGTAATACCTACTATGTGTCAGTTGACAAATACATGTTCTAGTTTATGGTCGCCCCTTGATCTAAATTGAAGCAAAGAAGAATGACAATGACAACATCACACCCAGTCCAAATTTTCAAAAAACACCGAGGTCGTGATCTGAAAGTCTATTTATATATATTTCTAGATATTTAAATATACATTCTATTCTTCCATAGATCTGAGGTTCCTCTGATGCTGGATAGAGATTTTTGCACTGTCATCCGTTAACTCAATCTTAATGAGCCTTAAAACAGCATATGTACTTACAGTAAGTTCTGAATACAACTCATTCAGGTTTTCCCATGTAATTCCGTCCCACAACAAAGAGTAGGAACGTAAACCATTTGAGAGTTGGCCCACTTCAAACGCAGGTTTATAAAGCAGATTAAGATGTGCAAGCTCTAAAAGTAATGACGATATGTTTGTAAATGTAAGAAAACGCCTGGAGTCGTGAGCACTAAGACATCTCAATAAAGGTGCAACTTTTACAACTTTCACATGAAAAGAGGTCGTGACCACTAGCAATGTCTTGATGAAGGTAGGCCTAGAGGTCATACAATTGAATCTTATGTTGCATACAAATCAGTCAAACGCAAAGTTCGTAATTGGAATCGATTACGTTCCTTTCAGTATTTAAATAAGACTAACGAAGACATTGATAATGCATGCAATGTAGACAGCGCTACATTTTGGCGTCTTTTTAACTCTAAGCGCAATGTAAAATCTTCGTCGGTCTATAATGAAATGAAATTTAATGATTCAGTATTAAGGGACTCCAAATAAATTGCGGTTGCATGGGGTATTATTTTACTTCACTTTACTCAGACACTGAATGTGATTCATATGATAATGAGCATTACCATAGAGTGTGCAACAAACCCTCGAATTTAAAGGTAAAGGTAACCCTTTAATTAATACAAATGATGAGATTTCGTTAAATGAGATTTTGGCAGCGATTAATGTGTTGCAAAAAGGTAACATATGTGGTCTAGACAACGTTTATAATGAACACATTATATACGGTAGTACAATGTTACATCACTACTTAACGCTGTTGTTTATTTTAATGTATTGGTTCTTCTATATACCTGTAAGTTTAAATTACGGTACAGACATTACATTGCACAAAGGTAATGAAAATCGTAAACGTATACCAAAAAGCTATCGTGCCATTACATTATCTTTTTCAATCTTAAAACTTCATGAAAGGATTTTGTTAAAGAGATTGCAAAACTATATTACTAAGCCTCTCTCCATCCATTACGAGGTATATTTCAGAAAGAAATGGGCAGTATGAAGAAGACGTAACTTATAGTTAAAGAGAGCATTCATTGTTGTCGTGAAAAGAACAGTAAACTTTAGATGCTCGTCAAGCTTTTGACATAGTTTGGCATGATGGGCTGATATATAATTTAAATCGATTAGGTGTTAACATTACTCTACTTAAAACTGTTAACCTTATGTACTATAAGACGGAATGTTTGAAATGCAGAAGTTCAAACATACAGTCAAATCTTACGTTTCACGTAATATTGGACTGTCATGGACAGTTATTTTTCATGTGTGAGGTTGATGTGAATGTTATTATATGGACGTCTCGGAGACTTGTTTCTTTATACAGATGTGAACAATCATGGATTAAGGAGAACTTGTTCATCTAGAGCAATATCTTATGTTTTCTCCACACTGGTGTTATGATACCACCTGTTGTAGACGCGCCAATCGTCGACTATTTAAAGGCAAGGGTTAACCCATTCCCACAGACACCTCTGCAGCAGACGATTTTTAACAATATTGTGACAAAAGGAGAAATTGCTCGAGATAATCAATATATCCCGTTGTCACAATGTTTTAACTCTATTCAACACTTTTAAAATCATATATACAGAGTCCAAGATGTTTACGTAGTCGTCTGCTGCAGATTTGTTGTGTGTGGGAAGGGATCAAATAACAAACGTCAGTCATAGATGCATCATGTAAACAAGTCTCTATGTAATTTCGTCTATCTTATATGGCTCTTGCTTTTTTAATGCAGACGTAGTTCAGTTATCTGAAACATATTGGAACAAAAATAAATTGAACATAATCATGACCAAGAAACGAACCCGAGAGTGACACATATCGTCTTTACTAGAACATACTCACGGGATCACGGTTCCTTTCCCACATACAGACCATTTCTGACGCCTTTGCAGCAGACAACTTTTGAAAACAATGTGACGAAAGATCAGAATGCTCAAAACGAGTAATTCTCCTTTTGCCACAATATTTCAACTTGATTATGTAACATTTACAGACATTTTCCCATCCGTCTGCTGAAGACATGTCAGTCGTGGAAAGTATAATGGAAAGGGAAAAACAACATCCGCCTGCCAAGGACAAAAACACATTATGTAACCCAATATCATTGAAATTTCATCTATCTAATATGACCGACTTTTGTCTCTTTATGCATCTGCACAGTTTTACCAGTGACTTCACTTTTGACCATTATGTTATATAGACATTAAACCTTTCCCACACACAACGAATCTGGAGCTGACGACTTCGAAATCATGTGGTTAACACATTGGAAAATCTCTTTCTATAAACGTTTAGTTTTAGAATACAGTTGGAAACTTTGTGGCAAATAGTGAGCAATTTCTCCTTTTGGCAAAAAGTTGTCAAAAGTCGTTTGCTGCAGATGCTTCAGATTATGCGAAATAGTTAATTAATGTATCTTTTGATAAAAAACTATACCAACTACCTGAACGCCAATGTAATCTTAAATGATTCCGTCGGAGTGTCAATAAGGCCCTAAGTCGCCATGAGAAAATATGTAATACATTATAATTACAAGAGAAAGTTGATGCAAGGCATCAATGTCCCCGGATTTGACTGCATTGATTTATTATTTAACACACATGTATTCTTGACTTTCATTAGTCTAAACATACCCATAATGTTTTCATTTAGGACTAATTCCAGGATTTTTGAAATTTCACATACAAATTTCAAGATTTCTTTTGGTCATGATTTTTGATTTTTTTGTAGTTGCCAATAAAACCACAACAAATACAGTTTGAGATTTAAATCTACATGCAATAAAAGGCTATTTAACCCTTTCCATGTCTGTTTGAATCAACAATGAAAACCTTTATACGTTTAAAACATTGAGAAAACGGTTAAATCTCTAAAGACATGAACTTCCTCCTTTTTAATAATAATTAAAATAAGTATTTCACAGATGTAAAAAGTTATCCTCACATGTTTAAGAAGTAGACCACTCTTGAAACAACATATCGGCTAAAAAATGTATTTAAATCATTGATGCATACAATATATGTATGGCGCAAGAGAAATGCCAGTTGCGAGTCCCATTACTATTTAAAAGGTGGCAAGTATGAAATTAATTGGGGTGCAAAAGACCAGTCTGCAGCAAGCCTAGCAGGGACTCTTTTCTCTTCGTAAATAAGACATAAATGCGAGTCAAAAGAAAGAAACTGCAAATACTTAAAATATCAGATTATTTATTTCATTTTAGATGCGTCATAACTAAGTTGTTTTAAACAAACACAAGTGTAATATGTTCAAGGCGTTTAAATTTGTTTTTTTCTAATAACATCTCTCCTCCCATGTCATTTCCGAAAAGCTATTAAAAATATAAGTCGCGGACTTCTGCCCGGCGACTAATAACCGTGACGTTCGTTAATCAGGATTAACCTTGGAAACATCTTGTAAATTGAGTGTTAAGTCCGTCGATTTTCTGTTTCGAACCTGAACTGTCTGATCGAAAGGTTCGTACACAGGCTAATCTGAACCTTTGTTGAGGATCGATGTGTTTTCATTAAGAGGGAGTATTTTTACGCTGTTGTTCAATGTATGCATTTAAAAGAAAAATGCGTATTAAACCATTGTCATTATGCGTATCAACTGTAGTTTTTTTCGTAGAAAACGTTAGTTTAGGGTAGGGTTATTGAAAATTGCAATAACTTGTTAACCACTGTGGTGTTTTTGTTGGGATTGCTCTGTGGGCGTATTAAACCTGTATCATTATACGTAGTAACTGTAGTTGTTTTCGTAGAAAATATATATTTAGGTTTGGTTAATTGAAAAGAAAACTAGTCGTTTCCGAAACATAAGAATACAAATATGAAATGAGATACCTAGATATTTTCTTTTTTCTTAGAAGCAAGTTGTTATTTTTATACGGTATTCATTGTTTTCTAGGTAAATGTGTTCGTACTTCTCGTCTTACTTATTACATATACAGACGCAATTTACCGCTTCGGCAGTAGACGACTTTAGGAAACATTGTGACAAAATGGGAAAATGCTGATAAAAATTAATTTCTTCATTTGCCACAATGTTTTCTGCCCTTTTAATTAATTAACTTTCATTAATATAGGAGATTTTTCATATTTTAGAGTGGATGTTTTTCAAAATTGTCTGCTTAAGATGTATTTTATGATGGAAAGTGAAGATACAACAAAGCTTAATCGTTTTGTATTAAATACCGAAAAACACTTTGGCATCACATCTTCTTCGTCCGTCCGTCACGATCTCTCCTGTGCATAAAGCAGAGCAACAATAAGATATCACTTCGTCTGTATTTGGTTGTCCGTCCGTTATGCGCTCGTCTGTCCATAAGGCAAGACAATAGCATATCACTTCATCGTTGTATGTGCGTCCGTCACGCTTTCGCCTGTCCAGAAGGCAACGCAACAATAATATATCACTCAAATACCCGCCATTCTCTCGTTTGTCAATAAGACCACGCATTACTAAGATATCACTTCACCTCTGTCCGTCCGTACGTCACGCACTCGACTATTCATAAGGCAAGGCAACAAACAGATGTCACTCGACTATTGGCTGTCAGTCCGTCCATCACACTCTCGTTCGTCATTAAGACAAGGCAATACTAAGGTATCACTTTACTTTTGTTTGTTCGTCCGTCACGCTTTCGGATGCACATAAAGCAATGCAACACTAAGAAATAGCTTCTCCATTGTTTGTCCGTTCGTACGTCACGCTCTCGACTGTCCAAAAGCCAAAGCATCAATAAAATATTACTACACATTTTTATATCCGTCCGTCACTCTTAAGGATCTAACCCGCATGGGCATGTGCTTAACTCTGCAGGGTATACACAATTTTAGATTTCAATACTTTTTTTAGTACAATCATTTCAAAATACGTTTGCTGCGGAGTCGTCAGAAAGCGAGTGTAATTGGGAAAGGGTTAACAACTTTACACCTGAATAAGAATTAAGGAAAATAACTATCTTAACCGACTCTATATGCCCCCAAAATGATCACGTCGAGGGTATGGGAAGCTAGGAAAAGTTCATCTGCAATTTGGACGTTTGGGTCACTGAGGTTGGCGTACTATCTACGAGCTTCTGTCTCCCATAAACGTCCGTTTGTTTGTGCTGAAATTCATGTGTATTGTTGGAAATCAATTTTACTACTTTGAGGTCGTCTCAAGTATGCTTCTTAAATAAATGTTAACTATAACTTGCACGTGCCTTTCGTCCAGTTACCTTCCTAATATTTCTAGTTTTGTCATCTACCTTCTTTTCCCCGGATTTATTAACTACAAACTTGGTCTATAGATAGTTTATGATCTGCCGGCGTGCATTTGAGAATAAACATGGCCATGGCTCCTATTTGTGCAGTTTTCTACCAATTTGATCATTTTGTTACCACCACATGTTTATCAATGTATTACACTCATGTGTGTAGGTAAATGCAGATGTACTGTGCTATTGAACTATACTTCTAGCATGAGTATGTTATCCCCTTTTGTGGATTTGCTTTGTCAGGCTATTTTCTCACTTATTTTCCAACTTCCTGCATGCAAAACATTCGATGATCTTTCTTTCCATCATTTACTTTCAAACAGGTGTAACTTTCCCATGCATAAGGACGATCATCAGCGAATGCTATTAAGTCACGTCAGATGGGTCGAATTACATGTATGTGTAGCTAAGGAGTTTGGTGAGCAGCAGACGACTTTGAAAACATATTTAGCAAACAAAAATTGAAAATATATGCAATTGTAAATATTTTTCAAAAAAGCTGCGAAGCATATCGCGAGATTTGTATCAAGCAGCTTTTCCAGTTATTTCGAGCTTGATTGCTGACTTGTTCAAATTTAGTATGATGATTTTTCTCCTTTTTATTCTGATTTTACAACGTTTGACACGTCTGAATCAGATTAGTGATCAATTATAGGAAATCTAGTCGAAAAGAAACACGTTTCATAAGTTTGGAGAAAACGCTTTTGCAAATGGTGTAAATGTTCAACATATGTTTCCCGAACTTAAAAAGTCGTCTGCTGCAGAAACGCTTGAAGTCAAATCAGCCCTATGTAATAAGTAAGACGAGAAGTACTTACATATTTACCTAGAAACAAATGAATACTGTATAAAAAGAACGCCTTGCTTCTAAGAAAAAGGTAAATATCTGGTTATGTCATTTCATATTTGTAAGAATTCGAAAACAAATCTTTTCCATGAACCTACCTTAAAAATACCTTTTCTACGAAAAGAACTACAGTAAATACGAATTGTGTTAATATTATTTTAAAGTGCATATGTAGCACTACAGCGTAAAAATACTCCCTCCTAACGAAAACACATCGATCCTCAACAAAGGATCAGATCAGCCTGTGAAGACGCACAATTTGATCAAACAGTTCACGTTCGAAACAGACAATCGACGGAATCGCTCAATTTACAAGATGTTTCCAAGGTTGATCCTGATTACCAAACGTACCGAGGGTCAGAGTTATAATTATACTTTATAACAGATTATCTCGTGCCTAGTCACACGCAGTCTATTTTTACTTTTATACGAACCGAGTCAGGCCACTTGGGTCCTTATTGACACTCCGACGTTGAATCATTTAAGATCCCATTGGCGTAAAGCTAGGGGGTCTAGGCTTCTAGTTTGTTTGTCAAAAGATATATTAATTAACTCTTTCGCGTAATCTGAAGACTCTGTAGCAAATGACTTTTGAAAACTTTTTGACAAAAGGAGAAATTGCTCACTGTTTGATGTGCGTGAAGTTAGCCGGAGTAGCCGGAACAGCCGGAATAGCCGGAACTCCGGCTACTCCGGCTGTATCAACCAGCCGGAACAGCCGGAGTTCCGGCTACTCCGGTTGCATTAACCAGCCGGAATAGCCGGAGTTCCGGCTACTCCGGCTGTATAAACCGGCCGGATAAGCTGTATTTCCTATTACTTCGACTGTACTTACCAGCCGAATATCATCATTCCGGCTACTCCGGCTGTATTAACCAGCCGGAACTCAGGCTTCTCCGGCTATATAAACCAGCAAAAAAAGCTGGAACTCCATCTACACCGACTGTATTTACCAGCCGGTAAAGTCGGAACTCCAGCTACGTCGGCTGTATTAACCAGTCGGAACAGCCGGAACTCCGATAACTTCGACTGTATTAACCAGCCGGAACAGGCGGAACTTCGACTGTATTAACCAGCCGGAACAAGCGTAACTCCGGCTGTATAAACCAGCCGGAACAGGCGGAACTCCGGATGTATAAACCAGCCGGATTAAGCGGAATTCCGGCTGTATAAACCAGCCGGAACAGGCTGAACTCCGGCTGTATCAACCAGCCGGAACAGGCGGAACTCCGGCTGTTTAAACCAGCCGGAACAGTCGGAACTACGGCTGTATAAACCAGCCGGAACAGGCGGAACTACGGCTGTATAAACCAGCCGGAACAGGCGGAACTCCGGCTGTATAAACCAGCCGGAACAGGTGGAACAGATGGAACTCCCTTTACACCGACCGTATTAACAAACCGCAACTCCAGCTGCGTCGGCTTTATAAACCAGCCGAAACAGAGGGAATTCCAGTAACACAAGCTGTATTAACCAGCCGAAACAAGCGAAACTCCGACAACTCCGACTGAATTAACCATGCATGCTTCAATCCACCGTCCAATCCATCTTTCTCGAGCAATAGGCACGCCAAAACGAGGGTGGGAGCCACTCTGTCGGCCCAACTCCGGCTGGGTTTTGCAGCCAGCTGCGATAAATCCGGGTGGAATCCGCCTAGCGTGTCTGGAAGCCAGAATGTGTCACTTTCACCTGACATATGCCAGGATGCCAGTTAAACTCTCTGATATCGAGCAATATACAGCCGGAGTTGGGCTGTAAACTTGGCCAAAATGCCAACTTCATCTGAACATGGTAGCCAGCTGCGATAAATCAGGGTGGAATCCGGCTAGTGCGACTCGGAGCCAGACTGAGGTGCTTTCACCTGGCATGCTTCAATCCACCGTCCAATCCATCTATCTCGAACAATAGGCACGCCAAAACGACGGTGAGACCACTCTGTCGGCCAAACTTCGGCTGGGTTTTGAAGCCGGCTGCGATACATCCGGGTGGAATCCGGCTAGCGTGTCTGGGAGCCAGAGTGTGTCACTTTCATTTGACATATATGTCAGGATGCCAGTTAAACTCTCTAATTTCCAGCCGGAGTTAGCCGGAGTTGGGCTGCCAAAACGCCAACTTCATGTGAACATTGCATCCAGCTGCGATAAATCCGAGCGGAATCCGGCTAGTGCAACTCGGAGCCAGAGTGAGGCACTTTCACTTGACATCACGATGCCAGTTAAGCTTTCTAATTCGAACAGGACGGGTGCAAAGTCGGGAATATGTCGGGAAATACCAACTCCGGCTGGGTTTTGCAGCCGGCTGCGATACATCCGGGTGGAATCCGGTTAGCGTTTCTGGGAGCCAGAGTGTGTCACTTTCACCTGACATATATATCAGGATGCCAGTTAAACTCTCTAATATCCAGCAATTTCCAGCCGGAGTTAGCCGGAGTTGGGCTGCCAAAACGCCAACTTCATGTGAACATTACAGCCGGCTGAGATGAATCCGGGCGGAATCCGGCTAGTGCAACTCGGAGCCAGAGTGAGGCACTTTCACGTGACACTTGTCACGATACCAGTTAAGCTCTTAAATTCGAACAGGACGGGTGCAAATTCGGGAATATGTCGGGAAATCCCAAATCCGGCTGTGCATGGCAGCCGGCTGACGGAACTTGGCGAAACCGGATGTCATGCAACAGGAAGTCAGTTTGAGGCGCTTTCACCTGGCATGCTTTAATCCACCGTCCAATCCATTTATCTCGAGCAATAGGCACGCCAAAACGAGGGTGGGAGCCACTCTGTCGGCCCAACTCCGGCTGGGTTTTGCAGCCAGCTGCGATAAATCCGGGTGGAATCCGCCTAGCGTGTCTGGAAGCCAGAGTGTGTCACTTTCACCTGACATATGCCAGGATGCCAGTTAAACTCTCTGATATCGAGCAATATACAGCCGGAGTTGGGCTGTAGACTTGGCCAAACTGCCAAATTCATCTGAACATGGCAGCCAGCTGCGATAAATCCGGGCGGAATCCGGCTAGTGCAACTCGGAGCCAGAGTGAGGCACTTTCACGTGACACTTGTCACGATACCAGTTAAGCTCTTAAATTCGAACAGGACGGGTGCAAATTCGGGAATATGACGGGAAATCCCAAATCCGGCTGTGCATGGCAGCCGGCTGACGGAACTTGGCGAAACCGGATGTCATGCAACAGGAAGTCAGTTTGAGGCGCTTTCACCTGGCATGCTTCAATCTAGGCACGCCAGAACGAGGGTGGGAGCCACTCTGTCGGCCCAACTCCGGCTGGGTTTTGCAGCCAGCGGCGATAAATCTGGGTGGAATCCGCCTAGCGTGTCTGGAAACCAGAATGTGTCACTTTCACCTGACATATGCCAGGATGCCAGTTAAACTCTCTAATATCGAGCAATATACAGCCGGAGTTGGGCTGTAGACTTGGCCAAACTGCCAACTTCATCTGAACATGGCAGCCAGCTGCGATAAATCCGCGTAGAATCCGGCTAGTGCGACTCGGAACCAGAGTGAGAGGCTTTCACCTGGCATGCTTCAATCCACCGTCCAATCCATCTATCTCGAACAATAGGCACGCCAAAACAAGGGTGAGACCACTCTGTCGGCCCAACTTCGGCTGGGTTTTGCAGCCGGCTGCGATACATCCGGGTGGAATCCGGCTAGCGTGTCTGGGAGCCAGAGTGTATCACTTTCATTTGACATATATATCAGGATGCCAGTTAAACTCTCTAATTTCCAGCCGGAGTTAGCCGGAGTTAGCCGGAGTTGGGCTGCCAAAACGCCAACTTCATGTGAACATTGCAGCCAGCTGCGATAAATCCGGGCGGAATCCGGCTAGTGCAGCTCGGAGCCAGAGTGAGGCACTTTCACCTGACACATGTCACGATGCCAGTTAAGCTTTCTAATTCGAACAGGACGGGTGCAAAATCGGGAATATGTCGGGAAATACCAACTCCGGCTGGGTTTTACAGCCGGCTGCGATACATCCGGGTGGAATCCGGCTAGCGTTTCTGGGAGCCAGAGTGTGTCACTTTCACCTGACATATATGTCAGGATGCCAGTTAAACTTTCTAATATCCAGCAATTTCCAGCCGGAGTTAGCCGGAGTTGGGCTGCCAAAACGCCAACTTCATGTGAACATTGCAGCCGGCTGCGATGAATCCGGGCGAAATCCGGCTAGTGCAACTCGGAGCCAGAGTGAGGCACTTTCACGTGACACATGTCACGATGCCAGTTAAACTCTCTAATTCGAACAGGACGGGTGCAAATTCGGGAATATGTCGGGAAATCCCAACTCCGGCTGTGTATGGCAGCCGGCTGACGGAAATTGGCGAAACCGGATGTCATGCAACAGGAAGTCAGTTTGAGGCGCTTTCACCTGGCATGCTTCAATCTACCGTCCAATCCATCTATCTCGAGCAATAGGCACGCCAAAACGAGGGTGGGAGCCACTCTGTCGGCCCAACTCCGGATGTGTTTTGCAGCCAGCTGCGATAAATCCGGGTGGAATCCGCCTAACGTGTCTGGAAACCAGAGTGTGTCACTTTCACTTGACATATGCCAGGATGCCAGTTAAACTCTAATATCGAGCAATATACAGCCGGAGTTGGGCTGTAGACTTGGCCAAACTGCCAACTTCATCTGAACATGGCAGCCAGCTGCGATAAATCCGGGTGAAATCCGGCTAGTGCGACTCGGAGCCAGACTGATGCGCTTTCACCTGGCATGCTTCAATCCACCGTCCAATCCATCTATCTCGAACAATAGGCACGCCAAAACGAGGGTGAGACCACTCTGTCGGCCCAACTTCGGCTGGGTTTTGCAGCCGGCTGCGATACATCCGGGTAGAATCCGGCTAGCGTGTCTGGGAGCCAGAGTGTATCACTTTCATTTGACATATATGTCAGGATGCCAGTTAAACTCTTATTTCCAGCCGGAGTTGGGCTGCCAAAACGCCAAATTCATGTGAACATTGCAGCCAGCTGCGATAAATCCGGGCGGAATCCGGCTAGAGCAACTCGGAGCCAAAGTGAGGTACTTTCACCTGACACATGTCACGATGCCAGTTAAGCTTTCTAATTCGAACAGGACGGGTGCAAAGTCGGGAATATGTCGGGAAATACCAACTCCGGCTGGGTTTTGCAGCCGGCTGCGATACATCCGGGTGGAATCCGGCTAGCGTTTCTGGGAGCCAGAGTGTGTCACTTTCACCTGACATATATGTCAGGATGCCAGTTAAACTCTCTAATATCCAGCAATTTCCAGCCGGAGTTAGCCGAAGTTGGGCTGCCAAAACGCCAAATTCATGTGAACATTGCAGCCGGCTGCGATGAATCCGGGCGGAATCCGGCTAGTGCAACTCGGAGCCAGAGTGAGGCACTTTTACGTGACACATGTCACGCTGCCAGTTAAGCTCTCATATTCGAACAGGACTGGTGCAAAGTCGGGAATATGTCGGGAAATCCCAACTCCGGCTGTGTATGGCAGCCGGCTGACGAAACTTGGCGAAACCGGATGTCATGCAACAGGAAGTAAGTTTGAGGCGCTTTCACCTGGCATACATCAATCCACCGTCCAATCCATTTATCTCGAGCAATAGGCACGCCAAAACGAGAGTTGGAGCCACTCTGTCGTCCCAACTCCGGCTGGGTTTTGCAGCCGGCTGCGATAAATCCGACTAGCGTGTCTGGGAGCCAGAGTGTGTTACTTGACGTATGCCAGGATGCCAGTTAAACTCTCTTACTCGAACAGTACGGGTGCAAAGTCGGGAATATGTCGGTAAATCCCAACTCCGGCTGTGCATGGCTGCCGGCTGACGGACCTTGGCGAAACCGGATGTCATGCAACAGGAAGTCAGTTTGAGGCGCTTTCACCTGGCACGCCAAAACGAGGGTGGGAGCCACTCTGTCGTCCCAACTCCGGCTGGGTTTTGCAGCCGGCTGCGATAAATCCGGCTAGCGTGTCTGGGAGCCAGAGTGTGTCACTTTCACCTGACATATGACAGGATGCCAGTTAAACTCTGTTGAAAGCACGGCCATATCACTTGCTCAAACTCAACCTGCAGGAAAGTGTCGGTTAATGCTTCCTCGAGCATAGATTTTTTATTCCCAATCGTCAATCAACCGCCTCCGTGAAGTTTCATCAAATGCCTGTTAATTTGACATGGGTATGCCATAGGGGAGTTGAATATGTGTGATCAACTGATGGGTGTACATTGTCGCATGCAACAGGTTTATTGATCAAACACATTGATTAAACAATCTATTCAACAAGAATTCAACCGCGTCGGTCGGGTGCAGTGCCAGTTTGTTCCCGGAACGCCTACTCGATTTAATCTCTACCTGGTCAAAATTGAGGATTAGGGGGCCTTTTAAAGGAAGTTATAAGTGATAGATTTATGTGGACTTAAATTGATAAGATAATTGAACATGGTCAGATTTTTTCTTTTATAAACAAAAAATATTAGTTTGTATGTATTACACTTCAATCTGAATTTAAACACTTTTACACATTTACAGTTGAAAACAAAACTGGTATTTGGATGAAATGTGATTGAAACGTATTGTTGAAAATGGGCCAATGCATGTTAAAAGCGAAAGCTACTTTCCCCACAACAATTTCAAGTGGTACACCTTCTAAAAAGGCAACAGGTTAGGGTGCGTATTCTGTTTGCATGAGTTTAATTCTCGTCTGCACTTGTGATCGGTTTAAAATTATTTAAACTACATAAACAACTACACAAAATAATACAATTTAATCTAGTTTTATTTGTTGTCATATTAATCAACATAATATAGAAAATGAGTATTTGTAAAAATTCTTGTGTATGCATAGCACAGATAAAACATATACATATATACAACAGCACATTATATACATTAGATAGATGCTATTTTCACACAGTTTAGCTCCCAACTGGATGAGTTGGGATGCTGAGTCCACATCAGTCATTAAATCAATCACTCCAGTTTGGTATCTCTCTTTGAGAACTATCAGGCGACGATCAATGTTCAGGTACCGTTGGGTTTGTGGTCTTGTATTTCCACCTGCAGCTCTCTGAATTATGTTGATATCGTTGCAGTTCTGAACGTCTTTAAATATCTGTATGGCCGTGAATATATTAGGGTGGGCATGTTGGGTTTTTAGTTTACTGTGACATCCTTCAACACTAATAGCTATCAAACTGTAAGAACATAAAGCTTTAATTTAAAGGGCAAATATTTTGTGTGTTTGAATGATAATTTATTTGTGCTACATGTTAAAACCAAATTAAATACAAATTAATAATGGATTAAATTTAAGTTAATTATTAATTAAATAATAGCTATCAAACTGTAAGAACGTAAAATATGATAATTATATTTACAAAATTTACTATTTAAATATTTAATACTTTTATCAAAAGTTTATAAAAAAAAGTTTCAAAGTCATCTACAAAATAAATCTATAATTTACCCCTTACAAGACCCCCCTAATTCCGCGATACACTTAAGTCGAGTAGGCGTTCCGGGAACACACCGTAGAGCGTCCGCCTCCGAATCCCCGGTCTGGTTATACCAAAGCCTTTGAAAATGGTAGTAACGGCTGCCCTCCTTGGCGCTCAAGGTTGCGGGGTTACTATTACGACTGACTGGCTTGTGTCAGGATAAATGGACCAGTAGTTCTGGTAATTTAGACCCGGAAACTCCGTGATGGCATGTTAGTTGAAAGCGGCGTAAAACACCGAACAATCATTCAGACAAAAACAAGACCTTGATAATGAACATGTCTGATCGTCAAATATTTTGAGGAAAAATATTGCTTCATTTCATGTTTATATTAAATTAGTGTTGTACATCTACGAATTTGTAATACATTTTTTATTTGTATTCATGTCTACTTTTTTCTCCATACCCTTTCCACAACGTAGGGTTGAAGCCCAAGATTCACGTCAAGGCGAGTCTCTCTTGCGTATTTTAAAAATGATCATTAACTTTCAAGTTTTTAAGCCGTGCCAGAGGTAACCAGTCTTTAAACATGCTTGTCTTGTTATAACGATTATTTGTTGAAATGATTTTGACCGTCTAGAAATCAATTTACGGGCTGTTACAACGCGCCAGAGGTTACCAGACTGTTGCAAAAAATGAAACAGAAAAGTGTTTTAGTCGTCCTGGTTCTACATTACGATCGAGCTGTTAGACCGCGCCAGAGGTTACCAGCATACATGTGATAGTTTGTGGTGACCTCCGACGAAATTACCACCCCAACAATGAATTTTGGAACGTCTGTGGTGCATTATGGCATATCTTGGGTTTATATGTGACGTATTTAACCTCGGGAAAATGAACCCTTTTTAGGTTAGATCAACGGGTTTCCATTTTATTTCCTTTTGTAATCATACCAACATAAATGAATAAAATGAAAAAATGTACACAGTAATACAAAATCATGTATTTTATATTACGAACATAAACATTGAGTATATAACTGTCCTGTGCACTAATTAAACACTTTACGCACGTTTTCCTTTCATCAATTAAAAATGTCATTCCTAACACCAGGGACACTATATTACTGTCAGACATGTTTGTCAATGACTGGTATTCTATTGTTGAAAATTCATTTCGAATTTGAAAACTATTTGATACATACACCAACAAAAATGTTAAAATATGTAATACGGTTTAGAACACGTAACCACAGACTTCCTGTTGAAACCGGTTGTTGGAATGGCACCGATTTAAATATGCGTAAATGTCAACTAAATTTGAAAATCATTTTTGTTTAATACAGTATCATATATCATAAGTCATTTTTATGAATTTTGATTCTTTATTATGTGTAGGGTACTCTCCCTCTGATACAAATTCTTAGAATATATCACTGTCAAAGTTCTGCAATATTTATTATTTAAATAATATATGTTATAAGCCTCAAATGTATATTGTATGTATTTTATTATTGCTCATATTGTCATGTAACCATTGAGTTAATAAACTGTTTTGAACCGATGGTTATTAAGTTCGAGCACGGTATTTTACATATATATGAAAGCTCTTTAGGGTAATTATAACTACAATTTATATTTACTTCAATATTTTGTGAAGGTGTTGATCGTTTTTAGATCACCTAGAGCCGAAGGCTCAAGGTGAGCTATTCTGATCACTTTTTGTCCGTCGTCCGTCGTCCGTCGTCCGTCCGTCCGTCCGTCCGGCGTTAACTTTTAGCTTTAAACATCATCTCCTCCCAAACTCCAAGGACAATTTCCGTGAAACATCACAGGACTGTTCCTCTGGTTGGCCTCTTTCAAAGTTGTTCAAAGATTTAAATTCCATTGAGAACTTTGGTTGCTGCGGCATCAAAAAGGGGGCAAAATGTCCGAACTTTAAAAATCTTCTCCTCCGAATCTGCCTGTCAGATTCAAATATAATTTGGTAGAAATGTTCCTTGGGTGACCCTCTATAAAAATTGTTCAAGCCATACTGATTGGTCAAAAAACATGGCAGTCAGGCGGCATCAGAAAAGGGGCAAAATGACAAAATTTGAAAATTCCATTTTTATGAAAGTGCTTGTCTGATTTTAAGAAAATATAATACGAATCTTACTTTAATGATCCTCTATTTAATTTGTTTAAGCCGTTTTGATGGGTAACACAATCATAGCAACCAGGCGTCATCACAAAAGGGGTAAATTGAACTTTTAGCTACAAATGACAACCAACTCCTACCATTCCAATAGACCAATTTCCACAAAACATCACAGGAATGTTCCTTCAGTGGTCCTCTTTCAAATTTGTTCAAAGAATAAAATTCCATTGAGAACTTTGGTTGCTGCGGCATCAGAAAGGGGACAAAATGTCCAAACTTTAAAAATCTTCTCCTCCGAATCTGCCTGTCAGATTCAAATATAATTTGGTAGAAATGTTCCTTGGGTGACCCTCTATAAAAATTGTTCAAGCCATACTGATTGGTCGAAAAACATGGCAGTCAGGCGGCATCAGAAAAGGGGCAAAATGACAAAATTTGAAAATTCCATTTTTATGAAAGTGTTTGTCTGATTTTAAGAAAATATAAAACGAATTTTACTTTAATGATCCTCTATTTAATTTGTTTAAGCCGTTTTGATTGGTTACGCAATCATATCAACCAGGTGTCATCACAAAAAGGGTAAATTGAACTTTTAGCTACAAGTGACATCCAACTCCTACCATTCCAATAGACCAATTTCCACAAAACATCACAAGAATGTTCCTTTGGTGGTCCTCTTTCAAAATTGTTCAAAGATTTAAATTCCATTGAGAACTTTGGATGCTGCGGCATCAGAGAGTGAGAAAAAATACTCAAATTTTAAAATCCTTTTCCTCCATAATCTACTTGTGCGATTGCAAGATAATTCGGTAGAAATGTTTCTTAAGTGACCCTCTAAATAAACTGTTGAAGCCATATTGATTTGGTTGAAAAACAGCGCAGCAAGGCGGCATCAGGAAAGGTGCAAAATGACAAAAACTTTATAATTCCATTCTTATTAAAGTTCTTGTTAGATTTCAAGATATAAATGGCCTTTACTGATAAGCTGTTTCTTGAGAAGTGTCCACTCCTTTCAGTTTCATTTGCACTCCCTGATAAAATTTTCCAGATATTTGCAGTTAAATATTTGCTACTAATTTACTATCAATTAGGTGATCGATTTAGGGCCATCTTGGCCCTCTTGTTTCTGTTTCACACTTGTTTGAGCCGTCAAACAGTTACAATTATCTCCATCTATATATGTACATGTATATAGAATGTGATATATACTTGTTCAATGTTCATTTGTATATACGTGTACTTGTTCAATTTGAAATACGTGCTGTTGATCGTAAATAGCATATGGAAAGGAGGATTTTGTTACCTGGGATTTGGATTTGAATATTGATGAAATATGCGGTGAATACATGAATGTATCCTTTTCAAGCATAAGAGGACACATGATATATAAACATGGAATTTTATTTTAGGATTTATTTTTAACTACTTATGAGCCAATATCTACCTCCAATTCAACTGTGACATATAAATAATAATAAACTTCTTTTGGTAAAAAAAAAAATAGAAAAAAGAAATTGCTTGACAGTCAAGATTCATGAGCATTTTTTTGCTTTTATGAACATTTTTTGCCTTTTATTTTAATCATAATTACATTTACAATCTTATAAATAGATATATTTGCAAAATTTATTGCCAAGGAGGATTTCGAATTTGTCTGTTGCAGAATTTAAGAATGTTGAGAAGGGTTATATAAGAAGACTTTAATTGCCAATTAGCTTAAGTTCCTACATGTATGCACAATAAAGGTGTTATAAAACCAGTTAATTAGTGTGTAACCAACACACATGGACAAGGCCGGAAATGATTGCATAATGTTACATAACATAAGTCACCTTGACTTCTGGTATATTGTGATATGGTAGGCCTCTTTAGAATTGCATATATTTCATTGTTTGAGACAATTCAATCAAGAGATAATCCCATGTTTTCAATAACCAACTATTCCGTTATCAATCAAAATATTTGTTTCATTATCAGTTATTGTTTTTATTTCAAAATTTAAAACTTTAAGATACACTCACTTTTGATTATCTGCTTCTCATATTTTGACCAAGTTACCATCATCTGGCATTATATATTTACTTTTATCAGGGATTATTATACTGCTCAAAGTATGCAGTTGCTACATATACTTTGATTAATAGTAAATTCACTACTGCAGAGAGGATATATTTATTCCATAGAAGTCTATTAATTTCATTCTAACTTCCTGGAGCTGGGAACACACACAGGCTGCATTTACAAATAATAGAATGTCACGTTACGGCTCTGCCTATTGCATAGTTTGGTTAACGTTGTTTTTACAGTTTCTAGAATTATACTGTTATTTGTTGTAATTAAAATGAAACATCATTCATTTTTTAAAGATTACCCATTTATTTAAAAATCTCAATATTGAAAATAAGCAAAAACATCACCGGAAACATTTTTCTTAGCTCGTAAACCAAACTATAAAAACGCGTAGCCTAGGAAGTTAGGGGAAAAGTTATTAAATACCCATTACATGTGTCTGAAGATTTTTAATAACTGTAGTTTTTCTTAACAATAATATTGTTGGTTGCTCCCTTTTCGATTACATCACCCCATGGTACAAAATAAAACGGGTGCCACTCAAAATCCCCTAGCTCATAATCCCCTATGTCCAAAAATAACTAGGTAGTCAAAATCCCCTAGGTGTAAAATACAGGGTACTCAAAATCCCCTAGACAGAAAGTTCAAGGTAGTCAAAATCCCCTAGAATTGAAGTAATTGTCTTCCTATTTATGTTCCAACACTAAGTAACTATTATAGGTAGAACATAACATACGGGCAGATGTATCTAATGTCTTTAAGCAGATCAGAGTGTTGAAAGAGTTAAAACAGCTCTTTTATGGACACCTTTCATAAAAATAAGTAACAATTATGTCTATATTATACCCTTTAATCAACAAAAACAAAATAATATTTATATATAGTGAATATCTAAACTAATTAATTGTAATGTTTACAAGTATATGTGGCGCGTCAATACGGCGTCATGTGGGTTTTGCATACAATGTAGACCCAGAATCAGAGTCACAGCCTCTGATCTAGGTCTGCTCTATTAACATTAACTGACTATTGGATTATGCCACATCTACAACTTACATTTTCACCTTCAGGCTGCACTTCACATAACGGAAGCACAAGAATAGCACACTTGGATATATGTAACTCTTAACATGCTGTTAATGCAAATTCTAGAATAAACAAAATTAGAACTGGTTAAATATAAAAAAAATACCTATTTCAATCATATAACATAAAAATGAGCAAACACTATAGACCCAGATAAGAGAGAAAATGAACCCTCTGATCAAATTTATATGTTGCTGGTGAACCAATTATCATTTAGTAATATAGCACTGCAGGTTAAGGGTTACAATCACAAACAATGTCACTTCATCTGATACGTATAGCATTCCCAATGGCATTCAGAAAATCCTCAAGGGAATTGGTTCATCTCACATACTGCACACACAGACACTTCAATGTATCGGCAGCATGGCTATGCTCTTTGGAAGACTTGACAGCCGTAACCTTACAAAATCAACAACCAGTATAGACTCAGATCAGAGGACTCATTTACCACATGTATATTCTACGCAATATATATCATTATAAGCCATTGCATCTTCGTATAAGCTTACCCTTCATAGAGAAGTTTAAGTTTACCTTTATTACTAGTGATGAACTCCATTTGAAACTAAAAGACACTTGGTTATTACATTATTGTAACGGTTTGGAAAATTGAATATAAAGTTAGAGTTACAAACCGCAGATATAGTAAATGTAGATCTTCAATTATTGAAAGCGATAAGTAGAACTTAATTATATCATAGTAATTTAGATTAGCACTATCAATAATTGTGACAAACAGATGGATTAATAACATTAAACTTATTGTTATTATTTAAAGAAATTATCACCTTAAGGCAATTATCACCTGTGACGTAATACCAATCAGTGGGGTTTTGGTCTCCTCTACATTTTCAATCAGAACAGTTGTATACACTTTGTTTTATTAGGGTATTGGATCTAGACCCAAAAACGTACAGAAGGGAAATAATTTCTGTATTATTAGGAATACAGAATACAGAATAGTTTATTAGACTTTAGCATAACATAGCTAATCGTCATACAAATAATATTATCATGTGTGAGCATGCAAATACAGAGTTGTGATTAATAACAAAAATGGAAAATAATGCAGAAATATCATATACGCTCGCACGCACTCACGCACTCACGCACACACGCACTTACGAACACACACTCAAACACAAACAACTATAACGTCAACGTATTATAGTTAATACGAGAGTGGTGAGAGTTTTTATGTTCTAACTTTCTGGGCACATATCACATATTTTGCTAAATTATTTAAAGTTCTAACATTCTCACATTGGATAAGCCCAATAAATGTATACATGCTTGGTCTCGTATAGTAGTATCGAGGGATATACTGGTGTCTTAATGTCTCGTATTTATCACATATTAAAACGAAATGGTACTCGTCTTCAATGTCTTCATTTGTACACATTTCACAAATTCGATCACATCTCGGAATGCCTCTGTGTCTCCCAGTCTCTATATCTAAATGATGTGACGATAAGCGTAGTTTTGACAAAGTATTTCTATGCTTTACGTTTACAATTCTTAACAAGTAAAAGGACATTTCAAATATAGTTTTAACCTGTTTAAATAAGCTAAGAGATGAACACAAGTTCATACCGGCTCTCCATGCACTAATGTAATTATCCTTAAGCCGTATATTTAATACAAGTATAAATGATTTAATATTAACCGAATCAGGGAAAAGCCACACGTCACTAAAGCCAAGACTGTTTAACAATGATTTTATTTTAGTCACCCAATTCGGCTTTATTTCACACTGTTTATACAACATACAGTAAAGGCCAGTTATAATACAATTATCGATTTTGCGAGACGCAATTTTAAGCCAGTATTTAATGATTCTCCCATGCCTTAAAATCACAAGTGGCAATCTCCCTGTTTCGCCATATAATGCATAATTATTCGTGGTACTTTTAACATTCAATACCCATTTACAAAATTTTCTATGAAGTCTCTCTATATTTTCTGCCGCAATAAAGCCCCACACGTCGCTAGAGTACATAAGTATAGGCACTACATATGCATCAAACAAATTAAACATTATATCAACTGGCATTTGAATGTCTTTAATCATAGACCACAATGCACCCATCGATTTTATCGCTTTCGTATACATGGCGTTTGTGGATTTTATAAATGACCCATTTCTAGATAAAACAAATCCTAGATAACAGAATTGTTCGAAATGTCCATTTTATTTCCCTGGAGACTCCAAGATAGTCCTCTCGGGAGGATACCGCCACCTCTAAAGACAACTATCTTGGATTTTTCTACATTAATCGTTAATCCCCATTTATCACAGTATATGTGCATGTTATCTAGATGTGATTGTAAACCATCCGCCGTATCGCTCATTAGCACACAGTCGTCAGCAAACAGAATGAGTAAAATCGATAGTTGATCTAAGTTAATACACCCGTCTTGACTTGACTGTAGTTCTAACTCGATGTCATTTAGGAACATGGAAAATAAATCGGGGAGCTTATCCCCCCTTGGAATAAACCGACTTCGCACTTGAAAAACTCTGAAAGATTGTCGAATTGAAATCCAATTTTTGACCGACTCTGCTTTTCAGGTCCCCAAGTATCCATGGAATTCCAATTTGGGAATAAAAGGATATATCTTCTTCTAGTTTCTTAAATATGTCTTTTTCATATAAACTGTGCATTGGGGAATTTTCAGGCGGGATATAGCTCACAGCCACAAACTGGTCATATTCAGTTTCAAAGAAATAACGATCAAGTCGCAACCAAACTATTTCTGCTATGTCATTTTTCACTAATTGAACCCCTTTTCTTATGTCGTCTTTTATATATACGATTATTCGTCCACTACAGCGTTTTGCTCGTTTATGTTGATATTTCCTATATGAATGAATGGGCGAATTAAAACCGTTTAGTTTAATATTTGAGTACTTACTAGTCCATGTTTCGCTCAAACAAATAATGTCATAGTCGGTGATGAAATTGACAAATTCACTCGAAGATTTCTTAATAGCACTTAATCCCTCAATGTTCC
>JASEVX010000003.1:33746767-33811767 GCA_031761405.1 Serripes groenlandicus | reverse complement strand
CGGCCATGTTTTTCATCTAATCAATTTAAACTGAAAATAAATTTGCAGAGGGTTACTTAAGGAATTTCTGCCACATTATTTTGAAATAAGACAACCAGATCCAGAGAAGAAAATTTAATTTGTTGACGTTAATACCAATTTCCACCATTCTATAACCACAGCATCAAAAGATCTACATCGAATCTAAATCTTTGAAAACTGACCAATAGAGGACAATTCCTGTAAAGTTTGACTGGAATTTCAAGTTCAGGAGAAAATGTAGATAAATGCAAAATTGGATTAAAAGTCGTCCGCTGCAATTGTGTTGTATTTGGGAAGCAGATACATGGGGAAAAACCTTGATACTGATCAGGAAATGGATCTTTAATCGCCATATGGAATGGAGTTAGCTCAAGTAGATCCTGGATTCAAACTTAAGACCTCTTGATTTGAAGACAAGTACATCCCTCGGATCTGGAGCTCGACAGATAACAGTTTTTAAATATTCAACTTATCCCAACATACATGAAATCTACGACAGATGACGTCGCCCATATATGGCTTACAGTATGGTAAACCTAAGGCAAAGAACGTATACATGTTGAATAGAGTTGAAAACATTGTGACAAACATTGCGCAGTTTGAGCTATTTTCTCCATTTGCCACATCACTTTTAAAAGCAATCTGCTGCAGAGGTGCCAAAAAGGGTCTATGTGTGATAAATGGTAAATTAAATGCAGAAAGGAGTTTTTTGTTGAGCAGCTTTCACATCATTCGTAAATACATCTTAGGCTAAAACCTGTACTAAGTAGCTGCTAATCGAGAAAAAAAGCCTTAGGCTATATTTTAGAAATCTGCAGCAGATGACATTTGAAACAGGTTGACACAAGAGCAATATTGAACACAATCATTACCAGGGAAAGGACCTGAGAGTGATTCATATCGGCGTATCAATTGTCACCACATTTCAGCTCAACTCTGTCAGGACTGAATTTTATAAATAAGACTATTTCATGTTAAATATCGGACGATAGTATGTTTAATGTATCAACAGTTTAAGACCTTTTTCATAACTTTAATCTAAGGAAATGGACTCGTTCTCCATATATTATTTCAACGGCTTTAATTCGGGATGAAAAAAAAGGTATTTTAATGTTTGGTAACTCGATAAACACCTTAGTTAAAACTGAATGTTATTATCTGGATGCATTGAAAACGTGTTTTTGTGTACATACGTTAAACCGTCGTTTAATTGGGGTTATATGCCGTTTTCAACATTATTCCAGTTATATCGAGGCGACAGTTCACATATTCCTAATCCCTGATCAGGCAAAAAAGCATTCGGCTAAGAAATGTGCCTTACCCAAAGCACTTCGACGGTCCCCGACGCTCAACCAGTAGGCAACGGCGGATTACTTATAAACATATAAGGCAAAACTGAATGTTAGTATCTGGACGCATTGAAGACGTGTTTTTATACAGACGTGAAACCATCATGGATTAAGGAGAACTTTTATTTCTAGAGCACTATCTCTTGTTTTCCCGTACATAGGTTTTATAATAACGCCTGCTGTAGACACGTCATTTGTCGACTATATCAAGGTAATGGTAACCCTATCCTACACACAGCCGCTCTCCGACGCCTCTGCATTAGACGATTTTTGAAAACAATATATGATCAATATCTCCTTATGTCAGATTGTTTTAAACTCTATTAAACAATTATACTATTATAAAAACAGAGTGTCCATATTTTGCCTAGATGTTTGCATAGTCTTCTGCTGTAAATTCGTTGTGTGTGGGAAAGGGATAAATTAGACCCATCTGTCAAGGATACATCATGTAACCCAGTCTCAATGTTATTTAGTCTATCTTATATGGCTCTGGCTTTCTTAAATGCAGACGTAGTTCAGGCATCTGCAGCAGACGGACTTTTGAAACATGTTGGATTTTTTTTTGAATAATCATGACCAGGAAACGGACACGAGAGTGACACATATCAGCCTTCTAAGAAAATGACCATTACTAGAACATTATCACGACTTTAACCCTTTTCTACATACAAACACTTTCTGACGCATTTGCGGCAGACGACAATTGATACAATGTGCCAAAAGATGAAATTGCTCAAAACGCGCAAGTTGTCATTTTCCCACAATATTTCAACTTGAATAGGTAACAATGTTTCATTTACAGACATTGTTCACCCGTCTGCTGTAGACACGTCAGTTGTGGACAGTATAATGGCAAGTGACAAACAGCACCTGCCTGCCAAGGACATAAACACATCCTGTAACCCAATCTCTATGTAATTTCATCTATCTGTTGTTGCCGAATTTTCACGGGGCTAAACACACGTGCACCGTGTCTAGCAATGTTGGATATTAATGCATATGCACAATCTCATCAGTTAATTCACTTTTGGCCAATATGTGATATAGACATTAAACCTTTTCCACATACAACAAATCTGTAGTGAGCAATTTCTCCTTTTGTAAAAACAACTTTTCAAAGGTCATTTGCTGAAGAGGCTTCAGATTAATCGGAAGATTGATTTCACGTCGGAGTGTCAATAAGGCCGCAAGTCGCCTGACGCGGTTCATATTAGAGTAGAAATAGACTGCGTGTGCCTAGGCACGAGAAAATTTGTTATAAATTATTATTATAACTGTGACGTTTGGTAATTAGGATCAACCGTAGAAACATCTCGTAAATACAGCGAAAAGACCGCCAATTGTCTGTTTTGAATGTGAACTGTCTGATCGATAACTGAGCGTCTTCACAAGCAGATCTTAACCTTGGTTGAGGATCGATGTGTATTTGTTAGGATGGAGTCTTTTGAAGGTGCACATAATTTTGCGTATTAAACCTGTATCATCATTCGTAAAAACTGTACTTGTTTTCGTAGAAGACGCATATTTAAAGTAGGTCCTTTGAAAAGAAAAATATGCGTTTCACAAACATGAGAATGCAAATAATGAAATATGAACTGTCATTGTGCGTCGACACGTATCTAAGCCTTTGTTAAGCACCGAGATGTTTTCCATGGGTTGGCCTTTGGGGCATATTAAACCTGTATCATTATACGTATTAACTTGAGTTCTTTTCGTAGAAAACGCTTATTTAAGGTAGGTTCATTGAAAAGAAAATAGTCATTTCCGAAACATGAGATAAAGTCGTTCTTTTTATACGGTATTCATTGGTTTACGTACCTCGGTAGCGACGCGGGTTGTTAATCCAGGGGTTTTGAGTTCGAACCCCAGCTTGGCCAACATTCTTTCCGACGTTTGACAAAAGACACTGTGACAAGCGTCATTCGTCTTTCACCAATGGGCTAACAGTCTATGTGGAAAATCAGCCACTTGCTGGGTGACTATGTTGTGTGGGGTACTGGTGTGAGAAAACTAGGAAACATATGAGTAGGTGAACTGGCCGCCGTGATACAACTGAAACAATGTTGAAAACAGCGTTTAACCCCAATCAATCAGTATTTATCACATAGGACTGATTTATCTTAAACGTTTTTGCAGAAGACGACTTTTTAAGTTTGGGAAACAGTTGGAAATCGGGGAGAGAGGAGATATTACTTGTATTGAACATTTCCTCCATTTACAAAAGTGTTTTCTCCAAACGTATAAAACGTGTTTCGTTACGACAATATTCTCTATAATGTATCATTAAGAAGTTTCAGACGTGTCAAACGTTCATCATTCTAAATTATTTGAACAACTCAGCAATCAAGCACCAGATTCCTAGAAAACCCTACTTGATACAAATATGCTTTGCACGTTTTGTGCAAATACTTAACAATTGAAAATATTTAAACTTTTTCCCACTTACAACTAATCAGCAGCAGACGACTTTGAAAACCTAATGGCAAAATGTATGTAATTAAAAACAAAACAAAGACAACCCCCTAATTGATTATAATTGAAAAAATAGTGACAAAAGAAGAAAGTTTTCATCATGAGCATTCTCCTTTCTGCAGAGGCGTCAAAATACGTCTAAAAGTAAAGATTGTATTGATCAGACACTTTTTTTTACCTGAAACTGTTTACTGCCAGAGTCATATTTTGTTTAAGGCATCGTGCAGATAGGCTTTTGGTACCATTATGTAAGTAGCCGGCGGCTACCAAACTGGCCATACCACTGGGATTCGAACCTTCGACCTGCCACTCCCTAATCGAATGTCTTTACCAGTAGGCTATCGAATCGGACGAAGGGAAAAGGTTAAGTGAAAAAAGTTTACAACTGGAGGTTACATGATAGTGGATATTACTAATCTCTTTTCAGCCCACCGATTTCCGAACGTCCTTGACATTCTACAGTTGGTGTAACCTCTATGTTAATATATTTATAATTGTACACATAACTGACAATTCGTAAATTATATATTTCAAGAATTGAGTAATTAAATTTGCTTCTCACATTTGAGCCCGTTTGTGCGAAAGGTATACGTTCGCATTCCTGAACAGTATAGATCCAGATCAAATTGTTTAATCAGCTTGAATTCTTAAAGTTTCAAAAGAGCCTTAAGGGTGTACTGATCTGAGAAGTAGATTTTTTTGTAATTTTTCTTTTGTTTGTAACATTGTTTTTTTAAAGTTAGATGTATGGATAAAAAAAAAAGCACAAGAAAATTGGTATCTGGCTGTTCTTAATTTTATGCTAGATTCATTTATGAAAGCCTTATGATATGCTTATTTTTTTGCTATTTCAGCACATGATATGCTAATTTCTTGTCATTTTGTGGTGTAAATCACATTCTGGAGTTATTTTATCCATATCGTTGGAGGTTCACATGCTATGTTGTAATTAAACCTCACAAATATACGCTATTTTGCCCTGATGAGAACCAATATCTGTCAGGTGTAAGAGCAGACAGTTTCGAAACTTTGAAATAAGGAAAAAACATATTTATAATATTTAACTTTTTCTAAAACTTCTTCAGATTATTGAAATATCTATCATTTATCGATATTTGAAAAGAAAAGTATATGTCCCTGAGCAAATCTTTGAGTTTTTCTTGTCTGAATACATGTCTACAATTGATAATATATGAACTTATATATATTTATTTTTCAAACATTTCTTCAATTGTAATAAAAGTATTTCAATGTTTTCTTCTTTTTTTCAAAAGCATATGATAATTAACGTTCTAGATTAAAACTTATATACATGGATTTCAATATGTCTTTTTTACCCAGCTCATTTATATGATATAACATGGCGTCTGGACAGCGCTTGGAAGGTTCACGAAGGATATTTTGCCCTTTATCGCAAACAAGTTTAATCCACTCTGTTTGAAACTTTGAAGCATTATAAAAAGGCATATTGACTAAAAAAGTTTTAATTTACAACTAAATCAGAAGAGTTCATAACAATGTTACAGACAAATAAATATATATAAAAATCCACTTCTCAATTCAGTACATCCCTTAATGTCAGTCTACATATTATTTAGTCATATGTGCATAATTTGACAAGTTTTTATTCGCAAATCGGCATCTTGCCTATGGACCATTTACAAATGGTATAACTGATGATATGACCAAGACACACTCGTTTATGCAGCAGACGACGGGGCCACATAAACTAGATAGGACTAAAGTTCTAGTAGTTCTTACTGCACTGTTCAGTAATATATTTACATATGAATGTAAACTATTCATTTTGTTAAGTACATTGCAATAATTGTGTAAACATAGCATATGAAAGTGTCTGTATGTAGTAAAGTGTTATTTTAAAGGGTAATTCGAGACGAAGGTATCAATGCAATAGCAACCGATGATAGAAAATAGCGTTGTTCAAATTCTTCTAAAATCATTTCCTCAAACATAATCCAGGATAAATACAACATGTACTATGACACCCTATGCAGCAGACGACTGTTAAAAACTTGAGAAATTGTTCTACACAAGTACGATTTCAAAAGGTTTTAAAAATATTAAGATTTTATTTTGGTGTAAAATATTTGTTTAGCCAACACACACACACACACACACACACACACACACACACACACACACACACACACACACACACACACAGCCAGAACACATAAAGAGAGAAAGAGAGAGACATAGAGAGAGAGATGTATAATGCATTTTTATATACAAGTTGACTCGGTTACCAGAAAAATATGCAGGCAATCATTAGTTCTTATTCTATTATTGGAAGCCGCCGGCAGGCGGCTTCCTGTAGGGATGCTTTTAATTTTAGGTCAAGGAGAATATTTAGACCTGCCAGCGTGACCACATATCTTGATTTCTCTTTGTCCTTTCTAAGTACATTAATTTAAGATAATGACTTTTAAAACATCCCTTTTACACTCTATATACATGTGGGAGTTTTATAAATTAAAAACAAAAGACAAAGGCCAGTATATTAATTGAATGTATGTACATTTTTATTTAAGCGAAATTTATACTGTATCTACTCTAGACAGTAAAATAGAGAACCCTTCTATTGAATTTGTAAATGTAGTCTGGTTCCTTAAAATTACATGCTATGATATATTACGCAGTAATTAGACGAAGAAGCCTCGTCCCGTATTCACTAAACTTTTCAATTTAGATATTTGTTTAAATCTAAATCTTAATATTTAGTCCACGTTTTAGATTTAATCCGTATTCACCAACGCGTTTTAAACCGATCTCAATTTGGTCTAGTGTGTAAATGTCGTAAGCGGCCACGCAGCGACTCTGGTTCCCGAATCAAGTTAAGAGCTAAAATAAAAGACAGTACCATTCATCTATAGTCTATTTATAGATTTTCATTTTTATCGCAATTTCACATACATTTTTCATTTGCTTTGCTTTTAATAATCTGACTTTCATGTTCAGTACATACTGGATTCAAAGTTAACTTTGAGTACAATTGTCATCGCAAAATGCAGAAATGAAAAGATTTAAACCACAGAAATATCTGTTTCAAGATCAATTTCGTTCTTTTTCGCTGTTGCAATTCCACATTTCATGAATATTGCGGTAAACACGATATCGGTGTATTTTGCCTAGCCAACAACATGTTTTATCACGGATGCGATGTGAACATCCAGAATACTTAAATGAAATGAAATCTTCTGGTTCTTACAAACAAATTGTGATCGGCTTAACTGAACTGCATTTAACTTATCACTGTAAATGTAGACAGCATTTCAACTCTTATATCAACTGGTATATTTACAGTTTGAGTAAATTTTCAATCACTGGTTTAACGTTTTCAAAAAAATTGAAACTAGTTCCTATGTTAAGCCTTTCCCTTATACGTAGCACATTAAGTAAGAATTGGAACATCTTGCTAAATAATTTATGGACATAAAGTAGAAAACATTGTCGCAAAAGGATAAATTCCTCGTGATCAATTTCTCTTTTTGTCACAATGTTTTCAAAAGTCGCTGCAGCTATTGTCAGTCTTTCGGATTACGTGTACATAGAAATAAGTTTACTTGATTTTCTGAATGCTAATCACGACACGAGTTCACATCAGTTTCGTCAACTCGAGATTGTGCGTTTAATTGCTCAATTTGCCACAATAATTTCAACTCTTTTCAATTATCTTACTATCATTTATCTTGAGAGATTTTCTATGTTTTGTACTTGATGATTTTAAAGTCTGTTAGAGTAAACATCATTGAAATCATTGTGGAAAAAGGAGAAATTGCTCATAATGGGCAATATCTGCATTTGCCACAATAATTCAACATTTTTCAATTATCATACGATCCGCATTTATAGAGATTTTTTTTTACTTGATAATTTCAAAGTCGTCTACTGCATATTTGTTTTATGTGGGAAACCCTTATCCATTATCATGACTTACCGATACAAACGAAAAACAGATTTTCTGTGTGTCAGCATTATTTAATAAAACATTATCATAACAGGGCGTGTGTTCAATACAATTAGTTGATTGTTTTTGGTACTAATTTAAATAGTTGATTGTTTTTGGTACAATTTAAATTTATCATAACCTCTAGTCCATTTATCTTTAGTATTATATGTCACTTTTTATGATCAGCTTAACTCTAAATTATCTCATTCACTTAAAACACAGACCTTGCCAGGTTAAATATCCTACATAAAACTTATATCTTCAATAATCGATATCAGCATTACTGACTACAGATTAAATTGTTCTAATGTTTGTGGATTTAAATGATCTGTTTTCTTATTTCTTCATGTGAAACGAAATATTGCGGCTTCTCTTTGATGCTTTGCATCAAACATCCGTCTTGTACATTAGTGACATTATGTGTATCAGATCATTTCTTGGCAGAGATAGCTGATCATTTTTATTACATTTTGATGGATAGTATTGCGGGCATGGGAGAACTATCAATAATGAAATACTACTATTTGCAACAGTCATGCAGTTCATATTCGATCAGATAACTTTTAATTCCATGAAAGAAATATACAAAGAGAATTTATGATCTTTAATGTGATTTATATATTTAAACTTAGACGGATTCAAGGTAAGTTTACACATTTAAACAATTTCTTCAATATAGGCGTACTTGCTATTTCCCGTAATCAATGGCATAAATTAAGTTAAAACTAAAATAAGTTCAGAAATACATTTTTCTAGACAAATAAATGATTTGTACGAATTTATTAAGGACAGAATGTTTGTTTCAAAGGTGGTTACGAAATAACAAACACAAGGTTACAAAATAACTTTCGTAGGGTTACGAAATGTACCGGTTAAGAAACTTCTGTAGGTCAAAGGGAATCAATTCGGCTTGGAGCGCTGGGCAGGCAATTTTGTCTAGGGGATTTCAGATGAATTCATCTGACTGAAGTGGTCTTCCATTGGCCAATAATGATTTTGTTGAAGTTGAATTTGTTGTTTTCATAAAGTTGACTATCCTCTGATTTGTAATAAAAGAAAAAATGGTAATGACAGTTTCGGAGCATTTTTCAGAACAACATGCATTTTCTGAAATTGAAAGTAACATTCACTGCGGTGACCTTTAATTTGACGTCATAGCTAACAATAAGTACGATAATTATTTGAGCTTTTATTTATTTTTCAGTAATTTTGAAAATGACTTTTAAATTTTAATTGAATGTTATTTCCGCTGCCATGCACACCCGGAGTTGGTATTTCCCGACATATTCCCGACTTTGCACCCGTCCTGTTCGAATAAGAAAGCTTAACTGGCATCGTGACATGTTTGGCCAAGTTTACAGCCCAACTCCGGCTGTATATTGCTCAATATTAGAGAGTTTAACTGGCATCCTGGCATATTTCAGGTGAAAGTGACACACTCTGGCTTCCAGACACGCTAGGCGGATTCCACCCGGATTTATCGCAGCTGGCTGCAAATCCCAGCCGGAGTTGGGCCGACAGAGTGGCTCCCACCCTCGTTTTGGCGTGCCTATTGCTCGAGATAGATGTATTGGACGGTGGATTGAAGCATGCCAGGTGAAAGCGCCTCAAACTGACTTCCTGTTGCATGACATCCGGTTTCGCCAAGTTCCGTCAGCCGGCTGCCATACACAGCCGGAGTTGGGATTTCCCGACATATTCCCGACTTTGCACCCGTCCTGTTCGAATTAGAGAGCTTAACTGGCATCGTGACATGCGTCACGTGAAAGTGCCTCACTCTGGCTCCGAGTTGCACTAGCCGGATTCCGCCCGGAATCATCGCAGCCGGCTGCAATGTTCACATGAATTTGGCGTTTTGGCAGCCCAACTCCGGCTAACTCCGGCTGGAAATTGCTGGATATAAGAGAGTTTAACTGGCATCCTGACATATATGTCAGGTGAAAGTGACACACTCTGGCTCCCAGAAACGCAAGCCGGATTACACCCGGATGTATCGCAGCCGGCTGCAAAACCCAGCCGGAGTTGGTATTTCCCGACATATTCCCGACTTTGCACCCGTCCTGTTCGAATTAGAAAGCTTAACTGGCATTGTGACATGTGTCAGGTGAAAGTGCCTCACTCTGGCTCCGAGTTGCACTAGTCGGATTCCGCCCGGATTTATCGCAGCTGGCTGCAATGTTCACATGAAGTTGGCGTTTTGGCAGCCCAACTCCGGCTAACTCCGGCTGGAAATTAGAGTTTAACTGGCATCCTGACATATATGTCAAATGAAAGTGACACACTCTGGCTCCCAGACACGCTAGCCGGATTCCACCCGGATGTATCGCAGCCGGCTGCAAAACCCAGCCGAAGTTGGGCCTACAGAGTGGTCTCACCCTCGTTTTGGCGTGCCTATTGTTCGAGATAGATGGATTGGACGGTGGATTGAAGCATGCCAGGTGAAAGCGCCTCAGTCTGGGTCCGAGTCGCACTAGCCGGATTTCACCCGGATTTATCGCAGCTGGCTGCCATGTTCAGATGAAGTTGGCAGTTTGGCCAAGTCTACAGCCCAACTCCGGCTGTATATTGCTCAATATTAGAGAGTTTAACTGGCATCCTGGCATATGTCAGGTCAAAGTGACACACTCTTGCTTCCAGTCACGCTAGGCGGATTCCACCCGGATTTATCGCAGCTGGCTGCAAAATCCAGCCGGGGTTGGGCCGACAGAGTGGCTCCCACCCTCGTTTTGGCGTGCCTATTGCTCGAGATAGATGTATTGGACGGTGGATTGAAGCATGCCAGGTGAAAGCGCCTCAAACTGACTTCCTGTTGCATGACATCCGGTTTCGCCAAGTTCCGTCAGCCGGCTGCCATACACAGCCGGGGTTGGGATTTCCCGACATATTCCTGACTTTGCACCCGTCCTGTTCGAATTAGAGAGCTTAACTGGCATCGTGACATGCGTCACGTGAAAGTGCCTCACTCTGGCTCCGAGTTGCACTAGCCGGATTCCGCCCGGATTCATCGCAGCCGGCTGCAATGTTCACATGAAGTTGGCGTTTTGGCAGCCTAACTCCGGCTAACTCCGGCTGGAAATTGCTGGATATTAGAGAGTTTAACTGGCATCCTGACATATATGTCAGGTGAAAGTGACACACTCTGGCTCCCAGAAACGCAAGCCGGATTCCACCCGGATGTATCGCAGCCGGAGTTGGTATTTCCCGACATATTCCCGACTTTGCACCCGTCCTGTTCGAATTAGAAAGCTTAACTGGCATTGTGACATGTGTCAGGTGAAAGTGCCTCACTCTGGCTCCGTGTTGCACTAGCCGGATTCTGCCCGGATTTATCGCAGCTGGCTGCAATGTTCACATGAAGTTGGCGTTTTGGCAGCCCAACTCCGGCTAACTCCGGCTGGAAATTGCTGGATATTAGAGAGTTTAACTGGCATCCTGACATATATGTCAGGTGAAAGTGACACACTCTGGCTCCCAGAAACGCAAGCCGGATTCCACCCGGATGTATCGCAGCCGGCTGCAAAACCCAGCAGGAGTTGGTATTTCCCGACATACTCCCGACTTTGCACCCGTCCTGTTCGAATTAGAAAGCTTAACTGGCATTGTGACATGTGTCAGGTGAAAGTGCCTCACTCTGGCTCCGAGTTGCACTAGCCGGTTTCCGCCCAGATTTATCGCAGCTGGCTGCAATGTTCACATGGCATGCTTCAATCCACCGTCAAATCCATCTATCTGTAGACTTGGCCAAACATGTCACGATGCCAGTTAAGCTTTCTTATTCGAACAGGACGGGTGCAAAGTCGGGAATATGTCGGGAAATACCAACTCCGGCTGTGCATGGCAGCGGAAATAACATTTAATTAAAATTTAAAAGTCATTTTCAAATTTACTGAAAAATAAATAAAAGCTCAAATAATTATCGTACTTATTGTTAGCTATGACGTCAAATTAAAGGTCACCGCAGTGAATGTTACTTTCAATTTCAGAAAATGCATGTTGTTCTGAAAAATGCTCCGAAACTGTCATTACCATTTTTTCTTTTATTACAAATCAGAGGATAGTCAACTTTATGAAAACAACAAATTCAACTTCAACAAAATCATTATTGGCCAATGGAAGACCACTTCAGTCAGATGAATTCATCTGAAATCCCCTAGACAAAATTGCCTGCCCAGCGCTCCAAACCAAATTGATTCCCTTTGACCTACAGAAGTTTCTTAACCGGTACATTTCGTAACCCTACGAAAGTTATTTTGTAACCTTGTGTTTGTTATTTCGTAACCACCTTTGAAACAAACATTCTGTCCTTAATAAATTCGTACAAATCATTTATTTGTCTAGAAAAATGTATTTCTGAACTTATTTTAGTTTTAACTTAATTTATGCCATTGATTACGGGAAATAGCAAGTACGCCTATATTGAAGAAATTGTTTAAATGTGTAAACTTACCTTGAATCCGTCTAAGTTTAAATATATAAATCACATTAAAGATCATAAATTCTCTTTGTATATTTCTTTCATGGAATTAAAAGTTATCTGATCGAATATGAACTGCATGACTGTTGCAAATAGTAGTATTTCATTATTGATAGTTCTCCCATGCCCGCAATACTATCCATCAAAATGTAATAAAAATGATCAGCTATCTCTGCCAAGAAATGATCTGATACACATAATGTCACTAATGTACAAGACGGATGTTTGATGCAAAGCATCAAAGAGAAGCCGCAATATTTCGTTTCACATGAAGAAATAAGAAAACAGATCATTTAAATCCACAAACATTAGAACAATTTAATCTGTAGTCAGTAATGCTGATATCGATTATTGAAGATATAAGTTTTATGTAGGATATTTAACCTGGCAAGGTCTGTGTTTTAAGTGAATGAGATAATTTAGAGTTAAGCTGATCATAAAAAGTGACATATAATACTAAAGATAAATGGACTAGAGGTTATGATAAATTTAAATTGTACCAAAAACAATCAACTATTTAAATTAGTACCAAAAACATTCAACTAATTGTATTGAACACACGCCCTGTTATGATAATGTTTTATTAAATAATGCTGACACACAGAAAATCTGTTTTTCGTTTGTATCGGTAAGTCATGATAATGGATAAGGGTTTCCCACATAAAACAAATATGCAGTAGACGACTTTGAAATTATCAAGTAAAAAAAAATCTCTATAAATGCGGATCGTATGATAATTGAAAAATGTTGAATTATTGTGGCAAATGCAGATATTGCCCATTATGAGCAATTTCTCCTTTTTCCACAATGATTTCAATGATGTTTACTCTAACAGACTTTAAAATCATCAAGTACAAAACATAGAAAATCTCTCAAGATAAATGATAGTAAGATAATTGAAAAGAGTTGAAATTATTGTGGCAAATTGAGCAATTAAACGCACAATCTCGAGTTGACGAAACTGATGTGAACTCGTGTCGTGATTAGCATTCAGAAAATCAAGTAAACTTATTTCTATGTACACGTAATCCGAAAGACTGACAATAGCTGCAGCGACTTTTGAAAACATTGTGACAAAAAGAGAAATTGATCACGAGGAATTTATCCTTTTGCGACAATGTTTTCTACTTTATGTCCATAAATTATTTAGCAAGATGTTCCAATTCTTACTTAATGTGCTACGTATAAGGGAAAGGCTTAACATAGGAACTAGTTTCAATTTTTTTGAAAACGTTAAACCAGTGCTTGAAAATTTACTCAAACTGTAAATATACCAGTTGATATAAGAGTTGAAATGCTGTCTACATTTACAGTGATAAGTTAAATGCAGTTCAGTTAAGCCGATCACAATTTGTTTGTAAGAACCAGAAGATTTCATTTCATTTAAGTATTCTGGATGTTCACATCGCATCCGTGATAAAACATGTTGTTGGCTAGGCAAAATACACCGATATCGTGTTTACCGCAATATTCATGAAATGTGGAATTGCAACAGCGAAAAAGAACGAAATTGATCTTGAAACAGATATTTCTGTGGTTTAAATCTTTTCATTTCTGCATTTTGCGATGACAATTGTACTCAAAGTTAACTTTGAATCCAGTATGTACTGAACATGAAAGTCAGATTATTAAAAGCAAAGCAAATGAAAAATGTATGTGAAATTGCGATAAAAATGAAAATCTATAAATAGACTATAGATGAATGGTACTGTCTTTTATTTTAGCTCTTAACTTGATTCGGGAACCAGAGTCGCTGCGTGGCCGCTTACGACATTTACACACTAGACCAAATTGAGATCGGTTTAAAACGCGTTGGTGAATACGGATTAAATCTAAAACGTGGACTAAATATTAAGATTTAGATTTAAACAAATATCTAAATTGAAAAGTTTAGTGAATACGGGACGAGGCTTCTTCGTCTAATTACTGCGTAATATATCATAGCATGTAATTTTAAGGAACCAGACTACATTTACAAATTCAATAGAAGGGTTCTCTATTTTACTGTCTAGAGTAGATACAGTATAAATTTCGCTTAAATAAAAATGTACATACATTCAATTAATATACTGGCCTTTGTCTTTTGTTTTTAATTTATAAAGCTCCCACATGTATATAGAGTGTAAAAGGGATGTTTTAAAAGTCATTATCTTAAATTAATGTACTTAGAAAGGACAAAGAGAAATCAAGATATGTGGTCACGCTGGCAGGTCTAAATATTCTCCTTGACCTAAAATTAAAAGCATCCCTACAGGAAGCCGCCTGCCGGCGGCTTCCAATAATAGAATAAGAACTAATGATTGCCTGCATATTTTTCTGGTAACCGAGTCAACTTGTATATAAAAATGCATTATACATCTCTCTCTCTATGTCTCTCTCTTTCTCTCTTTATGTGTTCTGGCTGTGGTGTGTGTGTGTGTGTGTGTGTGTGTGTGTGTGTGTGTGTGTGTGTGTGTGTGTGTGTGTGTGTGTGTGTGTGTGTGTGTGTGTGTGTGTGTGTGTGTGTGTGTGTGTGTGTGTTGGCTAAACAAATATTTTACACCAAAATAAAATCTTAATATTTTTAAAACCTTTTGAAATCGTACTTGTGTAGAACAATTTCTCAAGTTTTTAACAGTCGTCTGCTGCATAGGGTGTCATAGTACATGTTGTATTTATCCTGGATTATGTTTGAGGAAATAATTTTAGAAGAATTTGAACAACGCTATTTTCTATCATCGGTTGCTATTGCATTGATACCTTCGTCTCGAATTACCCTTTAAAATAACACTTTACTACATACAGACACTTTCATATGCTATGTTTACACAATTATTGCAATGTACTTAACAAAATGAATAGTTTACATTCATATGTAAATATATTACTGAACAGTGCAGTAAGAACTACTAGAACTTTAGTCCTATCTAGTTTATGTGGCCCCGTCGTCTGCTGCATAAACGAGTGTGTCTTGGTCATATCATCAGTTATACCATTTGTAAATGGTCCATAGGCAAGATGCCGATTTGCGAATAAAAACTTGTCAAATTATGCACATATGACTAAATAATATGTAGACTGACATTAAGGGATGTACTGAATTGAGAAGTGGATTTGTATATATATTTATTTGTCTGTAACATTGTTATGAACTCTTCTGATTTAGTTGTAAATTAAAACTTTTTTAGTCAATATGCCTTTTTATAATGCTTCAAAGTTTCAAACAGAGTGGATTAAACTTGTTTGCGATAAAGGGCAAAATATCCTTCGTGAACCTTCCAAGCGCTGTCCAGACGCCATGTTATATCATATAAATGAGCTGGGTAAAAAAGACATATTGAAATCCATGTATATAAGTTTTAATCTAGAACGTTAATTATCATATGCTTTTGAAAAAAAGAAGAAAACATTGAAATACTTTTATTACAATTGAAGAAATGTTTGAAAAATAAATATATATAAGTTCATATATTATCAATTGTAGACATGTATTCAGACAAGAAAAACTCAAAGATTTGCTCAGGGACATATACTTTTCTTTTCAAATATCGATAAATGATAGATATTTCAATAATCTGAAGAAGTTTTAGAAAAAGTTAAATATTATAAATATGTTTTTTCCTTATTTCAAAGTTTCGAAACTGTCTGCTCTTACACCTGACAGATATTGGTTCTCATCAGGGCAAAATAGCGTATATTTGTGAGGTTTAATTACAACATAGCATGTGAACCTACAACGATATGGATAAAATAACTCCAGAATGTGATTTACACCACAAAAAGACAAGAAATTAGCATATCATGTGCTGAAATAGCAAAAAAATAAGCATATCATAAGGCTTTCATAAATGAATCTAGCATAAAATTAAGAACAGCCAGATACCAATTTTCTTGTGCTTTTTTTTTTATCCATACATCTAACTTTAAAAAAACAATGTTACAAACAAAAGAAAAATTACAAAAAAATCTACTTCTCAGATCAGTACACCCTTAAGGCTCTTTTGAAACTTTAAGAATTCAAGCTGATTAAACAATTTGATCTGGATATCTACTGTTCAGGAATGCGAACGTATACCTTTCGCACAAACGGGCTCAAATGTGAGAAGCAAATTTAATTACTCAATTCTTGAAATATATAATTTACGAATTGTCAGTTATGTGTACAATTATAAATATATTAACATAGAGGTTACACCAACTGTAGAATGTCAAGGACGTTCGGAAATCGGTGGGCTTAAAAGAGATTATTAATATCCACTATCATGTAACCTCCAGTTGTAAACTTTTTTCACTTAACCTTTTCCCTTCGTCCGATTCGATAGCCTACTGGTAAAGACATTCGATTAGGGAGTGGCAGGTCGAAGGTTCGAATCCCAGTGGTATGGCCAGTTTGGTAGCCGCCGGCTACTTACATAATGGTACCAAAAGCCTATATGCACGATGCCTTAAACAAAATATGACTCTGGCAGTAAACAGTTTCAGGTAAAAAAAGTGTCTGATCAATACAATCTTTACTTTTAGACGTATTTTGACGCCTCTGCAGAAAGGAGAATGCTCATGATGAAAACTTTCTTCTTTTGTCACTATTTTTTCAATTATAATCAATTAGGGGGTTGTCTTTGTTTTGTTTTTAATTACATACATTTTGCCATTAGGTTTTCAAAGTCGTCTGCTGCTGATTAGTTGTAAGTGGGAAAAAGTTTAAATATTTTCAATTGTTAAGTATTTGCACAAAACGTGCAAAGCATATTTGTATCAAGTAGGGTTTTCTAGGAATCTGGTGCTTGATTGCTGAGTTGTTCAAATAATTTAGAATGATGAACGTTTGACACGTCTGAAACTTCTTAATGATACATTATATTATATAGAGAATTTCTTTGTTTTTTCCGATGTTTTCAAATGTAGTCTGATGCAAATGCGTTAAAATGCTTCTGCCAGCGGAAAATGGTTACTGACTGTAACAGACTCATTTTGAAAATATTGTGGGAAATCAAGCAGTCACTGAAAATGAGGAATTTCTCCTTTTCACATAATGTTTTCAAACCTGATCCAATTTGATTCTTGAGATACTCTTGATTATAAATAGTTTTGCTACAGGTACTATTTTACTTTTTTTCCATTACAGACACATTTCGTCTAATCTTCAACAGATGGATGATAATGATCAATTTCCTCAATGTTTTCCTCACAAGTCAATACTTTTAGTTTCATTAATACAGATTTACCAATATCTTTGCCTAGACATTTTCAAATCATCTGCTATAGATTTTCGGATATTTCAGTGGGTTTGAAAATGACCTATCACATATTCATATGGATAAGTAAACCATGTATACCGTTTATGAGTGCAATTGAAGATGTCTGGAAATAAGGTTCACCCTGTCTTAAGTAAATGTTTGTACTGTATGCATTTCTGCTTTTATGTTTACATTATTTGAAAGTATGTAACTGTGTTGTAACTTCAAAAGTAGAACAGTTGACCATCTTTTTTCCAATCATACCAATGGTACCGTCCCATAGAACTTTCAGTGCTTTGATTCGTTATTCAGTCAGTCAAACATAATTGAACACCTTCCCTTGGGAATATAACATAACTTATATTGGAAATAAAACAAAAGTGAAGAACTACTATTGGAAACATTAAAATGAAGTGAACCACTGCTCTTCGAAACAATACACAAGTGATAAACTGCTCTTGAAAACATTACAGAAGTGACCAACTGATATTGGTACCATAACACATGTCACCAACTGATATTGGTACCATAACAACAGTCAACAACTATTCCTGGAAATATAACACACGTGACCAAATACTCTTTACAACATAACACAAGTGACCAAACTTCCATTGCAAATAAAACATAAGTGACCAAGTTCTCTTGGAAACCAAACAAAAGTGAGCAACGGCTATTGGAAACTTAACACATGTGATCAACTGCTCTTGGAAACATTACATAGGTTACATGTACCAATTGATTTAGGAAAAATAACATAAATGACCGACTGCTCTAGGAAATATAACACAATTCACCAACTGATTTCTGAAACTTAACACAAGCGACCAACTGCTCTTTAAAATATATCACAAGTGACCAACTGCTCTTGACAACATAACACAAAGTACCGCTGCTTTTGGAAAAGTAACACAAGTGACCAACTTCTCTTGGAAACAGAACAAACGTGAACACTGGCTATTGCAAACTGGAAAAACAACACAAGTGACCAACTGCTCTTGGAAACATAACACAATTAACCAACTGATCTTTGAAACTTAACACAAGCGACCATCTGCTCTTTAGAATATATCACAAGTGACTAACTGATATTGGAAACATGACACAAATGACCAACTGCTCTTTGAAACAACACAAAAGTGACAAACTGCTCTTGAAAACTTAACACAAGTAGCCAACCGCTCTTGGAAATATGACACAGGTGACCAACTGATATTGAAAATGTAACACAAGTGACCGAGTCATACTGGAAACAGTAATTATTTGTAAATCGCCTATATCGGTAAAATGGAACTGTTTTTATTTACGTCAAGGTCATAACATCTTGTTTATTGAAATGATAAAACAAGCTACCATTCGAGGATATAGTTATACTCTTTACAATGGATTATGCAAACATCGTCAGATTTTTTCTTTATTCTGTCCTAAAGGTTATACATGGTATATAATAAAATACCATTATGTTGCAGTAGCGATAAAGGTTTAAGTATTGTCTACTCGGGGCGTGGCTCGGTCTCGCGAGATTTAAATTTTCCACAACCCTCCTAGTATAATACTAAAACCTATATGGCTACTGCAATAACTGCAATATAACATTCCCTATTGTATAAGTACACTTCATGATTAGGTCAATAGTATGAGAACTATATATTGTTGGTAGAACGTTAATGACCAGGTCGATATTATTTCATATTAAAATGCTGGCAGGACAATTCATTGTCAGGTCAATACAATTTTATATTTATTGTTAGCATTACACTTTATGATCAAGTCAATATTATGGATACCATTAATTGTTAGCAGTACAATTAATGATCAAGCCAAAACTATATGTAATATTGATCAGGTCAAAATGATGAGTAATATTTAATGATCAAGTCAATAATATGGTTAAATTTACACAGTAAAATGTATTGCTGGCAGTACAATTAATGATGATGTGAATAGTATATGTTATATTTATTGCTAGCAGTACAATTAATACAATTAGGTCAATAGTTTAGGTAATAATAATTGTTGGCAGTACAATAAATGATCATGTCAATATAATGTGTAATAATCATATTTGGCAGTGCAAGTCATGATCAGCACAATTTCATGGGTAATATTTATTGCCGGCAGTACAATTAATGATCAGATCAATATAATGTGTAATAACGAGCACAACGAGGTCGATTGCGCTTTAGCTCATTATTAGATAACATCTTAGGTCAAGATCAAGATATATATCAGAATTCAATGGTCGATCAAATTCAGTATAGCCTTTTTTTCCGAAATATTTCTCTTTAATCTTTGACTTGGTCCTGTCAATCCCTTGATGCCCAGCCGATGGGATATCATGGTAGTTCTTCAATAATCTTTCTTTGAATCCTTTAGGAACTACCATTACCGGACCTTTCTCGGGTATCTGTATTCTCAATATCCCATTTTCGAGTTTAAGCTCCTGTTTATGAATCCAATAATATTTGGCACCTGGACTGGCTGAGAAAACCGTTCCCTCACTAGGAACTGTCCCATTAGATAACCAAGGCAGCACAAGCTCAAAATTGGAGTCCTTAGCTGTTTCTTGAATTAATTCTTTGGACAAGTCAAGTTCATCTTCAGCGGTTACTGTTCTAACTATTCTTGAGGAATTGTCAGAACTATCCGTTATTTCCAGGGTACTGTGTTTTAGGATACCTGATCCCATTGGTCCCATTTGGGTTATTTTCCAGATTGGTATGTGCCTGCCCGAGTCCTCCAATTCGTGTATTGGCACCTTCTGCGGTAAAGCGACGACATAATCCACCTCTTCCAGGAAATTAGACCAGTTATTATGCGCTCTTGTACAATAAGGACATCCTTGGCAGGGTAGATTTTCAAGACGGAATCCAGATCTGTAGTTTGGACAGTACTCCAAAGTCTCTGGAATACGAGATAATGCATCTGCATTCAGATGTTTTTTCCCTGGTCGATGCTGGATAAGCATATCATATTGCCCAGGTTCTTCAAGTCATCTGGCTATTTGCCCCTGGGGTTCCTTAAAATTCAACAACCACAGCAAACTATGGTGATCTGTTCGGACAGTGAATTTCCTTCCCAGTAAGTAGTGTCGATACTGCCGGGTGAGGCGTACAACTGCCAACAACTCTTTTCTAGTGGTGCAATACCGTCGTTGTTCCTGGGAGAGTGCATAGCTACCGTATACGACCACTCTTTCCACCCCCTTTTGTACTTGAATAAGTTCTGCACCAACTGCATAATTCGACGCATCCGTGTCCAGTATAAAGGGATCTCCACTGTTTGGTAAAAAGCCAATAAAGGCGCAGTTGTCATAACTTCCTTTATTCCCTGAAAGGCCTCTTCCTGTTCAACATCCCACTTGAACTTCTTCTTCCCAGTGATATCATACAGCGGCACAGCGACCTTTGCTAAATCCTTTAGAAATAGCCTATGGTAATTCACTAGCCCCAGAAAACGTTCAACATCACGAGTGCTTTTTGGTTTTGGCCAGTCAAGTACAACAGCAACATTATCTCTAGTCAACTGCAACCCATCTTGCCCAACCAATCTACCCAAGAACTCGACTTTTTCTTGAAATAAAACGCACTTCTTAGGTTTCATGCGTAGACCGTACTCTCTGAACCTCTGAAGTACTTTCCTCAAGTTAGCCGATTGAATCTTGAAATTCCTTCCCATGACCAGAATGTCATCTAAAGATGCCAGTACGATATCCCAGCTAAGACCCCTTAGCACCAAATTCATCACCCTGCAGTAGGTTGCTGGTGCATTGCAAAGTCCAAACGGCATACGCACAAACTCATAAAGGCCAAACTTGTTTATAAAGGCAGTCTTCTTCTGATCTTCTTTTTTAATCCTGACTTGCCAATATGCAGAATTCGCATCTAATTTGGAAAAATAAGTATTCCCTGCTAGCGTGTCAATACAGTCCTCCACCAAGGGTAACGGAAATGAGTCTTTCTCAGTTGCTTTGGTCACCTGGCGGTAATCTACACACCATCTGACCGTGCCATCCCGTTTCCGTATTAGGACTGGAGCGGATGCCCACTCTGAACTTGAGGGTTGTATGACCTTCGACTTTAACACCTTATCCAGGTGAACCTTCTCCTCTTCTGCAAAACCTAAAGGCGTCTTCCTTATTCTTTGCTTAACCGGTCTTGCATCACCTGTTTCTATCTTATGCTCAATTTCTGTGAAATCTCCAAGATCAAATTCATCTTTGGCAAAAACATCCTGATACTCAAGAATCAAGTCCTCGAGTTCCCGAATTTCTAAAGTGGTTAGATTGGTCTTTGATCTTTCCACTAGATCTGTCAAATGATTGGGTATCTCTGTTTTAATACCCTCCTCCGGTGTCTTCATCTCTGCCACGCTCCTTACTCTCACACTCTCAGAAGCAGTAACGGTTGAGACTTCATGTGCCTCACCCAGGGACTGACTGGTTTTTAATACAATGTTCCTGTGGGTCAAATTACACACACATACTTTTGGTTTGTTATCCTTGTAATGTAGTGTACGTGGAATCACAGCCTGTTTGGTAGAGGAGGGCTCAATCATATAATCCGCATACTGTCCCTCTGTCTTGCATTCCACTAACTTTACTGAATTTGGTGGAATAACAGTCCTATGGCAGACCACCACTCTGGAAACCACAGTGTCTTTTGATGGTTCGCTTGGCAAGAAAGGAATGATTTGTTCCTCGACCTCAAGGTGTCCATTTCCCACAGATAAATTTATATTGATGTTATTCTTCTTTAGGAAATCTAACCCAAGCAACATCTCATCCTCTATCGGTGCCACATATACCTTTTCTTTGTACTTTTGTTCACCCAAGGTGAGTGATACAGGTCCCACAATTGTACCCATTATCTTCAACTGTCGTCCAGCAGTTTGCAGCAATACATTTTTTAGTATTGGCCCAGCCCAGTTTAGTTTCTTGTAAACTCTGTCGGAAATAATGGTGACCTGGGCCGCTGTGTCCACCACTGCCTTCATTGCTCTGTCCTCTAGAGTTACTGGAACTTGTATCATTGATGCCGATCTGAGCTGATTAATTGCTATGTATGACTCTGCCTCTATATCAGTGCCATCATCCCCCTCTTTCTGCTCCAAGTCTACATCACTCATCTCTCTTGCCTCAAATTTTTCATTGGTGACTTCATGTGAGGTTTCCTCTTTCGAAGCTGTATCACAAATTTCTGCTGCCTCAGATGTTTCACTATCCGAGACTTGAGATGTCTGATCTTCCTCCAAAGACGAGTCCACAAGGGTTTCTCCATTATCTGTTTCATATGCCTCCAGTGTTTTATCACCGGAAACCTGAGATGACTGAATCTGTAAAGGTTCCCCCTTTCCACTGTCCTCATATATGGAACGAATTGATTCCAATATGCCACTGAGATCATCATCCTGGCCTTTCCATCTGTCTTCGGTCGGATCTCGGCCTACACATCCGACCTCACACAGTTTAAATCTTCATCCTCTTCTTCCTCTTCCTCTTCAGTGACTTGGGATACTTTTCTCTCGTTCCTGCAATCCCTGGCATAATGTCCTGGTGCCCCACACTTGAAACAACTTTGGTTTGGTGACTTCAGTTTAGGCCTGGCGCTTAAAGTAGAGAGCAATCCCCGTATTTCCTTTATTCCTGTGGACATTTCAGAAAATTGTCTTTGTAAATCCCCAACAGCAGCTTCGACTAGCCCTACTCTATCCTCCTTAGGTTGTCGTGCAGATTGGTCTTGCATAGAACTATTCTGTGCACTGATCCCCTTTTTATTTGATGGTACAAATGCTCTAGACACCCGTGGTTGACTTTCGCCATCCTCGCCTTGGCAATCGTAATCTTCTTGGAGACCTACAAACCGGACCTCCTTCTTGTCTTTCCCGTAGATGGCTTGGTTGGTGTGCTGATACCACCTCACCTTATCCACTGCTTCCTCCATAGACGCGGGCTTACATGTCAATGCATAATGACCTGCTTTTTTATTAGAAGAGCCTTGACAAAACCGTAACACCGCCTGTTGGTAAATGAGTTGGTCAGGCATCTCAGGATAGGCTCTTGTGGCTATGTGTAGGACCCTAGCAGCCCACTCATTTACAGACTCACCGTATTTCTGTGTCGCATATGAGAAAGACATTTGAGTTGTCTCTGGCAAATCCTTTATGTCAAATCGCCTCTCCAATCTTTCCATAATCTCCAGAAAGTGTACATTTGGTTCCCGCTTATTCAAGTTTGCAAAAAACTCGCTAGCTTGGCCCTCCAAACAGTAGCAAAGCTGACTCTTCTTGTCTGAGACTGTCCAGCCCTGCCCTTCTGCAAACATCAGAAACTTGGTTGCGAATGCCTGCCAATCCCCCTTTCCATCATAAGTGATTGACTTCGGTACATTCACCCCCATTCTTTTCTTCTCGATAGGTCGTCTGGCATCATAAAAAGGCTGATCGTAAGGGGACTCTGCGAACCTTTCCCTTCTAAATGGATTTTGGGGCCTCTGATCCCTATCCCAATTTCCTCTTTTTGGGAATTCATCAGTGAACCCTGTTCTTCTTCGGTCGTCTCGGAAAGTTTGGACGTGATGAGGCTTCATAGTTTGCCTCTTCTCATCCCTATCCTCAAACCTGACCGGCCTTTTACCAAAGTCCTCTTGATAGACCCCTGGCCTGTCCCTATTATAAGGAAGTGGCTTTTCATACTTGTCTTGGTGATAATTAATAATATTTTGAACAGACACTTTGCCAACTCCGGGCAATGCCCTTAAATCAGTTGGGAGGCAATAATTTATCCTAATATTGGATATATGTGAAGGCGGACCCCTATCCATGACCGACTAACTAATTTACCCAATGAATATATAGACTATTGACAATAATTACAGAAAAACATAAATACAATACAACATCTAAAGTGACGCCTGTACTACTCTCTTTCCATAAATAAGTATGAATTAAGAAATGATTTGAAGAATCTAGAAGCAGTAGCTAACGTACTTCCGAAATCTAAACCAAATCTGCCAATGTAATCTATTCGGAATCAAAACAAATAAAAAATGAAATAGACATCTTTCCCCTCAATATTTTCGAACTCAGGCTATGTAGGTACAGGCGACGCAACAACTAATTAAGTAGAGCTAACGAATTACTTTCAACTAAAGAGAAGATTCACGACGTTGGACGTTTTCTTGACTGATTATTTTCATTTATTGTTTATCGTGCATGTTCTGAACTACTGCGCATCGAAATGGCGCAGGGCGGAAAAAACCAAAGATTCCGCGGGAATTTTTTGATATATAAAAAAAAAAAAAAAAAGGTTTTTAACCTTAGCCTTATAAACGTTTACTGATAGCACGTTCGGAAAATCGCACGCGAGCCAGACAGCCAACAAACTCGACTTTTCCAAAAAGTCACTATTGCTGCTTCTGCAGGGATGGGATTTAATTCCTTACTAAATGCATATCGGGTTTTCGCTGTCAAAAACCCTGGTAAGCACTTTGGTGCACGTTACTGACCAACAACGAAGTAGTTCAAAAACTTCCTCTTGGAATTTTAACTTGCTCGGTCTGTCGGTGGGCCAACGATTTTCCCAAATTATGCGCTTAAAAATTTCGAAAGGACAACGCCAATGTAGTTAATCTGGTATACTAACCTTAGATGCACCAGTCAATTATGGTTAGAAGTGACGATGCTTGTTGGTTAGCTGATTATACGTCCAGATTGTCTTCCGTCATGAAATGTACGTCTGTATTCAACACTACTAGAAACCGGAAGCCCCTTGTACCTCCGAGTTCCCAGAATCCCCAGCAGTGAAGCCGGGAACCATTTGGGGGGAATTCCCGGGACAAACCAGTACTCGTTTCCCCAAAAACCAGTATTACCACAATAGCAATTTTAACTTACTGAACGTTATTTTCATGTTCAAAGAGATGTCTTGATTTGTGGAGAATACATTTAATAATGTTTATCCATGTTTATCTAAAATATGAACTGTTTCTAAGCTAAATATGTTGATTAAGTGACTACCGAATACCGACTGCGTAGATAAATCTCCTTTGCAGAGAGCCGTTCGTTACACTCACTTACAAATAGTTAATTATAGGTGATTTAAAATGTTTATTTGGTTCGAAGAAAAGAACAAACTGAGATAAAACTGGTTTTAATATAAAAATGTCTTTGAATAACCACTCTCTGCCTAAAAAGAGAGTGTACAGAACGACAATTATGCGAAGAAGAAACGAATCGGGTCTTTCGTACAAAATTATTTCGTCCTTGACAATTTTAAATGTGTTATTAGATTCCCTACATGCGTTTTTTGCTATCGATCTGCATATTGTTATGTATCATTGACACAAGGGCACTCATCATTATATAATTTTAAAACGCACCCTCTGCCTACAAAGAAAGTGTAAAGAACGACAACTATGCGAAGAAAAAACGAATCGGGTCTTTCGTACACAATTATTTCGTCCTTGACAATTTTAAATGTGTCATTAGATTCCATACACGCATTTTGCTTGCGATCTGCATATTGTTATGCATCATTGACACAAGGGCGCTCATCATTATATAATTTCAAACATGAGTAGACCGTTGATTGGCAAGATTACTCATTTCCTGTTTATGATCAATAATTAGTTGGCTGTGTGTATGGTCAACCTACCTTAAGGCTTCAACGATATTTCAATGAAGGACATTCACTTCGTTGACAAAAACATACAAGTTATGATACATTTTCACTTGACCCCACCCCTGATGTTATAATATGCCTCTCAGTTGATAACTGTTTTTTCAACTACTATAATGTAAGTGTTATGCATAACTGCAGTATGGATTTCAGGCGACATTGATGCGTTGCATCAACTTTCTCTTGTTGTATCATATAAATAATAAAAAATATATGTGTTTGCCTAATTTAGTTATAGCCTATTTCTTATATAGAAATATTACATGCGCGAACAAGGACACTGGTAGAGTTCGGTCATTATTAAGCAATAAATACAAAGTTTTATACTATTTTTAAGTTATAAAAAGTTTAATTTGATTTATATGTGTCATATTATATATTTATTTCTTATATTATTTCAGCTGATAATCTGGAAAATAGTGGAAGAGTGAGGATTTTTAACGATAACATTGTGTTTCGTAAATAAAAATGGCTGACGTGACATTTCTGTTTATAATGCGACCCTGTCGCACATCCTGTACGAGTAATACACTTAATTCTATCTCTCTATTATGCGTCAACTAATTGATTAGGTGTGATCAACAGATTAGTGTTATAATTATACAATACCAAGATTGACGTTTGATTATCAAATAATTTCACACGATGACCTGTGTTGTTGTTGTTGATACTATAATTAACAATTCGAGCCTAGAATATCTCGTACGAAATATCATAGATGACACATTTTATTTTTCAGGTTTTATGGTGTCAAAGGGTCTAATGCACGAAGAAAAAACAACGCGTTATTAAATATATATAATTTACTAGAAACATTCAAAGAAAGAAAGAAACATTTTGTTCAAATATACACAAAATACGTTTTACTATAACAGAACAGAAAAAAATATATTTAATAGTATTTAATGTATTCTTGTTTAGATTAACTAAGGACACTTAAATCCGTGATAAAGTCAATCTATACAAGAATATAATACCTCATGGGCAAACTTCGTTTAAAACGTAGTATTGTTATACCATGAACAGTTATATCAAAATCTATTTAATTTATTTGTTTCCGACTTTGAAATTGACTTTGATTAAGTTTAATTAGTTGTCTAATTAGTTGTTGATTATGTTGCTTGTTTATAATTAAAATGGGTTTTTTACATTAATAAATTGTGTCCTTTAATAAGTTGACGGTGTTTGCTTGTTTATTTATCACCTTAAACTATCTACCTTTGATAATTTGACGAAAATTGGATTCCCTAGTAGATCTTAATAATTTGTTTGATTTTTGAGTAATAAACAAGCTTGTATATATAATATATATCGTCGTAAAGAACCAGGCTACCATTCTGAAATTGATAATATACTGCTGTTAGTCCGTGTGTTACCTTATTTAAATATTAGTTATATCAATAAACAAATGTGCTTGGATTAACTTCAAATTGTGATATTGCTAATTGTTTATTTGAAAACTGTATGAGCAGTGTTAGTTTGTATATGTGCATCCTGCCATGGCAGATAATTGTGTTCATTGTGGTTTTGAGGTGCGTAAACGTCAACAAGTAGTTTCGTACGATGTCTGCTCAAACTGGCATCACAGAACTTGTGAAACGGGTAAGTACACTTTCTTAAATAAACAATAAAACATACATATAACAAAATTCTGGTCCCATTACACAATGTTTTCTAACCGATTTTAAAAATCATTGCACTCGAGAGACTTGTAACAAGTCTAATCTACGACCTATATTATTTATCACTATTCGTGAGTTTGATATCGTAAACAATATAATTAAGTTAGTATGTATAAATCGAAGACTGTTATGTCCTACACACAAGTTTTATGTTTTAAATTAAAATTGCTCTGCATTTAAACGCTTAAATTTTGTTGTACTATATACTATATTGTTATTATTCCTGTATCATATGTTTCTCCTTGCAATTATGTACATATAAATGCTCACCTACTGTAACTGTAATAGCAATTTAACCCTTTCCCTCATATAGACGTTTTCTGAAGCCTCTGCAGCAGACGGCTTTTTGAAAATATAGTGACAAAAGAAGAAATTTCTCAAAACGAGCATTATTTTCTTTTACCACAATGTTTTCCACTTTTAGTCATAGGTTATCCATTCAATTTTAGAGATTTTCCTAAACACACAACCTTTTTATTACTTTTAACTTTCTTCTCTAGATATAATAAACATGTATATGCAGTTTGTCTCCTTTCCGAAATGTTTTTATTTTCTCTCAGAAACTTCAGAATTGTCCTTATTATATGCTATTTCCTCTCCAATTTCAATTTGTAATTTTGTACCCGGTTAGTCATGAATATCATACCTCTCATAAGCAGAGTATTTAAATATAAAAAATATTGTTCTTTCTTCTCGCAATATATCCTTAGACACCATTAAACCTGTAAAATAAAATGTATCATCTATGATATTTCGTACGAGACATTCTAGGCTCGAATTGGTATCAACAACAACAACAACAACAATAAACATGTCCACATCGTGAGTAGGAATAAATTACGCCCGAAAATTAAAAGTGAATATTCCTTAATTGTTTATAGTATAATAATTAATGAGGTGTCAGCTCGCCTCGATTTTTTCCTTGTGGTCTAGGCTTAGCTGAAAAAGGTGTCGACTTAGCCGAAAAAGTGTCGGCTCATCTGGGTGTCGGGTCATCTGGTTACCCTTTTTATTGCCTAAAATGAAACTGGGATTCCGTTTCGTTCCAAATGTGTATCGCACTCATAGTCATATGTGAAGTTGTGCACAGTGTATGTCGTCTGTTGTTAATATGCTTTATCTGATAAGTAAAACCACTGATGATATTCTCTGTTCATGGATGATGTAATATTGCGTCGCATTGAAGCAGTAATTCTTGTAATGGTTTCGATTGTGTAATTGTTATTTAGTTATGGATAAAGATCAGATTTCTGTATATTTTGTTCATACCAATTTATATTCATTTAACCAATGAATCAGCTGATTAATTATTAGTGATTAATTGATGGGTCCATCGATGGAAATGCATTTGCAGATCTGTGGCAGACTCAATTCACTATCCAAGTGGCACAGTTGTACAGGTTTGAACCAATGACAAGTCATGCCAACAAGTAGTGAATTTTATGGGGTTTTTAAATTCAGCTTTTTACGATAATAAAACGACATCCTGCCATTGGGTCTTGTTAGTTTTTCGCCCTGACATTGTTTGGTTACACTATTACTCAATCGTCAGAACTGACTGGTTTATCTGCTTTCTCCATACATTGACAATGAAATGGTGACTAGAACTTTGACATTTGGCCTGCTTTTGCGTTTCTTCTTTAAAATCAACATATTATGTTTGTTCACTTACATAACACTGATTAGTTTAAAACATGCCTCACCATATATACAAATTCAATGGCTTTTTTTTATAACTCCACAATGTTTTGACTTAATATCCAGTCGAGGATATTCCCTTTCAGTATTGTGATGGAAATTTCTTTTTTCATTGCCTGAATTTAGCCCTGCATACACAATTGACTGCAACAGCCAAAGACCTATGTAAGTAAGAGTTAGCAGGTCTTAATTGCTTCCACGATAGCTCAGTCAGCACTCACTTAATATTATGTTGTGGGTACAGTAACTACTCAAAGACTGGTCTCACTGCAAAATATGCCATTTCTTAAGCTCTGAACATTGAAGTCGACGAATTGTGTTTTCCAAACATGTCTAATGACTGCAGCAACCAAAATAGGTTGTTTCAGTTATCGAAGTAATCCACATGTTTAAAAATATACAAGGTAGTGAACATTTGCTTCTGTATTGTATATAGGTTCAATTTTCTTGTTAATTAATGTCTGAATTTTACTTTACATGTAAATCTCTTTACCGTGTTTGTTTGTAGGGTGTTTTAACCTGCTATCAACAATTGTTAAGGGAAAGCCATTAGTACCATTTTGAAGTCTTTGAAGTAAAATTTAAATACATTTTCTATATTTACATATCATGACATTAGTTTAGATTAATACTAGCCTGTGTATCTGTATGATCAGATACAACGCAACATTAAAATATCAGACAGTGATTAGATTAAGTTTACAGTCGTCTGAGAAATTTGAATAAATATGGATAATTTCACTCAAAACCTAAACAGTATTTCAGCTATATCATCAGCTGATGTTACTATACACTTTGAATTTTATTCATTCACATTATGCAAGCTGCATCCTAATAACATCAGTCCCAAGTAAAAAGGCTCTATATGAATGAATGAATGTATATTGTTTTATGGCGCATCGACAGCTAAGGTCATTTAGCGCGCAATTAAATTTAATTATTCATGATCCCTGGGTAAACAAACCAGTACTAGGCTAGAAAATGTGCCTTGCCCAAGGGCACTCCACCATGACCGTAGTGCCGGCTCTATATGAAGGGAATGAAACTGATTCCTTTGTAATTACTGTAACATATTTGTCCTAACCCTAATGCATTGTCAGGAGTGGAAACAATAATGTTCTGTTTCAAAGTAATTCTTCAAATTTTCCAAATATATAAATTTATCAAGTGACTAAACATCATATCACTCAGGTAAACCGTTATTCTATATGTGTTAACCCTTTTCCACATACATACGTTTTCTGACAACTCTGCAGCTGACCACTTTTGAAAACATTATGAAAAAAAGCAGAAATTATTCTAACCAAGCAATTTCTACTTTTGCCAAAGTGTTTTCAATGTTTTCTAGGAATTAAACCTTCTGCTGCATATGTGTTGTACATGGGAGAGGGATAAGAGCTAATTTATAGTTGGTTTCAAACATTTTGTTTAACCCTTTCCCTCATACGACAATTCTGCAGCAGACGACTTTGAACGTATTTTGTCAAAACATAGAAAATCTCCATAATTGAATGGATAACCTATGACTAAAAGTGGAAAACATTGTGGCAAAAGGAGAAATTGCACGTTTTGTGCAATTTCTTCTTTTGTCACTATGTTTTCAAAATGCCGTCTGCCGCAGAGGCGTCAGAAAGCGTCTATATGAGGTAAAGGGTTAAAAAAAAAATTAGTTTGAGACTTTAAATTAAGCAATTGTATTTAGCTCACCTGTGCACAAAGCGCTCCAGGTGATCCATTGTGATCACATTTCGTCCATCTGTCGGGCATCAACACCAATTGTCCTTGTGAACACTCTACAGGCAACATTTGGCATCCAATTTTTATGAATGTTTATCAGAACATTCATCTCTATCAAATCTTTCCCAAGTTCAAAACTGGATCATGTGAGGTCTTAAACTAAGTCACAAGGTGCAATTGAAGGGAAATCTTGTGAACACTCTGGAGGCTGCATTTTTAATTTGAGCATGTATTGAAACTTTATTAGAATAATTGTCTTGATGATATCTAGTCTTTAATTCTAATATACCGGTAGGTCATGTCCAGTCAAGAACTAAGTTTCTATGCCAAATTAATATTTTTCTTGATGATATCTAGACCAAGTTTGATAATGGGTCATGTCGGGTTTAAAACTAGGTCACTTTGCCAAATTAATGGAAAACTTTGTGAATATTGTTGAAGCCGCATTTTTAATATCAGCATGTTGAAACTTTTTCACAATAGATGTCTTCATGATATCTAATCTAAGTTATAGTGAAGGGTATGTTCTGTCAAAAACTAGGTCACTAGGCTAGATTTGAGAAAAATATTTTTAACACTCTAGAGACTGCATTATTTGCATCAGAAGCTAGACCGTTTGTAAGACTGTTTGTCTTGTCAACAGCTAGACCAATTTCGAAAAATAGGTCATGTCGGTTTAAAATCTAGGCGACTAGGCCAAATTAAAAAAATAGGTCAAGACTGGAAGCATTTTTAACTTGATCATTTTGAAATTTTGTCGTAAATATTGTCTTGAGGATATATAAGCCAAATTCAAATATGGGTCATGTTGGGTAAAAAACAAGCGCACCAGGTCTGATAAAAGGGAAATCTTGACTGCAATATAAGTTATTGTGATTGACTATGTGCTTTTCATAACTCAGGGCAGCGATCCGATTAATGATAATTTGCAGATTTGGGTATTTTGCAATTTTTTTTTTTTTTTAAATTACAATATGTTTCGGTCTACATTTTGGAACATTTTGGCCTGTTTTCCTAATTTGGCTCTTTCAGAGATGGCCTAGATGTGGCAAGGAACTAAAAAAAAGTAACTGAAGCAAGGCAGATGATTACATAATATAAGATTAGTAATTTGTTCTTTATTTTATGCACAGGAATTCGACGTGGCTTTTTGGTTTCCTGTCAATATTGTGGAACCAGGCGTCCCTGGGTTCGATCCGCAGTTGGTTTTTTGTCATGGCAAGGTACATTTACTAGCTAAGTACTGGTTCATTTATTGAGGGATCATGAATAAGCAAACAGTTTCTGTGATACAACTAAAATAATGTTTAAGTTTAATGCATACAATAATGATTTGTATTTATAGGGATTTTAAATAATGTTCAACAATATTTCAGTTATATCACGGAAACTGCAAACCGCAGGGCCACGGCGAATTCCGGTTGGAGTTAAAAGTGTATATAAATGGATTTAAAATTACATCAGGATTAATAAATATACATTGACCCCCCAGAAATAGAGTTGGTAGTAAAACGCTATGAGGGAAATAGATATGATGATGTCATCACTTTGGAATGTGATTCTCCCACGGCTTAACATTGTAAACAATAGTGATTTGACCGTTGAAGAGATGCTTTCGCTAAGACACGTATGTTGTTCAAAACAGACGTGTCCCAGTGGACCCATCCCAACAATCAATTAAAAGACCGGTATTAAAAAGGGAAATATATAATTATATTAAAATTATTTCTGTAAAAAATAAACATTCCATTTCATCTGATAATAACTAAAACGGTAGTTTAACATTGAGAGTTTGGAGTATCTGACAATTTAGGGGAGACATCCATCCGACCACATCCGGGATCTGAAGGATGATGACCAATCACGATCAGTGAAGAAAAGACTTGCCAACACCATGAACTTTCACGACCGAGGGATATGATCAAAATTTGAACTTTTTTATATTGTCCTCTCTAGTCATGTCTCAATTTGTGCTGGTTTTAAAACTTCAATGTACAACGTTGAAACTATATAAGAGACATTCATCTTTCGGATTGAGCATGGATTATACAAAACGCCCTGGTCATAAAGATTAAAGAGCTCTTTGATAAAATGCAACTGAAGACACGGGAGAACTGTTCTGATTTGTAAGAATAGTTGAAGGTAAGGTTTTTGATATGTTTCTTCTGTTGAATACGTATCATGTAATATCTTGTTCGGTTCTGTGTTGTGCTCGTTTTGAGCCTGTGCCTTTTCCATATTAATCATTGTTGGCAGTGTAATTCATGATCAACAAAACTTCATAGGTAATATGTATTGCTTGCAGTACAATTAATGATCAAGTCAATAGTATGTGTAATATGTATTGTTGGCAGTACAATTCATGACCAGGACGATATCATGGGTATGATATATTGCTGGTAGCACATTAATGATCAGGTGTATATTATGGGTATGATTAATGGTTGGCAGAACATTTTTAAATTATCAAATCAATATTATCGGAAATATTCATTGTTTACAGTACAGTTCATGATCAAGTCAATGTACTGGGTAATATGCATTGCTGGCAGTACAATTAGTGATCAGGTCGATAGTAACGGTAATAGTCATTTTTGGTAGGACAGTTAATGATCAGGTAAATATTATGGTCAGATCTATTATCTATTGTATGCAGTACAATAAATGATTAGGTCAATTTTATGTGTAATATTCTTTGTTGGTAGAACAGTTAATAGCATGGATAACATGTATTGTTGGTAATACACGTAGGTTAGTATTACGGGTAATATTAATTGTTGGTAGAACAGTTCAAGAATAGATCAATAGTATTGGAAATATTTATTGTTACATGTGAAAGTACAAATCATGATCAGGTCTCACAGGTAATATTTATTGTTAGAAGTACAATTCAAGATAAGGTCAAAAGTATGAATGATATATTTTTGTGGCAGTACATTAATTTTCATGATCAGGTTTATTTTATAGGTAATATTTAGTGTGAACAGTACAGTTCAATATCAGTATTTACCTTTGCCTTGTGTAGCCATTGTCTATCATCCAACGGGAGTGTGTATTTCACCAAAAATGTTGTAACCGAATTTTCCGTATTTATGCACCCGTGACGCAGCTCATCTTGGTCTATTTATAGAAACAGTTTTTCGAATTATTGTTTTTGCTGTACCTAGAAGACACTTATCCTGTAAACCTCCGAGGGTTTTACTTCTTTACTCTATGTAAATCAATGAGCGAATAATGCATATAAAGATAAGAGTGCACGAATGTAAAAATAAAAACGTGACGTAAGTCTCCGAGGAATATCTCTGATTTTCAACAAAGTTAAACTTCTTTACTAAATGTAAATCCATAAAAAACGAATAAAGCATATAAAAATACGAGTGCACGAATGTAAAAATAGAAATTTGTTTACGTCCTTTCAGGTCATGGTTATTATTACACTTAGAAGAAATATTGTTTTCGCTATACCTAGAAGACACTTATCCTGCGACGTTTTAATCACTTTACCTGCATAAGTTATGCCATTCATGACCGAGGATTATCCCTGAATTATGAACTATGTTTAATTGCTTTGCTTAAGTAATAACATAAATAAATGAGAAGCGAGTCATGTAGATCAAGATAAGTCTGAACGGTTTTCAATACTTCTTAGGGTCGATTTTGTTTACATATTTATCTTTATAATCGTCATTGTTGAATGTTGTTGCAATTCTTTCACTTCAAGTGGGTATAATTATAGAGCCAGTTATTAGAATTGTATTATCCCTTAATTTCGAACAAACTTTTGTTTCTTGACTTAACATAAATAAATGAGATTCGATTCATGTAGATCAATAATATTTTACGACCATAACGATACTCTGAAAAACAACCGATTTGTTGACTTATTTATATAAGTAGGTCTTTATATAGAGACGGTTATAAGAATAATTGATGTCCGAGAATTGTCCACGGGATTTGAACACATTTTTGATTAATGTATATCAAGATAAATCTGCATGATTGTATATACTGTTTTTCGTCCATTGTAATCTTTTGGAAAAAAATATATTCTTAAAATACACTCTTAGCGTCTTTACTAAACAGTTGCGCACTCCTCTAACTTAAGGTATGTCTATTTTTAGAGACAGTCATTACGTGTGAAAGCTTAAGCCGAAGACTCAAGCGAAGCACGCCTGTAGGTTACCCGTACGAACACATCATAAGAGATCAAATCAAAGCACTGAAAGTGCTGTGGGACGGTACCCATTGTATGAGGGGGAAAAAGATGGTCAACTCTTCCATTTTTTGGAAAGTTACAACACAAGTCACATAATTTAAAAAAATGTAAACAAAAAAGCAGAAATGCATACAGTTCAAACATTTATTTAAGACAGGGTTAACCTTATTTCCAGAGATCTATAATTAATCTCTTGAACTGTAGACAGTAGATACAGTTAGATAAACAAACACATTTGTGATAGGTAATTTATCACATGGATAAACTCTACAGCAGACGATTTGAAAATGTTTAACTAAAGATATTGGTAAAGCTGTATTGATGAAACTAAAAGTGAATAAAACATTGAGAAAACTGTCAACATTTCTCATACCATCCATCTGTTGAAGATTAGACAACATGTGTCTGTACTGTAGAAAGTGTAAAATAGTACCTGTAGCAAAGCTATTTATTATATCTAAAGAATCAACTTAATATTAACACTCTTAGTAAAGAGTCACGCAAGGAACATTTGAGAGAAATGTGGTGAATAGAGTGTTTACAAAATAGTTCTCAATATTGGCCTAGTGACCTAGTTTTTAGCCAGACCATATTCGAAGTTAGCCTAAATATCATCCAGATAAACATTCTGGTAAAGTTTCATCATGCTAGAGTTAAAAACATGGCTTCCAGAGCATTAACAAGATTTTTCTTAAATTTGATCAAGGGACCTAATTTTTGACTCAACATGACCAATGTCTAAATTGGCCTGTATATCATCAAGAAAAACTGTCTGACAAAGTTTCAAGCCGCTAAAGTCAAAATTGTGGTCTCTTAAGTGTTATATCAAGATTGTCCTACAACTTGGCATAGTGACCTAATTTTTTTACAAACATTACCCATATTCAAAATAAATATAATATACAATCATTCTGACAAAGTTTCAGCATGCTCAAGCTAAAAGTGCCGCTTCCAGAGTCTTAACCCTTTCCCTCATACGACAATTCTGCAGCAGACGACTTTGAACATATTTTGTCAAATGATACAAAACCTCTATAATTGAATAGATAACCTATGACTAAAAGTGGAAAAACTTGTGGCAAAAGGAGAAATTGCTCGTTTTGAGCAATTTCTTCCTTTGTCTCTATGTTTTCAAAAAGCCATCTGCTGCAGAGGCGTCAGAACGCCTCTTTAATATGAGGGAAAGGGTTAACAAGATTTTCCTCCAACTTGGCTTAGTGCCCTAATGTTTTATCCAAAATAACCAATATTTGAAATTGGCCTATCATAAAGACAAACTTTCTGACAAGGTTTCAAAATGCTCAATACAAAAATGCAGTGTCTATAGTGTTAACAAGATTTGTCTACAGTGTTTGGCTAAGTGACCTAGTTCTTTACTGGATCTGACACATATTCGAACTTAGGCTAGATTTCATACAAGCAAATATTTTGAGAAAGTTTCAACATGCTCAAGTAAAACATGCGGCTTCCAGACAGTTAACTAGATTTTCCTATAATTTGAGCAGTCCTGCGAGCAAACCAACATTGTGGACTCTGCGTAAAGTATCGATCCGGATCAACCTAAGCATGCCACACAGGCTTACAAAGATAGACAAATTTCACCTGTGGATTTTCTGTCAAATTGACCTGTAACTTAACCAACAATGTCCAATTCTCTAATACAACCAAAATACATCAAAATTTATACTTTTTACCCCCAAAAATAGGCTACACTCAGCCTATTTAGTATACAATGAGAAGAAGGATATTAGATGAACAAGTTTTCCAAGTCTCAAAGTATTAGGTAATAAAATAGATTGATTAATTGGGGTTTAACACCATTGTCATCAATCTTTCAGTCATATCACGGCAGCCAGTTCAACTACTCATATGTTTTTTGGCTTTCTCATACCAGTAATTCACATAACATTCTTTCCAAGCAACTGGCTGCTTTTCCACATAGTCTGAAAGCCCATTGGTGGTAGTCATGTCAAATGTCGGAAGGAATGTAGGCCAAGCTGGTGTTCGAACTCACAACCCCTGGATTAACAGCCCGTGTCTCTACTGACTGAGCTATGGTAAACTGAGTAATAAAATAGGAAACATGCTGTACCAAAGTGAGCTTGCAAAGATATTTTCAAAGTTGTCTGCTGTAGATTGGTTAAATTTGGGTAAAGTTTTTTAAAAATAGCCTGTGATATTGTTTCCGTTCAAATATTTCTTCCAATCCTTGAAGTTTGCAAAAAAAATCAACAGGTCAAAATGTACAGTTGTGTTAAATTTTTTAAACTTTTCTTCCCATTACTATGTTTAACAATTGAAAAATTGGAGACATATTTTGTACATGTAAATTCTGTTGCATGATGAGTACATATCAACTTGAATATACATAGAACAAAATAGTAAACTGACCTTTGAATGTATATAGGCTGTAGACAATAATGATGCAATAGAAAATCTTTAAACTTTATGTCAGAGGTTAAATCTCATAATGTGCTTCTTCCTTTTGTGATCAATAATTTCATTGTGAAATTAATTCTTCTTATGAACATGTACCAGTACTCTCTGGAATCTAGACAGAGAAAGCTTTGATCAGATTTAAAAAACAAGAGGCCCAAGAGGGCCAGTATCGCTCCACGGCCATTAGGCAAAAATTAAATCTTCAAACAGCCCCGCCCCCTGATGGCCATGTTTTTGACCAATCAACATTGTTGAAGGAATCTGATAGAGGACCATCCTAGGAACATTTCTACAAAATTATTTGAAAATCAGCCCGAAACTTTCGGATGAGAAGATTTTTTAAGTTTTCACTATAGCCATATAAGGCAAAATAGCCCCGCCCCTGGCAGCCATAGTTTTCGACCAATCAACTTGGCTTGAAGGAATCTGATAGAGGGTCACCCAAGGAACATATCTACAAAATTATTTGAAAATCAGCCAGACACTTTCGGAGGAGAAGATTTTTTAAGTTTTCACTATAGCCTTATACGGCAAAATAGCCCCACCCTCTGACTGCTATGTTTTTCGACTAATCAACTTGGCTTGAAGGAATCTGATAGAGGGTCACCCAAGGAACATATCTACAAAATTATTTGAAAATCAGCCAGACACTTTCAGAGGAGAATATTTTTTAAGTTTTCACTATAGCCATATAAGGCAAAATAGCCCCACACCTGACTGCCATGTTTTTCGACTAATCAACATGGCTTGAAGGATCTGATAGAGGCTCTCCCAAGGAACATTTCTACAAAGATTTTTGAGAATTTGTCTGAAACTTTCGGAGGAGAAGATTTTTTAAGTTTTCACTATAGCCATATAAGGCAAAATAGCCCCGCCCCCTGGCAGCCATAGTTTTCGACCAATCAACATGGCTTGATGAAATCTGATAGAGGGTCACCCTAGGAACATTTCTACAAAATAATTTGAAAATTTGCCAAACACTTTTTGAGGTAAAAATATTTTAAGTTTTCACTATAGCCATATATTGCAAAATAGCCCCGCCCCCCTGGCGACCTTGTTTTTCAACCAATCAACTTGGCTTGAAGGAATCTGATAGAGGGTCACCCAAGGAACATTTCTACAAAATTATTTGAAAATCGGCCTGACACTTTTGGAGGAGAAGCTTTTTTAAGTTTTCCCTATTATTTTAATTTGGTTGCCATGGAAACCAGAATTTTGCATGGATCCAAAACATTTGAATGAATTTAGAAGAGGACATTAAGAGGATGCTTCCTAGGAAGTTTCATCTTAATTGGCCAAGTGGTTAAGTAGGTGAAGTCGTTTGAAGCAAAAAGTTAACGCATGCACGCATGCACGACGGACAATTCGCCATGACATAAGCTCGACTAGCTTTCAGCCAGAGGAGCTAATTATAATATTTCAATCACCCTTTCCCTCAAATAGACACTTTCTGACGCCTCTGCAGCAGACGGCTTTTTGAAAACATGGAAGCAGAGGAAGAAATTGCTCCATACGAGCAATTTCTCCTTTTTTCACAATGCTTTTTACTCATGCCTCTTACTGTTGACAAATGCTAGTAAACTTACAGTTTTATTTTTAAATTTTACATCTCGGGTCATTTAACAAACCTTTTACATCTTGGGTCATTTAACAAAACAAATGATCTGCCTGATCAAAATTATCAACAGGTTCACACTGTGTGACACAATATGTAGTTCAAAATGATCTACATAATGTTAGTTATCATGTACAAGTGTCTTCCTGGAAGGCTGTGTTATAGCTCAAAATGATTTACTTGAATGTCTTGTTCATAGTAATTAGTTAATTACACAGTTATCTTCCTGTATTATAGTAAACAAAAACAGATCACGTTGTGCATCATTGATTCGTATTTGTGTCGTTTACATCTCCTAGATACTTGTCCTTCCATTCCGTTATTGTTTTCCGAGTTACCTTTACAGAATAAACACTTTCATTCAGAATACTTGTCACAACGACTCGCTGCTGTTACCAGCTTTGAAGAATGTCATTAACGTCATTTTGTTTTTGTTTTCTACCCGTTGTGTTGCGTCCAGGACTTGCCATTTGTCTTTTATTTCTCTGATTCAACTAAAAACGAAACCGGAAATAACACTAAATATACCCCAACTTTTCCAATACATAAAGGTTGGTTGTAAAAATGTCCCATACACTGACATTATGAATCTTCTTCACAAGTAATGTTGCGTATTGTGCTTTATAATCCGTCAACATTTCCATGATCTGAAACGAAACAAAAATACATACAGTTACTGATTGCACAATAAAAATAAAATCAAGATGTGTATACATGTCTGCACAAAACCATTCTTTATCAATATATATGTATGCTATGATTTGAATAATAAAATAGTCCGTTTATAATAGATACTTTGCAATTATTGATCTGCATTAAGTTATTTGGGGTTATAATGCATATGTATCCAGTGAAGACTCAGAGGAGCCTATGTATCATATTATGCAGTCTCACCAGTCTTAACTGACCATTTACATGTAATTTAGACCAAGAAACAGCGTAGCCTCACTACTTTTATGTCAATATAACTTTATAAATGACGTCAAGGCAAAGTGTCAGTTAGACATGGATTCACTAGACAATTTATAACATAACGTACACAAATATACATATTTTTTGTGCGTTAATTGAATAACATTTTTGGCAAAGCATCATGCATATGCTCCATCTAAGTATAGACAAAATTTGGAAAATTCATTTATCAATATACATTGTATTCTTCATTCTTTTCAATAATAAACTTGTATACATAATATCATCAAATACCTAATTAGGTCTTTGATATCATCAATACAAATAAGTGTACACACTTAAGTTTGAAAGCAGTTTTCACATCACTTAACCACTTTTGTCTCCTAAGTCTTTGCACATCACTTAACCACTTTTGTCTCCTAAGACGTCCTCAAATGAGCCTTAATAGTGTATACATACAGTAACGATGATATACTTGTACAATATATGTACGAAGTCTCCGAAGTCCTTAATTTATTATTTTTTATTTTCCTTCATATGCCACCCTTTTAAATAATTAACAGATGTCAGATGATAAAACGAACAAGCGAATGTCTACAGGAATTGGACTATTTTCAGACATACGTGTACATGAAATACATGTGAGCTTAATTTCATATTCGGTTACGATACAGCACAGGGCGGAAAAAAATCCACTCCAAATTACAGTTTAATTGACAGACATACCTCGAACGTTTTACGGATTGATGACTAAATGAACATTTTAGGCGTGCACACATTTCTTTCCTGTCAGTCTTCCTCAATATAAAACTTCATGTGTCTTTTCTCCACAATAACAATCTATCGTCAGGGCAGCTTGTCAGATTTCTACTTTCATTTTGAACGGAAGTTGCAAGTTCTCCTTCGCAGAGTTGTCGTTCCTTACGATCTCTTTCAGTAAAATGAATCGATTGGCTAGATAATTAGTTGGGAGATAGTTTTTCATCGAAGCGTTTAGCATTATTGTTAATACTACAGATAGTTTTTCATCGAAGCGTTTGGCATTATTGTTAATACTACCAAACATCCCAAAATCACTTCTGATCTACAAGAAAATCAAAATATCACGTGATATCATCAAAATTGTCGTAGTACGATTTTATATTAAACGAAATTTTAAGAAACACAATAACGTTTGAATTGTAATAGTGTCAATATTATTTCGTTTCTAAAAATTAAATACTTTCTGATTGAAACATGTAAAAGATTGGTATATATTCATACATTGTTTATGAATATATTAATTCAAACTACAACGCAAAATTGTAAACGCAATACTTCAACCAATAGTGCTGCCTTTTTACAGTCCTTTTTCAAAATTCAGATATCTTGATTCACCAATGTTTTCGAAAAGCAGTTATATTGCCTGATAATTGGCACTACTTTTTTGTTGTGGGTATAAAAAAATCCCTCTCGGTTTTTGGTACCCAGCTTTACTCTGTCATACTGTTTATAATCAGGGATCTAATTGTTGTACGATTTCTCAAAATGCACATGGCTATAGACAGTACCCTTATGGGTACCGTCCAAAAACGAGAATTCAGAACAATCTTACTGTTTTTTCACATATCAAATCTCAACCCCATAGGGGTTGGCTCGGCCAACATTCTTTCTGACGTTTGACAAAAGTCACTGTGACCTGGGTCATTCGTCTTTCACCAATGGGCTAACAGTCTATGTGGAAAAGCAGCCAGTTGCTTGGAAAGTATGTTGTGTTAAATACTGGTATGATAAAGCCAGGAAAATCATGAGTTAAAGCCCAACCAATCAATCAATAAATCAATCAAATGAGTCCATTCAAAGTTTGAAAGAAATTATGTCACATTTGGGCAGCAGTACGACACATACATGTTCTTTCAACAGGCTCAATTTTTAGTATTTTCATCTTTTGTTATCCAAAATGTGTCTACTGATCAAACTCTAATATCAGATTCGACACAATTGGTACTAAGAATTTCAACATTATTTTCACTAGGTTATCTAAAATCCCTGCATGTATGTATTCAAACTGCATTTACAAAAGATTCAAAAGCTATTGACAGCAATATTTTCATACTTGAGACCACAACAACCAATGATGCCATAGAACCCATCAAATTGAAGAGCAAATGCAAAATAAAAAGCCTTAAAAGGTCATTGATTGAGCTCCATCTACGAAACAGGGCAATGTACACTAACTATATCAAAATAAAATTGTATAAAACATACTGAACATTGAAACTTGGAGATAAAGAGGATCAATCTCTTTTTAAATTTAACAAACACTCAAAATGCTTTGTATTTGAATAGATATATATATATATATAAACATTTTATTTGAAAAATGAAGATAACTCTGTTTTTCAACAGAAAAGGTTACATTATAAAAACTTAAAAGGTATTTCATAATTTCATAATTGGTGTCAACAATAAGTCACCTAGAGACCTGACATAAGTGTTCTGTACTCTGATATTACTGAAATACAACAGATATGTATCTGTTTTCTGTGTAATTTATTGTGAATTCCATTTTTCTGTGTTAAAATTGTCTAATCTATACAATAGCAATGGTAAAAACTGGTATACATTGTATCAAATAAATTATTATACCTTATTTTACAAACCGGTAATGAACTACACATATTTGCATGGACTACTGTTATTAAAAAGTAAAAACCCATACGGTAGTTTAATGGTAAAACACTTGGGTCTAAAAAGAGTTCTGAGTTCAAATCTCAGCAGGAACATGTTTTGAAAGAAGCAACTAAACTTAACAATTTATACACGAAACCATTATGTTGTGGGGAATCATCAGAGTTGTCTTACTTAAACACTTATCACACTATTATCCAGGCTTCTAATGAAAACATTTTATGAAAACAGTTATTTACTCCCTGTATCTTTTTCAAAAGCTTTTATAATTGAGCAATAACAATTAGAAAAAGAAACTTGATCAACAATGATGACTCTGGGAAGCTGCACATTTTCAATGTCTGATCGGATCTTTCACTATCTATATTGTCAAACGACATATAATCAGTTGTTGACACTAGTCCTTAGTAACAAATAACCTGATGCTGTTTCATGTTTTACAAATTAAAAACCCGCAAGGAGATAGGGGTTCGAAGTGATAATATTGTTGGGTACAGATATTGTTCATTTTGGAGCAATAACACTATTCCGACAATGTATTCAGATTAGTCATCAGACATCAAGTCATTAACATCAGGCAAGGGGCTAAACTTAACCCTTTTCAACATAAATCAAATCTGCAGCAGATGTTTTAAACAATATTGAGGTAAAACAAAGTAAAGTCAACGTTTAATTAATGAATTGAATTTGAAACATTGTGGAAGAAGAAGAAATTGTTGTTCATGAGCAGGTGGTCATTTTCTCCACAGTGTTTTCAGAAGTTGTTTGTTGCATATGCCTCAACAATTTTAACCTTAAATGCCTTTAACCGTTTTATGTATTTCCTTGAGTGTTTAAAATAAATATATCACGTAAATATCTTAAAGAATAATATATTAGGAATTTCTATTCCTCCTACAGAATTGAACACATTTCCCTTATATAGACACATAATTTTGAAACATCTTATGCATGAGACGTTTGAAAATATTTGTAAAAAAGTACAGTTTTTTCAGACTTTATGTATAGTGTTTTCACCGTTGTCTCAAGACTCAACCAGATCGCAAAGGTAGCCAGCTGCCTTGGAAGATTGTTGTGTGGAATCATTTTTCTAGAAAGCCAGGGGAAAATTGTAAGGTGAACTGAAATACCATTGAAAATAATGTTAAGCTCAAGTCAATCAATCAACCATAGTAAGAGTGATTTTCCAATTATATTTATTACTAGTTAACAAATAACTGGCATTTGTAAAAATAAATCAAAACATTCTACGGGTATCACTATTTAGCGACAAGAAGCGTCAAGAGGCGACCAGAAGCGACAAGAAGCATCATGAGGTTTATTTCAAATAAAAGTCAGCGACAAGAATAATCTATGAATAAAATACACCTTTTCAATGCCTTCTAATTCTAGTGTTGTTTTCAATCAACATCCCTGGAAATATCACAGTCTGTTACACTCCTGACCTTAATAAAAACAAAAGATATGTACTAATTAAACTTAAATACATGATAAGTTTAGGTTTTTCCAAAATGTTTTTCAAATTATTTTCTTGTTTTGGGACTGACACTGCTTATATATTGTTCTTACTTTCACACGACATATGCTTTGCCTATTAACATATTACAAGAGAAAGTTGATGCAAGGCATCAATGTCGCCGGAAAAGACTGCATTGATTTATATTTTAACACACATGTATTCTTTACTTTCATTAGTCTAAACATACACATAATGTTTTCATTAAGGACTATTTCCAGGATTTTTGAAATTTCACATAGATCTACAAATTTCAGGATTTCTTTTGGTCAGGATTTGGATGTTTTATATTTGTCAATAAAACCACAACAAATACATATTGCAACAATGAAAACCTTTAAACGCTTAAAACATTGAGAAAACGGTTAAATTGCTGAAGACATGAACTTCCTCCTTTTTAATAATAATTATAATAAGTATTTCACAGATGTTAAAATTTATCCTCATATGTTTAAAAAGTAGACCACACTTGAAACAACATATCAGCTAAATTGTTTATCTAAATCGTTGATGCATACACTATATATTTGGCGCAAGAGAAATGCCAGTTGCGAGTCCCATTACTATTTAATAGGTGGCAAGTATGAAATTAATTGGGTGCGAAAGAGCAGATTTTCTTTATTTCTAAATATATTGTTTATCAGACTTTGTTCTTCTCTTAATTTGTTTCAAGCCAAATAAACATGTAATATCACATATATTTAATCATTTAAGTGTGGGATATTAGCTATCTATCTGTAATAAGGTGTTTGAGCATTCTTTCGAAATCGAGATCTAGTCGTAGTGTCAGACATCGAAGAAAGTGAATAAAATATCAGACAAAGCTTTAGTGCATGTTTTATTCAACTGCATTCGAGAGAAAAAAAGCATTTCTATATTATCTTTCTTTCTCCTGCATTCGACCCATACACTCGCTTCGTGACGTATAAGAAATCAATTTTTCGTGCGACATTTTTTGTCTCACTTTTCTAAGTTTACATTTTACTTCCGGTTACTTCGCTTTACATTTTGGCAATATGAAACTAGGTCACGAACTGAGGAAAAAGCGTTTCGACGTTCACGACCGATAAAAAGTCAATCCGGATAAACAGGCTTATATTTGAGACATATTTTCACAAAATATTTCTTATTTTTGTTTCTGTTACCAGTTTATGTTGATACTTATCTATTAAAAGGAGAATTCGACGTGATTTTCATATCAATAGTCTACTACTAGCAGGTGCGCGAATGTAAACGATTTAGACTGTGCGACGTAAAGGTTTGTAGTTATCGCCTTTTGATTACATAGTATATGAAAATAATAGGGACTGTTTTGTCTTCGTAAATAAAACAAAAACACTTAAATGCGAGTCAAAAAAGTAGCTGAAAATACTTAAAATATCGGAATATTTATTTCATTTTAGATGTGTCATAACTTAGTGTTTTTAAACATATGCAATTGTAATATGTTCAAGACATCTAAATGTGTTTCTTTCTAGTAATAATCCCCCCTCCCATGTCATTTCCGAAAACCTATTAAAAATAGAAGTCGCGGGCTTCTGCCCGGCGACTAATAATTGTTGTTTTTCCTGTACCTACAGCACCCTTATCTTTCTTAACCTTTTGAAGTCCTGCGCCATTGATGTCCGTTGATTAATCCTTAATTTTGAACATTAATACAAAATCTCCAGCAGACGACCTTGAAAATATCTTGGCAAATGATATGAAAAATCTCCATCAATGAAAGTATAAAAATTAAATCATTGAGAAATTTTAAAAACTATAAACAAATCAAACGACGATATGCACAACGATGCACAAATCTAGTGAGGCCGAAGATAATTGAGTACGAAAGATTTGCACTGCTATCATTTTGCAAATTTACTGTTTGACTGCAGCAGTAAGCGTTTACATAACATGTATAGATACTAATTTAAAACATTTTAGATTATAATACCTTCCTTTGTGGAAGACAGTGGTACAGAGGTAGAACGTCGGCCTCTTGTACCAAAGGTCCCGGGTTCGAATCCCGTGATGAGCGGGTTCTGCCTTTGGGATTCTTCCACACAACCGGCGCGAGTACTGGCTAAGTTTCCAGGAAGCAGACATCGAGTGTGATTTATATAAGCGTAAAGCTTGTTTCGCAATCGATGTAAAATAAATAAGTTTAAATTAATACCTAACCTTATTTATTTTTGCAAGTCAGGTGAATGAATATCAAGTGAAAGTCAGCTGATATGTGACAAACAAGTGAGATAATCCGTAATGCTTAGAACAAAATAAAAGTTACCATAGTATTCAAACCATCGGGTTCATGATAATTCATATTTAGCAAATTCTTTGTCGCCTTCATTACAAGCCACTCTTTTAATATATTGTGTTTTGAAAAGATAGTATTGTCACGTGTTTCTGCCAACAGTATTATTGACAAGTGAAGCTATTCAGCATTTTGTTTGTTTGTCGAAATTTATGATAAGGATTTATATGTGTCGTCCCTATGTTAGAGGGCAGTACTGTCGACGCTTTGATTTTACGCGCAAAACATATCAACCGAATCTGGGTATTATCATACAAACCACGACGAGAGGAGTAAACATCACGTAAACATAAAAGTTAACTTTAATCTCTCAAAGTTGGACAATTTATTGGAGTTATATTGTAAACATTATCGGGATATTCCATTGCATAAGTACAGGTACGAAATTTTCATTATAAATTACCTATAACTTTTAAATCTTCATGCGTCTCATTTAATCTGAGTCGGTAGTGCAAGACCGGTTAGCGAAGTGGATAACGGCTTATGTTTAATACAATAAAAGATCGGTTAGCCCAGTGGGTAACGGCGTTGATTTAATTTAATAAAATACCGGTTAGCCCAGTGGGTAAAGGCTGTAACAAAGTAACAACTTAATAATACATTTTAACTTGTTTATTACGAGAAGCACATGTCACAAAACCCATAAGAACGTCTCTATCACTCGGGTCACAAGGAGTGACTAAATTGATATGAAATCTATCCTATACTTATACAACCTCCCAACTGCCTTAGGGAAGTTAGTCCATTAATTATTGGTCAGATGTCCAACATTATTGGACACCTGTCAAAAGGTACAGTGCAGTTATAGAAGGCTAACCGTGTCACCGAGAAAGATGGTTGATTACATCTTTACAAGGCGTAGATTTAATATAATAAAGGATCGGTTAGCCAAGTGGGTAACGGCGTTGATTTAATTTAATAAAATACCGGTTAGCCCAGTGGGTAACGGCGTAGCTTTAATATAATAAAAGATCGGTTAGCCCAGTGGATAACGGCGTTGATTTAATACAATAAAATACTGGTTAGCCCAGTGGAAAACAGCTTAGGTTTAATACAATACAAGACCGGTTAGCCCAGTGGGTAACGGCGTAGGTTTAATATAATAAAAGATCGGTTATCCAAGTGGATAACGGCGTAGGTTTAATAAAATAAATGACCTGTTAGCCCAGTGGATAACGGCGTAGCTTTAATATAATACAATACCGATTAGCCCAGTGGGTAACGGCGTAGTTTTAATAGAATAACAGACCGGTAAGCCCAGTGGGTAATGGCGTATGTTTAATATAATAAAAGACCGGTTAGCCATGTCGGTAACGGCGTTGGTTTAATATAATAAAAGACCGGTTAGCCCAGTGGGTAACGGCGTAAGTTTTATACAATAAAAGACCGCTGAGCCCATGCAGTGGGTAACGGTGTAGGTTTAATACAATAACAGACCGGTGAGCCCAGTGGATAACGGCGTAGGTTTAATACAATAAAAGACCGGTTAGCCCAGTGGGAAACGGCGTAGGATTAATTCAATAATAGACAGGTTAACTCAGGAGATAATGGCGTAGGTTAAATACAATGAAGGTTGAAATTCGATACCGTAACCCACGTGAACGTATTGTATAGTGTTTTTTGTGTATCGTTTTCTTTTTATATCATATTATTTTTTCTTTTCATTTTGTTTGTTTCTTTTATTCAATTCTTCAATAAGAAAACCTATCACTGACAGAAAATTATTCATACACACTAGATTCTTTTTAAAAGCGCTATTCTTTCGGAATAAATGTCCGAGGAAATAGGCCGGAGTATTGGCTTCGCGGCAGTATTGGCTAGCCCGAATAGTCGGTTAGGACAAGTTTGAACATATAACATTGGAAAGCGCCCACCACTGGCTTCGAATTGTACTACGTATCGCTCTGTCAAATTTAGACAGCCGGCTGCAAAACTCAGTCTGAGTTGGTATTTCCCGACAATGTTCCTTTACAGTATTTCTGATGTTCGAGCTTGTCCGAACCAACTGTTCCGACAGGCCAGAATAGACGGGAGTTTGGCTGATTAATACATCCCGGGTAGCCACTTGTATCCCTGCTGTTCCGGCTGGCCAATAAAGCTGGAGATGCCAGAATTCAGACTGTTCTGGATACTCCGGCTAACTTCAGACACCTTTGGAATAATCGGTTCAAATCTATTTCGATTACCGGATACATAAGGATGTGTAGATAATACATTCCACTTCAGATCACTGAATATACTTTATAATCGTTTCTAACTAATTAATGAAAGGCATAAATCAGGTGTTCACTATCAAACCGTGGACAGAAATGTTTATTATCAAAAATGTTACCAAAACACCCAAGAAAGGTAGCTGGAATTGGTTTGTAACTCAAAGTGTGAACAAAATGAAATAGACATACGGTGCATTTAGTCATTCTCTACCTATCGCCACATTACATGAAAGTGAGTATACGGAACGACAACTCTGCGAAGGAGAATGGCATTTAGTCTGGATAGAAAATTAGAACGTCTGCCACGAACCAACAAAGGTGACTAGATTGGTCACCTGCCCTAATATATCGCTATTATAAATCACTATTTATACAAAGGTTATGTAAGCACCAATACAACTTGATGGTTGGTATCAATGTATTAATAATGAAGCGTACTATATTCTAAGTTTGAAAGGTTTTACCGGTTCGCAAAAAGGTTGTCTCTATATCATTGTGTCCAAAGTACGCCGTCATTATTGGTGTATGCCTGACCCGAAAATGTAATGGTAGGGGCAGGTAACTCCAGACTATTTCGTGTCTTTGCAGACGAAAACATGTTATTTGGTCTTTCCTTCTTCAAGTAGTTTTTAAATCAAATGAGTTATCTTGATAATGATTAAAGCTAGTTGAAGGATTAACAATTGACGAGTTGGGTATTCAACAGGAGGTGAGTAGACAAATAATGCAATGTAATCAAACCGAAAATACAACTGACCGCCATTCGCTATTTCGGCGCCGAATGTCTTAAAGTAGACTCGTCCAAGTTCAAAATCGGGAGACTCCCTTTTTCATGTAAAGTAATAGGACTTTTGGAATATTTGGATAACTAACGATATGACTCACACGAATCTGTATTATTTGCAAATACCTAACTAACTAAATTGCTGTCTTGTTCTTAGCACCATTACGAGAACAAATGGTCAAACATGTCCGCTGGTGAAGTATTACGAGATTTGTGCTTACCTTCGTGTTTGTCAGGCTGTAATATTTTATTGACAATCATCAACCGAGCGACTTCAGCGCTTTCGTTCTTGCTATAATTGTGTCGTTGCAATAGTTTTGCCTGAACAATTGTAGAAACCCTTAAACTACCTGGTACCCTCATGCAGGCACTCATACCTTCACTTAATTTCGCGGTATAATATGTTAATGACAATCTGCATTAACAGTATAATGTATCAGTTTTCTCCTTTCTGCACACAGAGGACATTTGACGCCTTTGCAGCTGCAAACTTTTGAAAACATTTGAGGAGACAATTTTAACCAAAACAAGCATTTTATTTCCAGTTTCAGAAGTCCCATCTTCCCGCAAAGCATGAGACTCCAGAAATATCATAACATGTGTTGCAAAGGTATCAATAAAAAATTCTATATTAATCACAGGTTTTATCCAGGTAGACGAAATCTCTTCTTGAAGTCTGACATTAAAGAAATGGCCCAGTCTCAGAGTGAAAGCGATGATCCACATGATTATGAAGATGTAGGTTTTAATTCTTAACGGAGATTTTCAGTGATCTGTCCAACATGGCCACTACTAGTGACATACCGGCTTAAAGCATGGTAAAAAATCGTTACCTCTACGTGTCTGGAAAATGTTTTCCAATATTCAGAAAGTATTTACTCACTTATAAAATTAACTATATACATTTATAGAACCTTTATATACATAATTATACAAAACGCAAGACAGGTTATAAGTGCGTTTCAATAACTGCCCTGTTTTGAATAGTTATTGAAGCAGAAACGTTTGCGCCGAACACTCTATATGATTCAGGTCTTTTTCGGAGAAACCGACTTCGTTTCCCATGAACGAAATAGGTTTTCGTGTCAAATGTAACCAATATGCCCTTAATGCCATGATACCGCCCCTTTGGAGGAGGTTGCGGGTTCGATCCCGGTCGGGTCATACCAAAGACTTTATAAAAATGGTAGTAATGGCTGCCCTCCTTCGCGCTTAGGGTTGCGGGGTTAGCATTACGACTGACTTTCTGGTGTCAGAATAAATGGACCAGTAGTACTGGTAAATTACCCAGGACCGTTGTGATATAACGGAAAAATTGTTGAAAACGAGGTAAAACACCAAACAATCAATCAATTAATGCCATGATGAGAGAAGGTACAAGTTGGCTTTCGTGAACAATGTAGATCCAGATTAACGTGTGTATCCACATAGTCGGATCTAGATCTACACTGTTCACATATAACTTACACAGGCTTGTTAAAAGCTTTTGTCATCTTGTGTATATTCTGATAAGACGGATTGGATGCACTGACTGATCTGAACCTACATTTTGCAGAAATGCCAACGTGTGGATTTTCCAATGGATGGGCTCATGTAGTGTTTGTTGAACACTGTACTTAAGGCGTACAACAACAATCAATCAAACCAAATTTAAAAGTGTGTATCAATCAACAACACAGGACCGCCTCGGTGGGGTAGTGGTCAAGCGTACCAATCGGATCATACCAAAGATTTTAATAATGGTAGAATTGGATTTCCCTCTTTGGCGCTGAGCATTGTTGGGTCAGCGTTACGACTGACTAGCCAGTGTCATGATAAATGAACCAATAGTACTGGTAACTTACCAATACGCCGTGATATTACTGAACAAAATGTTGAAAGCGGTGTAAAAACACCATGTAAACAAACACATAAACAAACAAAATAAAAAACAGTAGTAGTTATCTTTATCTTTACAGAGACCCCATAATGTGCAAGGGGATGTGGGAGCTAGCTCGTTACATAGCGGACCTCCACCCTTGTCTTTACAGAAACCTATAGAGCCGATTTATGAATTGTGTCAGGGAGATCGCTCGGTCCATAGCGGACCTCTATCCTCAAGTTTACAGAATTATTTAGGGAGGATGTCTTCATCGCATTTGGGAGATCGCTCGTTCCATAGCGGACCTCCACCCTTAAAAGATGACAAATTAAAAGGTAATCAGTTTTAAAAGAACCAAAATTAGCTTTAACGTCAATCTCATTACATCAAGTCTTAAACACTTCGCTGTGCGTATTTGGTACTGCAGCGGAGGTTAGGACAGGTTTTAATGAGATTGCTTAACTCTTTCAGCGCCGAATTTCCTAAAGTAGACTTTTCAAGGTTCGTCTGTTTTTCGAAGCAAAAAGTCGGGGTATTGTTATACCTTTGGCGTAGGCATCGTCTACAGCGTCGTCGACACAAAACTTTAACCTTACCTCATAATTAAAAAAAACCTTCCATATTTTCAAATAAAACGTGGTACACATGTTCATGTGTACATTACGCATGTTATTACCAAGTCACATAACTCTAGCTTTAATAATTATACAGTTATGCCCCGTGTTCGACTTAGAAAAAAGCAGACGAGCGTTGGTGTTCGCTTGCGTCGCTCTTGTTCATTATATAAGAGTTTGAGGAATATTTGATAACTAAAAGGCACACAACGCAGATTTTAGGTGAGACTGTTCGTTATGAGTTGTTTCTCTTGAATCTGCATTGTTTGAACAAACCTCAATATCGCCATTGACGTTGAAAAGGTTAAGCGTAAAGCATTCGTCTCGTATTCTTCTTCCTAATTGTCGACTGATACGGGTGTCTATTTTAGGATATATCTGATCAATTGTCGTCCAGGACAAAGATACATACAGTGGACAACTTGAACATGTGATTCTTCGAATATACCATTTTCTTGAACGGATATATAGACGAGCAATTAGAACTGCTGCTAGGTTGTTATTGTATCACTGGCTTGCTTTTCATGATAAACATATAAGTATAGATGAATAATTAAGATGTAATTACATACAATAATCTAGCATATATCAAGGAAATACTTCAATATGTCGATAACTCGAAGTAATTGATGGGTCTCTTTCGACCTTCAAATACCCTGTTAATTTCGATAATGGTTATTATGATTGTAATTGTTATTATACTTGGCGAGTATTGCCGTGTAAACGGATCATAGGAATATAGAGTGAACTGTCTTTGTTTGTGTACACATATTCATCGTGCAACAGTTCAATTTACATGGAGCAGAAATTTGCTTTAATTTGGATGCGTCTATTCATAATATGCAACTTCTGCTGTAAGGTTAGATAACTTTATCTTGGTTTGTCTTACAGTTAACAGTAAGCATGGCGCCAAGGGTATCGGTGAAAAAGGTGACAAAGGTAAAAATACTGACTGTAGTTATAGCCTGAAAAGGAAGAGTACCGGAGAAAGACCAGTATGGGTAATTTTAGGTCTGTTAAAGGTGGAGATCACACTTTCGAAATGTTGAAACTTCTGCAAATATTGCTAATTGTGACAACAAAATAAGTAATAAATAGTTCAAAACTATTTTGGAAGTAAATGTTGAAAAAAAACGGTCAATTGAAAGTCATGAAAAGAGTACATTGATATTTATAAAATGTTGTCTTAAACTGAACATAGGAATATATAGTGAACTGTCTTTGTTTGTGTACACATATTCATCGTGCAACAGTTCAATTTACATGGAGCAGAAATTTGCTTTAATTTGGATGCGTCTATTCATTAAATGCAACTTCTTCTTGTTCGTAAGGTTAGATAACTATATCTTGATTTTTGTTACAGTTAACAGTAAGCATGGCGACAAGGGTAGCAGTAAAGAAGGTGACAAAGATTAAAAAGTAATAGCCTGAAAAGGAAATGTATTGGAGAAAGACCAGTACGGGTCATTTTGGAAGCCTCCTCTCTGTCTGTCTGTCTGTATGTGTGTCGGTCCGTTGGCTATCTGTCTGCATTTGAAAGAAATGTTCCACCCGGGACGCGCTATCGGCAATTATTTACTCTTGAGAAATACATGGGCGTTTTAACTTTTACTCTCCATAACGCTGTTATTGAGGTGCATATGGTTTCATAATGTATATTTATCTATCTTTCACATGCATACTTTATTTTTCGAGATAACAAATATTTAGATGGTCGTGTTTTTAGGTTGAATTATATCTGTCAATGTCATAAAACAAAGAACCAAACAATCCAATAAAAGTACAACTTCGCTTATAAACGATGTTTATCAAATATTATTATAGATATTCCTAAGGTGCAAACGGTCTCGGATACTACAATATTTCATCTAAAATGTGATATTCATTTCATTTAAATATATTACGATTAAGGTGGTCTTGTTTAAAAATATATTTGTAACTCCATGATTTTAGATGTATTCGTGAACAATTGAAACTGCTCCCGATTTAATCCGTAGTTTTATGACTCCCATAAAGTCAATTGGTTTCCACAGGCGGTCTAAACCTGAGTAATCAAATAGCAATTCCTTGTGAATCTTTAACATGATTATTATACGGTATTCTCGATTGTTGAACAATTAAGCTAGTTTTTGAATAAAGTGAGAAAAAGCAAATGGTACAATAAAATTAGTGGCAGAAAGTAACTTGGTAATTGACTGCTCTTAAACTTCCGCCTAGTATATATATGTATTGTGTTTGTTATTTCTTTTTTCTTTTTTTTTCTGTTCGTTTTTTGTGTGTTTGGTATTTCTGTATGGTTTCTTTTTCTGTTTGTGTTTATTGTATGGTATTATATTTTTTCAAGCATGTACCTATGAAATGTCGAGGAATATTTTTTGTTCAAGTCAATTAATAAATGATTTGAAAAAAAAAAAAAAAAAATGAGCTTCATGCTGTACACTGTTCGCAAAAACAATCCCACACGGTTCCCACAGTGACATGATTATCGAAATGGATATATGCATTAAAAACATCATTTATTTGAGAATGTCGGCTAGCTCGAGCTATCAATTGGTTACTAAGTGGAGTACCATGTACTTGAGGAAAAAAGTGTTTAATTATCAATATGGTTTCATTCTGATTGAATAAAGAACTACTTTGTCTTATTTTGTATTTGTCTTATGCATACTCATTACATAATCAGGTATCCATTCAGTCACAAGCATTCTGGTCTGGTGTGGTTTACCTTGTTCGCATAACGGTCCAACTCGCGCATAGCAGGATAAGGGTTAAAGCCTGACACTTATGTAGTGATATATTTAACAACATTTTGAAAGTATGATAATTGGTTTCGTATTACATGTACGTGTATTCTTAATTGATATGGAAATTACCGATTTAGATTAATGATATATTTGAAAATAATTGTTATGTGTTTGTTTGTGTTATTATATTAAGGTCTATATTAACCCTAAACCTGATATACACATATAATGGACATATTAATAATTATAATGGATGTTGCATTCTTTCATTCGGGCTGGCTAAATTATCTTTTACAGTGACGTGTTTACTGCGGACAGTGTAGACCTGATAAGCTATTTTTTATCAACGTCTGTCTGCCTGTCTGTCCGTCCCCCCCCCCTCTCTCTCTCTCCTCTCCTCTCTCTCTCTCTCTCTCTCTCTCTCCTCTCTCTCTCTCTCTCATCTCTCTCTTCTCTCTCTCTCTCTCTCTCTCTCCTCTCTCTCTCCTCTCTCTCTCTCTCTCTCTCTCTCTCTCTCTCTCTCTCTCTCTCTCTCTCTCTCTCTCTCTCTCTCTCTCTCTCTCTCTCTCTCTCTCTCTCTCTCTCTCTCTCTCTCTCTCTCCTCCCCTCTCCTCTCTCTCTCTTCCTCTCTCTCTCTCTCTCTCCCCTCCTCCCAATGTCCGTGTCAATCAAACTGCCGTATGATGATTACATAACAAATTCAGTTTACTAAATAGTTAAATAGTTCTCAAAGTCATGGTGAGATAATTCAGTTGTAACGTAAAGGGCTGTAAATCGAGGGGCCGTGAGTTCGAATTCCGTTTCAGCTATTCTTTCTCTCCGGTTATTTACATCAATTCATGGTAACTATTACCATTCGTCTTCTACTAGTATGATGAGAGTACATACATGTGGGAAAGTATCCAGTTACTGTGAGACTTACTGATGTGCGACGGAAAGTCAAGGAATACATTGGTAGGCTGACATAGCAACGTTAAATATAGTATATTGGTGAAAACGCCGTTAAATTCCTTTCAATCATTATCTCAAAATAAGTTTAAAAGTTCAGTCCGAAGTATTTCGATTGATGTGGAATGTGAAAGTCTCGACTGTTTGATCCTCAATTACTAAATCGAGGCTTTTTTCAATGTTAAAACGGCGATATTGTGTTCGGGTGGGCATCAAACCTTAACCTTAACAAAATATAGGTATCGCCTCGGTATTGCAGTGGTAGAACTTCCGGGTAATGGTAGAGCGGGATCCCCGACTGGTCATACAAAATACACGACGGCCGACTCGTTGGTGTAAGATAATATGGACCAGTCGTACTGGTAACTTACCCTGAAAGGCCTGACATAATTGAAAAGGGCGTAAATATCATTTAAACAAGAAGACAATCAAAATATAGACAACATGATCACATTCGGAGCTTTGGTTTTGTGGCTATACAGCGTTTTTTTGTTTGATGAAGTCACTGCCGGTTGCAATGCTCCTCGTGAATCATTGGTTTTATTTGGGAGCAATTAAGGGAATCACTGTTTTTAATTATCAATTGACTGGATTCCAATAAAACCGACCTTAAAGACACTTTGCGACCAGCAAAAATCTGGATCAGCTTGCATCTCCGCCTAGTCCAATCAAGAGCGTCCTGTTCGAAACATAATCGTACGAATATCATGAAAGTCGCCGCATACTTGCCGATCGTCCGGTTAAGGGAGAAGTTGGCGTTTGCACGCTACAGCTACAACATGGTTATCGGTGCATTGGTGAATGAAGAAGAGAGGCATGGTATAATTCACTCCCCCTCCCTCTCTTGTGGGTACTGCCCTCTCCTCCCTTATTTTCCTTGCATCTTGTAATACCGTTACTTTTGTGATAAAACTGTGTGTAAACTTGTTACCCTTCTGTGTAAAGAGGATAATCTGATGGCTGATGCGATGAGCCGTCTTTTATACCCTGCGAGCCACAGTGGCTGGTTGGCCAGACACCAGCCTGGCACCGGCAATGAAATCGACAATACTAAGTGACGAGGGAATGTCACCAACATAACTTAGTTCTGAAAGCAATGTCACCAAACGTATTAATTCTTACAGCAATGGCACCTACACCACTTAGTTCTGAAAGCGATGTCACCAACACTTCTTAGTTCTTAAAGCAACGGCATTTATTGCAGGTTTGTTGTATGTGGTAAAGCGATAAATCAAGACCCCCAAATAGCTAGAGGGACTCATGTGTAATTGCGTTGTGGTTGTGATTTGCAGCAGACAACTTATCGAGGCAATAATATGAAAAATCTCTATACATGAACGTCTACTTATTGAATAGGGTTGAAAACATTTGAGCAATGTCTTCTTTTGTCGCATTATGTTCAAATGTATTCTTTGTCGGAAAGCGTTTTTATATGGGAAAGAGCTAACACTATTTGCAACAGCATGTCAAACTCTCGCTACATTTCCACATTCTCCTTTAAATGCACCTGTCAAACCAGTATTCATTGAACGCAGCTCGCTACCTTTCCACATTCTCCTTCATATGCACCTGTCCATTCAGTATTCCATACAATAATCTTTGAACGCAGCTCGCTACCTTTCCACATTTACCTTCATATGCACCTGTCAATCCAGTATTCCATACAATAATCTATGAACACAGCTCGCTACCTTTTCACATTCTCCTACATATGCACCCGTCAACCCAGTATTCCATACAATAATATTTGAACACAACTCGCTACCTTTACACATTCTCCTTTAAATGCACCTGTCCAACCAGTATTCCTTAAATGAAACTCGCTACCTTTCCACATTATCCTTCAAATGCACCTGTCCAACGAGTTTTCCAGACAATAATCTTTGAACGCAACTCGCTACCTTTTCACAATCCCCTTTAAATGCACCTGTCCAACCAGTATTCTTTAAACGCAACTCGCTACCTTTCCACAATCTCCTTCAAATGCACCTGTCAAACCAGTATTCAACTCAATATTTTTTAACGAAACCCTCTACCTTTTCACATACTTTTGGCTCTTTGATGTTAATTAGGGTTTAATGCCATTTCAAGATTTGTTCAGTCATATCACCCTCGCCAGTTGACATACCCATGTGATTCCTGAAATTCTAACACCAATACTCCACATAGCAGTTTTCAATGCAACTTGCTGCTTTTTTCATGATTGTTAGCCCATTGGAGGAGAACGAATGACGCATGTGTCATTGACTTTAGTCAAATGGTTGGACAGTATGTTGGCCGTTGTGGTTCGAAATCTCAAACCCTGGATTGACAGCCATCGACGCTACCGAGGCTCGGTTTTGCTCATTGGGGGAGAAGAATGATGTGAGTGGCAAATACAAAATGAATGTTGTTAGAGTAGGGTTTGAGTTCCGCACCTATTGGACGATATCTTGTTGTTACTGTATAAGCCACTGCAGCTCAAATTACAGGTATGGTAAAATGTGAAAGAACATAGTTCCGTAAATAAATGAATTTTATTTGAATAAATGCTATAAGTTAACAAATCTAAAATATATTTTGCTCGCAAAAGTATGAAAATAATACACTGGTCCCATAGCTTGGAATAAAGTGAATGGAAATTATTCTTAGAAAATCATAATTCGTAGACAAGAGTATGAACCATTGTGGAAAAAGGAGAAACTTCTCAGCATCAGCAATAACTATTTTTCCCACAATATGTTAAATGGAGACATCAAAAGTTATGTGTTAGGGGTACGAGTCAGAACTAAACTCAAAGTTCACTTTTAAACCCTTCTCCTTATACAGACAAATTTTGAAAACGTTGTGGCAAATAGAGATATTGCTCATCAAGAGCATTTTTCTCCTTTTGCCACAATGTTTTCCAACTTTTTTAAATAATTTTATTTTAATTTAGAATGTTTGCATTTTCCCCTATATATTTTCAAAGTTGCCTGCTGTATACTAATTGTGTTGTATGAGGGAAAGGGTTACATAAACCAGGGAAACTTTAGCTTTCAAATGTGAATAAAACTGAATTATGTACCAAATATATATATATGCAGTAAACATATGTTACAATTTCACTTTCGAATACTTAACCCACCAAAAACAACACACATCAATTACGATAACGTTGAAGTAAGCTTGTATAACGCATTTTAACTTTCCCCCCACATTTAGACGCTTTCTGCAGGTAACAACTTTTGAAGACTATGCAACAGGAGAAATTGCTCTTTTTGAGCAATGCGTACCTTTGCCACAATGTGTTCAACTCTATTTAATATTTGTTTCATATTTTTGCCAATATGTTTTAAAAGCGATCTTCTGCAGATTTGTTGTATGTGGGAAAGGGTTACCTAAGCATGTAAAGATATACATATAAGTCCTATCTGGCGATTAAGGGTCTTATTGCATCTAAGTGCAACACACAAGTGCCTCTCACAACAAGTTAAAGGTCACTTTGTCTGTCCATTGAGCAAGAGAAGATCCTCTCATTTTAGATTGTATAACCCTTTCCCTCATACGACAATTCTGCAGCAGACGACTTTGAACATATTTTGTCAAAGAATTGAAAATTTCAAAATTGAATGGATAACCTATGACTAAAAGTGGAAACATTGTGGCAAAGGGGAAATTGCTTGTTTTGAGCAATTTATTCTTTTGTCACTATGTTTTCAAAAAGCTGTCTGCTGCAGAGGCGTCAGAAAGCGTTTATATGAGGGAAAGGGATAACTGGTATCATCCAAACCTTTAACCCTTTCCTACATAAAACAAATCTGCAGCAAGATTTATTTTTTAAAACATTTAATCAAACATATGGAAACAACTCTCTGTAAATGATGGAACCATTATTGAATTAAGTTGAAAACATTGTGGAAAAATGAGAAATTGCTCATTTATGCTGCAGAGGTGTCAAAAAGCGTCTGTATGTGTGTAAAGATTAATAAGAGCCTATAGACATGTTTTACAAATTGAAACAAACTTGTCATTGATAAAGACAGCTTCTAGCTCTGACACTAGTGAAACCCAGCAACTGTTGCTGTCATTTTTAAAATGCACCTTTCTTGAGTTAAGGCTTTGTTGAGAGAATAAATATATCCGTAGGTAACAATGTGTTCCAAGATTAGACTGCACACATTTGGAGGCTATTCATGGTCTACATTGTTCAAACTTGATATTAATGCATTTGTAACTGGATCTGCAAAAGATGTTTAACCCTTTCCCACAATGACATACAACAAATCTGTAGCAGATGACTTTGAAAAAAAATGGAAATTCTCCATAAATGGAGGCATAATTACTGAAAAAAGTTGAAAACAATGTGGCAAAAGGAGAAATTGCTTGTTTTGAGCAATTTCTTCTTTTGTCACACTGTTTTCAAAAGTCTACTGCTGCAAGCGCCAAAGTTAAAGTCTCGAACAGCAGGATAAGGGATAATACCAGAGCAGCAGACGATACAGTTTTCAAGAGTTTTCTGCTGCAGATGTGTCCGAATGCTTCTTAAAATGGAAAAGGTTAATTTAAATTTGACCCATGGCTGGTTCTATTGTGATGTGGCGAAGATTATAAAAAAAACAAAAAACTGTTTTTAGGCCGTTTCTAACAAAGTTCTACACATATTAACACCATTAGGTCTTATAACGTACAGAGTTTATGCCTTTCCCACATACAGACTGTTTCTGAAGCCTCTGCAGCAGACAACTTTCACCAAAATATTTTTGACTCTATTCAATATTTTTTATTTTATTTATAGAGATTTTCCATACCTTTACCTACATCTTTTTAAAGTCATCTGCTGCTGATTATTGTACGTGGGAAAGGATTAACAAGTGCTCATATATAATTCAGACCTAAAATATTTATATAACAAATTATTGCCTGTATTAATTCATTCTGCCATATGTTTTACAATTACAGATCAGTGAAAATGATACAGAAATGCTGGATTTTATAGCTGAAACTGAAAAACAAATAGCCCACTTCAGTGGTTACCTCTTTTCAATTTTTAACACTTTCCCTCGTACAGACAATTTCTGCTGCCTCTGCAGCATACAACTTTTTGAAAACATTGTGACAAAAGGAGAAATTGCTCATGATGAGAAATTTCTCCTTTTGCAACAATGTTTTCAACTCTATTTAACAATATAACTCTCATTCATGGTGTTTGTCCATGTTTATGTCAATTTGTTTTCAAAGTCGTCTGCCCCAGATTTGTTGTATGTGGGAAAGGGTTAATATCTACTGGAAATTGAAGTTTATATCATAATGGGTGTGTTTCCTCTAACCTGTACTAAACACAAACTCTTCCAATGAATGTATATTGTTTTATGGCGCATCGACAGCTATGGTCATTCAGCAAACTCTTCCAAAGCAATGTCTCCTTTCTTTCTACAAAATGGCGGAATGACGCATGATGCTAGTCACTTTGATTTTTGTCTACAATCCGAAAGAATGCAAGGGAGATCAGAAATTTGAACTCATGACCCCTCGGGCCCCTGGATTGATAGCTTTTGTTGCTATGGACTGAGAAAAAAAATCTTGACAGCTGGCAATCTCTGTATCTATCAAAAATGTATTGGTTTTCTTTCTACATAATTGAACACTCACGCAATATACCAACACAATCTAATTCTCCTTTGAAAATAGCACAAAGAAAAAAAACTTTTTTATGAACACAAAAGTCTATAAATAAAATACTACATTCCTTATTAAAGCAAAATAGGTTCAGCAATATGCTTCTTTTCCTAACACCTTCCAACATACAACAAATCTACAGCAGACGACTTCGGAAAAATATCAGCAAAAAATGTGGAAAATCTCTATAAAATACAGTACAATCATCAAATAGAGCTGTGAAAACATTGGTGGCAAAGGAGAAATCCCACAATTTATGAGCAATTTCTCCTTTTGCAATAATGTTTTTAAAAGTCATCTGCTGCATTTGCATCAAAATGCATCCTAGAAATGGCTGTTTGTGTGGGCAATTTCTCCTTATTACATGTTTTCCGAAGTCTTCTGAATCATATTACCTGCAGCAGACAAATTTTTAAAACATTGTGACAAAAGGGTGAATAAGTTGACAATGATGGTGCTATATCCCTCACCTGATTTAATAAGATCTTATATTGGTTTTTAAAGTTTTTACATCTATACATATAAGCAAAACAAACCCTTCTCTTGGGGGCCATGTTTATCGACAGATCAATCGGAAATAACCATTTCCCTCATATCTAGACGCTTTGCTGACGCCTCTGCAGCAGAAGCTTTTTGAAAACATAGTGACAAAGAAGAAATTGCTCAAAACAAGCAATTTCTCCTTTTGCTCCAAAATGTTTTCCACTGTTTAGTCATAGATAATCCATTCAATTATAGAGATTTGTTGTATGTGGAAAGGTTTAACAGCTGGAACCGATTTTGTCAAGCTGTGTCACCAGTATAGAGCCAGGCTAGCTGGTACATCAGGGCCATCTGACCTGGGTCTATATTGTTGGCTGTTCAACTCAACTCACATTTTATCTTGACATTCCTAGAATTAGTATAGCGACTCTTTTAAACGCTTTCCCTCATAAAGACACTTTCTGATTGCCTCTGCAGCAGACAGCTTTTTGAAAACATGGCAACAAAAGAAGAAACTGCCCCAAAACGAGCAATTTCTCTCTATTTGTCACCACCGTTGTCAACTCTATTGATTTATTGTACTTTCATTTAAAGCAAGTGTTTCCAAAATATGTTTGGGTATGTTTTTTTAAGTCGTCTGCTGCAGATTCGTTTTTATGTGGGGAAAGGGTTAAATGCAAAGCTCGAGAAGCCAGTTTAGAAATTCTGCATTTAACCCTTTCCCTTATATAGACGCTTTCTGACGCAGACGGCTTTTTTGAAAAACATAGTGACAAAATATGAAATTGCTCAAAACGAGCAATTTTCTCCTTTTGCCACAATGTTTTCCCCCTTTTAGTCATAGGTTATCCATTCAATTATAGAGGTTTTCTATTTTTTAACAAATTATGTTTAAAGTCGTCTGCTGCAGATTTGTTGAATGATGGAAAGGATTAAAGGAGTAAATAGTCAAGGATCACCTGCCTGCAAAAAAGCTATATAATATTGCCTTTTATGACTTTTTAACCCTTTCCCTCATTAAAGACGCTTTCTGACGCCTCTGCAGCAGCCGGCTTTTTGAAACATAGTGACAAAAGTAGAAATTGCACAAAACGTGCAATTTCTCCTTTTGCCACAATGTTTTCCACTTTTTGTCATAGGTTATCCATTTAAATTGTGGAGATTTTCTAATGTTTTGACAAAATACATTCAAAGTCGTCTGCTGCAGAATTGTCGTATGAGGGAGAGGGTTAAACATATTCATGTACTTACACAATAAGATTTGTATCATTCAACAGTTCATATTTTAAATTTGAGCAATACATGTACCATAAATTCTTAGTAACACAATTTATTTGGCTAAAACCCAAACCGTAAAACCAATTAGAAATTCTTGTTACTTGGGAATTATTAATTATTGAATTAAAATACAGGCTAACAAATAACAACTGAAACAAAGTTTACATAAATGAAGCCAAAATTCAAAGATGAAACCTTTCCCACATCCAGCTGTCGAAATCTGATGTCTTTAAGGGCTTTAAAAACATGATGGCAAACAATATAGTGGCAAACGAGAATTTGTTCACAATATTTTATCTTTTGTCAAAATGGTTTCAAAAACCATCTGCTGCAGATACATAGAAATGCATCTGCAAGTGGAAAGGATTAATACAGCAATAACAATGTTTTTAAGTATACATCTAATATTCAATATGTTTATGTATAAAATGATTGTTTAGAGGATTAACTATTCTACTGTTCTTTATCTCACACTGTCTCTGCAGCAGATGACTCTTGAAAACATCCGAGACAAAAGGAGAAATTGATCAAAACGAGCAATTCTCCTTTTGCCACAACTGATTTCAACTTATTTATCAGTAATATATACCTACAATTATAGAGATTTTCCATATTAGTTGAGTTAACATTTACTAGTCTGCTGCAGAATTGCTGTATGTGGGAAAGAGTTAAACCTTTTCCCACTTACGCACAAAATCTGCAGACAGGCAACCTTTGAAAACACGTATAATTGAAATCACTAGAAATGATAGTAAAATTAGTCAAATGAGTTGAATTTTTTGTGTTTGCAAAATCGAGTTTAAAACATAGTGGTTAAGGAGAAATTAATCATTGTGAGCAATTTCTCCTTTTGCCAGACTGTTTTCAAAAGTAGTCTGCTGCAGTTGTGTATACATGGTAGGAAAAGTTTAAGTGTTTTTAGTGTTTTTTGCTGGCTAGAGATTGGTTAGAACTACAGGTTAAATTTTTAAAATATTCTAAATCTATGAAAATATAAAGAAACATGACATTAACCCTTTACCACATATAGACCAATCTTGAAAGAATCTACAGAAGACGGTTTTTTGGAAGACATTGTGCAAAAAGAGAAATTGCTTATAATGAGCAATTCTTCTTTTGGTTGCAATGCTTTCAACTCTATTATTGAATTCTTCTCTCACTTTATATAGATTTCTCCATAGTTTGGTTTTGGGTTCTTCAAAGTTGTCTGCTGCGTATTTGCTGTGTGTGGGAAAGTGTTAATCTAGCAAAAGCAGTTCAATATATGAGATCTCATCATGCCTACAAATTCACTACTTACTGAAGAAATCAACTCTGGTTTACCCTTTAACTGATATATACAACATTTGAGAACTTAGCAGGCAGATGATATTTGACTTAAAAATAACATATGGGGAAAAGGAGAAATAGATCTTTTGAAGTGCAATTTCCCACATAAATTTCAATACTCCACATATTACATTTGTTTAACCATA
>JASEVX010000003.1:33556375-33746567 GCA_031761405.1 Serripes groenlandicus | reverse complement strand
CTGTGTCACCAGTATAGAGCCAGGCTAGCTGGTACATCAGGGCCATCTGACCTGGGTCTATATTGTTGGCTGTTCAACTCAACATTTTTATCTTGACATTCCTAGAATTAGTTAGCGACTCTTTAAACGCTTTCCCTCATAAAGACACTTTCTGATGCCTCTGCAGCAGACAGCTTTTTGAAAACATGGCAACAAAAGAAGAAACTGCCCAAAACGAGCAATTTCTCTATTTGTCACCCACGTTGTCAACTCTATTGATTTATTGTACTTTCATTTAAAGCAAGTTTCCAAAATATGTTTGGGTATGTTTTTTTAAGTCGTCTGCTGCAGATTCGTTTTATGTGGGAAAGGGTTAAATGCAAAGCTCGAGAAGCCAGTTTAGAAATTCTGCATTTAACCCTTTCCCTTATATAGACGCTTTCTGACGCAGACGGCTTTTTGAAAAACATAGTGACAAAATATGAAATTGCTCAAAACGAGCAATTTCTCCTTTTGCCACAATGTTTTCCCCCTTTTAGTCATAGGTTATCCATTCAATTATAGAGGTTTTCTATTTTTTAACAAATTATGTTTAAAGTCGTCTGCTGCAGATTTGTTGAATGAGGGAAAGGATTAAAGGAGTAAATAGTCAAGGATCCCTTCCTGCAAAAAGCTATATAATATTGCCTTTTATGACTTTTTAACCCTTTCCCTCATAAAGACGCTTTCTGACGCCTCTGCAGCAGCCGGCTTTTTGAAAACATAGTGACAAAAGTAGAAATTGCACAAAACCAATTTCTCCTTTTGTCCACAATGTTTTTCCACTTTTTGTCATAGGTTATCCATTTAATTGTGGAGATTTTCTATGTTTTGACAAAATACATTCAAAGTCGTCTGCTGCAGAATTGTCGTATGAGGGAGAGGGTTAAACATATTCATGTACTTACACAATAAGATTTGTATCATTCAACAGTTCATATTTTAAATTTTGAGCAATACATGTACCATAAATTTCTTAGTAACACAATTTATTTGGCTAAACCCAAACCGTAAAACCAATTAGAAATTCTGTTACTTGGGAATTATTAATTTGAATTAAAATACAGGCTAACAAATAACAACTGAAACAAAGTTTACATAAATGAAGCCAAAATTCAAAGATGAAACCTTTCCCACATCCAGCTGTCGAAATCTGATGTCTTTAAGGCTTTAAAAACATGATGGCAAACAATATAGTGGCAAACGAGAAATTTGTTCACAATATTTTATCTTTTGTCAAAATGGTTTCAAAAAACCATCTGCTGCAGATACATAGAAATGCATCTGCAAGTGGGAAAGGATTATACAGCAATAACAATGTTTTTAAGTATACATCTAATATTCAATATGTTTATGTATAAAATGATTTTTAGAGGATTAACTATTCTACTGTTCTTTATCTCACACTTCTGCAGCAGATGACTCTTGAAAACATCCGAGACAAAAGGAGAAATTGATCAAAACGAGCAATTCTCCTTTTGCCACAATGATTTCAACTTATTATCAGTAATTATACCTACAATTATAGAGATTTTCCATATTATTGAGTTAACATTTTACTAGTCTGCTGCAGAATTGCTGTATGTGGGAAAGGGTTAAACCTTTTCCCACTTACCACAAATCTGCAGCAGGCAACTTTGAAAACACGTATAATTGAAATCTCTAGAAATGATAGTAAAATTAGTCAAATGAGTTGAATTTTTGTGTTTGCAAAATCGAGTTTAAAACATAGTGGTTAAGGGAGAAATTAATCATTGTGAGCAATTTCTCCTTTTGCCAGACTGTTTTCAAAAGTAGTCTGCTGCAGTTGTGTATACATGTAGGAAAAGTTTAAGTGTTTTTAGTGTTTTTTGCTGCTAGAGATTGGTTAGACTACAGGTTAAATTTTAAAATATTCTAAATCTATGAAAATAAAGAAACATGACATTAACCCTTTACCACATATAGACCAATCTTGAAGAATCTACAGAAGACGGTTTTTGAAGACATTGTGCAAAAAGAGAAATTGCTTATAATGAGCAATTTCTTCTTTTGTTGCAATGCTTTCAACTCTATTATTGAATTCTTCTCTCATTTATATAGATTTCCCATAGTTTGGTTTGGGTTCTTCAAAGTTGTCTGCTGCGTATTTGCTGTGTGTGGGAAAGTGTTAATCTAGCAAAAGCAGTTCAATATATGAGATCTCATCATGCCTACAAATTCACTACTTACTGAAAATCAACTCTGGTTTACCCTTTAACTGATATATACAACATTTGAGAACTTAGCAGCAGATGATATTTGACTTAAAAAAACATATGGGGAAAAGGAGAAATAGCTTTTGAAGTGCAATTTCCCACATAAATTTTCAATACTCCACATATTACATTTGTTTAACCATACAGTCCAACCTGTGTATAAAACCATGAATGGGAAGTGCATAATCTGGTCTTTGTTCACAGGTGGTCTATAATTGCAGGGTCATTTAGGCAAAACATATTTAATTGGGAAACCAAAAGTATGGTTGTTATAGACAGGGAATTGCTTTTCACAGGTGTTCTTAAGCACAGGTTTGACTGTATATAATTCAAAACACAAATCTCTAAGAGGTTATCATCAGTTTAAAAGTTAAAAAATAATAGTGTAAGCAAGACTAGACAAAGAGAGTAGAACAGTCTAATGATACGTAATATTCAGTCATTGAAATCATCATTTATAAGCTCCTTTTCCCCCCGATTGCTATCAACAATTAGGAAATGATTTCTTTACCTGCAGATGTCTCTTAAAACTTTGCCACATACAACAAACTTTAAAAACATCTGAACAAAAATATGAAAAATCTCTATATAAGAATGTATAACTACTGAAAATAGTTGAAAACATAGTGTGCTCAATATGAGCAAATTTTCCATTTCCATTTTACTCATATCAAAACAGAATATTCTATCTCCATTTCATGCCAAACAAAGATTATTAACCCTTTCCCACAAACAGACACTTTCTGCAGCAGGCAACTTTTAAGAACATTGTGGCAAAATGAGAAATTGCTCATGAGCAAGTTCTCCTTTTGCCACAATGTTTTCAACTGAATTCAATAATAAATCTTGCATTTAAAGAGTTTCCATATGTTTGACTAAATTATAAATTATTTCAGAGTCGTCTGCTTCAGATGTGCTGTACAATGTCATGGGGAAAGGTTAAATTATGTAGAATGTAAAATAGCTATTCTAATATCTAACACACTAACTCTAGGAAAGGTTGTGCAAGGTTCTAGATAGGTGTGTTTTGTTTAATTGGGGTTTAATGCCATTTTCAACATTATTTCAGATATATCAAGAGTTCATTTATTCATGATCCCTGGGTAAACAAACCAGTACTAGGCTAAGAAATGTGAAGGGCACGCCACCATGACTGCCGCATCACAACTGTTGATCAACCCCTGGACGCCCTGTACCAAATCCCCGACACTAACAACTCGGCCAATGTGGATTTCATGCATGTTCTAAAATTCTGATTTAATCTTCGAGTCCCTCATTGCAGGAAATCAAAAGAATCATATCACTGTCAGTATTCTTTTGGGGACCCCCATCTTGTGTTTGATTGGGTAAGAAAAAGAGATATTACGGGAAAAAGATCAGTTAATCTAGGCCTCAGTTTGTGCAGTTACACAGTTACAGCTTGTTATGTCATTAACCCTTTCCCTCATATAGACGCTTTCTGACGCCTCTGCAGCAGAAAGACTTTTTGAAAACAATGACAAAAGGAGAAATTTCACAAAACGTGCAATTTCTCCTTTTGCCACCATGTTTTCCACTTTTTGTCATAGGTTATCCATTCAATTATAGAGATTTTCCATGTTTTGACAAAATACGTTCAAAGTCGTCTGCTGCAGAATTGTCGTATGAGGAAAAGGGTTAAACATGTGTATTTCGACCACTACGTCATTACTGTCATTGTTCACACCAACTTTTGACAACTCTGGATGTAGAGACTTGTGTAAACTTGGTGGAAAATGTAGAAATCAATGGGGGGAAAAAACCCAATGACATTTACATATTGCAGAGAGATCATACAAATTTACAGGTGGTAAGTAAACACAAGCTTGGTTTAGGAATCACACATAAGAAATAATAATAATCATTTATATAAAACTGTAGGGTTAATTGCTATGTGAGTAAGGAATAGCAGTTTTCAACTTAAACCTTTTCTCTGAAACAGACAAACTTTAACAACTCTGCAACAGCCTACATTTAGTGCAACTGGCAACCTGAACAAAGGAATCAAGTCAAATACTGCTATTGGGTAGAGGAGACTATTTAAACATTTATCATACTTTACAGTGTAATTTAATTCTCTACAGACGATTCTGAAAGTATGAAAATAATGCATGATTAAATTGATGTTGGCTTTGCAAATATTCAACCCCCCTTTCCAACATGCAGAAACTTTTTGACACATCTGCAGCATGCACCTTTTGAAAACATTGTAGCAAAAGAAATAACTGTTTTTCAAATTTTCCAGATAAAAACGTTTCTTCTTCAGATGAATCTAACCCTTTCTCTCATAAAAACGCTTTCTGACGCCTCTGTAGCAGACAGTTTTTTGAAAAATATAGTGACAAAAGAAGAAATTGCTCAAAACAAGCAATTTCTCCTTTTTCCACAATGGTATGCCACTTTTAGTCACAGGTTATCCATTCAATTATAGAGATTTTCTATTTTTTGACAAAATATGTTTGAAAGTCGTCTTTCTGACACCTCTGCAGCAGATGACATGGGAAATGATTAATTCTGACAATATATGTATACAGGTATATTTAAGTTCCCCGATACAAACAACTTTAAACACCTACGATGAAGATCACTTTGAAAACATTCTGAAAAAAAAAGAATAAACTGCTCAAAACAAGCAACTTTGCCTCTTCAAACCATGATTTCACTAGAATCAAAATTGTATTTCCAATTTTCAAGATGTCAATTTATTTCCCCACACAAAGCCTTCAAATCTAAAAATATCATATCAGGGAAACAGTTAACCCTTTCCCTCATATAGACGCTTTCTGATGCCTCTGCAGCAGATGGCTTTTTGAAAAACATAGTGACTAAAGAACAAATTGCTCAAAATGAGCAATCTCCTTTTGCCACAATGTTTTCCACTATTAGTAATAGGTTATCCATTCAAATATACAGATTTTCTATTCTTTGACAAAATATGTTCAAAGTGGTCTGCTGCAAGATTGTCGTATGAGGGAAACAGTAAAAGGATTCTGTTTTGAAAGAAACAACTGTAACTATTATAATTGATTCTCCCTTTCTTGAGAGAAACGCTCTAACTAATATGTCAGGGGCTAGGTTTACTTTACGTTAGCTGCAGGTGACTGTATATTAGGGACTTACTTCGTAATCGAGCCCTTTTTTCTTCTGCTGCTTTTTTCCATTCTGGTTCTGCAGATTGTTTATCTATATGACAGACAGAAGAGAAATGTTAAACTTTTCCAAGATACAACAAATCTGCAGCAGAACAAATTCGAAAACATCTGGACTAAAGTGTGAAAAATCTCTGTTAAAAAGCTCCTGTAAACTTGGACAAGGTGATCTGAACCTACAATGTTCAGAAATGCCAATTTTTGCCTTTCCCCAAAGACGGGCTCAAATTATGTTTTATGTGTCAACAGTATTTAACCCTTTCCCTCATATAGACGTTTTCTGACGCCTCTGCAGCAGACAGCTTTTTGAAAACATAGTGACAAAAGAAGAAATTGCTCAAAACGAGCAATTTCTCCTTTTGTCACAATGTTTTCCACTTTAAGTCATATGTTATCCATTCAATTATAGAGATTTTCTATTTTATGACAAAATATGTTCGAAGTCGTCTGCTGCAGAATTGTCGTATGAGGGAAAGGGTTAAGATATATCTGGATCTGTCCAGGGATAATAACTTCCACAATCTCATTAAAATCAGACCACAGTACTTCACTGTGATCTGACCCCACAAGAAAGTTTGTCACAAATTGACCCTTTACATTTAAATATTCATGAGTACATGTATGTTCTTAATTTTCTGTCCAATGAAAACTGGGCAACACAACCAACACTCAGCCATCATTGCTCTCTATCTCATTTTATTATGTGGGTTATCTACCCTGTTAATACCTTCCATTTTTGGTATCAACATTTGATTGGCTAACACAAAGGTCAATCTGAGACGACCTTTAAATGGCAGTCATCAGATGTATATGAGTGTTGGTGACTGTAGCGCAGTTCAGATATGGTTTCAACCCTTTCTCACTTGCTGACGCATGTTGATGCATCTGCAAAAGACGACTTAAGGAAACATTGTGGAAAAAGGAGAAATTGCCACAATGCTTTCAACACTATGCAATAATTAAATTTTCATTTATAAACATTTTTCCATGTTTTTGCCAGGAAGTTTTCAAAGTCGTCTGCTGCAGATTTATAGTATGTGGAAAAATTAAAGGGTTAATGAGATTTTAACTTCCAGTACTACCCATAAGTTTACACCTGCCATCCTAAAATGCCAAGGAGAGAAGCCTTCGGTACCATTTTGAGCAATCTACCATAGCTGAGTGGTTAGCCTAGGAGATGTGAGACATGGTGTTTGGGTTTGATCCCCACTAGCGGCCATCATGGAAGAGTGACCTTTGGCAAGGCACATTTCATAGTCTAGTAATGATTAACCCTTTCCCACATTTAGATGCCTCTGCAGCTGACAAGTTCTGAAAAGATTGAAGCAAAAGGAGAAATTGCTCAAAATGATCAATTTCTTTTTTTACCACAATTCTTTCAACTCCACACAAAAGTTAAAATTTGATTTATAGAGATTCAAATTTTTTCTAGACGTTTTCAGAGTCGTCTGCTGCAGAATTGTTGTATGTTGGAAACGGTTATGTCACAAATGGATAATGAATTAGTGATCTGTTGCCGTTGCACAGGCAGACTTGTTTGACTCCGATCACTTTTGAAAACACTGTGGTAAAAGGAGCAATGACTCATAATAATGAATTTTGTGACTATTTTTTCAACTATATACAGTAACTTAACTTTCATTTGCGAAGAATTTTCCAAAAATCATCTGCTGCAGATTTGGTGTTAGTATGTAAATGTGAAGGACCAGTGGAGTTTGAAAAGTTCTAAATAATACCTTTAGATGGGGTATCCCCTGGTCTCGTCTTTCTAAGCTGAATATTTTTCTTCCATTCTGGTTCGGAGGAGCCTTCTCGTTTTGGAGTATCCTTGAACATGAATTATAAATTGTTTAACCTTTTCATGGCATAAAAAACAACAACTTTGCATGCAGTACAAAGTAAAATGTATGTGGGTAAAGAATGTATCGTTGATTACGCTGACATTTTTATTAACCTACCAATTAACCCTCTCCCAATCAGATACCTTTTGATGCATCTGTAGCAGACGCCTTTTGAAAATATTATTGCAAATGAAGAATTCGTCATAGTAATCTATTTCACCATTTGCCAGAACGTTTTCAACTCTATTCACTTTTTATGCATTAATTTTTTGAGATCTTCCATATATCATAATCTGTCTGAAAACAGACCTTTGAAGATATGTATTAATCCTTTCCAAAATACAATTATCTGAAGTAGACAACTTTGTAAACATTTTGGCAAAAAGCGTGAAAAATCTCCATAAATCAGGGTATAATTATTAAAAAGAGTTAAAAACAAATTTGAGCAATTTCTCTTTTGCCACAATCTTTTAAAAAGTAGTCGCTGCAGAGGTGTCAGAATTTGACTGTATGTGGGAAAGGGTTAAAGCTATAACAATCAAATTGTAAACATGTAAAGTCTATTTAAGGTCATATCAGTTTTTTCACCTATCCCACAGTAAACATTTTTTATTACAGCAGACATCTTTGAAAACATTTAGTCAAAACAATGGCATTTCTCTATAAATTAAAGAACAACTATTGAATAGAGTTGAAAACATTGTAGCAAAAAGAGAAATTTCTTGTTTTGAGTAATTTCCCCTTTTGCCACAATGTTTTCAACATTGCTCTGCTGCACACGTCAGAAAGCGTCTGTTTGTGGGAAAGGGCTGAAGGCGCCCATGTTACTTGAAAGACAAAATGGCAGATCTGGAAGAACCTGATCTGAGTGTACGGAGTAGCAGGCTAACTTTGATGGTTCTTCACTCAATACCAAAGTTCTACATCCCTTGTGACAAGTTATTCTCAAGTACCAATACCACTGATCCTGACACCAGCGAGTCACTCTTAAGTCACCCTTAACCCTTTCCCTCATACGACAATTCTGCAGCAGACGACATATTTTGTCAAAAAGTAGAAAATCTCTATAATTGAATGGATAACCTTTGACTAAAAGTGGAAAACATTGTGGCAAAAGGAGAAATTGCACATTTTGTGCAATTTCTTCTTTTGTCACTATGTTTTCAAATAGCCGTCTGCTGCAGAGGCGTCAGAAAGCGTCTATATGAGGGAAAGGGTTAATGGTAACCCCACAACCCTGAGCACCAAGGAGGAAAAGCCATTACTACCGTTTAAAAAGCTTTCCAACATACAGATGCTTTCTGACACCTTTGCAGCAGACAACTTTTGAAAACATTGTGGCAAATGGAGAAATTGGTCAAAGTGAGTAATTTCTCCTCTTGCCATAAAATGGTTTCAACTTTGTTCAATAATAATACGTTCATTTAAAGAGATTTTTCATTCATTGCCCAAATGCTTTTAATGTTGTCTGCTACAGATTTGTTGTATGTGGGAAAGGGTTATTAAAGTCGTTGGTATGACCCAGCTGAGGATCACACATGCAACCTGATGCAGCCCATTTTATACTCACAACAGTTGGGGATTGCTCTTTCTTGCTGGCTCTTCTGGCTGCCAGGTCTCTCTTCCACTGAGGTACTTCGTTTGAATCACTCAAGTTAGGCGATGAAATAGAAGGGGAGACAAAAGTAGAACCACCCAATGAGGGTGATCTCCCTTGCCTCATCCAACTGGGAACATAATTATTTGGCGGAGCTTTAAACTCTGATAAAGACAAAAAAATGTGTAAAACCCATGAGATGATCATCAAATATGTTGTAAAATATCAAAGAGCTGTAACTTAACCATTTAAATCTGAACAAACTGATAATATGCTCATCTTCATTTGGTATTGAAGTTTTCAATAAATTTCATGTGCATTTTTTTCAAAATATGCCTCACTTAATGTGATAAATAGAATATCTTATTTTTGTTTATTTATTATCACTTTTAATAAACACATTACCTAAGCTGAATATGACGCTCGTGGCATATCATCTTTTGTTAACTTGTTTTTAAAAGTGATAATAAATAAACCCTCATGAAATATCCTCTATTTATTTGCAGTTGACACTTGTTCATTCATAAACCTTTTTCTCTTCAAATGCTTTCAAAATTGAAGAGTCTAAAAAATTAAATTAACCCTTGCCCACTTACAGACACATCTTGAGGCATTTACAGCAGATGAATTTTGCTAAAATATTTTCAACTTTATTCAATAATTACACTTTCATTAATAGAGAATTTCTATATTTTTGCTTATATGTTTTCAAAGTCGTCTGCTGAAGAGTTATTGTATTCTGGAAAGGTTTAAATATTACAGGAAACCTGCAGCAGACAACTTTGGAATCAGCTAGGCAAAAGTATGGAAAATCTCTACAAATGATGTTATAGTTATTGAATAGAATTGAAAACATTGTGGCAAACGGAGAAATTGCTCATTATCGAAACGCATCTGCAAGTGGGAAAAGGTTAAGGTTTAAAATTCATATGCATTAAAGCTTTCCTACATGCAACAAAACTGTAGCAAACAAATTTGAAAACATCTCTGCAAAACTTTGGAAAATCTCTTTAACCCTTTCCCTCATGTAGACGCTTTTCGACACTCTGCAGCAGACAGCTTTTTGAAAACATGACGACAAAAGATGAAGTTGCTCAAAACGAGCAATTTCTTCTTTTGTCACAATGTTTTCAACTCTATTCAATAATTGAACTTTCATTTAAAGGGAGCTTCCATTTTGTTTCCATTATGTTTTCAAAGTCGTCTGCTGCAGATTGGCTGTATGAGGGAAAGGGTTAAATAAGTGCAATTATTGAAGAGCTGAACACATGGTTGCTCTTTATGCTCAATTTCTGCTTTTGTTACAAGTTGTTAAAGGTTGTCTGCTGCAATTGCATTAAAATGCTTGTTGGAAAAAGATATTTCTTAATTTTCATTCAGACAGAATGATAAGGGTAGAAAACTGCTGATAAATTTGTCACTGACCTGACATGGAGGATTTTCTTCTCTCTGGATCATTTTCAGACCCTATAGACGGCTCCCTACTCCTAGGTGGTTTCCTGTCCTCTGTGTCCTCTGACTGACCATTGCTGGTATCCTGTAAGGGAGACCCTCGTTTCTCTTTCAATACTGGTGTTTTATCCAACCAAGATGGCACATCTTTCTTAGGTAAACTGTTGTTGCTATTTTCTGTGAAAATAAAACAAGTGGTCCATGTCGGCCACGGATTACTCACCTGAGTTATGCAATGTAATTTGTCATGCCAAACACATTTTTTTTACCAATCAACATGGCTTAAAGTAATCTTGAAGAGGGTCAAGGCACACTTCTACAAAATAATTTGGAAATTGGCCAGATATTTTCGGAGAATATTTTTAAGTTTTCACTAAAAAAAAGGCAGAACATCCCCTAAAGGCCATGATTTTCAACTTTTTAACATGGCCTGTTGGAATCTGATAGAGGGTCACCCTAGGAACATTTCTTTAAATTTATTTTGAAAACAGCAAGATCCTTTCGGAGGAGAAAATGTAAGTTTTCACTATAGCCATTTTACCCCCTGGGTACCAGATTTTTAAACCAATTAACATAGCTTGAAGGAATCCAGTCACCCAAGGATTATACCTACAGAATTATTTGAAAATCAGCCAAGATTTTTTTTTACTTTTGGTTGCCATGGGAACCAGAAATCTGCATAGGTATGTGAAAATCGAAGAAATATTGATTAGAATATTGAGAGGATGCTTTCTGTCAAGTTTCGACCCAATTGACCCACTTGTTACAGAGAAGCAGATGTTGACAAACGACGCAATCATAATAACGTTATGCTGAGGTGAGCTAATAACAAGGGGCCAAAGACGGCACGTATCGCTCCATTGCCATAAGGCAAAAATTAAATCTCCAAACAGCCCCGCCCCCCCGGTGGCCATGTTTTTTTTATCAATCATTATGGCTTGAATGAATCTCGTAGATTGTCACCAAAGGAACATTTCAGCAAAATTATTTGAAAATCGGCCAAATAGTTTGGAAGGAGAAGATTTTTAAAGTTTTCACTAAAGCCAATATAAGGCTAACAGCCCCACCCCCCTGTCAGCCATGTTTAAAGAACAATCAACATGGCTTGGTAAAATCTTTTAGAGAGTCACCCAAAGAACATTTCTACAAAATTATTTGAAAATCAGCCAGACACTTTTGTCCGAGAAGATTTGTTAAGTTTTCACTATAGCCATATAAGTCAAAATAGCCCCGCCCATCCTCTGGCGTCCATAGTTTTTGAGCAATCAACATGGCTTGAAGGAATCTGATAGAGGGTCACCCTAGGAACATTTCTACAAAATTATTTGAAAATCGGCCGGACACTTTCGTATGAGAAGATTTTTTAAGTTTTCACTATAGCCATATAAGGCAAAATAGTAATGCCCTCTGGCGGCCATGTTTTTCAACTAATCAACATGGCTTGAAAGAATCTGATAGAGTGTCACCCAAGGAACATTTCTACAAAATTATTTGAAAATCAGCCAACTAGTTTAGGAGGAGAAGAATTTTAAAGTTTTTTCTTTTGGTTGTCATGTAAACCAGAATTGTGCATGGATCCAAAAAGGAATTAAGCAGAGGACATTGAGAGGATGCTTCCTATGAAGTTTCATCCCAATTGGCCAAGTGATTAGGGAGGTGAATTTGAAGCAAAAAGTTGATGCACGCACAAAGACAATTCGCCATGATTTAAGTTTGACTGGCTTAACTGGCAGTTATTTCTTCAAGTGGGGTCAACTTAATACAGGTCTTATTTAGATACCCGACACATTCTTTTCCCAACATGGATGTATAGCAATTTAGAAAAACATGTATGTAACATATTAAAAGACATATAGCTGGGACAAAATTGGAAGGACTGACAACTTCCCCTATAAACATAAAATCCTTATTTAACTTGCAAAGTCTATGTGAAAAGTACTAGAACTTGCAATGTCCAAGTGACAAGTACTAGAGCCATATTCCCTCTTTACTTAAATCCTTATTTAACTAGCTAAGTCTATGTGACTAGTACTAGAGCTATAGTCCCCCTCCTCTAAAATCCTTATTCAACTTGCTATATTGTGGGTATCCAAACCAAGAGGGCCATGATGGCCCTAGTTCGCTCACCTGAATTATGCAATGTGATTTCTAATGCAAACACATCAAGACAATTATTCTGACAAAGATTCAAAATGTAACCTCCAGAGTGTTAACAAGATTTTCCTTCAATCTGACCTAGTGACCTAGTTTTTTACCTCATATGGCCCAGTTTCGAACTTGTCCAAGATTTGATGGAGATGAAAGTTCTGAAAGACTTTCATGAAGATCGGATGAAAAATGTAGCCTGTAGAGTTTTAACAAGGCAATTATTGACGACGGCCGGACGCTGGACAAAAAGTGATCACAATAGCTCACTTTGCACTAAGGGCTGTTCCAGAAAAAAAAGTCTGGGGGGGGAGGAACGACCAGCAATTTTGAGGGTACCCCCCATAGAATTTTAATTATTTTTTGGGCACCCCCCATAGAATTAAATTTCAATTTTACCCCCCACCTAGAGAATTTAAATTATCACATTCATAGCAATTTTATTCATGTTTTATACTTTTTAACACATTCCAAATTGGCTAATATTGAGGGATGTAAAACAAACTCTTTCTAACCGCCATTTGCAATGTCTCCTTTCCTTACATTTTTTTCTTTTTTTCTTATTTAAAACAAAAAACAATTCACAAACCATTATTAATAGCTTTAAATGCATATATAGCAGACAGCGTTTGAAAACATTGTGAGAAAAAGAGAAACTGCTTATTATTAGCGATGCATCCTTTCCCTACATTTTTTGTTCTAGTTTCAAAGTTGTTAAACAAGGGAAAATAAAATTCCATACCATTTAAAATCCTTTCCAATTCAAAGTTAATTTATCCAATTTCAAACAAAATGATGTAATATCTCTTTTTGTCACAATGCTATAAAAAGAAGTCTGCTGCATGTGCAAATTGGTAAGGATTAAATCAATTTTCCGTAAATCATTTCCCCCCCCCCCCCCCCCCCCCCCCCCCCCACAAATGAGCTACGTCATACGTCCAGTAAATAGAACAAAAGGGTCCTTAGGTATGACGTAATTTTACTGAGATCTTGCCATGTGATTATAAGGTGACCGTGACCTTATGCTTATGTAATCTTAATGGATTTTCCCAAACATTTACATCTGGACCAGTCCACGTAACATATCTTTACTTCTGTGTAAATTACACACAATTTTAATAGGCTTCAACAATGCAATTACTTTTGACTCAGTTGCAGCAGAAAGCTTTTGAAAACATTTTCAGAAAAGGAGAAATATGACTGTAATGGCCTATTTCATGCATGCATCAGTCTGAAATCGGACAAATTTGACTCAAGGGTTTATTGCATGGTTGATACTGGCACATGGTTTAGAAAAACAACACCGACACCCCACTAAACCCTTTGTTCGATTTTCGCGCTTTTATTTTTATAAGAAAATATTAAGGAGCAATATTTTTTTGAATTTGGAATAATCATTTGTTTTTGCTTATTTTTGGATTTATAAAATCAGGTTTGTGCTTTATTTATCTAAATGGTTTCTTTCTCCAGTTTTGCAATGAGTACCATGTTTTACAGAATTATGTCATTTTTTTGTGGACATTTTTTTTATTCGAAATTGTATTTTTGAGGGGTTCAATTTTCAAATTAAATAGGAAAATAGGCTCTTTTTTCAAGATTGCAACGGGAGCCAAGTCGCCATTGCGTTCTACTGAATATCGCGTTGTACCCGTGCGCGAATTATCCACATTCCAGTGTAGTAGGTAACTGGCTGTCGTGATATAACTGATAAACGGCGTTAAACTTGAATCAATCATATTTATAATACAATTGGCTGAAATATGAGGCCAAGTTTGTAACGGATATGCCAATGCTAAATAATAGTGTGGCAAACTGGTCTAGTATGGAGAAATCCACAAAATGTAATTTGGACTAGATGAAATAATGAACATGTATTTCAAGCCATCTTGTAACCGGTGTCCGGTGTCGTAAAAATCACTGAACCGTCATTATCACCAATATTTATTAGCGAGCTGATACAGTAAATGCGATCTCGTATCCAACAATTAAAAATTAGAAAACGCTCGACATTGAATTCCCGCCGAATTTATTACGGGTTTTTTATACATTAAAAAAACCGACCACCCACAGAATTAAAATACATCTTTTGCCCACTACCTAGAGAATTTTATTTAAAAAATACCCCCCACCCACAGAATTTAAATAGCTTGTCGTTCCTCCCCCCCCCAGACATTTTTTTCTGGAACAGCCCTAAGCGCACAGGTGAGCTATTGAGAAACTAAGAGAGGGAATTCTGGAACAAAGTCCTGTTTACTCCTCCTAATCTAACACAATATGCAGAGGTAAAGGTGTGCAATCAATTATCTGAAATCCTTTTTTGACTCTTATTCCCTTATAGAATATCTCTCTTGGTACTTAACTAAACCCTATGTTGTTGGTACATCCTATGTTGTGGGTACACCCTCTGTTGTGGGTACTCACAACATACAGTTTAATTGAGTACCAAGAGAGATATTATAAGACAAAGACCCCATCAACCATCTATGTAAACATACCTTTAGTTTGTATGACATCTATCACTTTAGTTTGTTTATCAGCAGCTTCTTTTAGCCATGAAGGCTTTTCTGGAACAACGTCCTTTTGTGGTGATGATGTTTTTCTCAATTTCATTTCCGGGAAACTGGATTTATAATCTCCTTTACTACTAGATTCTGGCACATTTGATGAATTTTCTGTTTTCCTAAGAGACGGTTTATCAAATGTTCCTTTGACTTCTCGCATAGGTTTTACCTCTTTCTCGGGTGAGGGTGTTTTCCGCAAAGCTGGTTTATCAAAATGACCAACATTACCTGTATCTTTTTTACCATCAGCGTCTCTTACACCAGTACTTTTTAAAGTGGGTTTCTCAAATGTATAAGACACACTTTCACTACTTTCCGATGAATCTCCTTTGTTGTCACTCTTAGCTGATCGTAACACAGGTGTTTCAAAGCTAGAGGAGCGTTCATATTTATTGAGTCCTTCCGTTTTATCTTGACTCTCCTTCCTACTTGCACTTCTAAGTTTGGGTTTATCAAATGTGTGTTTTTCTGTGCTGGTTTTATGACCAACATCAGGTTTGTTTGTGCTTCGTAAGTTTCGGGTGCTGCTGATGGGCTCAGTTGGTATGTCTATCATAGGCTCCTTTTTCTCAAACTGTGGTTTTTTTGGTGTTTCACGTAATGTTGGTTTGGCAAATATTCCTGAAATTACAAGAAGAAGCATCTTTAACCCACCATACTCTATGGGTTTTTTCAGGACTTTTTCAACATTTGAGACAAAATCAGGCAAATCAACCTAAACCCTTTCCCAGATAAAGACGATTTTTCTGCAGCAGATTACTTTTGAAAACGTTGTGACAACAGGAGATATTGCCCTCAACGAGCAATTTTGCCTTTTGCCACAATGTTTAAATCTTTATTCAATAAATGTTCCTTCACTTATAAAGATTTTGAATTTTTTAGCCCAGATATGTTCAAAGTTTTCTGCTTCAGATTCGCTGTATGTGGGAAATGGTTAAGAGTTAATATGGCATAACAAATTGTCAGAAGAAACCTTCCTTGCTTTAACTGTGGAGCCAGGTCAATATGACTATGGAAAAATATCCCTTGAAAAGAAATTGCTATTTAACTCTTAGCACGCTAGCGGCGGGTTTTGCATTTGATGACATTTTCAAACAGTTTGGATCCAGATCAGTCCCCACAAAACGTGGGGACTGATCTGAGATGCAAACTGTTTGTCACTCCGATTCAATTTCAGTAAACACTTGGGGAAAATAAGTATTCAAATTTGGCAGGCGACAATATAGCAGACGAAAATAATTTAGCATGCAAAGTGTTAATCCTTTTTCCTCATACAACAAAACTTCAGCAGGCATCTTATGAAATTCTTGGCAAATATATAGACAATCTCTATAATGTGCAATTACTGCATAGAGTTAAATACATTGTGGCAAAAGGAGAAATTGCTCATTATGAGCATTTTTTTCTTTTGCAACAATGTTTACAAAAGTAGTCTTCTGTAGATGTGTCAAAATATGTCTACATGTGGGGGTTAACATGTAGATAACCTACTAAAGGATGACCAAAAGTTCCTTCTACCTGGAACTGCTTTTACCCTTTCCCACTTGCAGACGCATTTCAACTCTTTTTAACCCTTTCCCACATACACCAAATTAGCAGCAGATGACTTTGAAAACATTTAGGCAAAAACCCTAAAACTCTTTAAATAAAGGTATATCTACTGAAAAATGTTGAAAACATAGTGGCAAAAGGAGAAATTGCTTGTTTTGAGCAATTTATCCTTTTGTCACAATGTTTTAAAAAGATGTCTGCTGCAGAGGCGTCAGAAAGCATCTGTTGATGGCAAAGAGTTAATAAAAACAGTGTCATTTATAGAGATTTCTCATATTTTGCCTAGATGTTATCAAAATTATCTGTGGAAAAGGGTGAAAGTAAAATTATGGTGAAAATAGGTATATGGACACATTGTACTTGCTTTAAGTTCTTTGGCCTATGCATAACTAAATAATGTGAGCTATTTCAGGTATATCGGTCTTATTGCAGTGAAGTCTAGGTATTCTATAGCAATACAGGCTTTCCTTTTCCCACATACAGACTCATTCTGATGCCTCAGCAGCAGAAGATTTTTGAAAACATTGTGACAAAAGAAAAAATTGCTCAAAACAAGCAATTTCTCCTTTGGCCACAATACTTCAACTTTATTCAGTAAGCATTCCTTCATTTATAAAGATTTTCCATGTTTTGACAATATGTTTTCAAAGTCGTCTGCTGCAGACTTGTTGATTGTGGGAAAGGGTTAAGGTCTTTGGTCTATGCATGACTAAATAAGGCGAGCTATTTCAGGTATATAGGTCTTATCGAAGGGAAGTATAGGTATTCTATAGCAATACAGGATGTTAGCTGTCCATCTGATATAATTTGTCTGAGTCACTTTTAAATCATCTGTAAATATCTTATTTTGGAAGAGGATTTTAAATACAAATTTGAAAACATTCTGTGAAAAGGAGAAATTGCTTGTTTTAAGCAACTTCATCTTTACCAACAATGTTTTCAAAAAGTCGTCTTCTGCAAAAAAAAAAATCCCCCTTTGGGGCTTGATAGCAAAATTTTAACCCAAAACTTAAAACTTTTGGTAAAGCCCCTGTCCCTAGGGTTACATAACAAGCTCACCCGGGGCACAGTCAGTTCGAACGAGCTAAAGGGTATCGTTACCTGACTCTGTCTCCATTTTAGTATCAGGTGTTTGTTCCCTGGATTTGGACGTACTACGCAAAGCTGGTTTTTCAAACATGACGTCCCGACTCTCCCCCACTGGCATCTTCTCTCGATTCCGTCCTTCAACGCTTCTTAACACTGGGGTATCAAATACAGGGTCTGCATCTTTCTCTGTATCTAGGTAAATAAGTATAAATGAGGTATTTCAGGGGGATTACTTGTCTTATCAGTTAATCCCTTTCCCACATACAGACACTAGCTAACTCGTGCCTCTCTCAGAAGATGACATTTGAAAACATTGTGACATTAGAAGAAATTGCTCATTATGAGTCATTCTTTTTTTTGCCATATTATTTCAACTCTTTTTAATTATAGAGCTTTTTCAAATTTTTGCCTATAGGTCAAATTGTGCCAAATACATCCAAGGCCAAATAGTTCCTTTAAAAAACTTTGTTTGTGTAGAAATTAGTGTATACCTTCACCAGAATGCATTGAATATATGACATTGAGTTTAAATTCATTGTAAAAGTGGATAAGATGCACTGGAAATGATTGATTTGAGTATTTTGACCTTGTTTGAAAGTGAAAGTAGAGAATATGAAACACCGATTTTGTCCGGGCTCAATTTGGTCCAAAATGACGGTAACCATTTTCGCCTGGTGAATTCTTTCTTGCATAATGCATTCAATAATAATTTTCGAATTCATCTGCTTCTAATTTGTCACCTGTGAGATAGGCTGAAAAACATCTGTGATAAAATATGTACCGGTAAAGGCATTTCGAGCATTTCTCCTTTCCTCACAATGTTTTAAAATGTGATCTGTATTGTTTAAAGGAATAAACATACCTTTAACAGTTTTAGGTTTGGCAGAACGTAGCAGAGGCTTTTCGAAAGTGTGTGATTTGGAATCTATCTCTTTTCTCTTCGTTTCTAAAGATGGGGATGGTTTTGAATTGAGTCTGGGCATGACATCCGGTAGAATAAAAGCACCTTGCGGGGGTTTGGAAACTCTCTTGGTGGGTTTAGTTGTATCGTTGTCATCAACAGGAACACTGGCTGAAAGTCTCTGTGTTGGTGGCTGAAATATTTTAAAACCCTATCTTTCATGTAGATGTTTTTCTGACACCTCTGCAGCCGACAGCTTTTGAAAACATTTTAGCAAAAGGACACATTACTCATAATGAGCAATTTCTCCATTTGCCACAATGTTTTCAACTCTTTTCAATTGTCGAGATTTTCTATATCATGTCTAGATATTTTCAAAGTTGTCTACTGTATAATCAGCAATTTCTCCATTTGCCACAATGTTTTCAACTCTTTTCAATTGTTGAGTTTTTCTTTATTATGTCTAGATATTTTCAAAGTTGTCTACTGTATAATCAGCAATTTCTCCTTTGCCACAATGTTTTCAACTCGTTTCAAAATTAAACATTCATTTGTTGAGATTTTCTATATCATGTCTAGATATTTTCAAAGTTGTCTACTGTATAATCAGTAATTTCTCCTTTGCCACATGTTTTCAACTCTTTTCAATAGTTAAACATTCATTTGTCGAGAGTTTCTATATTATGGTTAGATATTTTTTTTAAGTTGTCTATTGTAGATGTGTTGTACATGTATATGGGAAAGGTATAATTAAAGAATAACAAAATGTCCTCTGCCCAGGGTGCCATGAACAGCATAGCATCTTTACCTGAGCAATTACATCAAGACGATACCTTTGAAACAATCAGGTTTATCTAAGCATTACGTTTTGGAAAGAGAAGGTAGGGGTTTCAACACCACTGAGCCAGTTAACCCTTTCCCTCATACGACAATTCAGCAGCAGACGACTTTGAACATATTTTGTCAAAAAATGGAAAATCTCTATAGTTGAATGGATAACCTATGACTAAAAGTGAAAAACATTGTGGCAAAAGGATAAATTGCACGTTTTGTGCAATTTCTCCTTTTGTCACTATGTTTTCAAAAAGCCGTCTGCTGCAGAGGCTTCCGAAAGCGTCTATATGAGGGAAAGGGTTAAGGACAGAACCTAACATTTGATGAATCAGTAATTTAGCCCTTACAGGTTTTATGTAATTTCTGTATGTAAAGAAAATGCAAGCACTATACTCACCCTGTCCGACATTCCTGGTAGAGCCACCATTATAGATGGACTTGGTTTTTTAGCAGGTGGGGACATGTCAAAATTCTCAGTGTCCTTGTCGTCGTGAAAGTCATCATTGCCATTCATCATTTCTGTCGACTTGGGTCCTTTTGAGTCTAACAAATAAATGGATTATTAATATTTTGTGTAAAGGGAATTCATACAATAGGTGTGTCAGCCAGATTGATTGATTTGAGTTTTACGCCATTTTTAACTTAGCCAGTTCACCTAAAAATGTATTTCCTACCTTTCTCATACAAGTCTTTCCAAGTATCCGGCTGCTTTTCCACATAGACTGTTAGTCAATTGGTAGAAAATGAGTGACGCTTGTCACATTTACTTTTGTTAAATGTCTGAAAGAATGTTGGCCGAGCTAGTGTCAAACTCACAATCCCTAGATTGACAGCCTGCATCGCTAACGAATGAGCTACCGAGACTTGGCTGTGTCAGACAGAACGAGGATCTCATTGCACATAATATTACAGGACTATGAAGAATCGGATGAGCCTATGCATATGGCCAATTCTCATCAAAACTTTCACTGTCTGCAATCATACACAAAGGTCATCAATACATCTTACAGGATTTCTGCTCCTTAAGCTTTTATGTGATACAGAACTAGAAACACAAGTTAAACCCTTTCCTACATACCACAAGTTTTCAGCAGAAACCTTTGAATGCATCTAGACAAAAGTACGGAATATATCTATAAATAATAGTTAAGTAATTCTAAAAATACAGTTGAAAATGTTGTGTCAAGAGGAACAATTTCTCCTTTTCCAACGATGTTTTCAACTCTTTTCAGTAATCATACCTTCCTAACTCTTTCTAGATGTTTTCAAAGTCCTCTGCTGCAGATTTGTTGTATGTGGGAAAAGGTTAAAGACAATTGTGTAGTTTCAATCAATCCCGTGTAGTAACAGAGATGTGAAAAATATAGACTTTAACCAACACGCTTTTATCCCTATCCCACATATAACAAATCTGCAAAAAGAGAAACTGCTCATTCAAAACACATCGATTGCTGCTGTGTCTGCATGTTGGATAGGGTCAAGTTGAAAAAGAAAATGTTCTTAACCAACTTATATTCACGTCAAAACCTTACGAAATCGAGAAAAAAAAAGGGGACCACAATTTCATGACTTAATATTCAAGGATGCCATGATGTAAAGTGTAGCTCTTCCTCTTGCTTATTGAGACAATCTGAAACTGTCCCTCACCTGTAGAATCCTGAAATATTGCATCCTCTCCATTGGTCATTACTGACCGTCTGGACTTTCTAGACGGTTTCCTTCGCAGAGCCATGGATCCCTTCTTCCCTAGGGCGGACCTATGTTTGTTTATGTCCACATCTAAATGGATGGTATCCTGTAGTGTAAATACCCATATTACTTGCAGACCCAGATGAGAATTTTTAACCCCTTCCCTCATAAGAAATAATTGCTCACATTGAGCAATTTCTTATCTTTCCACAATATCATATTAAGCTCTTTATGATAACTGTTTTTCTAATTTTCCAGATAAAAACATTTCTTCTTCAGATGAATCTAACCCTTTCCCTCATAAAAACTCTTTCTGACGCCTCTGCAGCAGATTGCTTTTTGAAAACTTTTGCCTCAATGTTTCCCACTTTTTGTCATAGGTTATCCATTCAATAATAGAGATTATCTATTTTTTGGCAAAGTATGTTCAAAGTCGTCTGCTGCAGATTTGTTGTATGAGGCAAATGAGGGTTAAAAAACAGAAGAAATTGCTCATTGTGAACAATTTCTTTTTTCACAATGTTTCCTCCTCATATCAATAATTTTGCTTACATTTATGTAGGTATTCCATATCTTTACTGCATTTCTCATCTGTAACAGATTTGATTACTGTGGAAAAGTGTTATACAAGTTTTAACCCATTACTCACAACCCTTTCCCCCCATTCAAACTATCGATGCAATCAATCAATTCTTATGCCACATCATTGTAGACATTTTATTTACAAGTATCTACTGGTAAATATTCACACATCACTGTTTCAAAGGAACTGCTCTAATTCCATCTTAACACTTTCCAACTTACTCCATTTCTGCAGCAATCAACTATATATTGACAAACTTTCTATAAATTGAAAGAACAATTATTTACTAAATTTGAAAAGATTGTGGTAAAAGGAGAAATTTGTCTTTATGAGTAATTTCTCCTTTTGCTACAGTGTTTATAAAAGTCGTCTGCTGCAGAAGCCTCAAAATGCTTCTGTACGTAGGAAAGGTTTAATGCATACACTATAAATGTTTCATGAATGAATAAAAAATCAGCAACTTGGAATCAAATTCAGGTCTTAAGTTTCATGGCAGGTTCTCAAACAACTACATCATGTAAAAGGTAGTATGTGTTGATTTAGTTTGAACGGCATTTTACTTTTCTTTCAAAAGTATTTCATTATTATTTGCATATAAGGTATCTTCTGTGTCAATTGTTTGATGGATTGTTCAGTATTTTATGACGTTTTCAACAATTTTTCATATAAATTACAGCATATCCTGGTTAAGTTACTAGTACTACTGGTTCATTTATCCTGACAATCAGTCGTAATGATAACCCTGCAACCCTGAGCGCCAAGAAGGGCAGCCATTACTATCATTTTTTAAGTATTTGGTATGACCCGGCAGGGGATCAAACCCACGCATCTACCATGCATTCTACCACTACACCACTGAGGCGGTCAATTATTTGCCAAACAAGTGTGTGTGTCCTGACTCTATAACATTATACTATCCCCTAAATCCTGAACTTAAAGGAGGGAAGCCAATACTATCATCTTTAGTTGTAAATGTCGAATAACTATCAATTATATTTGTTTTTATTGGTATTTAATTAAAGCCATTTTTAACCTAATTTCAGTTATATCTCGACAACAGAACACTTATCCATGATCTCTTGGTAAACAGTACTAGACTAGAAAATGTGTTTTACCCAAGGGCACTGAACATTGACCGCCAAGAGCAGGATTCAAGCTCCCGGAAACCCAGGTTCAAATCCTCCCAGGCTAACCCGTAAACTCGGCCAAAGATTCCTTACTTTTAACCCTTTCCCACATAAAACAAATCTGCAGCAGAAGACTTTGAAAATGTAGTGACAAAAACCTGAAAAATCTCTAGAAAAGATAGTGTAGTTGTTTAAGCGGGTGCATCCCCTCGGTATTCAAAGTCCAATTTTGATGATCAGTGTAGAGTGGTCACAACGTTATTACGGACGGACGCACAGACGCACGAACGAACAAACGGACAGTCCCGTAACTATATCCCCATCGCAAACTTCGTTAGCCGAGGGGATAATAAAATTTAAAACATTGTGGCCAAAGGATTGCTCATCATGAGCAATTTCGCCTTTGGCAACAATGTTTTCAAAAGTCGTCTGCTGCTATTGCGTCAACATGCATCTGCAGGAGGGAAAGGGTTAACAATGAAACAAACCTCGATGGCTGACAGATCAAAATCTTTATCACCCGTGGAATCCGCTGTGCTGCTAGATCCGTTTTTATTTCTCATAACAATATCGTCAATATCACCATCCCCATCTTCAATGTCTCCATGTTCCTCCATTCTGCCTCCCTCTTCACAATCAGGATCACCCTCATCTGCCTGGTCTATCATATCCCATGACTGTGACAAAATGAACAAGAAGATATTTGTTTCGTTTGTTTCGATGTTTTATGCCATTTTCAACAATATTTCAGTTGTATCCTTGTGTTTCCCAGGCAAACTAGAACTATCACTGAAGATGATAAATACCCACTAAACAGCACCTTGACCTACACCATAACTTAATAAGTAAAAGGGCCATAATTCTGTAAAATAACATGCAATTGTAACCCCTTTAGGATATGCACTTCTCATCTTGTTTTATTGAATTCCACCCAGTGGTTTGTAAGAAATAGGCAAAAAATGGCTTCCGACCGACAGACAGCCAGCCAGACACAGTGACTCCTATATACCCCCTCTTCTTCGAAGGGGGTATAATTACCAATAGTAGTTGTATTATTTTTCAAGACATTGATGCATCAGTTGTAATTTTACCTACAAGGCTGTATATTGCCCATTACTATAATTTTTGGTCTCTTTTATATGACCTTACCAGTTCTTAAGATGGACGCTTTTACCACTTCGCCATGAAGATGCTCTGCAGAGATAAGAACCAGACTACTTTAAAAACATCTAGACAAAACTTCTGGAAATTTCAGTAACAAATGTTAAATTATTGAATAGAGATGAAAACATTGTTGCAAAAGGAGATGTTACTCATTATACTCATCCAATCAAATTGCAGAGAAGGGGTTTCAATTTCTAGAAGCATCAGCCAAGGGTACTTATAGAAATGCTCATGTAGCAAAGATTGAAAGAAAGACTCCTTCTTACCTTCACATCAATTTCTTCATCATCTGGTGTGTGAACTTTGACATCAACAGGTGGTGACTTGAAATTTAACGATGAATCTTTCGTCCCCTCTGTATTTGGTGTACTTGTTAGCATATCCATGTCATCAGCGGCACTTGTGTGGCGGGCGGGTGTTGAGAAGTCATCAAAACGTTTGTCGGCTTTTATACCCGGGCTGACCAAGATGGACTGGAGAAGATGCAGAAATACAAAGTACAATAAAAATAGTTTTTAACTTTTATCGATTTGTTGTGGTATTTGGACTTACAGTTTATTTTAATGATTTATTACAACTGCTGATCAACAAACAACATGGAATCATGATTTACAATATAAATAAGGGTTTTTATCTTTTACTATTTATAGACATACCTGTAGCAGACAACTTTTGAAAAGATTGTGGCAAACGGAGAAATTGCTCATAATTATGTCACTATGTTTTAAATTCTATTCAATAATTACTCTTTCATTAAGGGAGATTTTTGACAATTTTAACGAAATGATATCAAAGTCCTTTAATTGAGATATGTTAAAGAGTTGTGTAACTCCACTGAGGAAATCTGGCTATTTTCATTGAACATAAAACTGGGCAGAATCTAATTTAGCCCCTTAATATCACAAATATAGGGTATAGAAAGTAAACATTTCCCCCATGGAACAGTTGAAAGAAAGTAAACACTTCCCCCATGGAACAGTTAAAATAACAACACTTTGTGGAAACTATTAAAATTACAGTTCATAGCATTACGTATAGGCATGCTATATACATGTATACAGTTAAACAATTTAACGTGATTATTTGCCATTCTACTGTTAAAAGATTCGTTAAATACATTAATTTTAGAAACAAGAGCTACGAAAACCACTTAAGTAAATAAAATACTTCCCAGGGGCAAAACGTGGAACTTGCAATACTGTACAGCCTTGATTTTAATTGCAATTAATTAAAAGTCATCTCAAGTTAAATATGCCATTTATATAAAGATGACTTTAAAAATAAACAGTTCATCTACAGAAACTCTCTATAAAACAAAATATAACTTAATGAGTTAAAAAAAATTGCCACATACAAATTGGTCATTATGAGCAAAATGTGAAATATCTATTTATAAATAAGAAAATGTTGATTATTGAATTGAGTTGAAAACATTGTGGCAAAAGGAGAAATTGCTCGTTTTGAGCAATTTCTCCTTTTGTCATGATGTTTTCAAAAGTCGTCTGCTACAGATGCATCAAAATGCGTCTCGGGGTGGAAAAGGGTTAAGGGAAAGTAGGTGAACACTAGCATTGGTGTTCTTACACTAGGTGTATGTGAAGGGATGGATGTGAATATACAAAACATGAAGAAGAGATTTTTATTACACCGTTTGCATTAAGCATACAACATTCGAGAACCATTGAGGACGGGGAAAAATGTGACATTGCTCATGTCGAGCAAATGCTCCATATCTCACAAAATTGTGACAACAACAAGAGGACTAAGATGGCCCTAAATCATTCACCCGAGTGATCACGTAATAGCAAGTGTGTAGACACTAATGTCTGGACAAACCTAATCAAGAGTTTGAAATAAACTGAAAGGAGTAGATACTGCAAATGAAACAGCATATCAGAAAAGAACACTAATAATTAGGCAAGCTAAACAAGCTGCCGAAAGCCAATGTTTATTTTTTACCCAACAATATGGCTGTAGCAATTTTTACAGAGGGTCCCCTATGGGACATTTCTGCCACATTATCCTAAGATCAAGACCAGAAGATTCAGATAAGAAGTTTTTTTGGCATTATGCTGCAGCAACCAAAGTTCTAAATAGAAGCTGAAATATTTGAAAAAAATTTGAAGGGACATTCCTGTGATATTTGAATGAACTTTGCACATTTGACATGTGTTTCAAGCTCAAGGTTAACCACAACGGTTCAGGTGATCTATAAAGATAAGCATATCAGGTAAACAGATTAGCATTAATAATTTCTATGTTATATGTAGAGATTCAATTTAATTTGTGACAATGTTTCTGGGTCCTTGCTCACAACCCTTTCCCACATACAGCACATATCGAGGGCTTGGCGTGAAACGGTTGTAACTAAAAACCTTTTTTGAAAACCCTAGTTTAGGGGCCATTTTGACCATTTTGTAAACAATGAAAATTTAGGTGCCATTGCTCAGAACGAGCAATGGCACCTAAATTTCCATTGTTTACCAAGAAAAAAAGATTTTAAGTTTATAAAGACATTATGGCAAGGTGATTAACCTTGGTAAAAAAATACCAATTTTAGTTACAACCGTTTCGAGCCAAGCCCTCGATATACAGCAGACGAATTTGAAAATGTCTGGGTAAAAACATGGCAAAGCTTTTTTAATGATAGCTTAATTATTGGATATTATGACCAATTTCTACTTTGTCACAGTATTTTCTAAAATCGTCTGCTGCAGAGACATCAGAAAGCATCTGTATGTAAGGAATAGGCCTTTGGGCAGGTGATCTATAAAGACAAGAGAGCTTTCAGAGAAGAAGATTTTTAAAGTTTTCACAAAAGTGATATATATATAAGGCAAAACATGTTTTTTAACTTGACCATGTTTTTCGACCAATCATCATAGCTTGAAAGAATCTGATTGAGGGTCATCAAAGGATCATTTCTTCAAAATTATTTGAAAATCTATCAACTGATTTGGGAGGAGAATTTTTATCTTTCCCTTGCCATGGAAACAAGAATTCTGCATGGATCAAAAAAAAAAGTTGGTGAGATTTTTTGTGAGGACATTCACTCGGGTAGGATGCTTATTGTGAAATTTAATCCCAATTGACCCACTAGTTACAGGAGAAAATGTTGACGCACAACAAACTCTAGACATAGGGCGATCAAATAAATTTCCCTTAATCACTTTGTGCTCAGGTGAGATAATAACAAGTGGGCCATCATGGCCCTGGATGGCTCACCTGAATTATGCAATGTGATTGGGATGCCTACCACAATAACTTTTTGTCTTACCCAACCAACATGCCTAGAAGTAGTTTTGTGGAGGGTCACAAAAGGAATATTTCAGCAAAATTATTTGAAATTGGCCAGATACTTTCAGAGAAGATGATTTTTAAAGTTTTCACTATAGCTATAAAGCACAACAGCCATGGCAGCCATGTTTGTTGATGAATCCGCAGGGCTTGAAGGAGTCTGATAGAAGTTCACCCAAGGAACATTTCAAGAAAATTATTTGGAAATTTGCAAATACTTTTGGAGAAGAAGATTTTAAAAGATTTCACTATAATCATGTAAGGCAAAACAGCCTGGCCCCTTGGCGGCTATGTTTTTCAACCAATCAACATGGCTTGAAGGAATCTGATAAAAGTTCACCCAAGGAATATTTTTACAAAATTATTCTAAATCTGCCAAACAGATTGTGAGTACCAGAATGTTTTTTGTTTCATTGCAATGGAAACCAGAATTCTGCATGGATCCAAAAAATTGAAGGAATTCTGAAGGATGCAGTGCTGTGAAGTTTCATCCCAATTGGAACACTGGTTACTGAGAAGGAGGTATTGACGACCGCACACCAGAAGACGGACATAGGGCAATCACAATTGGTGATCTAAAAGGCAATATCAGGTAAACAGTTACCGCTAACCATTTATAAATAAATGATGTCTACAAAATGGTCAGATGATAGATTAACAAGAGTGCCGCGGAGCAAACGCCAGGGCTCGTTTCTTTTTTCTTAGTCGAAAAAGGGCATTACCGAATAATTATTAAAGCCAGAGCTATGTGACTTGGTATAGACATGAGCATTGTCCCTAGAACATGTGTACCAAGTTTCATTTGACAATGTTAAATGTTATGGGCAAAGTTAACCCTTTTTGTATGAATTTCTAAGTCCAATTATTAAAGCCCGAGTTAAATTACTTAATTGGTATAGACATATGCATATTGTTTCTAGGAAAATGTGTACCAAGTTTCCTTTGAAATGTTTTGAAGTATGAGAACAGATTAATATATGCGACGACGACGCAAAGGGTTTCACAATAACTCAACTTTTTTTCTTTGAAAAACAGACAAGCAAAAATTTAGGCCTTTCAGAACAATCACAGCAACTACTAGCCAATGTAAACGTTTTAGCTTATATGATTAAGATTATTTTTAATAGGTTTAACATTTTCTGATATGGGATAGGTTTATTAGTTTTGGTTTACCTGATCCTTTGGTGCCTTCTGTAAATAATGAACAAGACAAGACAAGACAATAAATGTGTTGTAAGCCTGGAACCTTATTCACCAACCATTCTAAATATATTAAAAAGTGTTACTATTAAATGAGAAAAGCTCCCGGAAAACCAACAGGAGCATGATGATTAATTAGAAACGAAACTTCAAAGATCTGTGACGATTTTAATTGAGCATTTGATATAGCAGTCTCGGCAGTAAAGGCTATAATTGCAATTTCAAACGAAACAGGTTCAACAAGAGAAAATGAAGTCCACTGTAAAAAATAATAAATACTGTGCTTCACCAATAATAATGTATCCCTTTCCCGTGATTGAAGTACAACAAATCTGCAGCTGACCACTTTGAACATGTCTGGGCAAAAAATCTCTTTAAATCAAAGTTTAATTATTGAAAAGAGTTGAAAACATTGTGACAAAATGAGAAATGGCTAATCATGAGCAATGTCTCTTTTAGCCACAATCTATTAAGAGGTTGTCTGCTGCAGAGTTGTCCGAAAGCGTCTGTATGTGGTAAAAGGTTACAAAGATATTTTCAACTTTATTAAACTGCCATCATCTTTATTACTGTCTACTCTCACATATCTTAATTGTTTGCCTTAAAGTATATGAGGAAAAATATGTTAAGACCAGGGACATAGATCTAATGTCCCTGTTAAGACCTAGAAATTTTGATGTATGGTTTCGAAACCCTTTCCCACATGCAGACACCTCTGCAGCAGATAACTCTGGAAATCATTTTGACAAAAGGTGAAACTGCTCATATTGAACAAATGTTATAATTCTCTGTAAGTGAAAATAAAATTAGTGTATTCATGGAAAACATTGTGGCAAAACGATTAATTGCTCATTATGAGAACTTTCTCCTTTAGTAATAATGTTTTCGAAAGTTGTCTGCTGCAGGTGTCAAAATGTGTCTACATGTGTCTACATTTGAGCACAAAACAAACCTCTAAGTTAGTGTTGTCATTGTCATCACTGAGTATCATCTCATCCAGCTCTGGTTCAGACTCATCACTCAAACCATGCAGCAAATCTTCAAAACTTCTCTCCATGCTCTATCCAGGGCAAAAATAAAAAATGCGTTAATAACATGATGCAAAAATAAAAATTGATAATGAATATTGTTTCAAAACTTCTCTCCATGCTCTATCCAGGGCAGAAATAAAAGATGCGTTAATAACATGATGCATAAATAAAAATTGATAATGAATATTGTTTCAAAACTTCTCTCCGTGCACTATCCAGAGGGCAGAAATAAAAGATGCGTTAAAAACATGATGCAAAAATAAAAATCGACAATGAATATTGTTTCAAAACTTCTCTCCCTGTTCTATCCAGGGCAGAAATGAAAGATGCATGATGCTTAACTCTTTCGGCGCCAAAGGCAATATTGAGGTTTTTGCAAACAATGCAGATTCAAGTGAGTCAGCTTGTAACGAGCTGTCTCACCTGAAATCAGCATTGTTTGCCTTTTAGTTACCCAAATAGTCCAAAACTATCATAAATTGAGAAATGGACACACCCGATTTTGAACATGGAAGAGTCTACTTTAAACATTTCGGCGCTGAAAGAGTTAAATAAAATTAGATTTTTCCGTTTTTTGTTAATTTTATCTTTTGTAATTTTGTAACGCAACACCAATCAAATATTTTAATTGCAATGTAAATTTTCTTGATACACATTGTTGTGTGGAATGACATCATAAAAAGTGAGATCATGAGAAAGAAATAAATAATTGTTGACATACTGTACAAAGAAGCTTTTTTACCAATTGTATATATGAGATGGTGCTGATATTTTGCACTTTATTCTGGAATCAAAATTTATCTGCTGCAGAGGCGTCAAAATGCATCTTTATAATGAAAAGGCCTTAATATCTAGAATGCTGGTTGTTATTTTATCTTTAAATGATATAACTTTTTATTTGCAATCCAATGCTTAACAGAGCGAATTATTGCCAGTCAAGGATATAAATATAATGCAACTAGAATATGATGTCAGAATGTAACATAAAAAATGTAATAATGCAACATTAAATAAATGTACTAATAATATAATAACATCATGCTCCCACATACAAACGCTTTCTGAAGCAAACAACTTTTTAAAACATTGTGTTAGAAGAAAAATTGCTCATAATTTCTCCTTTTGCTACAATGTAATAAATGAGATGACTTAACTTTCATTTATAGGTTTACCATATTTTAAATCAGATGTTTTGAAATTGTCAGCTGCAGATTTGCCATGTGTGGTTATAATATAATGCTTCGTATAAGGCATAAAAATAAATATCTTCATTAAGTGTTATAAGAAATATGAGTGTATTCATCATATTTATGCAAAAACAAAATATTGAGACGAGAGACAAATAAATAAAGTATATTTGAGCAGACCTCCAGGAAGACAAACTGTAGCACTGTTGCAATCAGTGTGTAAATATCTAGACCACAATCAGTGTGTAAAGATCTAGACCACAATCAGTGTGAAAAGATCTAGACTATAATTAATGAGTAAAGATCTAGACCACAATCAGTGAGTAAAGATCTAGACCACAATCAGTGTATAAAGATCTAGACTACACTCAATGAGTAAAAATCTAGACCACAATCAGTGTGTAAAGATCTAGACCACAATCAGTCAGTAAAGATCTAGACCACAATCAGTGTGTAAATATCAAGACCACAATCAGTGTGTAAAGAGCTAGACCACAATCAGTGTGTAACGATCTAGCCCACAAATGGTGTGTAAAGATCTTGACCAATCTCTGCAGTTTGATCTGGCTCTGCATTGTTTGCCAATAAGAAGAATATATCTTTAGTGTAGTTGCTTTTTGAGGTTTCTGCAGCAGACGACTTTCAAAAACATTGTGGCAAAAGGAGAAATTGCTCATAATTAACAATTTCCCCTTTTGTCACAATGTTTTAAATCTATGACAAAAGATTGATTGATTGATTGTTTGGTGTTTTAGCGATTTCTGGTTAAGTTACCAGTACTACTGGTCCATTTATCCTGACACCAGTCAGTCAGTTGTAATGCTTAACCCGCAACCCTGAGCGCAAAATGAGCAGCCATTACTACCATTTTTAGTATTTGATATGACCCGACCAGAATTGAACCTGTGACCTCCCGTCCCCAAGGTGGACGCTTCTGACAAAAGGGTAGATATCAATAGAAATGTTATTCTCACAAAATTGAGAAAACAAGGAATGTACCAGGGAAAAGCACCCAAAGTGATACTCCCCTTACAGAGCAATCTCATTAAAATCAGACTAAAATACTTTGATGTATGTAAAATTGGATATGAGGCAACCGCATAACAGGTCATCTCTAATTTAAACCTTACACTTAAATGCTCATGAACACATGCTCATATTTGTTGTCCAATGAAATTGCATGCTTAGTTCTATACAATCGAATAACCGCTTCTCTATCTTGTTTATTTATATGGGTTATCTTACCTATTTTATATATACCATACAATTTTGTAAGCGACAATTACATTGACTGACGCAAAAGTCAATCTGAGCCTACCTGTATTGGGGCAGTCATCAGATATCAGATATCAGATACAAGCGAGCGAAGTATTAAGTCTGATTTTAATGAGATTGAGCGAGAACATTAAAATTGATATACCTTTCATGATAAACTATCACCGTGCAGATTCATGCTCTTTGAAAACATTTGATCGCAAAATGTAATGGCAAAGTTATTCTAGGACCATATCAATCCTTAAGGCATACAAAAAATCTGTAGCAGACGATTTTGAAAACATATAAAATATATAGTAGTGAAACATTGTTGCAAACATGAAAAAGTGAGACTTTGATCATAAAATAGTTTTGAAAACATTGTGGCAAAAGGAGAAGTAGCTGAATATGAGCAATGTTTCCTTTTTGCAAAAATGTTATCAAAAGATGTCTGATGAAGAGGTGTCAAAAATCTTTTGTTAGTGGTGAAGGATTGTAAAGAATGACACAGAGAGTTATAAAATGTGCATCTAAATCAAACCATTCTATAACATGGCTTTCAAAAATAGACCCTTGACATTTTAAGATAAACATATAACACTTTTTGCAAAACCATCTAAATGTTGATGACAATATAATTGAACCAATTGATATGCAATAACCAGCCAAAGATTTGTGTTTGTTTGTATAGTGTTTTATGCCTCTTTCAACACCAGTTATGTCAACGTGTCAAAATGTTACCTTGGTAGGTTACTAGCATTACTGGTCCATTTATTCTGACACAAGTGAGTCAGTCATCATGCTCACCCACAGCCCTGGATGCTTAAGAGGGAGACCCATTACAACCATTTTTAAATTTTTTGATATGACCCAGCTGGGAAAGGGACCCTTTGTTACGATTTAATTGTAGTATCAAATACACCACATTGACAGCCTCTCCCACAAGCAAAAAATCTGCACATATTGGCACAAACCTAAAACAAGAGGGCCATGATGGCCCTTGAATCGCTCACCTGAGTTTTTTTTTTTGTTCACTAGCTATATAAGCCCCGCCCCCTAGCAGCCATAGTTTCCGACCAATCAACTTGGCTTGAAGGAATCTGATAGAGGGTCACCCTAGGAACATTTCTACAAAATTATTTGAAAATCGGCCAGATACTTTTGGAGGAGAAGATTTTTTAAGTGTTCACTATAGCCATATAATGCAAAATAGCCCTGCCCACTGGCGGCCATGTTTTTTGACCAATCAACATGGCTTGAAGGAATCTGAAAGTGGGTCATCCAAGGAACATTTCTACAAAATTATTTGAAAATCGGGCTGACACTTTTGGAGGAGAAGATTTTTTAAGTTTGCACTTTAGCCATATAAGGCAAAATAGCCCCGCCCCCCTGGCGGCCGTGTTTTTCGACCAATCAACATGGCTTGAAGAAATCTGGTAGAGGGTCATCCAAGGAACATTTCTACAAAATTATTTGAAAATCTGCCAAGCAGTTTGGGAGATGACTTTTGAAGTTTTTTTCGTTTCGTTGCCATGGAAACCAGAATTCTGCATGGATCCCAAAAATTTGAAGGCATTCTGGTGAGGTCATTGAGAGGATGCTTTCTGTGAAGTTTCATCCCAATTGACCCACTGGTTACTGAGGAGAAGATGTTGAAGATTTTTTAAGTTTTCACTTTGGCCATATAAGGCAAAATAGCCCCCGCCCCCTGGCGGCCATGTTTTTCGACCAATCAACATTGCTTGAAGGAATCTGATAGAGGGTCACCCAAGGAACATTTCTACAAAATTATTTGAAAATCGGCCTGACACTTATGGAGGAGAAGATTTTTTAAGTTTTCACTATAGCCATAAAAGGCAAAATAGCCCCGCCCCCTGGCGGCCATGTTTTTTGACCAATCAACATGGCTTGAAGGAATCTGATAGAGGATCACCCAAGGAACATTTCTACAAAATTATTTGAAAATCGGCCTGACACTTCTGGTGGAGAAGATTTTTTAAGTTTGCACTATAGCCATATAAGGCAAAATAGCCCGCCCCCCCCTGGCGGCCATGTTTTTCGACCAATCAACATGGCTTGAAGGAATCTGATAGAGGGTCACCCAAGGAACATTTCTACAAAATTATTTGAAAATCGGCCTTACACTTTCGGAGGAGAAGATTTTTTAAGTTTTCACTATAGCCATATAAGGCAAAATAGCCCCGCCCCCCCTGTCGGCCATGTTTTTCGACCAATCAACACGGCTTGAAGGAATCTGATAGAGGGTCATCCAAGGAACATTTCTACAAAATTATTTGAAAATCTGCCAAGCAGTTTGGGAGAAGAAGAATTTTGAAGTTTTTTTAGTTTCGTTGCCATGGAAACCAGAATTTTCCATGGATCCCAAAAATTTGAAGGGATTCTGGTGAGGTCATTGAGAGGATGCTTTCTGTGAAGTTTCATCCAAATTGACCCACTGGTTACTGAGGAGAAGAAGTTGACACACGACGCCTGACGCACAACGGACAAAAGGCGATCACAATGTAAATACACAGAAACATCTGTATAGTGCGTTAACAGGGGTCCAATGATTAAATCTGCAGCAGATGACTTTGAAAACATCTATGGAATATATATACATGTATATGGAAAATCTCTAAAATGAATGTAAACTTATTAAATAGAATTGAAAACATGATAGCAAAATGGGATATTGCTCATAAGTTGTCTGCTGCAGAGGCATTAGAAAGTGTCTGTATATGGAAAAGGTTGAAGAGTGGGTAAACTGTATCCATAATGGTTGAAATTGGCCATTTTTTAAATTTCCTGCATTTATTTCTTATTATCCATATGTCTATGTGAATATCATCTGATGGAAATGTCAATGCCTTTTTTTATCATCTGTATCAAACAACTTCTAAAAGGAAAATAGGTAAATTTAGTCATGGACAGACATTAAACTGTTTCTAACATACATAATATCTGCAGCAGACAACTTTGAAAACATCTTGGCAAAAATTAGGAAAATCTCAATGACACAGAGTAATATAATTAATGTTACTTTCTCTCTCTCAAATATTTATACAACTACAACACAGAATTGCATATTTTGTTACCATGAAGTACATGTTACTTCAATGAAACATTGAATGAACTCCTCCATAAAACCTCAGATCTGTTGAATATAAATACAAGAGTGACACCCCTTAATCGTTCTGAGTCTTTTGAAGACACCATTTTATTTCACATCTTTATTGCATATTGCCAATTGCTTGATTCCATTAACCCTTTCTCACAAACAACAAATCTGCAGCAGACAACTTAAACCCTTGGCTTTCCAACATAAAGACACTTTCTGACACCTCTGCAGCGACTTTTGAAATCATTGTGGCAAAAATGAGAAATTGCTCATCATGAGCAATTTCTTCATTTACCACAATGATTTCAACTCTATTTGATAATAATACTATCATTTACAGAGATTTTCTTTATTTTTGACTTGATAATTTCAAAGTCGTCTGCTGCAGATTTATTGTATGTGGGAAAGGATTAAAAACATGCGAGCAAAAATATAGGAAATCTCTACTATTGAGAGTGCAATTATTGTATAGATTGAAAACATTGTGGCAAAAGGAGTAATTGCTCTGCGTGAAAAATCATATGTATGTGGGAAAGGGTCAACAGTCAGAATATCCATACAAATTTCGAAACTGTTAATAAATACTTCCACCAAACCTTCAAAAATAAAGATTACATTCACTTTTCCCACAATCAACTTCTTTTCATTGTACTATTATTGTTTTACCCTTTACCACCTACAGAAATTTTCTCACGCCTCTGCAACATATGACCTTTGGAAACATTGTATCATATTGTTTTCAACTCTACCAAATTACTAAACTTTCATTTATAGAGGTTTTCAATATTTATGCCTAGATGTTTCCAAAGTCTAGTGGGAAAAGATTCAAGTCAGAAGCAACAGCATATTTTCTGTTTTTATTAGACATATTTGAGCCTATTGGGGAAAAGAAAGGTAACAGTTGGCTTTTGAGAACAGTGCAGATCACCTGTGCATCTACATCTGCACTGTTCACATATTACATGTACTTAGAAGTTTCTGTCATATACATGTATACTGAGCAATTTCCCCTTTTACCACAATGTTTTCAATTCTATACAACAATTATACTTTTATTAGATGAGATTACATAAAGTGGGGTTTTATGCCATTTCAAAGTTTTCAAAGTCTTCCTCTGCAGATCTGATGTATGTGGCAAAAGGCTATAAAAGCATGTGCCTTTTTAACCCTTTCCCTCATATAGACGTTTTCTGACACCTCTGCAGCAGACGGCTTTTTGAAAACATAGTGACAAAAGAAGAAATTGCTCAAAACAAGCAATTTCTCCTTTTGACACAATGTTTTCCACTTTTTGTCATAGGTTATCCATTCAATTATAGAGATTTTCTATTTTTTGACAAAATATGTTTAAAGTTGTCTGCTGCAGAATTGTCGTATGAGGGCAAGGGTTATTGGTCACAAAGTAGTACCTGTACTTAAAACAGCATTTAGTATACTTAAATCTATGAGCTAGGCTGATGAAGTCTTTATCAAAAGATTTATATTTACATTTGAATGCATCGAAAATATTTGAGGAAAAAAAATGTCTGCAGGGCAACTGGAAGTATGATTTCAATACATAGAATAAAAATATCACAGAAAAAGAAAGAAATTGCTCATGAAGTATTATTTTTTAAAAAATATTTCCAAAAATATTAATCTCTTTTTTTCCCGAATCAGGAAGAGTTGGAACAATTTCCCACATAAGTTACAATAAATCTGAAGCAGACGACATTGAAAACATCTCTAGAAATGAAAGAGTAACTATTGAATAGAATTGAAAACAATGTGGAAAAAGTAGAAATTCCTCATGCTAAATCATAATTGCAAAGATCTGTATTGGGGAAGGGAGGTTAAATTTTCTTAACTGGAGCTCAATCCATTGAATTGGCAGATGGGTCTAGACCTGAAAGATGGTGTTTCCAATAAATGTTCTAGCTTGAGGGACGCAAAAATGAGAAAGTGCCGCAAAAAAAGACTTTTTCGGTTGACACTTGTGACTACATGTATTGTGATTGGATGTTTAATGTTTGGACTTAAAAAACTGGATATAAGAGAGTATAAGAGAGGTATATTTAACTTGATTAAAAATTCAAACGTATGTTCTGAAATAATCTGTTTATCTGCATTCTTAATATTGTATAAAATTTGAATGAGTCTATGTAAGGCTACATTTTTTCACAATATTTTATAATTATTTTGCATAAGAGTGCCTTTAAACCGTTTTACCCCCCTCGTATAATTGCATTTTACGCCTCTGAAGCCGACGACGTCTGAAAACATTGCAACAATGTTTTCAACTCTATTTACTAATTATTATGTAACTTTCTTTTACAGAGGATGTTGATACTTTTGCCAAGATGTTGCAATTTTGTTAATGTAAGAAAGCGTTTAGGTTACCTATTGCTTTATACTTTCTCAGACATGATTCCAGTTTTAGGGATATCCCATTCCTAGCCTGCTTTCGAAAAGTAGACTTACGGCTGCAACAAAGCTTCACAATTGAATTCCTCCGCGAAAATCAAGTTTTTATTGGTTATAACCAGCTTTTACACTGGTTTCATTGGTTCGATCGAATCACAAACAACATTCCACTTGCATTAGTCAATGAGACAAAATAGTTCCAACGAGTGAAACACACGCTGACCTATGATTGACCTAAATGTCAGTGTTGTTAGTTAATTTCAACATATACATTTCCATTGTGTCAATTTAAAACTTGGTTTGTAGGCAACTTATAATCAACAGATGTACAGTGCACCATTACTAAAACTTTAGCATGCTGTGTTTGGAGTGTGTATATTTTTTCTTTCCATGTTCTCACTTATTATATGACTTTCGCATGCAACACATCCGTTCCGTGAAATGCTCTTGTTCGTTAATGAGTGTTCCCCTAATTTTTGTACTTTGTTCGGAGCGACAGACTGCCTGTTCATCCATCCGTCTGTCTGTCCATTACGGTTTGCATTAATGGGTCAAAACTTTGTTTCTGTTTAGCAGATTCATTTCAAAGTCGTCACACTTATACATTGGGATGAGGAGACCAATGCAATATTTCAAACGCAAATCTGATCTGTTATTTTAGGTATAAACTCATTTTGTTCATATATTTCTTCGGTAATTGTCCCAATAGATGTTCAATGAATCAATATAAGACTTTGTGTATAGGAAACTAATAAGCTACAAATGTGCAGTGCACAAGAGACATAACTCTAGCATGCTTTCGATTGTCTTTCGTTTATGAACATGATTCCAATATACATAGTGGATCTTTATAGTGTTTTCTGAACTGGAAATATTTTAATTACGGGTCGCTGCTCAGTTTTTTGTCAATCTTTTGTACTTCGTGATTTCTTTTGTTTATAAATACAAGATAAGGGTCAAACTTTGATAAACGAGGTATTGATTATTGGCAGGCAATCTGTGTTGTTTCAAAAATATTTGGTTTGGTTTGTTTAAAGGTAGATGATTTATTGTTTCAGCAATGTTTGTCCATATCAACTATGCCATATATTTTCAACTTACATATGCCTCTATACCATCAGCGCTTTGATCTTTGTTTTTTCATCATGATTTCCAAACAGAGCTCTAGATAAGTGGCATTTTGCATGTTCTATTGGTCCTGTTAACCCTTTCCCTCATATAGACGCTTTCTGAGGCCTCTGCAGCAGACGGCTTTTTGAAAACAGTGACAAAAGAAGAAATTGCACAAAACGTGCAATTTCTCCTTTTGCCACAATGTTTTCCACTTTTTGTTATAGGTTATCCATTCAATTATGGAGATTTTCTATATTTGACAAAATACGTCCAAAGTCGTCTGCTGCAGAATTGTCGTATGAGGGAAAGGGTTAACTCAAAATAAGTAGATACAGTACTTTGTGAATGTTTGTATTACACATTCTCTCTTAGTGAACCAGCCCATAAACATTCAGTGGATCAAATGATGTTTTCTAGGCCACAGTCAAGTTTGTGAGTAGTGAATCGGTTTCCTAGCTATTATGTAGAGTGGTTACAAAAAGTCTCCCCATATTGACATGGGATAATTTCCAAAACAGCCAGAACGAAGTGAATTCTGAGAAGATTTGAACCAGTTTGATTGATTGAAGTTAAAAACCACTTTCAACAATTTGTTCAGTCATATCACGTCAGCCAGATCACAACTGGTTGCTTTTCTTCTTAGACTGTGTGTAGCTGTTGGTGGAACATGAATGACACTTATTGCATTGATTTTTATCAAACATCTGAAAGAAAGTTTGGCTGACCTGCAGTTCAAACTCAAAACCCAGTCTTGCTAAAGACTGAGCTACTACTTTCATGGTCTCAGTAGATTTAAACCAGAATGATGTCATTATAATTGCAAATTATGACATTAACACTATGAAATAATTATGCAGTTTTTGAGGAAAATGGTCGTTAAAAGGAAGCAAATAGAGGAATATAGGGAAGTGATCAACTAGTAGTATAGTACATGCCAAACACAGATTAGAAAAGAACTAATTCCCAGTTCAATTTTTCTAGCTTCATTAATCAATTTCATCCCATTTTGTTTCACTTTATTGATTTGTTTTTCTTCATTTGAGGGGAGTTGTTACCAGAAAAAGGAGGATTTTTTTTTGCTTTTGCGGGAATAGAATGGGGCTGCATTTCGGTCCAAAAGTCCCACTGTTATACCATATTTGCACAAGTAGTCTAAAGTTTAATTCCAGGTATTTTATCCAAATTATCACTTTCCTATGTATTTAAAAGATCTGCAGCGGACGTCTTTGCAAACATTAAGTAAAAAATATGGAAAATGTTGAAAAAAAACAACAACAATTATTGAATAAAATCGAAAACTTCGAGGTAAAAGTCACCTGAAAGCTCTCTATCTGGAGAAGGGTTAAAACTTAGTCTGGATTAGACTTAAGACTTTCCAAAAGGGTGGCCTGGGGTTTTGTAACAAGAGCTCCAGAGAGGGCATGTAATCCATGTTATGAAATACTTTCAAAACCTTTGTTGTGGGACTAAGAAGAATCATCTCAATACAATATAGGGTTAAACCTTTCACATATACAAAACAAGAGGCCCATGAGGGCCTATGCTCTACTGGTATGGTTCTTTGGTCATTTTCAATCCAGAGCATGTATGTATGGTGAAGATCGGATAGTAAATGGAGGCTCTTTTGTGTTCACAAGCTGTATTATAGCAATTTTTAGAATTTCATGGGCCGGATCTGGCTGGTTTTCAAAAGGAACCAAGCTCTCATCAATATTTAACTACTATCTATGTTTGGTGAAGATCAGATAGTAAATAGAGCCTCTATTGTGTTCACATGCTCAATTATAGCAATTTGAACAATTTCAAGGGCCATAATCCAGTCTTGCATTGGCGGATCTGGCTGGTTTACGAAAGGAACCGAGCTCTCATGGATATCTAACTACTGTATAAGTTTGGTTGAGATACAATCAAAAGTGAAGACTGTATCGTGTTAACAGGAAATTGTTTACGGACGGACGGACGGACGCACACACACACGCACGGACGACGGACAAATCGCCACGACATAAGCCCTTCTGGCCTTTGGCCAGTAGAGCTAAAAACTACAGCAAACGCCTTTGAACACATCAAGGCAAAAACATGAAATATCTCTATAAATGAAAGTAAAATTCTGAAAACAGTTGAAAACATTGTGGCAAAAGGAGAAATTGCTCATTTTGATCAATTTCTCTCTCTCTTTGTCACAATGTTTTCAAAAGTCGAGTCTCAGGTGTCAGAAAGAGTCTGTTTGTAGGAAAAAGATTAAGAAGAGAGGCATTGAATTTGACTGACAGTAACCTTTTTTCAAGCCCTATCAAGGCATCTGTTTTAACCCTATCCCATGTACAGCAATTCTGCAGAAGACAACTTTATAAACATGCATGTAGGCAATGAAAGGATTATTTTTTAATAGAATTGAAATCATTATGGCAAAAGAGGAAATGGCTGATTATGAGCAACTTCTACTTTTGCTACAATGTTTCAAAGGTCATTTGCCCAGGCTATCAAAATGCATCTGTATGTGGGAAATGTTAAATATGATCACATGTTTAAACTTGTTCTACTCATCCTTTTCAATAAAGCTTTAACCCTTTCCCAGATACAGACACTTTCTGGTGCCTCTGTAGCATAATGTAGCTGCAGATTTGTTGTAAGCAGGTAAGGGTCAATGAAAGACTCTCTTGACACTATCCATGGATGCACAGGCTCTCTGGAGCCTTCATTGCTAGCATCTACAACAAGACTCCATTTAGCATGAAGCTATAATGAAAAGTTGTTGACTGCAGTCTTAATGGTATACATTATACATCAATCAGTCAAATGCACTATGAAATGGGTAGACACAGTTCCATCATGAATGTTCGTATTATTTAACCAAGTCTATCATTGTTAACCCCCCTTTCCAACATACAACAAATCTGCAGCAGACAACCTCGAAAACCTCTAGGCAAAAACATGGACAATCTCTATGAATAAAGGTATATTTACTGGAAAAGTTGAAAACATTGTGACATAAGGGGAAATTGATCGTTTTAAGCAATTTCTCCTTTTGTTACAATGTTTTCAAAAGACAGCTGGTGCAGAGGCGTCAGAAAGCGTCTATATGTGGGAAAGGGTTAACCAACCCACAAATATTCACGAAGATACCGTATCTACCAATTTTTCTGAGACGATGGTCAATACAGTTTCGAAATACTTGTTTGATTTCAGAATTTGATACAGCCTATAATGAGAGTCTAGAATCCATTCCAACCCAGATGAAATTCCAAAAAGCGATTCATCCACAGGAAAGCAGTAACAATCTGTCAGTTAAAACGGAAACAACAATTTATGGCACCCAAACAATTGACAAAGATGTCCAACCAAATCTCAGTGACCAAAATGTTGAAAATGAATTCCAAAGATTTGAAGACACAAACACTAGTCATGTTACCAATGGTAACACTGTTAAATGTAAGGAAGCTTTAGAAGAAGGTGCAGACAATAATATTACTAATAACCTGATGAAGACAGATAAATATCCCGAAATATTTGAAGCCAGATGGAGACATATTGTAGACATGTGTTCGGCTGAAGGCAGGATACCACCAAAAGATTTAGGACACAGCCAACTTTTGCCCAACATGATACTTGAACTTCCGCATAACATACTATACTGTCCAGTCGAAAAAGTTGCCTCAACCTTCTGGAAGAAGACCTTGACTGCAATGAACAGCATGGGATATTTTAAATCGCCCTTTGCTGTTAAGGGAAAGAGATTCAAAGTGAAGACCTACTCCCATCACGTTCAGTACAACCCAAGACTAAACATGGAATCATTCCGAAGACTTGGGACTTCTCTTTTAGTTGTAAGGGACCCCTATGCAAAAGTTTTTTCAGCATACGTTGACAAACTTTTTCACCCGAATGTATTATTCTGGAATCATATAGGAAAGCCGATTGAGAAAATCATCACAAGTGAGTTCAGAGAAAACCTTTCAGAAACATGTGGACATAAAGTTACATTTGCTGACTATGTCAAGTTCCTTATCTACAAGTATGAGAGAAATGAGAGTATCAATACACATTTTACATCCATAGCTTCCCATTGTGACCCTTGTGTGACAAAATATGATTACGTAGCAAAACTAGAAACGCTGAGAGACGATGTTCGAGCAATTGTAGGTAAATGGAATGAAACCTTCAACTTGGACATGCAATTCCAAGATTTGGACACAGATTCTGCACTTGCAATTGCAAAAGTACATATAAACCTTTCATTATATACGAAAAAGATTACAGAATATAAATGTTCAATTCCATCGCATATGTACCTGCTGAGAACTTGGCGATTCTTACAAATTTCTGGAATAATTCCAAAATATGTAGAATTCCCACTTAACTGGTACAAACAATCATTCCGACAAAACACGGAATATTTAATGACAGATGTTGTGAACGTGCTACGAAGTAACACATCCTGGTCCAATATAAAGCGACAGAGAAAAGAGGCCATGCTTCAAGCTTACAGCACAGTGAGTCAAAAGGATATGCAGAAGTTACGAGAGATTGTGAAGCCCGACTGTAGATATTTTGGTTACAATGACATGCCAGACAATTTATTTTATCAATCTACCTCAATTTTTCCCAGTGACTTTGATTATTTTGATGCTGTAAAATAAATATGGGTTACGGAAGAATCTGCAATGAACACATTCCTGTGTGGATAAAACTATTGATACAGGTGCAGCAGCTGACTTTTGAAACATAATGGTAAAAGGAGAAATTGCTCTCATTTCACCACATTGTTTCCAACTCAATTCAATAATTATACATGTACTTTCATTTATAGAGATTGCCAATATTTTCATATGTAATATGCTGCAGATTATATTTCATCACCATTCTTTTTATTACAGGAATTATGTCACCTTCCACATACAGTCGCTTTCTGACACCTCTGCAGCAAACAAATTTTGTGGCAAAAGGAGAAATTGCTAATTATAAGCAATTTATCGTTTTTAAAAATATCTTCTATCATTTATAGAGAATTTCCATATGAGCCATAATATGGTGTCCGGGATTTTGTGTTACATCACAGAGTCATTATTTATTCTCCTTTATTTGAAGAACTATGTGTTTTATAGTTTATCAGCATGTCACAAACTGTTAGAAACTACTAAATCCATTAAATAATATGCTATTGATTTCTGAAAGAACTGATAAACTCCTTTAATTAATACTTTTCTTGAGCATTTTCGCCGTGTCCTTCCCGACAAAGGCATGGGAGGACTTTTTGAAAACCAAAACAAACTGTTTTTCTTTATATTTAAAGTTTGGAAACTAATATATGTGAAATAATAATTTAAAAAATTACTTGTAAATATAACTTTAAGATTTAATAGAGCGACGTAAATACGATTTTGATTTGAATATAAAATCCTGGACATCGGCGTAACGAATGTGTCCACCCAGTTACATCACGTCTAAATAGCATCAAAACTCGAAACCTGGACCGATAACCATATTTTCATTGCATAAAAATCACGTGATCACTTACATTCTTTGTTAATGTCGTAAACATGTTGTTCTGGGACAGATATCTTTTATTTGACAGGGAGTCAAAATATTTTTATCAAAATGGTGTCTTTTTTTGTTACGCCCTATTATTTTGTTATAATTAAAAAATGCTTCGTCAATCACCTAGGAGGAAACTAAATTTTGGCTGTTCTATTTACGACATTAAACATCGCAACAATTTACGACAGTTATAGACGTTTTACGACAAGAGTGTTTTAAAATGGCGGCTCGAAAATGACAGTCAGACTTCTGAAATTTTGTTACGCCGGCACCAAGCCGATTGAGGTCATCAATGGTTGCTTATAATGTATCGCAATGCGTAGTAACTTCCTATTTCGTTATTTAAATTGTCCAGAGATGTTTGCGAACCTATTTAATTCACTACGAAGAACTTGTTATTATTTTTGACTGGGGGAAAAAAATCGCGAATTTTGTCTCTTTTGCCTTGTAACGTTGACTGTCCTGGAAAGCATATTCTACCTCCATAAGCATTGTGCTTACATAATAAATACATATTTGCATGATAAGTATATTTTAATTTAACTGGAGAATTATTTATACTGAAAATGTTTATGCTATTATATTACACACTTATATGAAGTGCACAATTGGTGTCCAGTTACATCATTTTGTGTCCTGTTACACACCAGTTAAACTGTTTGTGTCCTGTTACATCATTTTGTGTCCTGTTACACCATTCTTTATCTAGTTGTATACTATTAATTATTTCACTAAATAAACCATTTATTTATTGAAATAATTCCAAATAAAGATGGTGAAAATGTAAATTAGATCTAAAAAAAATTAACTAGGCATACTCTTCATAAAATTGATTTATTACAATGGTGTCCTGTGTTACTAACAATACAATTGAATTAGTGTCCAGTTACATCATTTTGTGTCCTGTTACACACCAGTTTGTGTCCTGTTACACCATTCTTTATCTAGTTGTATTCTATTAATTGTTTCACTAAATAAACCATTTATTTATTGAAATAATTCCAAATAAAGATGGTGAAAATGTAAATTAGATCTAAAATAAATTAACTAGGCATACTCTTCATAAAATTGATTTATTACATGGTGTCCTGTGTTACTAACAATACAATTTAAAACCCACATTTCTCTTTATTTAAAGATAAAATCTATTTTGTCATTTAGAATTTAACAGCTTTAGATATTGTTCTAAACATATATAGCATTTAATTTGACAAAAGTCAAATATTACAAAAGAGGACACCACAGTGTTTGTGATGTAACTCAAAATCCGGACACCATATTATGGCTCATATTCATGACTAAACGTTTTCAAAGTCGTGTGCTGCAGATTTGTCATAAGTGGGAACGGGTTTAATCTGAATTTACTTTTAAATTCTTTAGGAAAAAAACAAAGAGCTGTCCGTAAGACAGCACACTTGACTTTTACCACTGCTTAACCAGAATTACTAAGGCAAATAATAAGGGGTCATAATTTGCATTATTATGCAACATGAGTAATCTATTTTGATTATTTACATCTAGGTGTGATATCTGCAGCAGACAACTTTTGAAAACATTGTGGCGAAAAGGAGAATCCTCCATTTTCCACAGAGTTTTTAAGAGTCATCTGCATGCAGACAGGAAAGGTTTAATAGCATTTTGGCACATCTGCAGCAGACAACTTTTGAAAACGTTGTGACAAAAAGAGAAATTGCTCAAAACAAGCAATTTCTCCTTTTGCCTCAACGTTTTCAACTTTTTTCAGTAATTATTCCTACAATAATAGAGATTTTCCATATATTTTAGTAGAAATTTTCAAAGAAGTCTGCTGCATATTTATCATAATGTGGGAAAGGGTTAAATACTAACCTTCTTTAGATTCCCTAAGCCTCGCTTTCCTTTTACAGGTGTGGCCTTGACCTTTGCATTGACGGTTTCACTGTGATTATCTACGCCTGCTTCACTATCACCAAAAATGTTCCTTTCTGGATCAGCGAGTTCTGTTGGGGAATCCTGTCAAATGTGAAAAATAAACGTTTTTTAACACTTTCCCACATACAGCAAATCAGCGGAAGACGCCTTTGAAAAGATCGAGGCAACACTCCATATAGATGTATTTGTAATTTTGAATTGTCTTGGAAAACATTGCGAGTTATTTCTCCTTTTGCTACAATGTTTACAAAAGTTGTCTGATGCAAAAATGCAAACAAGATATTTCTGTGCTTTGGAAAGGGATAAATATCTGTGTATTCATCCTCGGTAACCAGCCTATATTTTATGAATAGCCTGGGTACAGAGGATGCAGTATATTGTGCCATAGTTAACCCTTTGCTCACCTATATACCCATTTTGACGCATCTACAGCAAACGACTTTTGAAAACATCATGACAAAAGAAAAAATTGCTCAAAACAAGCAATTTCTCCATTTGCCGCAATATTAATAGTAATTATATATACAGTTATAGAGATTTTCCATATACTGCAGATTTGCCGTATGTGGGAAAGGTTTAAAAACCCTGTTAGTAAATCATATAATAGTTCTTTTGTTTGTTTTAATAGTGTTTTACTTCATTTCAATTTCATTAATATTGAAGCATTTCCTGGATTTTTATCAGATACTGATGAATCAGTCGTAATGCTATCGATGGTTTTTGACAAAATTTAAATGAATACATAGTTTGTAAAGGGAAACTCAGTCACAAAAGGAATAACATTATTTTAACTGTTCAAACCTTTCAGTTCCATTCATTGACAGCACGCAATGGAAAAATATTTTTTCTGAAAAACTGATTGAGAGTTGAAATCAATGTTTTTAATAACTTTGTTTCAAAGTTATCCTTGGCGATATTTGTTAAGAGGTATATCTCATGCTAACAGCTAAATGGTTATTTTAAAAATGGAAAGAGAGATAATTTAGAAGATCATAAACACATAGCTTCATCTTTTTGAGAGCTCTAAACAATATAATAACATATTCAAGAGAAGCAACTCAAACATATCTATAAAAAGATCCTTTTAGCAGTTATCTCCCTTTAATCATGCTCTTACTGCAGACAACTTGAAAAACATATGGGGAAAAAAGTGGAAAATCTTTTGAATAGAAAGCATATTTGCTGCTGACACTTCAAAATGTGTCTGCAAGTGGGAATAGATTAAATGTCCTTAATATCGTTTGTATCACCACAACCTAAGCTTACCTTTTCACCCTTTCCCTCATACAACAATTCTGCAGCAGACGACTTTGAACGTATTTTGGAAAAATAGAAATCAATGGTCCATGACAATTAATAATAGAGAAGAAAATTTCAAAAGACAGGTCATTTTAGAGCTTAATTAAGAGAAATTGCTCATGAGTAAGTAACCTGCAAAGCGATTAAAATGTTTGTTTGAAAGGTAGTTTATTACCTTTTTCAACAGTAATTCAGTTACATCATGGCTTTTCCTGGGTAAATTACCAGTGCTATAGGCATTATTTAGCCTGACACCCATGAATCGGTTGTAATGCTATCCCCACAATACTTGAGCAGCAAGGCCGGAAGCCATTACAACGAATCTTTAATGTTTTTTATATGACCCAATGCAACAAACCCTGGACTCCTGCTCCTGATGGATGCTTTGATCGCTACACCACAAAGACGCTCTGCAAAATATTTATTAAAAGGCAACTGTATCATGAAAAGCTAGACTCCTTAATGAATTAAGAAAACAGAAAGTTAAAATTGCTGTACTATTATGCAAAATGCCAGCAAACAAGGAACTGTCAGACTGGGTACTAATCTCATTGAAATAAAACCTAAATACTTTGCAGTGTGTATATCGGAGTGGTTGATTGATTGTTTGGTGTTTTATGCCGCTTTCAATGATGTTTCAGTCATATCACGGTGTTTCCTGCGTAAATTACCAGTATTACTAGTACATTCCTGACACCAGCCAGTCAGTTGTTATATAGACCCCGCAACCCTGAGTGCAAAGGAGGACTAAAGTCTTGTATATTTTATTGGACAACACCACATAAAAGGTTGTCATGATTTGACCCTATACATTAAAATAATTCATGAATAGGTACTCCTATATCTGTCCAATGAAATAACATGATACAACCATCGCTCAGTTCTGCTATCAAAATGGTTACTATAATATCGGATAACTCAACCATCACCCCCTTCTATCTTGTTTATTTGAATGGGTTAACTCCCCTGTCGATACCTAACAATTTTATTGACCATAATTTGATTGGCTGATTCAAAGGTTAATCTGAGACAACCTGTAACATGCAGTCATCAGATCTGTACGAGCATTTTCTACTGCAGCAAAGTTAATGCCTAGTTTAAATGAGATGACTGAATACTAAGCAAACAAGCAACTTATAACCAATGAAAACAACTCTGTCAGCACTGAACTTGTCTTAAGTGGGATATGGGGGAGAAAAGGGTTTTACAAATGTAATTTTCAGATAATGTGTATTTCCTTCAGACAAATTTCCAAATATCAAAGCAAAAATGTGAAAAGTCTGTGTAAATGATAGGATAAATTGTTAAAAGTGTTGAAAACATTTCAGCAAATTGAGGAGAAATTGCTTATCTTGAGCAGTTTCTCCTTTTGCCCCAATGTTTTCAAAAGTCGTCTGCTGCACAGGCATCAGAAAGTGTCTGTTTGTAGGAAAGGACTAACCATTTCTCTCCTGCAGATGCATTTTGAAAATTTTGTGTCTCATAATGAGCAATTTCTTCTTTTGTCCAATTCATAGAAATTTTCAATTTTTTGGCATAGTCATCTGATGCAGATTTGTTATATGTTAGAAAAAGTTACTTCTTATAAGGAAATGGTGTAAAGAATAAATTTAAACTAGCCATAGGAAAAAGAGGTGGATAAAGGCTGGCATAAATGGAAATCAAGCAGTGAACACAAGCTTATTTGATATTCTGTTATCCCTAACCTGAAAAATAACTGCAACATTTGGCTCATGCATGCCTTCACTGCTTTATACAATCATGTTCCCAATACAATATTTTCTTTGAAAACATCTGAGGATAAGGTCTGAAAACGTGAATTCAAAATTTTGATACAATTGAAATCATGGTGACAACATGAAGAATTTGCTTTTTTTAAAAGCAATTTCTCCTTTTTTTGCACAATGTCTTCAAAAGTTGTGTCAAAATGTCTCTGCATATTGGAAAGTGTTAACCTTTTTTTCCCACATACAGATTCTTTCTGACACCTCTGCAGCAGACAATTTTTGAAAACATTCTGGAACAATAGGAAATTGCTCATACAGAAAAAAATCAAAACAGTCTGCTACAAATTTGACGCATGTGGGAAAGTAGGAAAATGGTAGATTTGGGGATACCGATGTGTCAAGTGTAGGAGACTTTCAAATCCAGAAGTTAAGCATGGGTGGGCCATATTACTGGGAACTTCATGCAACTTGTTAACCCTTTTCCCACATATAGACGCTAAAAAAATTCTGATGCCTCTGCAGCAGATGGCTTTTTGAAAACATAGTAAAAAAAGAAGAAATTGCACAAAACGTGCAATTTCTCCTTTTGTCACAATGTTTTCCACTTTTAGTCATAGATTATCCATTCAATTATAGAGATTTTCCATTATTTGACAAAATATGTTCAAAGTCGTCTGCTATAGAATTGGCGTATGAGGGAAAGGGTTAAGCATGGGACCTGTGCCATATTACTGGGAACTTCATGCAACTTGTTAACCCTTTTCCCATATGCATTTCAATCCTGACCTTTGTTTGTTTGTTTGTATGGTGTTTAATACGTCACTTTCAACAATTGTTCAGTTAAATCATAGCGTTTCCTGGGAAAGCCACCAGTACTTCTGGTCCATTTATCCTGACACCAGTGAGTCAGTTGTTATATTAACCAGTGCTTCCTCATGAGCATCAAGGAGGGAAAGCCATTACTACTATTTTTAAAGTCTCCCGACCTTTCTGTAAAAGTTAAATGATATAATAAAGAACGTTTGAGCCGTTCCACATGAAAACCAACATTATGGACTCTTTGTAATGTATTGACCCAGATCAGCATGTGCAGTCCATGAAGGCTAATCCAGGATGACACATTCCATCTCAGGGGGATAGAGGTATAGAATAATGATTCCTGAAACAAAAAATCCACAAGAGGCAAAAAGTGTCTGTCCAGGTTTGCCTGCGCAGCATGCTTAGGATGGTCGATACTTTTTGAACAGTCCACAATATTGGTTTTCTGGTGGAACGGCTCAATTATGTATATCTTTGCACAAATGTCTGGACCAGGTCTATATTGTTTATTAATAAAACTAAAATAACCCTTTCAATGCTGATAGCAGTATCGAAATAAAAATGTTGATTTGGAATGAATTTACACAGACAATACTGTCCTAGAAATTGTATTCGCACTCTCTCTTTTTACAACAATATTATATGAAGATTCTTGCAGGAGTGCCCCTAAAAATGCATTATATAGAAGGTAGGTTGATGTAAGGTTAAGGTCATTATAGTGGGTTTTGCACTAGTTGGATATATCACATTGTCCTCATGTAACCTTTTCAACCTTTCCTACATACAACATTTCTGCAGCAGACCAATTTGAAAACATTAAGGCAGAAACATTGAAAATCTCTAAAAATAAAAGTATATTTATTTAATAGAGTTTAAAACATTGTGACCAAATTTGTCTGCTGCAGAAGCATAAAGCATGTTGGACAGGGTTAAGGGAGGTTGAGGCAAGGTCACGGTCATTCTAATAACATGGGTTTTGCACTATTACACACTATCCTCCTACCTTTAAAAGTAATCCACAGTCTCTGCCAAGTTCTTTCCAAAGATCGACAAAAATCAATGTGACCAGCTTCATTTGGTCATGGACTTTAGGACTCAAAGATCTATAGATATACGAAGGCTACATAAGCAGCTAGGAAGAATGGGGTGCAAGGTACTTTTGCAGGAAAGCCAGCTAAAAAAGAAGTAGGTGATCTGGTTTCCATAAGACTGAGATTCTGTTGAATTGGTGTTAAGCCCACATTGATCAAAACTTACCTTTGAAAAAATATCCATCTTGTCAGATCCTGCTTGGTTATCATTTTGTGATTGCTTACTGTCATAAGATATGTTTTGTTCTACAAACAGATCATTGGTTCCAACATTAACTTTGATTGGTTCTGTAAATAAATCATCCGGCCTGATAGGTGCTTTGATTGGTCCCGCAAATAAATCATCTCCTTCAGAAGGTTTTGTGATTGGTACTTCAAATAGGTCATCTTTCCAGGATGTTTGGAATGGTTCTCCCAATAAGTCATTTTCCTTAGGTTGTGTGACTGGTTCTTCAAATAAATCATCTGTAACAGCAGGTTCTTTGACCATTTCTACAAACAAATCATCTTTCACAGGTTGTTTGACTGGTTCCTCAAATAAGTCATCTGTAACAGCAGGTTCTTTGACTATTTCTCCAAACAAATCATCTTTCACAGGTTGTTTGACTGGTTCCTCAAATAAGTCATCTGTAACAGCAGGTTCTTTGACTTTTTCTCCAAACAAATCATCTTTCACAGGTTCTTTGACCATTTCTCCAAACAAATCATCTGTAACAGCAGGTTCTTTGACTATTTCTCCAAACAAATCATCTTTCACAGGTTCTTTGACCATTTCTCCAAACAAATCATCTTTCACAGGTTGTTTGACTGGTTCCTCAAATAAGTCATCTGCTATGGGTTCTTTTACTGGTTCTTTAAGTAAGTCATCTGCTATTGGCTTGTTTACTGGTTCTTCAAATAAGTCATCTGCTATGGGTTCTTTTTCTGGTTCCTCAAACAAGTCATCTATTACAGGCTTTTTGACTGCTACCTCAAATAAGTCGTCTGCTATGGGGTTTATGACTGTTTCCTCAAATAAGTCATCTGTACAAGCTTTAGTGAGGGGTTCTGTAAATAGTACATCCACCAAATCCTTTGGGGATGATTCATCCGGTAATTCATCGATCATGGTGGTCATTGCAAGCGATTTGAGGTCATCGTTAGATAGAACAGTGTTATTGGGTTGATCTAGAAGCATGGCATCAAGGCTGTCCACAGAACCCATGAATTGTTTAGTGATCTGATTACCCTTCAAGCCTCCTTCATCTGCTTCAATTAAAATCTGGTCATCCTCATTCAGACCAAATAAATCTTCACTTAAATCAGCCATGGACTTTTTCTCCTTTTGATCAAATATGTCCGAAGACAAATCAGTCTTATCAAACTCATTAGATCCAAGAATTTTATCATCATTTCTACCAATTAAACCTGATTCTTCTGTTTCATTTGTAGCAGTAAGGATCATCTTATCTTCATCATTAAAATCTAATAAATCTCCAGCAGGTGCTGTTTGGGAGCTTTCAAATTGTTCTGTAGTTTTGTTGCCAAGAGCAGAGAATATGTCATCATATTCTATTTGAGTATCAGTAGCACTTGTTGCTTCATTTTCTGTCTGGTCTATCAGTCCACCTTCAAAAGTGTTGCTCGAGGACTTAGATGGCCCTTCTCCTTCCTAAGAAGCAAATAATATAATAGGATGCATTTTGACTATTTTTGTGCGTATTTTCAATTTTCAAAATCTGTCTGAATACGATTTGTGTCAGCCAGATGCTTCGAAACTGGTTGTTTAAAGTACTGGTGTGAGAAAGCTAGAAATATATGGATAGGTGAACTGGCAGTCGTGACATGACCGAACAAATTGTTGAAAACGGACCTTAACCCCAAGCAATCATTATTAGTGTTAATGCATTAGATATATAGTTATTAAAGATAGTAATGGATATAGCAAGACTTGAGCCAATGACAGGAAATATGAAAACTGCTGTCTGTGCATGCTTGTTTATTAAACCTTTCCCACAAATCTGCAGCAGACGACATTGAAAACATACCCAAACAAATTTGAAAACCCCCTTTTAAATGAAAGTACAATTATTGAATCGAGTTGAAAACATGGTGACAAAAGGAGAAATTGCTCATTTTGAGCAATTTCTTCTTTTGTCGCCATGTTTTCAAAAAGCTGTCTGCAGCAGAGGCGTCAGAAAGCGCCTGTATGATGGAAAGAAACCCTTTCCCATATTCCCATAATTACATCTGCAGCAGAAGACTTTGAAACATCTAGGCAACAAATATAGACAATCTTTATTAATGTCAACTTGTACAATTTTTAAAAAGAGTTGAAATTTATGTGGCAAACGGAAAAATTGCTCATTTAATATGAACAATTTTTTCTTTTGCCACAATCTTTTCAGAAGATGTCTGCTGCAGATGTATCAATATGCGTTTGCAACTGGGAAAGGGTTAAAGCTGAGCTACTTAAAAAAAGAAAGTCAAACAAGAGTACCGCAAACGGTACATAATACGCCCGTCAGGAACTTCTTTGTAACTCATGCAGAATTTGACAAATATTCTAAGTCCAAAAAGGGGCATAACTCATTCAAAAATTGAGGAAATTCGAGGAAATGTGAACTTGATCTGTGACACTTGATTACAAAGCCATAAACATAATTTCAGCTCAATACATCAAAGGAACTTCTTTGTAACTCATGCAGAATTTGACAAATATTCTAGTCCAAAAAGGGGCATAACTCATTCAAAAATTGATGAAATTCGAGGAAATGTAAACTTGATCTGTGACACTTGATTACAAAGCCATAAACATAATTTCAGCTCAATACATAAAAGCATGTAGAAAAAAAGTGCGGAAAACAAATATTCTAAGTCCAAAAAGGGGCATAACTCATTCAAAAATTGACGAAATCCCAGGAAATATGAACTTGATCTGTGACACATCACTACAAAGCCTTATACAAAATTTCAGCTCAATAGCTCAAAGCATGTAGAAAAGAAGTGCGGAAAACAAATATTCTAAGTCCAAAAAGGGGCATAACTCATTCAAAAATTGACGAAATCCGAGGAAATGTGAACTTGGTCTGTGACACATGATTACAAAGCCATATACAAAATTTCAGGTCAATAGCTCAAAGTATGTAGGAAAGAAGTGCGGAAAACCAATATTCTAAGTCCAAAAAGGGGCATAACTCATTCAAAAATTGACAAAATCCCAGGAAATATGAACTTGATCTGTGACACATCACTACAAAGCCTTATATAAAATTTCAGCTCAATAGCTCAAAGTATGTAGAAAAAAAGTGCGAAAAACAAATATTCTAAGTCCAAAAAGGGGCATAACTCATTCAAAAATTGATGAAATCCCAGGAAATATGAACTTGATCTGTGACACATCACTACAAAGCCTTATACAAAATTTTAGCTCAATAGCTCAAAGTATGTAAGAAAAAAGTGCGGAAAACCCGAACTGACGGATGGAGGGACATGACCATACCATAATACGTACCGTTTTTAAGAAACGGTCGTATAAAAAGGAACAATATAAAAGTAATGCTAGTCAGACAACTTGTATAGCTCAAAGAAAGCTTAGTGCAAAAGAAGAATATAGTTGAAACGCAAAAGCTGAATTTAAAAGAGGATCTTTCTTAACCCATTGACCTACATACAACAAATCTGCAGCAGACGACTTTAAAAACGTTAACTCAAAAGTATGGAAAATCTCTATTATTGTTGGTATAATTACGGTACTAAAAAAAGTTGTCTGCTGCAAATGCGTCTACAGGTGGGAAATGGTTTAAACATGAAGTTATTAGTTCTAGTTCCTGATTAATTAAGAAAATAATTATACATAAGGGGAAAGAATTCTCATTGAACATTTGCACTGTTTCATCAAATAATTGCTCTAGAATGATAAGTCTATTTCAAAATAAATTTTTTACCATACATTTCTTTAAACAGGACACCTTCCAAAATTATAGAAAAATGTTGTTTCTTGTGAAAATGTTTATGCATTAATTATGCGACATGTATTTAAATCTTGTTTCATACCAAATGTACCCACTTCTTTTAATAAAGGAAATGGATTTAAGTTCATTAAATTTTAACCCTTCCCAATTGCAGATGCATTTTGACAACATTTTAAAAACATTGTGGCAAAAGAAAAAATTATTCGTAATGATCAATTTCTCCTCCTCTTGGCACAATGTTTTACTAAACTAAATAATTATTCTTTCATTTACAGAGATTTTTTAAAAAAAATCAACAATGTTTTCCAAGTTGTCGGCTGCAGATTCGTTGTATGTTGGAAAGCGGGTTTAGATGAAGTTTCTTACCTGTTTTTCTGTTGATAATGCATCTTTAGGTCGATTAACTGGCACTAAAAAGGGATCTAGTGATAGAAGATCCTCACAGGAGGGGATAGACCCTAGGGGCTGGGAATCCAATAAAAAATCCAAGCTGTCATCAGAATTAGAAATTTTGGTTTCATTCTTCGATGAAGAAGGTGAAAAAGGATCAAAGTCATCATCACCAAAGATTTTTTCTGTATTGTCAGACGTTTTCTTTTTCCTGATTGATCTTCGGATCGATTTTTGCCTCTTCTTTGTAGATTTGGGTTTAAATATATCATCACCGACATCAGGCTTTAGAATATCATCCAGTGAATCATTAGTCACAAGTCCAGCATTTACTTCAAACAAAGCGTCTAGTTCTTTATTCGCTGTTTTAGCGTCACCATGCTGACGATCAGTAAACATATCGTAATCGTCATCGAAATTTAATAGGTCGTCAGACATTTTTGCGGTTTCTTTTAGAATTATATGACTATGTTTATAGATAATAAATAAAAGTTCCAATGATATTTGTCTATAGTTTCTAGCTATGATATAGAATGTCTGTTAAACAGTCACATGCACATATTTCAGTGGTGAACACATATTAGCTGTGATATAATAAAACACATTATTAAACAGTTCTAGCAACCAGCTATACTTACCATATCAAAATATTATCTTTTTCTCATCTTAACCCTTTCAAAGTCGTCGGCTGCAAATTGTTGTATGTGGGAAAGGGTTAACCTTTTCCCATATCTTACAAATCTACAGCAGATTATTTTGAAATCCTCTTAATATTGAAAACTTACTGCTACTGAATAGAGTTGACAACATTGTTGTAAAACTGGAGAAATTGCTCATCATAAACCAAATTCTTTTTTTGCCAAAATGTTTTCAAAAATCATCTGCCGCACAGGCGTTAACCCTTTCCCTCACATAGACGCTTTCTGACGCCTCTGCAGCAGACGGCTTTTTGAAAACATAGTGACAAAATAAGAAATTGCACAAAACGTGCAATTTCTCCTTTTGCCACAATGTTTTCCACTTTTTGTCATAGGTTATCCATTCAATTATGAAGATTTTCTATGTTTTGACAAAATACGTTCAAAGTCGTCTGATGCAGAATTGTCGTACGAGGGAAACGGTTAAATATCATCTGTGTAAGGGAAAGAGTTAACCTATTCCCACATACAATAAATCTGCAGCAGACGACTTCGAAAACATCTATGCAAGCACATGAAAAAATTCTATAAATGCAAGGGTAATGACGGAAAATGTTGAAGACAAATTTGTAGCAAATGGAGAAATTTCTTATCTTGAGCAATTTTTCTTTTAGTTACAATGTTTTCAATTGTCACCTCCTGCAGAGGCCTCAGAAAGCGTCTATATGTGGGAAAGAGCTATATAACCCTTTCCCTCATACAGCAATTCTCAGCCGACGACTTTGAACGTATTTTGTCAAAAAATAGAAAATCTCCATAACTGAATGGATAACCTATGACAAAAAGTGGAAAACATTGTGGCAAAAGGAGAAATTGCACGTTTTGTGCAATTTCTTCTTTTGTCACTATGTTTTCAAAAAGCCGTCTGCTGCAGAGGCATCAGAAAGCGTCTATATGTGGGAAAGAGTTAAATGACTGATTATTGATAGTTTTCATCACTATTTTCTTGTAAATTCATGGAATCTCTACAAATTAAAGACAATTAAATGAAACTCTAAGGAACAGATTCAAAGATGTTTTCTGTTCAAGTGAGTTTTCATGAAACTGACTTTGTTCTATGGTTCCCTTGACCTTTCCCTGGTACAAATGACTTTCCTTATTAAAACAGAAAAATATTGGACAGCAGACAACTTTTGCAAATATTGTGACAGAAGCAGAAATTGCTGAAAGTGAGCAGGCCACGAAACTATAAAACTTTGCAAACATACTCAAACAAGACTTCTGATTGGTCAATATCATTATGAATTTGCTACTGACCAATCAAATACTTGAGCTCAAATACTAAGCATAGAGTAAAATGTTATAGTTTTGGAGCCCGCTCCTTGTTTTCTCAGACTGTTTTCCACATGTAGTAAAATCGTATTCTCAGTCAAAAATAGCATATTAGCATATAAGGTTATTGATAATACTAAATGCCTTCGACAACATTGATTTGATATAAAAAGAAATATTTGATGTCATATTATTAACCCTTTCCCTCATACGACAATTCTGCAGTAGAAGACTTTGAACACATTTTGTCAAAAAATAGAAAATCTCTATTTATAATTGAATAGATAACCTATGACTAAAAGTTGAAAACAATTTGTGGCAAAAAGGAGAAATTGCTTGTTTTGAACAATTTCTTCTTTTGTCACTATGTTTTCAAAAAGCTGTCTGTTGCAGAGGCGTCAGTAAGCGTCTATATGAGAGAAAGGAATAAAAACAAATTAAGCCAAGAACAATGGAGAGAATATTGCAGAAACGTTTGATACACAAGCAACTGTGAAAAACAAAATCTTTTATAGTTAAAATTTAACTAGCAAATCATCTCTAAGCTTGTTCTATGTTAGATAAAAAAAAAATCTATATGCAGTGAACAAATAACTACATTTGATTAACATTTATCACATGACAATGCTTGTATCCGATGTAATATACCCATTATGTATATCTTTATATGTGACACGTGTAATATAACATGACCAAATCACTATTTGTGTATCACCCGCAAATGTTTACAAAATGGCTGAGAATGAGTATCCGGTAAAGACAAATGTCATGATAGATGGACGAGGTAAAGGGACCATTATCGGTCATAAAAATATATTTTTGTGTGATCAGTTAATATTCTATTAAGTATTACATGTTGGGACTATTTTCTGACAGCGAAAAAATGATTTTCTTTTTGTGTTTCGTCATGTGATAAAGAGAATCTGATATTCGTTGTCATTTCATCAAGTTTTATTAAACTCGTCCAAGAAATTTGTTTTTAAGCTCCCCAAAGGCTTGCTTAATATCAAATTTCTTGAACTCGTTTAATAAAACTTTATATAAAATGACAACTCTTATATGTATAAAGATGACTCAGACTCATATATATAGGGTCCAGATAAGGAGGCGTATACAGCTTATGATTTCCCACAATATCTCTCTTATCACCCAACCAAACCCTATGATGTGGGTACTCAAAAGAATCGTCTTTAGTGTACCCACAACATAGCGTTATAAGGTAAAATAAATATTTTAGAACATGCAAAACGCCCCTTATATAGAGTTATGTGGCAGTATGTACAGCGATCATGTTTATAAATATAAATCTTATCTTACAATAACCTTTTGTCTGATATGCCTTTTTACACACATGCTGAGCAATTTCTTAACCCTTTCCCTCATACGACAATTCTGCAGCAGATGACTTTGAACGTATTTTGTCAAAACATAGAAAATCTCCATAATTGAATGGATAACCTATGACAAAAAGTGGAAAACATTGTGGCAAAAGGAGAAATTGCACGTTTTGTGCAATTAACTTAGTCTTCTTTTGTCAAGTTTTTCAAAAAGCCGTCTGCTGCATTATCAGGCATCAGAAAGCGTCTATATGAGGGAAAGGGTTAATTTGCCACAATATTTACTTTTAACTATTCAATAATTATACTTTTATCTACAGAAGTTTACAGAAATTTTCCACATTTTTTCAGAATGTTTTTTGCTAAACTCGTCTCCAACATATTATGTGTTGTATAATGGAATTAGGTTTAACTTTATATTATACATGATATATATGTCATATAAGAGTTTACAACGGTTGAAATGACTGATGACTGATGAGGACAGACTGGAATACAATCCAAAATGATGTCTTGAACATCTACAATTGAATTGCTACATTACAATTTCTTGCAAATTGAGGAAGCAGTTAACTCCATAAAGGTACATTATTGCAAGTAATTCTCCTCAAGACTTTGAAAACATCTAAAGTTGTCTGCTTAATGGCATCAAAATGCTTCTGGGAAAGGGCTCAATTATCTGTAAACTGAACGAGCAGATTGCTCCAAGATAAACCCATGTAGTAACTGTCAGACCATCCTACGTAATGGTATGACAACCCAAAGACTGACAAATTGATTCCAGTATACCCCACCCCCCTCACCAACAAACCTCTCGCGGGCTGTAATTATAAAACAACAACAAATAAAGTTTAAACTATGCAACATTTTGATATGAAAGTAGCTGGCTAGAACTGCTAAATCCATAATAAAAAGACTGTTAATACTATAATAATAAAACACTATAAACTAGATCACTATGTGTTGTGTTTTAAATACTACATGAATGTCAGTTGATTATATTGAACAACTACGAGTGATTACTGTTAAAGGTCGGGTTAAGATGCGAATTTCAATCAAACAGTAGTACCATGCACAGTTATTGTCGGGCGGAATCTGTAAATATAGCAGTTAGAGAACATACAAACATTAGCAAGCAAACAAAATTAAATGGTGATGAATTTCTGGCTTTGATTATCAGAGGCTCAGTTAACCCTTTCCCTCATATAGACGCTTTCTGACGCCTCTGCTGCAGACGGCTTTTTGAAAACATGTCGACAAAAGAAGAAATTTCTCAAAACGAGCAATTTCTCCTTTTGTCACCATGTTTTCAACTCTATTCAACTTTTGTACTTTCATTTAAAAGGGAGTTTCTATTTTTTTTCTTTATTTTTTTAAAAGTCGTTTGCTGCAGATTTGTTGTAAGTGGGAAAGGGTTAAGGAGTCAACTGTGGGGTTTTCCATCTTAAATTTCTGTGGACAAAATCCTGATAAACTCTCTTTTTAAGTGACGGTTAGTCTGCCACTTGCAGAGGCATTTTGACGCATCTGAAGCAAAATACTTTTGAAAACATTGCAGCGATATGAGAAATTTGCTTATAATGAGCAATTTCTCCCTTTGCCACAATGTTTCAAACTTTATTCAATGAATGTTATTGTAAATACAGAGATTTTCAATACTTTTGAATGTGTTCAAAGTCATCTGCTGCAGATTTGTTGTATGTGGATAAATTTTAAAACAATGAGTTTTATCAAGAGATAATTTTGACTTTATCTTTCTTTGACCCACCTTTTCATGTCACATGTTTAACCCTTTCCCTCATATAGACGCTTTCTGACGCCTATGCAGCAGACAGCTTTTTGAAAACATAGTGACAAAAGAAGAAATTACTTTTTTTGTCACTATATGTTTTCAACTGTATTCAATTATCGTTATTGAAAGGGTTAAACTTTTAAAGCTCACTTAAAGGGAAACTGCATCTCCCTCTTCCCTCTTACAAAGAAACAAACAATTATTAAATATATCCTGTTTTATTATGCATAATCAAACCATATGAGCCACTTCTTAACCCTTTCCCACATATAAACTCTTTCTGACGACTCTTCAGCAAAGTTAACCCTTTCCCTCATACGACAATTCTGAAGCAGATGACTTTGAACGTATTTTGTCAAAACATAAAAAATCTCAATAATTGAATGGATAACCTATGACTAGAAGTGGAAAACATTGTGGCAAAAGGAGAAATTGCACGTTTTGTGCAATTTCGTCTTTGCCACTATGTTTTCAAAAAGCCGTCTGCTGCAGAGGCGTCAGAAAGCGTCTTTATGAGGTAAAGGGTTAAATAACAGTGGTAAAGGAAGATATTGCTTATTATGAGGTTTACCCTTTCCATTTAGCAGACAGACGACTTTTGAAAAAATAATGGCCAAAGTTGAAATTGCTCATTAAGACAATTTCAACTTTTTCCCTAATGTCTTAAACGCTTTACAATAATTATACTTTCATTTCGATCTAGAGATTTTTTTCTTCATAAATTATTTCAAAGTCGCCTACAACACATTTGTTGTATGAGGGAATTGGGTTAACTATTGCAAGTTGTGATGATTAAAAGTGATATTACAGTATTTTAAAACATATAGTTAATTTATGTGAAATGAGTAGAAAAGGAAATAGATTTCATTTACTTACAATATATATATATACATACAATGAAAATCTTTACCTAAGCTATTTCACTTTCAAAACAGCTTGGCTGTCCAATTAGCAATTTTTAGCTGAATCTAACTCCAGAGAGCCTATGAGTTTTTTGGCACTTAAGTTTTACTTTAACCCTTTCCCACTTTTTAAGCATATAGACCAATCTATGGAAAAGCTCTCTATTTTAAAGTTATAAGCCTTTTTCCACAATGAGTTCAATAGTTGCCTACTGCAGGTATGTTAAAATGCATCTGCAAGTGGGAATGGGTAAAAGATTGACAATTTAGCCCCCATACCCACCCAGAAAGCTTTCATTCCTAAAGTATGTCGTAAGAATAAAATCTATTGTCGCGAAACACGAACACATGCTAACTTTGAGCAACTGGCCAAGTACCCACATACAAACAAATCTGCAGCAGACGACTTTGAAAACATATTGGCAAAAATGTGAAAAATCTCCAAAAATAAGGGTTTATTATTGAAAAGAGTTCAAAACATGGTGATAAAAGGAGAAATTGCTCGTCTTGAGCAATTTCTTCTTCTGTCACCATGTTTTCATAAAGTCGTCTGCTGCAGAGGTGTCAGAAAGAGTCTGTATGTGGGAAAGGGTTAAAAGAATCAAAGTGCTACAGGTACCTTATGTTGATCCTTGTATCTATCAGCAGGGGGGAATAATATCACAGCATTTCCAATCTGAAAAATATAAAAACAATTTCTTTTATGATGCTTAAATTACGTCGCTTCCAACAATTCTACAGATATTTCATTTAATTGATTCCGCAAATTCTCCTTTTTGAGTAATTTATCCTTTTGCCACAATGTTTTCAACAGACGTCTGCAACAGAGGCACTAGAAAGCATCATGTATGTGAGAAGGGATAACAGGGATATAACAGGGATGTAACATGGATATAACAGGGATAAAAGGGATATAACATGGGGATATAACAGGGATATAACATGGATATAACATAGGGATGTAACATGGATATAACAGGGATATAACATGGATAACAGGGATATAACATGGATATAACAGGGATATAACATGGATAACAGGGATATAACATGGATAACAGGGATATAACATGGATAACATGGATATAACAGGGATAACATGGATATAACAGGGATGTAAAAGGGATATAACATGGATATAACAGGGATGTAAAAGGGATATAACATGGGTATAACAGGGATATAACATGGATATAACATGGATATAACTGGGATATAACAGGGATAAAAAGGGATATAAAAGGGATAAGAGGGATATATCAGGGACATAAAAGGGACATAAAAGGGATATAAAAGAGATAACATGGATATAAAAGGGATAACAGCGGATATAAAAGCCTAAAAAAAGAAGTCTAAAAATATGTGATAAATACAGACAGGTCTCTTAGATAAGGTACGTATTTTAAATAACAAAACCCTTATTTGATACTCAAAACCTATGTTGCGGGTACTCAAAAGAACTGTCTCAGTGAAACAATTCTTTTGAGTACGCACAACCTAGGCCTTGGTTGAGTTATAAGAGAAATATAGTTAAGATAAGACCAGAATATTCCTCCTTATCAATAGTCAGCTGTTTAACCCTTTCCCTCATACGACAATTCTGCAGCAGACGACTTTGAACGTATTTTGTCAGATGGATAACCTATGACTAAAAGTGGAAAACATTGTGACAAAAGAAGAAATTGCACGTTTGTCACTATGTTTTCAAAACGCCGTCTGCTTTAACCCTTTCCCTCATACGACAATTCTGCAGCAGACGACTTCGAACGTATTTTGTCAAAACATAGAAAATCTCCATAATTGAATGGATAACCTATGACTAAAAGTAGAAAAAAATTGTGGCAAAAGAAGAAATTGCACGTTTTGTGCAATTTCTTCTTTTGTCACTATGTTTTCAAAAAGCCGTCTGCTGAAGAGGCGTCAGAAAGCGTCTATATGAGGGAAAGGGTTAAAATATACATTTACGCTTTCACACTAGTGTCACAAAACAATAGATAAACTTGCATCTAGGTATTTAGCAACTGACCCTGAAATGTCAAAGGTCAAATTTACAATAAGCAACCAAATTAAATATGACCTTTGACATGCCATTATGTCAGCGTTTGATTTGTTCTCGATCGCTTGTAGTCGCACCTTAAGCTGATGAAAACATTGTGGTAAAAGGAGAAATTGCTCATAATTTTCTTAACTCTAATTATTATTAACCCTTTACCTCGTATAGACGCTTTCTGACGCCTCTGCATCAGACAGCTTTTTGAAAACATTGTAACAAAAGAAGAAATTTCTCAAAACGAGCAATTTCTCCTTTTGCCACAATGTTTTCCACTTTTAGTCATAGGTTATCCATCCATTCAATTATAGAGATTTTTTGACAAAATATGTTCGAAGTCATCTGCTGCAGAATTGTCGTATGAGGGAAAGGTTTAAACTCTCATTTATTGAGTGATTATAAATTTTAAAACTTTTGCCAGGATGTTTTCCAGCTCAGTCTTCTGCTGCAGATCTGTCATATGTGGGAAAAGGTTAATACATTTCTAATACAATATGAATACAGCTTACAAAATGAACAGTTTACTTGATATGATGTTTTTAGAGTTTTGTGCTTTAAAAATCTCAGATGCAAATTTCATCAAATCCCACATATAGACAAATTTTGATACATTTGTGACTAAAAAAAGGGGAAATTGCTCATAATGAGAAATTTCTTCTATTGCCATAATGATTTAAACTTTAATTAAAAGTGATTTTCCATAGTTTTTCCAAGATGTTTTCAAAGTCGTTTGCTGCAGATTTGTTGCATGTGGGAAAAAAGGCTAAGGCAAAACATTAAACTGAAAAACTTGCTTAACAAAATATGAGTTAGAAAGAGGGCCATGATGCCCCTGGATTTCTCATCAATGTGATTTGTCATGCTAATCAAAATAACTCATTTTTCGGCCAGGTAAACTAATACAACAGGCACAAGATGACCAATATAACAGTTGAGTCCACTGCCGCAAAGCAAAATAACACATTTTATGTTTTGACTAATCAACATGGCTTGAAGGAATTATGTAGATCGTGTCCCCAAAGGAACATTTCTACAAATTCAGAGTTCTAAAAAATGGTAATTTTTCTTGTTCTTAAATCCTTAGTTGAAACTTAAACCCTGTGTTGTAGGTATTCAAAAGAATATTCGCGATGAAACTATTCTTTTGAATACCTACAAAATAGGATTTGGTTAAGTAATAAAGAGGATGTTGTGGTGAAAAGACCAGTTTTCTCCCCCTTATCTAGTCCTCTGCAAAATTGTTTGAAAATCAGTCGGATACTTTTGGAAGAGAATATTTTTTAAAGTTTTCACTATAGCCATAATTATAAGGCAGAGAAGGCTATGTGTTTCGCCATTCAAAATAAACATGACTTGAAGGAATTTGAAAGAAATTTGAAACATTTCTACAAAATTATTTAGAAATCTGCAAGATTCAGAGAAGAAGATTTTTTAAGTTTTCAATATAGCATGTAACTAAAATAATAAGGCAAAACAGCCTGGACCTGAATCAACATGACTTGAAGAAATCTGATAGAAGGTCATTAAGGAACATTTCCGCAAAATAATTTGAAAATCTGTTTTTAGTAAGGACATTGAGAGGATGTGAAGTTTCAACCAAATCCACCCACTGGTTGCAGAGGAGAAGATGTTGTCGGACGACGCACAATGGTGATCTAAAAACATGTCGTAAAATGAGAAATATGTGCATAATATTACATGACCCGATTTCTCCTTTTTTTCATATTGTTTTCATTATGTTGTCTGCTACTGGGCCTTCAAATGTAATCTATCAAATAAAGGCTAATTTAATAATACTATTACTGGATGTACAATCATGTTTCTATTTTTCATGAACTCTTTCCCACATACAAGACATCACTAGTCTTGACACTGATGGTGTGTCCTTGGTTAATTACAACCACCACTTGACACTGATGGCTTGTCCTGGGTAAATTACCACCACCACTTGACACTGATGGCTTGTCCTGGGTAAATTACCACCACCACTTGACACTGATGGCGTGTCCTGGGTAAATTACCACCACCACTTGACACTGATGGCGTGTTCTGGGTAAATTACCACCACCACTTGACACTGATGGCTTGTCCTGGGTAAATGACCACCACCACTTGACACTGATGGCATGTCCTGGTTAAATTACCCCCACCACTTGACGCTGATGGCATGTCCTGGGTAAATTACCACCACCACTTGACAGTACTGATGGCGTGTCCTGGGTAAATTACCACCACCACTTGACACTGATGGCATGTCCTGGGTAAATTAACATCACCACTTGACACTGATGGCGTGTCCTGGGTAAATTAACATCACCACTTGACACTGATGGCATGTCCTGGGTAAATTACCACCACCACTTGACACTGATGGCGTGTCCTGGGTAAATTTCCACCACCACTTGACACTGATGGCATGTCCTGGGTAAATTACCACCACCACTTGACACTGGTGGCGTGTCCTGGGTAAATTACCACCACCACTTGACACTGATGGCTTGTCCTGGTTAAATTACCACCACCACTTGACACTCACTCAGATGGCGTGTCCTGGGTAAATTACCACCACCACTTGACACTGACACTCAGATGGCATTTCCTGGGTAAATTACCACCACCACTTGACACTGATGGTGTATATCCTGGCTAAATTACCACCACCACTTGACACTGATGGCATGTCCTGGTTAAATTACCACCACCACTTGACACTGATGGTGTATCCTGGCTAAATTACCACCACCACTTGACACTGATGGTGTATCCTGGCTAAATTACCACCACCACTTGACACTGATGGTGTGTCCTGGGTAAATTACCACCACCGCTTGACACTGATGCATCTGTTGAAATGATATCCCCGCAATCTTGAGTACTAAATGGGGAAGCCATCATATACTTCCAGTTTTAACCCTTTCCCCCTATAGACGCATTTTGACGCATCTGCAGCAGCTGACTTTTGAAAACAATTTCTCCTTTTGCCGCAATGTTTTCTACTTTTTTCAGTTATTATACCAAGTAATTTTCCATATTTTTAGTAGACATTTTAAAAGTCGTCTGCAGAAGATTTGTTGTATGTTGGAAAGGGTTAAAGTCTTTGGAATGATTCTACTGGGAATCAAATCCTGTTGTTTACGCTCTAACCACTACAACACAGAGATATACAGGGGTTGTGAGTTCGAATCCCGGCTCAGCCAACTTCTTTCCGACGTTTGACAAAAGTCATTGCGACATGCGTCATTTGTCTTCCACCAATGGGCTAAGTCTATGTGGAAAAGCAGCCAGTTGCTTGGGAAGATTGCTGTGTGGAGTACTGGTGTGAGAAAACCAGGAAACACATGAGTAGGTGAACTGGCCGCTGTGATATGACTGAGAAATTGTTAAAAAACGGCGTTAAACCCCAATCAATCAACAACACAGAGATGGTCATTTCTTAGAAAAAGACTGAAGAATAGAATCATTGGTGAATACAAACCCAGGCTGTCAATGGATTTGAGGCACCATCAAAATAATGACTCACGCTTTCACCATATAATTATTAGCCAACAGATTGTAACGTAAATAGAAAATAGGACATCAACCTTGAATATCCTAACTATTCTGTATAAATGTACCCTTTCTTACAAACAATAAATCTGCAGTGGACGACTTTGAAAAGTTCTTTGCAAAAATAGAGAAAATCTCTGAAGATCTAATATATATATATAAAAAATTTAAATTATTGATAAAATTGAAAATGTTGTGGCAAATTAGCACACAGTTTTCAAGAGTTATCTGCTGCAGATACGTCAAAATGTATCTGCACGGGAAAGGGTTAAAGCACAATAATGATCCATAAAAGGAAACATATGGGACCGTCCATCAGTAAATACATAAATACAGACTTATGATGTATGGTGGTAAATATCAATGCATATATACATGCAAGATATAAATAATCTAACTCAGATCTTTGCCTATTACCTGATAAGTTATTTTCACCCTTCCAAATCGAAAACATTTAAAAAGAGAAGGATGAAAATCAACCTTGACAAATGTTAGCTTTATTTTCAAACATGGAAAACGAGTCGGGAATCTTAAATGAAGACATGTGCTCATTCTGAGCAATTTCTCCTTTTCCTATAATATTTGCAGTGTCGGTATATTCAAAAGAAGACAATAATATTAATTCTTTTGAATTATAACTGACGACTGCATCTGAAGCTTTTTCATTAAGGGAAAGGACATGTCAGGGCTTTTAAAACCCATACTCTTCTCTAGAAGACATTAATCCCTTTCCCTTAAAAAGACACTTTCTGATCATTTTTGTAAACATTTGGCAAAATCCTTCTATGATCTCAAAAGTCAACTGCTGGAGAGGAGATAAACATTCAACAAATCTGTAACAGGAGACTATATTTGAAAACATTTTGGCAAAATTATGAAACATTGAGACAAATGGAAAAAATGTGAATTGGTCCGTTAAACGGTACCAGCTATTAAAAAGAAGGAAAAAAATCGCTGTAGATGGAAAATGCGGATTTGCTAAGACAAAGAAGTTAATCCTCTTTCCGCATGTACATATGTATGGTCCTTACATGTTTTCAAGATCAGTTTCACATTATTTCGTTTTAGGATTCTTTCCCATCTCTGGTGCGAGCTGTCGCAGGTTCGATCTCTGACTGAGTCATACCAAAGACTTATAAATAAATGTTATTGCTTTCCCTACTTGGCGCTCAGGATTGTGGGGTTAGCATTACAACAGACTTGCTGCATGGTGTCAGCATAAATCGACCAGTAGTACTGCTAAATAACCCAGGAAATGCAGTGATATAACTGAACAATTGGTGAAAAAAAACATAAAAACCCATACAAACTATCTCTGAGTCACTGTGTCTGACTGTCTTTAATATATAAACAAACATCAGGTGGTAGACAGTAAACCAATTCCCTCATACAACAAATCTGCAGGAGATGACTTCAAAAACTTCAGGCAACAAGATAGAATATCTTTAAAAACGAATGTTTAATTTTTGAACACAGTGGAAACATTATAGTAAAAGTTTTCTGCTGTAGAGGCATCTTTTTGTGGGGGAAAAGGGTTAATAGCTATATCTATCTAACGATATGACCATAATAGGTAAATAAGAGGATATAGAAATATTTTGAATACTCTTAAATCAGCAATTACATACCCCACTAGCTAACAATAACACACAGTTAACCCTTTCCCACATACAACAATTCTGCAGTAGACAACTTTGGAAACATCCTGGTTTGATTTTTTTTCAGAAAACTCCACATAAAGGAAGTTTATAATCACTAAATAAAATTGAAAACATTGTGGCAAAATGGAGAAGGAGTTGCAGATGCGTCAGAATGCTTTTATAAGTGAGAAAGAGTTAACCCTTTTCCACTTGTATACAGATTTTGACAGATTCTGCAGCAGAAAAATTTGTTCATTTGCCACAATGCTTTACAGCACTTGCATTTTCGTTTAGAGAGATTTTTCCATATTTTCATTCCAGAAAGTTTTCAAGGTCGTCTGCAGCAGACATGTTGTAAATGGGAAAGGGTTGAACAATTAATTTGCATACAACTTTAAGTTTTACCATCTACTTTATGACCAAACACCCCATATTGTCCCATTCCCACATACAAGAAATCTGCAGCAGACGACTTTAACCCTTTCCCTCATATAGACACTTTCTGACGCCTTTTTGAAAACATAGTGACAAAAGAAGAAATTGCACAAAACATGCAATTTCTCCTTTTTGCCACAATGTTTTCCACTTTTCGTCATAGGTTATCCATTCAACTATAGAGATTTTCCATTTTTTGACAAAATAGGTTCAAAGTCGTTTGCTGCAGAATTGTTGTAGGAGGGAAAGGGTTAAAAGAAACATCTAGGACAATGATTTGAAAAGGCATCTATTATGCAGAAATGACAGGGTTTATACTTTCATAAGTGTCTGCTTCTGTTTGAGCAATTAACGTAAGGTTTACATTTTTTCACATACAGGCGATTTTCTGACGCCTCGAGATCTACAGCAGACGACTTTTAAAAAATTAGCAATATATTATTTTGCCACAATGTTTTCAACTTTATTCAACATTTATAAATACATTCATTTATAGAGATTTTAAATATTTTTGTGTCTAAAATATTTGCAAAGTTGTCTGCTGCAGAATCATTGGAGGTTGAAAAGGATTTAACCTTTTCCCAGATAATTAGACGCTTTCTTATGCCTCTGAAGCAGACAAAAACAATGTAGCAAATGGAGAAATTGCTCATTTGATCAATTTCTCCATTTGCCACAATGTTTTCAACTCGATTCAATAACTATATCATCATTTGTAAAGATTTTTCATACTTTTGCCTAGCTGTTTTCAAAGTCGTCAGCTGCACTCCGTCTGATTTCCTGTATAAATGTGGGAAAGCGTCTAAAATTCATTGATGTTTTAACAACTGACGCAGGTTTTACTTCACCAGTAACATGTTTTATATCTGGACCTTTGAGCAACAGCAGATCTCTAGATAATGAGTATTTTACAAGCTCTAAAATCCTTATTTGACCTCCAAAACCTATGTTGTGGTCGGACTGCAGGGTACTCAAAAGAATCGTCTCAGTAAAACGATTCTTTTGAGTACCCAAAACATAGGTTTAAATGAGTGCTATAATTAAGAGAGATATTATAATATTATATGAAAAATATTTTTACTCAGTGAGGCTCCTTATCTTAAGTCCTCTGCAACAGCCTCTAAGGGAAGTAAGGACTTACATACGAAACATGTAACTGCCAAGCCCTTTTAAATCATTCGGTGGCGCATGGGTTCAATCCACGGGTTGTGAGTTTGAACTCCAGTCAAGCTAACATTCATTCTGATGTTTGACAAAAGACAATGCGACAAGCGCCATTCATCTTCCACTAATAGGCATTCAACATTAAATTAAGCCCAATCAATCAACTAACATGTCACATTACAGTGAAATACTATTCACAGGCTTGTGAATGTGAGATTTGGTGTGCAGTCTACATAAAAACGTAAAAAGCAAATGATTTTAACCCTTTAACTTATTGGCAGCAGAGGACTTTTGAAAACATCATGGCAAAGCAGAAATTGCTCATGATTAGCAATTTTCCCTTTTGCCACAATGTTTTAAGCTCTGTTTAATTATTATACTTTTCATTTATGGAGATTTCCATAATTTTGCCAATGACTGTTTTCAAAGTTTTCTACGGAAGATTTGTTGTAGTGGTGAAAGGTTAAACATTACAATTTTAAAAGGGTTAACTAACAGAAAGTAATTGAACAGGAACAGTAATATCAATATTGAGAAGGTGTACACAATAAAGATTGTATACAAAGTGTTCCTTATCCTCTTACCTGACTCGCTATTTATAAATATATCTTCTTTTCAAAATTGTTTGTGGAGAGAACAGAAGATAGAAAATATGGACAATAAAGAAGGTTTTATAATTTTGAGAAAGAGCAGAAAAACACTGAGTGATGGGAAAAAAATCATATAATTTAGTAAACATATATTCAAGTTTCGAGAAGGTTAGATGTTGATTATTGGCTATATTGGGAAAAGAGTTGAATATCCAATACAAATAAAATATCTGTCTGTTTATTTTGCCTTTCAGCATATGATTCACTTTTATGCTATATATATAATGCAACTAACTTTACATATAGATTTTCACCCTCTCCCAAATACAGTTACCGGTACATTTTGACACATATGCGGCTGGCAGTTTTGAAAACATTGTTATCAAATCAATTTAATGATCATACATGATATCTTTGACTAGTCGTTTGAAAGTGGTTAATGCTCTCCTGTATAGACGCTTTCTGACGCATCTGCAGCAGACAACTTTTGACAACATTAGACAAATATAGTAGATGTCAAGCAATAACTCCTAATTTACCACGATGTTTGAAAGTTTTTTCAGTATTTATACCTTCATTTATAAAGATATACTGCGTTTTTTACTAGATGTTCTCAATGTTGTCTGCTGCAGATTTGATAGTTGTGGGGTTAATGTAGGAAAGATTGAAGTTAAAAAGAATTTGGCAAAAAGTATCTTACCTTTAAAAACAAATTATCTCTGTATTAATTCATCTTTTACCTCTCTAAAGGTAACTCACATAATTACTTAAAGATGACTACTCACTATAGACATCGATTCTAAATACATACATAATCAGACACACAGTTAAATCCATACAGATATTACAACATGCAGTATGTCACATGTTATAGATATATGTATATTGGTGTAAATAGAAATATTGGCTTACTCATCCATGCAGTTTAACCCTTTCTCACATGTAGACGACGAATCTGCAGCAGACGACTTTGAAAACATTTATACAAAATTATGAAAAATCTCAATAAATTAAAAGAACAGTTAAAACCTGGCCCCGAAACTATAAAACTTTTAAAACATTCTCCGTGCTCAGAAATGAACTCCATGCTCCAAATAAGGCTTTTAATTGGTCAATTTGGAGAACGAATTTGCTTCTGACCAATCAGATACTTGAGCACAAATTCTGAGCACAGATTAAACTTTTATAGTTTCGGACCCAGCTGAATGATTATGACAATATAAGAAATTAATTGTCAACAATCCTTGGGAGACTGGTGCAGAGATAGAGCGTCCGGCCTCTCGTATGAAAGGTCCCTGGTTCGAGTCTTGTGATGAGCTGGTCCTGACTTTGGGATTTTTCAGTGATCACAGTCATGTAATTGGAAAACAGTGCAGGGCCTGATATAGCTGTGTCAAATTGTGGAGGTTTCATCCGATCTAGTCACTAAAATGTCATCTGCTTCATGAGTGTCAGAATGCACCGGTATGTGGGAGGAGTAAATAAACATGGACATTTAACTCTTTCCCTCATATAGACGCTTTCCGACGCAGACAATTTTTTGAAAACATATCGACAAAAGAAGAAATTGCTCAAAACTAGCAATTTCTCCTTTTGTCACCATGTTTTCAACTATAATTCAATTATTGTACATCTATTTCAAGGGAGTTTCCATTTTTTTTTTTCAGGTATGTTTTCAAAGACATCTGCTGCAGATTTGTTGTATGTGGTGAAAGGGTAACGTTTACCAGTTTCTTTAAACCTTAGTGACTAATTGGCAGGGCCTGATCAAACTGTGTGAATATGCAGGTTGATCGAGACTGATCATATACGTTCAGAACTATGATCTGCTTTTGTAGAGCACAGCTTATTGATTTTGGACTTGATCCCTTTCCCTCATACAACAATTCTGCAGCAGACGCCGACTTTGAATGTATTTTGTCAAAACCTAGAAAATCTCCATAATTGAATGGATAACGTTACTATGACAAAACGTGGAAAACATTGTGGCAAAAGGAGAAATTGCACATTTTGTGCAATTTCTTCTTTTGTCAATATGTTTTCAAAAAGCTTTCTGCTGCAGAGCTTATTTGGACTTAAAGCCCCATGGCTCATTCAACTATGTAATCACCATTTTATTACATTCATCTGTCATAGTAGTTTAATTTGTACTTTATTTCAACTTAGTCATATCAAATTAAATGAAATACTGACTGATTAAATTGTGTAATCTGTCAAAAATATTCTCTACCCTTTCCCTCTTGAAGATATATTAGAACTTGACCTAAAGATTTTCAAGACAAACATTCTGACAACATTTTAAACTGCTGAAGCAAAACTTGCGGCTGCTGGAGTGTTAACAAGATTTTCCTTCATTATTATTTGACCTTCTTTTTGACCCGACATGACCCATGTTCAAACTTGACTTACATATCATCAAGACAAACATTCTAATAAAGTTTCAACATGCTCAAGTTGAAAATGTGGCCTCCAGAGTGTTAACAAGATTTCCCTTCAATTTGACCTAGTGACCTAGTTTTTGCCCTCATATGGCCCAGTTTCGAACTTGTCCAAGATTTGATGGAGATGAATGTTCTGATTAACTTTCATGAAGATTGGATGCAAATTGTAGCCTGTAGAGTGTTAACAAGCACAAATGTTGACGACGCACGCCGGACGACGCATGACGGACGACGCACGCCCGACAAAATGTGATCACAATAGCTCAATGAGCTAAAAAGTGGTCAGTTCTTCAAATTTATTGTATGTGGGAAAGGATTATGCTCAGCTTACAACATTATTCCAGTTATATCTCGGCGTCCGTTCACTTATTCATGATCCCTGGGTAAACAAACCAATACTAGCCAAAAAATGTGCCTTGACCAAGGGCACTCCACCATGACTGCCGTGCCGTGACTGGGGATTGAACCCGGGACGCCCCGTTTCAAAACCCCGAATATGCTTTTAGAGCTGTCTCTAATAGATCTTTTTGAATTAAGAAACATGAGAAATTTCTTCTTAAGCTTCTGTCTGCTTCAGATGCATCAAGACACGCTGCATGTGAGAAGCGTTAACCTGTTCCCACATATAGACGTTTGCTGACTCCTCTGCTTTTGCAAACATTGTGACAAAAGGAGAAATTGCTCAAAACATGCAATTTCACCTTTTGCCACTCACAGATGTTTTCAACTTTTGTCAGTAATTAAACTTTCATTTATAGAGATTTTCCATGCTTTTGCATGATTGTTTTCAAAGTCCAGGGGTGGCAAAATCCATTGTCCGTATTGCCCAGCTTGTCCCAGAGCCTGTACGGACAAGTGAAATTTTGTAGGGATTTACTATATAAATATCATACGGACAGGTGCAAAATAGCATTTTGAAAAAACGGACAAGTAAGTCCAAATCATATTTCGCCACCCCTGAAGTCGTCTGCTGCACTGATTTGTTGTTTGTGGGAAAGGGTTAAGAGTGTACTGATTCTGACAGAACACAGTATATATATATATATATATATATATATATAAAGAGCCTTTTTTTCTTTTCTTCTCACCTTTTCCTGAGACAGACATTATGAAATATATGAGAAAGGATATTTTACATGTATTAAATTATACTTGGGCCCAACATTAATGATTATACTTTTTAATTTTATACATTTATTGTATACCACATTTGCCTGAACATTGAATTTTAGAGTATAGGTCTATATTCATGAACATCATTATATGTGAAAAGGCACTTTCTTCAGGTAAAGGATCAAATGTAACCCTTATACAGTCGCTTTCTGATACCTAAAAATTAGACTTCAGCAGACGACTTTTGAAAACATTTATTGTGACAAAAGAAGAAATTGTTCATAATGAGCAATTTCTCCTTTGGACACAAGGTTTTCAACTCTATTCAATAATTAATAATTATTGAATAGAGTTGAAAACCTTGTGTCCAAAGGAGAAATTGCTCATTATGAACAATTTCTTCTTTTGTCACAATAAATGTTAACATATCAATTATAGAAAAAAATTCCCCATTTTTACTGAGATGTTTGCACAGTTGTCTGTTGCAGATTTGTTGTATGTGGGAAAGGGTTAAGCTATCTTTCACCCACACTGGTATGCAGGATTACATTATTCAATATTTCTATTATACAAACTCACAAAGGGGACAAAAGTCATTAGAACCTCTCACTCTCAAGGCTACATATAAAATTGAAATTTTTCAACCTGATAAAAATATCTCAATTCTTAACTCTTTCCCACATGTATAATAACTATATGTTCAGTGTATGCAAACTCTTTTTGGTGCATTTGCAGCAGATGTTAATTTAGAAAAACATCGTGGCAAAAGGATAAATTTCTAATGATGAGCAATTTCTCCTTTTGTTAGATTGTTTTTGACTCTATTCAATTATCCATACACCTTTTGAGAACATAGTATCAGATCGAGTGGTTAGCGTTGGGGATTTCGGAACCGGGTGTCCCGGGTTCGATCCCCAGTCGCGGCACTACGGTCATGGTGGAGTGCCCTTGGGCAAGGCACATTTTCTAGCCTAGTACTGATTTGTTTACCCAGGGATCATGAATAAGTGAACTGTCGCCGTGATATAACTGAAATAGTGTTGAAAGCGGCGTAAAACCCCAATAAATAAATAAATAAGAACATAGTGGCAAAAGAGAAATTATTAATAACGTGTAATTTTCTCGTTTTCTAACATTGTGATCATGAATTTAAGTTCTAACCCTTTACCACCCACATACAACAAATCTGCAGCAGAAGATTTTAAAACAAGAAACCGCTGAAGACGGTAAGGCCGGATTGTCGGCAATTTGACCTTGAAAATCGACAAACCAAGGTCAAGGTCAAAGTAACCATAGAAATCAATAGAACTTAATTGTTACTCAGGTTACCTTCAGGCAAAGTTTCAAGTTTGTAACCCTTTCCAGTGCTGAGATTTTGCCTCAACCTGAAACTTTAACCAAAATGTTGACAGACAGATAGACAAGACAGACGGACATCGCCAATCTATAGACCGGAATTGCTAGAGCAATCCGGCCAAAGACATATACCGGTACTTGTTTTGAGCAATTTCTTCTTTTGTCACAATGTTTTCAAAAATCTTCTGCTGCAGATGCATCAAAATGTGTCTGTAGGTGGGAAAGGGTCAACTCAATAATGATCGAGGACTTCACCACAAAGTCATGCAGACACATGCAGCAGACGACTTTTGTAAACATGGTTTTAAATGTAGATATTGCTCATTATGAGCAAATTTTCCATTTGACACAATGTTTCAAAATCTATTCAATATATATAGGGTTAACCCTTTCCCACATTTAGACGCTTTCAGAGACCTGTGCAGCAGATATCTTTTGAAAACATTGTGACAAATAAAGAAATTGCTCAAAAACGAGCAATTTTTCCTTTTATCACATAATGTTTTCAACTTTTTATTCAGTAGTTATAATAACTTTCACTTATAAGAGATTTTCAGTCTTTTGCCGAGGTGATTTAAAAGTGGTCTGCTGCAGATTTGTTGTATGTTGGAAAGGGTTCATTCAAAACCACCATATCAATTTGCACTCAAGTGTCCATGTATCCCTGATATCTATTCTTGTTGGATACCATTGCAGGATGAGGAAAATGCATTTCAAATCTTACTTTAATACAAGTGCATTATTCATTGTCACTTAATTAACAAGATTGTAAAAGTGGTATGCATAAATCACTTGCATAATTAACCCTTCCCCACATACTACAAATCAGTAGCAGACAATTTAGGAAACATATCTAGACAAAAATGTGGAACATCTCCATGAAAAAGGAGTTAAAACATTGAATAGATATGTTGAAATTTAGATTGTGGAGAAAGTAGAAATTACCTGTAATGAGCAATTTCTCCTTTTGTCACAATGTTTTAAAAAGTCACCTGCTTCATTATCGGGTGAAACACAATATAGGGAGCATTTAAAATAGTACAATGTTATACACTGTTTTTATCAAATTCTTCTTGCTTTGAGAGTATGAATTAATTTTATTCTAATGTACAATGCATAATGAAATTTCAGACCAAATTGCAAGGCTCTACCTTCAATAGTTTTCACACAGGTGTTAAAAACATATACACAAAACAGCTGTTTTACAGCGTTATGCGGTTGCGCTTCAAAATGAAGTTTTTAAAGTAAAACATATTTTTATTAGAAAATACTTACCAGTCATTTATTACCTGATATATACATCTCCTAACCCTTAATTCATCCAGAAAAAGAACTCGCCTAGCGTATCCCTCACGCCTGTGTGATATACACGGTCACCGGTAAATACCGGCGCACGAGGTCAACGTGTCACTTTTAGTTTTCAAGTAAGTGTTGGTTGACGACGCGGGGTTGGGAGGCGGGAATATGAAATGACTGGTAAGTATTTTCTAATAAAAATATGTTTTACTTTAAAAACTTCATTTTTATGTCAAAAATACATTACCAGTCATTTATTACCTGATGACTTTTCAGCATCGGTCGGGAGGCATCTGCCAACACTTCTAGTCCTACAGGTAATGCAGCACATTGTAGTTATTTTTATTTAATTTATTTACTTAGTACTGAGACACAACAGCCTGTGAAAGTAGGAGAATGGATTGATAAATTTCAATCGTTAAGTACTTTATTGTTGTGTCTAATATGTAATTTAGCATATAACTCGCTGAGACGCCACCAGTGGCCCCAGAGAGTGAAGATTTTCAGTTTGCTTAGACATAGATCGCAGGTAGAAATTTGAAAAAGTCGATTGAGATTTCCATACCGCGGCACGAAGAATATCCTCTAAAGGCACATTGTTGGAAAAGGCCCAACTAGTGGAGAGTGCTCTAATTTCATGTGGACGAATCCGTAAAAACGAGAGATCGCGAACTGAAAGATTAGTGTAGGCTAATTTAATTGTACAGGATATCCAGCGGGAAATAGAAGCCGCTGATATATCCTTACAACCTATCAGAGGGAGAAACAACCTCTTCCTACGGCCCCTTGTCCCTTTAACTCTCTTAAGGTAAAGCTTAAGAGCTCTAACGGGACCTAGAAGTCTGTCGGCATCCAACGGACCACAGCTCGCAGAAAGACTGGGAACCGTGATTGGTTTAGGAAGGACCGAAGGTAACTGGTTCTTGGCTAAAAAACCTGACTGACAAAGTAGAGTGAACGAGCCATCAGATTCATTGAATCTGATAAAGCCGGTTTCTACTGAAAGCGCATGCAACTCACTTCTACGACGCGCGGTCGCAAAGGCAAGAAGAAAGACAGTTTTGTAAGTTAAAAATTTTAACGAAGCAAAAGACAGAGGTTCGTACGGCGCCTTTGTAAGAGACCAAAGAACGCAAGATAAATCCCATTTTGGAGTTAAACTCCTACAAACGGGTTTATCTAGTTCGAATGATCGCATAAGTTCCGAGAGAAATGGATTAGCACCAATACTCTCTCCCCCTTTGAACTTAAGCGTATTCGAAAGCATTGAACGATAACCTTCTATTGTTCTAACAGCTAGATCTTTATCTTCAAAAAGAAAAAGAAAGAAATCGGCAATCCTAGCTACAGAGGGACACTCAGGATTGATCGACCTAGCATGACACCAATCTGAGAAGACTGTCCACTTGGAATCATAGACGATTCTAGTGGATCGTCTTCTGGATTGAGCGATGCGAGAGGCAACTTTTTGAGAAAAGTTTCTCTCTCGGATCGATCGCTTGATAATGTCCAAGCGTGAAGATGAAGCATTGCCGGGTTGGTATGAAGATGCCGCCCCGGTTGCTGAAACAGAAGGTCGTCTTGAAGAGGAAGACGTACTGGTTGTGCCGACAGGCAGGCCAGGAGGTCGTTGAACCAAGACCTCTGGGGCCAAAATGGCGCTATCAACAGGATTATGCACTGTTGAGAACGAAGAACCTTTTGTAGTACGATCGGGACCAGAATGAACGGGGGAAACGCGTACCCGAATAGACGGTCCCAATCGAGGGTCAGTGCGTCCACTGCCCAGGCTGCAGGATCGTACATCGGTGACACATAAAGTGGCAGCCGATGGTTGACTCTGGTGGCGAAAAGATCCACCAGTGGTGTCCCGATCCGCATGAATACAGAGTTTACTACACTCTGATTCAGTGTCCATTCCGCCGGAAGAACTTTGTTTTGGCGGGATAGACTGTCCGCTAAGACATTCAAATGGCCGGGGACGTGTTTTACTAAGACTACTAACGACGTCGCCTGGCACCAAAGGAGTAACTTCCATGTCTCCAGAAAGAGTAGATGGGAGTGCGTTCCTCCTTGCCTGCGAATGTAGGACACAACAGTAGTATTGTCCGTCGACAATAAAACAGTTGTGTTCGCAACGGAGGCAGAGAACTGTTTGAGAGCTAGCAGGACTGCTCTCAATTCTAAGTTGTTTATGTGCAAACAACGTTCCTCCGCTGTCCACATGCCCTGGGCTGTTAGGCCCTGTGGCTCTAAATGAGCTCCCCAACCGACAGCACTGGCATCTGTAAAAAGGTACAGATCCGGAGGTGATGTGATCAAGGGCACCCCTTGTAGATAGATTAACGGATCCAGCCACCACCGAAGGTGTGACTTGAAGAAATCCGTCAGAGCTATCTCCTGTTCCAGTGAGTCCACAGACGGACGCCACCGGGACAGAAAAAGATACTGAAGGGGCCGCATGTGGAGCCTGCCTAGACTGACTAGGTCGGCTGCTGCACTCAGGGACCCCAGAAGTGACAGCATGGACCGGGCTGTTACCATAGCCTGGTCCAGAGTGAGTCTGATCTTCCGGAAAAGAGAATCGACTCTGTCCGAAGGGACCCGAATCACCGCTAGGTCGGTGAGAAAGGTCATCCCTACGAATGTAAACCTCTTTGACGGAACTAAGTCCGACTTCTGCGTATTGGGAATAAGGCCCAATCGCAGAATGGTCCGCCAGGCTAGAGACAGATCGTGAAGGAGAATTAAACGATCTGCTCTGTGGAGTAGCCAGTCGTCGAAGTATTGAAGAAGCTGGGGCCCGTTCATTCGTAGAAAGGCTCCCACAGCATTTATAATCTTCGTGAATACTCGAGGTGCGGACTTGAGGCCGAAGGGAAGTGCCCTGAATTGGTACACTTCTCCATTTACCACAAACCGAAGGTATTTCCTCGACGAGGAAGCGATCGGAATGTGGTAATAGGCGTCTGTGAGGTCTACCGACCGTCTTTTTTCGGAACGAGAAAAAGACGGCTGTAGAAACCCCGAGTATTGGGGTTGAGAACCCTCTCTATGGCTTTCTTTTTCAGAAGTGATGTAATCACTTCTGACATGGTCGGATGGCGTGACGACAGATCGATGGGCACGCTTGTCATGGGAGGGGGGGAAACGAAGGGAATTAGATACCCTTCTTGTATCACGGATAAAATCCAACGATCCTCCGTGATACTCCCCCATTCTTCCCTGAAAAATGACAGGCGGCCCCCTACTGCAATCTCCGGCCTCGGGATAGTCATAGAGAGGTGCGTACCCCTAGGGCTGCGGCCTAGGAGCCGTACCATACCTGGAAGTATGCTTCGGCTTAGCTCCCGTGAAACGGGGCTTCGGTTTAGCATAATTCCGGCCCGTGGAAGGAGGTTGTTTAGGCGGTACAGCCTTCACTTCCTGTTTCTGCTTTTTCGCCGGGGGCTTCCTAGTATTAGTCCATTTAGCCGCCGGTGCAGAGTATTTACGACTCTGTGACAAAGCATTTACTGCACTCGCCGAAAGGCGTCTGGATTGTTCTGACGAATCAGTAACAGTCACTGCAGCAACCCTTCCACCAAAGAGAAGATTGGAGGATAAGGGGGCGGCTCTTAAGCTGTCCTTGCTATTTTGTAGCAGAGAAGAGGATTTGACAAGTGTCGCATCTCTCCTCGCGGACAGCATTTCCGTGGCGTTCTGCAAATTCAGAGCCATCAGGTGCCGATTCCCCGTATCAAAAGCCTCCAGAATTCTGCTAGCCCCTCTGCTAGAGACATTCTCCTCTTTAAGTAGAAGTGTCAGAGCTATGGCGAAATGATCGTCATGTGAAGCCACCATGACTCCCAGACGCGCTCTGGCCTCCCATCTCTCAACCAGTTTAGCACTAACTGTGATTGAGGTGGGTGCAGTTAATCCCAAAGTGGACGCATCTCCGTCTAAGGCCGGCACTTTAACGGGAAAGAACTCCTTCGAAGCTACATAAGCCTTAGGAGACACCCATTCCTTAGAGATGGCCAGTGGGACCGACCAGGCTGACTCAACAGTGTCTAATGACCTGGTGGACTGCAGTTGGTCCAATAACCTTCCCAAGTTATTCGCCTGCGGAAGTAACTGTAATGGAGTTGTAGACCCTCCTATCTCCGCATTATGTTCTTCCAAACTTGAAAGGTTTTTACGACGTGGGGGAGCGTCGATCTTAGGGCAGAGCGTACTAGGCACTACCCTAAAAACTTCTTCAATAGCCTGCTGCAGGGACCAACGATCCGCAGCCGGCTCGTCTTCTATAGGTAATAGACTTTCCGTTTCTTCGTCAGACGACGAAGTGGAGGATTGTCTAGGCCTACGACGAGAAGTATTGTGCTTAACCGGACTTCCCACCGGTTGACCAATTTCAGATCCAGAAATGGATTCATTCTCTGATAAATCCATAAGCTGGTGACGATCATGTGAACTCAACCTTCTATCCGCAGCAGAGAAAGGTTGCCCAGAGTCAATCATCGGAGCCGAACTCACTGTATGTGATCTTTTCGACTTCCCCTTAACGGAACAAGCAATATTCCGATCGGGGGATTGCCTTTCAAAGGACTGCCTCTTGGAGAGGTGTCCTTCCGGGAGTCGTAAATTCCTATAATCAGGAATTTGACGATCACGGTAGGCATCACTAACCTGTCTGTCATAGAACCGATCACTCCTTCGTAATGAAGGTTGGTAACGTGGAGGAGTAATATCTCTTGAATAATACACTGTTCCCCTAGGAGAACGGAATGATTTTCTCGATATGTACTCTCCGTAATCTATGTCAGCAGGTTGGTTATTAAAACCTGGTAAACCAGTGTTCTGAATATCCAAATAATCAGGCTGTGCTGCGAAAGAATGATAACGTGTATCTATCCGATCGAGACGCACTGATCCCGGTTGCCTGGTACCGGGTTGCCCGGTACCTGGTTGACCGGTGGCAGGTCGAGTCATGTATGAATGACTGCCTTGCTGATTCTCCCATTCATCGTGAAATGAATGACCCATGTCCTCATTCCCGGTGTATGGATTAGTCATGCTGAATTGACTGACAGAATGCCCGGTCGCTTCATGCAGCCCGGTGCCCGGTCTAGTCATTTCAGAATGACTGCCTGGTTGCCCGGTGACTGGTCGTATCATTCTAGAATGATTGCCCGGTTGCCCGGTGACCGGTCTCGTCATTTCAAAATGACTGCCTGGTTGCCCGGTGCCCGGTTGCCCGGTGCCCGATTAACCAAGGTAATATGACTGTCCAGTTTCCCGGAACCCGGTTGCCCGGTACCCGGTTGCCCGGTACCCGGTTGCCCGGTACCCGGTCGCCCGGAGTCATAAGGGTTTTGCTCGGAAGCATCACCCTGTGGACCAATGATAGGCAATTGTAATGCTCCATCACCGGTCCCCAAATTCTGCCCGCCGACCGGGTAATTTGGAACTCTGCTGTAGGCTTCCGAAGAATGCCTATCAACTGAGTGTGGTGAAAGAGGGGGCCATTCTGTTAGGTTTCCCTGAGAATGCCCCATTGCCTCACCCGAAGGTTCAGCACTAACACCAGTCGTCTGTTTTTGACCAGACGATATCATACGTTCCTCCGAACTTCGAGACGGTCCCGTCGTGGCTGTTACAGAGGCGTATGTCTTGACTGAAGATTGAAAAGCTCTGTCCTTCCGTCTAATCAACCCAGTCGTGGAGTCTGTTGGGGAAAAACCCTCGAATTCCCCTTCGCTCGTAGAGCTAATACTTACCTTCTTTCTTCAAAGGAACAGTTTTACTCTTACGGCTTTTGTGAGTCCTCCTCGATATGGCCTGTTTCCAAACGGAAGCCGACCATAACGAACAGAACTCACATGGTGAATCCTTTGTGCACTTAGTGCACGCAATGCAGGAAGAGTGCGTGTCCCACAAGGCCACTAAATGACCGCATGAGCCACGCCTCTGTTCACCATTATGTGACATAGTATAAATACAAAATCAAATTACGAAGTTCAAAAACAAAAAATAATATTTTCTATTCTTTTATTTCACTACTCGTTTTTACGGACGTAATTCAATGAAAAAATATTTTTAAATATTCTCCAAATGTCTATGTAATTATACAAAACAACAACAAAGGCGATAAACAATATTATCGCTACCGGATCGGGAAATCTCACCGTTGAAAATTAATTGAAAAATTAATGCACGGTCATTCAAGACCCGACTCGTAACTGAAATAGTGGGTGGGGTAACCACCCGCGGCTCTCAGCTAGTTGTTACTACAAAAAAACACAACTTAAACACAAACAATAAATAAACAAAGTTCAAGTTCAAGAAGTAAATGTACAGTTTAACTGAATGAATTGACCCGTTAAAGCGAAAGCTTTAACTAGACAACGAAAATAAATTTAGAAAAATGAAAATAAATTCAAGCCTGTAGGTCGGTGTGTCCAGGAAACTAAAAGTGACACGTTGACCTCGTGCGCCGGTATTTACCGGTGACCGTGTATATCACACAGGCGTGAGGGATACGCTAGGCGAGTTCTTTTTCTGGATGAATTAAGGGTTAGGAGATGTATATATCAGGTAATAAATGACTGGTAATGTATTTTTGACATAAAAATTTCCATTTTTTTCCAGAAAACATTCTACATTGTCAAATACAAAATGAAGAATTTCTGCATACTCATTAAACAGTAAATTAATTTAGAATTATTTCGGAGTTGGTTTTGTTGAAATCAGATAACAATTGGTGAAGATATGGTCAACAACGCAGAAATGGTGGTCTGTTAAACAATTTTCAAGTGCAATTTTTAAAAAGTGTTATAATAAATTAAAACCAGCTTTTAATAACTTTTTTTTACAGTCTTTGCACAAAATCATTGCTCTAAAGTAGTTAATTTTAGAGCAAAAAAATCTTTTGTGTATATATTATATTATTTTTTTCATGAATTTTCAAAATGTGAAAATGCTATTTTCTGAAAAGATGTAGTGTCTGTAACCCTGTGTCAATAGTTAACTTACAAAGTCTTCATAAAGCCCATTTTCTTTTAAGATACCTTAAGGGCATTGGAGAGTTAAAATATGAATTCATTTGTTGGATATTTTACTATAGCTTTGCTGTAGAAACACAAACATGGTTACGGACACTACAAAAACAGTGTAGTGTCCGTAACCTGCTTTTCTGTAATGTTTATATTGATTTTTTTTGCATTTATTATCAGTAGCCTTATGCTAGTTGCATGTTTTATTTTAAAAAGAAGTCAATCAACTAATTTTTAACACATAAAAAAATGATGTAATTGAATGGAAATTCCGGATTGCATTATCTTTAGGAATAGCATCATTTTCCTTGAGCAGCAGCCTGTGTGAAGACAGGAAATATTTCGAATCTGCAAGTGGGGATGCTACATTCAAGATTTTCTTTCTAAAATGTTGTGTTTCCTGAATTAGATTTAGCAAAGTTTACAAGTTTGTCCATATATAAAGGTAAGTTAATTCTATAAACTTTTGTTTGATGAATATGTAGTGTCCGTAACCTTAAATGCTTAAAAATTTAGAACTTGTATTTTTACATAAAATTGTGTTCATACAAATTTTAATGATATCTATCACTAACTTACACTTATTTTTAACTATATTGATATGTTTGCCTTTACAAACATGCAAATCTTTATCATTATTTACACGGAGTCACGTTTTTTTCGGTTAAGTACTTCTTACATGCATTATAGTGTAAAAGAAACAAAAACTTCTATATATGTGATGGATTTCCATATAAGCAGTATCTGGTTTCCAAATAAAGCACCAAACTGCTAATGTTACCATATTCTGTTTATCAGAAGTAGCTACTTAAAAGAGCACAATTTGGTTACGGACACTACAATATTTTATCATTGTTCAGATTACAGCTTATATCAAAATGTCAACTGTGTTTTGTATTGAAGGAAAGTAATCAAAAGAATTCAAAAGAAATGGATGATAATAAATGAGAAAATTAAACTAATGGTGTTAATTAAAAAGAAAAAAAACATACAAGTATTTAAGTCCAAATACCATTGAAAGGGTAGACAACTAAAAGCACTAGTCTAGAAGAAGGGTTTGATTGGGGTTTAACGTCGTTTTAAACAATTTTTCAGACGGCCAGTTCACCTTCTCAAATGTTTCCTGGTTTTCTCAACCATTACTCAACACAACATACTTTCCAAGCAACTGGCTGCTTTTTCACAAGTTGTTATCCAATTGGTGAAAGACGAATGACGCTTGTCACAGTGACTTTTGTGAAACGTAGGAAAGAATGTTGGCTGAGCTGGGGTTCGAACTTACAACCCCTGGGTTGACAGCCTGCGTCTCTACTGACTGAGCTACTGGGGCTCGGAAATCAAGGGAGAAAGACAAACCTTGGGACAAGAAAAACAATAGACAAACAACATTTAAAACCAAAGTTCATGTAATAAATGTAAGAAAACTACAACTTCAATGAATCTGATATATATCTAATTGTTCCTTTTTTAGATGGATTTGAGATCAAGTGAAACAACTGAAATACAGAAACTCAAAAGGCAAATAAATGCAGAAAAGGTTAGAAAGTGGAGAGAAAAACAGAAATTGAATACAGAAGCAAATGAAAAATTAAAGAAACAAGAGGGTCATGATGTCCCTGGATCGCTCACCTGATATTATTTGTTTTCACAAAAGCCATATAAGCCTGGCGGCCATAGTTTTTTACCAATCAACATGGCTTTCAGAGAATATTTTTAAAGTTTTCACTGTTGCCATATAAGGCAAAATAGTCCCGCCCCCTGGTGGCTATGTTTTTTGACCAATCAACATGGCTTGAAGAAATCTGATAGTAGGTCACTTAAAGAACATTTCTACAAAATGATTTGAAAATTGGCCTGACAGTTTCGGAGGAGAAGATTTTTTTAAGTTTTCACTATATCCATATAATGCAAAATAGCCCCGCTCCCTGGTGGTCATGTTTTTCGACCAATCAACATGGCTTGAAGGAATCTGATAGTGGGTCACTTAAGGAACATTTCTACAAACATTTTTGAAAATCGGTTTCACTTTCAGAGGAGAAGATTTTTTTAAGTTTTCACTATAGCCATATAAGGCAAAATAGCCCTGCCCCCTGGCGACCATTGTTTTTCTACCAAACAACATGGCTTACAGGAATCTGATAAAGGGTCATCCAAGGAACATTTCTACAAAGTTATTTGAAAATCTGCCAACTGGTTTGGGAGAAGATATTTTTTTTCGTTTTGTTGCCAAGGAAACCAAAATTCTGCATGGATACCACAATTTTGAAGGAATTCTGGGGAGGTTATTGAGAGGATGCTTTGTGTGAAGTTTCATCCCAATCAATCTACTGGTTACTGAGGAGAAGATCTTGATGGACGCACAACGGACGCCGGACAAAAGGTGATCACAATATCTCACCTTGAGCACTTCGTGCTCAGCTGAGCTAAAAAGATAGAGATCGAAAAACAGAAAATAAAAAGGAGGCTGAAAATAATACGACAAAACTTGGAAAGCTAAGAAAACAAAAGAGAAAAGAGATGCAGCGATATCGTCGAAGAAAAGAAAAGTCAAGAAAACAAAGAAAAACAAGACATTGTAAAATCAAGTAATAAGCTTAAAAGACAGTTGGCAGTCAAGAAAACACAGGCAATTGAGATTGCGGGTGAGATTGATAAACAGATCTGACCCCATAAATTCCGATGATGACCAACTGCGAAATATTCCAAGCACTTCTTTCTCATCAAAATATGCAGTGGAATTGTCAAAAGACTACAAATCTGGGTATTTTCGCTAGGATAGTCAATGGCATAGTGTCCGTAACCATGGATTAAACTTTGATGTTTCATATCATTTACATATTTGTGTTATAGAAGGATCTATAGTTGTGTTTTATATGTTTGTTAGCATTGCTATGACTTTAATGTTCTTGCTGAATGGTTAAGGTACTATGCAAAAACAGACAGGTTTCACATATATTTTTTTTCTCACACTGAAAATTGGGTACATTTTATAGATTTTATGACACAGAAGTCAAAATGACAGATATAAACATTAAAGGACCATTAAAATTTAATATTCATACTAAGAAAGTTATTATCCAACTAAGCTTTTATTATATGTGCATTATGTAAACTGTTACTTATGTACAGGGCATACGTAGTGTCCGTAACCAAAATATTGACCTTTTATTTTCATAAATTTAGTGAAAAATAAGTATTGTCCTTTCAAAATATTTTTTGGCCTTTCATACAGAAAAGATGAAATGTTAGTTTCTGAACAATTACTTACCATTAACTTTAAAATTAAAGATGTAACAATAATTGATATAAAGGTGATTTTTGCAACAGGATTGTTTCCTATAAATATGGTGTCTTTGTGACAATTAAAACCTATCTTGGCTTCAATTTTTATTTTTATTTGTGTTTATACATGATATTATGTTACAATTATTTCAAATTAATAAAAGTTTAATACAGTTTTGTATTAATATATTGCAATTAGTGTCCTATGTAGTGTCCGTAACCAGCAAACTGTGGGGAGTGTATCGAAGAGTCAAAACAGTATATCCTGTGTGACCAGCTGCAAACCGCTGAGGTTTCATTAACTTCAAACATTATACTTATGAAAAAAATCCTTTTTTTAACAAAACGAACACCTTCATTTTTCACCATCAAGTGCAACCCTACTGTTCCCTTGATTGTGTTTCACCCGTATGCATCAGAATGTAGGAAAAGGGAGAATGCAAAATTGTAATGGGTTATTGAAGTATTATATAACAAGGTGCATTTAATAACAGAGCAAATATGCATTATACTTATTCTCAAATACAATGTATTATATTTAAGGGTTATCAAAATTAACTGAGATGGTTCTTTTGAGAGCTATAACATATTTATTAGTAAAACTCCTTTCCCGAAAACAACAAATATGCACCAGTCGATTTTAAAAAAACCCATCTCGGCAAACACATAGAAATTCTCCAAAAATAAGGAGATTATAAAATGAAATCAGTTGAAAACATTGGTCATGATAATTGCTCATTATGAGCAATTTCTAATTTATCCTCAATGTTTTCAAAAGACGTCTGCTGCAGAAGTAGAAGTGTCTATTTACTATTAATTTCCACATCTTCATGAATTAATCCTATCCCACCTGCAGACAAATTTTGACACATCTTTACTTAAAACAGATGTCTTTTTGAAAACATTTGTGGTCTGAGTGAGTTTGAAATTCTCCTTTTTCCACAATGTTTTGAACCCCATTTAATGATAATATCCAGTATAAAGATGTTCTATAATAATCCCTCTAAACATGTTTTCAACAATGTCATGCCAACTGCAGGTTTGCTATATATATATATGAGAATCGAACCCCTGTGTAAAGATATCCATGATCCATGCTCAAACATGAATGACCATCATCAGGTCAAACCATGGTTGTCAATGATGATTTCAAAACTTTTGACAATGATTTTTATGACCATGGTCAACTGTGTTTTGACCATGGTCTGACCACTGTCAAACCATGGTCGAATCAGTATCACTGTCAAACCATGGTCAAATCAGTATAAATAAAAGTTTAAAATTTAAATTTTATGTGTTTTTTTTGCTCAGAATTTCCATCAGCATAGTGACCATGATTCATGGCCATTAACAATTTCATTTGATGTTGAATAAACCACTAAAACCAAAAGATAATTAAAAACAAATATGATTTATTTTATACATACTACTTAATGCATCAGAGAATGTGGGTTTAACTCAGTGTGAATCACTTAAACTTCTATTCTGAATAGAGAAATAAGAACATTTATAGATCCCCTTCTAGAACACTTCTAGAACCAAAAACGTTCTTATAAATGTATTATAGTGAAAACTTTTAAAATCTTCTTGTCAAAAGTAAAGGCCCTAGTGATAAAAATCAATGCAATTCCAGTGGAATTTCATTGGTACCTGCTATGTTACTGGAATACCAGTAGAATAACCAAAAATACCACTGGAACTGAACTTGAATTTGAAATATACCAAGGGAGTTAACTCTAGCATAAAACACAGGAACTCTTCAAAAAGAAGTAAGTAATATTTACTACTTTCTTTACATTTTTTGGTGGGAGAAATATGTTGTGTTTCAAAGGCACAGAGAAGATTTTTGTAATTTCTTATGAACAACTTGATGGGCACATCTGGTAATGTCTTAAATGTTACATTGTTTATTAAATTAGCAAATTGTATTTTGCTATGTCATAAACAACATTTTTATATTGGTGATTTATTAAAGTTATATTGCCACATATGGATGAAGCCATGTCTTCATATAACAAATAATTTTTATAGAATTCTGGTTCAACTGTGTTTCAATTAACCAGAATATTTTCTGTACAGAGTCTGCAAATCTGACCCCAGTACACCCAGACTATTTCGTACAGGTTACCATTTATGAATTGTAGATGTGAACCATTCATGAATTGTTCATGAATAATTCATGAACTGTAACTGATCATTTCGCAGGGGTCATGTTATTTGGTTCAAAGAATAGTTTTAGAAGATTTAATGTCCTTCAACCTTTCCAAACTTGTCAAGGCCCAATAAACCACAGTACAAACATGTTTGACCATGGTCTTTATGGCAGCCACAGTTGTTTGGTCAAAACATGTTTGACCATGGTCAACACACAGTCAAACATGTTTGACCTTGTTTTCAGGGGCGGCAATATACCACAACCTTGGTCAAAACATGTTTGACCATGGTTTTGGGGATCATGGTCAAGCATGTTTGACCACAGTCATTATGTGACTTTGGTACATGGATAATCATGGTCAGACTTTCATTCATGGTTGACCAGAAAGGCGGCAATATACCACGGCATGAATCATGTTTGACCATGGTTCATCCATGGTCCACACACGGTCAACCCCGTTTTTTAAACATGGTTAATCATGTTTTAAACATGGCCAACCATGTTTTAACCATGGTTATTTCACAGGGGATGGTTTATTAATTAAAATACATAACATAGAGCTCAAGATAATTAAGGGGAAGTTTTGAATGATCCTAAATTCTTATTTAACATCCAAAACCTATGTTGTGGGTAGTTGGCACTCAAAAGAATTGTATTAGTTAGACGATTCTTTTGAATTCCCACAACATAGGTTTTAACGAGTGCTTTCAGAGATATCTGGAAGCAAGACCTAGCTATTCACTGTTCCTTTAATTAAATATCTAGTCGTCTGAAAATAGTAACCTGAGTAGATGAATCCTTACAAAAGTAAACAAGAAACCGCTAAAGACGGTAAGGCCGGATTGTCGGCAATTTGACCTTGAAAATCGACAAACCAAGGTCAAGGTCAAAGTAACCCTAGAAATTAATGGAACTTGTTACTTTTTACTTTCAGGCAAAGTTTCAAGTTTGTAACCCTTTCCAGTCCTGAAATTTTGCCTCAACCTGAAACTTTAACCAAAATGTTGACAGACAGACATCCGGACAGACGGACATCGCCAATCTATAGACCGGAATTGCTAGAGCAATCCGGCCAAAAATAATAAAATAATAAATAATAAAATATAAATAATATAAAACTATAAAACTGTTGAAAGCAAATTAAAACACAAGTCCATATAACTATAAAACTGTTGAAAGCAAATTAAAACGCAACTTGCCGTGATATAACTATAAAACTGTTGAAAGCTGAGTAAAACGCAATTTGCTGTGATATAACTATATAACTGTTGAAAGCAAATTAAAACGCAACTTGCCGTGATATAACTATAAAACTGTTGAAAGCTGAGTAAAACGCAATTTGCTGTGATATAACTATATAACTGTTGAAAGCAAATTAAAACGCAATTTGCAGTGATATAACTATAAAACTGTTGAAAGCAAATTAATACGCAAGTTGTCGTGATATAACTATAAAACAGTTGAAATCAAATTAAAACGAAAGTTGCCATGATATAACTATAAAACTGTTGAAAGCAAATTAAAACACAAGTTGATATAACTATAAAACTGTTGAAAGCAAATTAAAACGCAAGTTGCTGTGATGTAACTTTAACCAAAATGTTGACGGACAGACAGACAGACAGACGGGCAATAGGAACGTGAAGGTCAAGAGTTATCATGGAAATCAAAAGAACATGTTAGTGGCTACACACAGACCAATTTTCAAGTTTGTAGCTGTTTCCATGTCCGAGATTTTGCTTCAACCAAAATGTTGACGGACAGACAGACAGGCAATAGCAACGTGAAGGTCAAGAGTTATCATGGAAATCAAAAGAACATGTTAGTGGCTACACACATACCAATTTTCAAGTTTGTAGCTGTTTCCATGTCCGAGATTTTGCTTCAACCAGAAACTTTAACCAAAATGTTGACGGACAGACAGACAGACAGACAGACGGGCAATAGGAAGGTGAAGGTGAAGAGTTATCATGGAAATCAAAAGAACATGTTAGTGGCTACACACATACCAATTTTCAAGTTTGTAGCTGTTTCCATGTCCGAGATTTTGCTTCAACCAGAAACTTTAACCAAAATGTTGACGGACAGACAGACAGACAGACAGACGGGCAATAGGAAGGTGAAGGTGAAGAGTTATCATGGAAATCAAAAGAACATGTTAGTGGCTACACACAGACCAATTTTCAAGTTTGTAGCTCTTTCCATGTCTGAGATTTTGCTTAACCAGAAAGTTTAACCATTTTGCCTAACCTAAAACTTTAACCAAAATGTTGACGGACAGACAGACAGACAGACAGACAGACAGACAGACAGACAGACAGACAGACGGACATCGCCAATCTATAGACCGGAATTGCTTAAGCAATCCGGCCAAAAAGTAAAACATTACAAGTGTGTTAAATTGTCAGTGTGTTATAAATATTTAATTTTAAATTCAGTAGAACGAATATCACCATTAGCAAGGATATAAATGTGTCTGACATGGAATATTGTATTGATTGTAAAGGATTAAATTGAGGTTTTATTAATATTGTCTTTTCATGACTGATCCAAGATACAACAATTCAAGCACAAGTTAACTGAATACAATTGATGCACCAAATGAGAGAATACAGAAAATGAATAATTAATATTCGCTTACATTAAATATCTAGACATGTACAGAGCTCTAGATGAGGGGCGTTTCGCATGTTATAAAGTCCTTATTTGACCATATAACCCTATGTTGTGGGTACTCAAAATAATCGCCTCAACATAGGGTTTGGTTGCATAATAAGAGAGGTATTGCTGGTAAAAGAGTTGTATACTCTCCTTCACATAATCAGGACCTTTGATGTACATTTTAACCCTTTGCCTCATACGACAAATCTTCAGCAGACGACATTGAATTAACACATTTTGTCAAAAAAAAGAAAATCTCTATACTTGAATGAATAACCTATGACTAAAAGTGGAAAACATTGTGGCAAAAGGAGAAATTACTCGTTTTGAGCAATTTCTTCTTTTGTCACTATGTTTTCAAAAAGCTGTCTGCTGCAGAGGCGTAAGAAAGCGTCTATATGAGAGAAGGGATTAATTACGTCAAGCGGTTGAGGTCGTAAGGCATATGCATATATTAAAGGTTCAGTAGAGCCTGTGCATCCTCACAAAGGAATCCGCCTTGGCCGAGTGGTTAACTTCGAGGATTTGTAACCAGGCATCACAGGTTTGATCCCCAGTCGCAGCAAAACGGTCAAGAGCTCCTGAACAAGGCACATTCCTCAGCCTAGTACTGGTTTGTTTACCCAGAGATCATGAATATTTAAAGTGCACTGTTGCTGTGATATAACTGAAATAATGTTGAAAAATGCGTAAAAATCCTATAAAACAAAACAAAGCATCCACACAGTTGCACCGAGTCGTCACCATCAACATACATGTATATATGTTTTATATTCCTACAAGCCTCTTTTGACAAAATAAACTGGTGTAGCCCCCTAAATTTACGCAAATATAATTTCTAATGATGTCAAAACAAAGTGTAATTAAGACCAAATATTGCTAGATGCAGCTCATTTATATTCAAAACAATTAAGGCATCCATAATATTATTCCAGCTTTCCCACTTGAAGATGTATCTAAAGACATCTGCAGCTAACAACTTTTTGGTAAAATGACAATGATGAGCAATTTCTCCATTTACCACAATATAATATAGTTTTCATTTCTATATAGTGAAAATATATCAAGGGCACGCTGCATGAAACGGTTGTAACTTAAATTGGTATTTTTTTACCAAGGTTAATCAACTCGCCATAAAGCCATTATAAGCGTTAAATCATTTTACTTGGTAAACAATGGAAATGTAGGTGCCATTGCTCGTCCTGAGCAATGGCACCTAAATTTGCATTGTTTACAAAGGGGTCAAAATTGCCCCTAAACCAGGGTTTTCAAAATAGGTTTTTAGTTACAACCGTTTCACGCCAAGCCCTCGATATATACTTCATTATTAAATTATTTCCATAGTTTAGCCCACTTTTTGCCTCCTCTGCGCCATGTGGACCAAAATTTGGCAGAAAAACAGAGCTCTAGATCAGGGGCGTTTTGCATGTTCTAAAATCTGTATTAGACAATTTAACCGTATGATGTGGGTATTCAAAAGAATCGTCTCATTGAGACAATTCTTTTGAGTACCCATATCATAGGGTTTGGTTGGATAATAAAAGAGATATTGTGGGGGGAAAGAGCTGTTTTCCGCCCTCTGAGAAAAAGTGTCAGACTTGTTACAAATATTACAAGACATGATAAGAGCTGTTAGATAATTGGGTCGAATTTCCTATTCTTTAATTCTCATTTCCCCTCTGAACACTATGTTGTGGAACTCTATAGAATTGTCTGAGCCCTCATTTAGACGATTCAGATAGATGGTATAATTTATGAATAACAAGTAACTGGATTGCAAGCAATACCATAGTCCCCTACCGGTTTGCACTAAGTCCAAAAAGGGGCATAACTCATTAAAAAATTGACGAAATCCCAGGAAACGCGAACTTGATCTGTGACACATGATTACAAAGGCATATACAAAATTTCAGCTCAATACCTCAAAGCATGTAGAAAAAAAGTGCGGAAAACGAATATTCTAAGTCCAAAAAGGGGCATAACTCATTAAAAAATTGACGAAATCCCAGGAAACGCGAACTTGATCTGTGACACATGATTACAAAGGCATATACAAAATTTCAGCTCAATACCTCAAAGCATGTAGAAAAAAAGTGCGGAAAACTGATTTGCCGGACTGACTGACTGACGGACTGACGGACTGACCGACGGACGGAGTGCAAACCTAAGAGTCCCCTTCGGCACGCCGGTAGGGGACTAATAAGGGGCCGAGAGAAATTGCTGGGTTACAAGACATTTTTCAATTCTTTGTTCTTAGTAACCTCAATAGAATCTGTTCTTTTACCATTATATCTCTCATTAGTATTAATTACCAAACCAAACCCTATATATGTTATGGGTTCTCAAAAGAATCATAATTAGTAATACAAGGTTTCCCACATACAATTGATTGAATGATTGTTCGGTGTTTAACGCCGCTTTCAACAGTGTTTCAGTTATATTACAGCATTTCCTGGGTAGGTTACCCATACTACTGGTCAATTTATCCTGACAACCGTAGCCAGTCAGTTGTAATGCTATATAACCCCGCAACCCCATGAGCACCAAGGAGGGCAGCCTTTACAACCATTTTAAAAGTCTTTGGTATGAACCTGCTGGGGATAGAATCCGGGACCTCCCGTTCCCTAGGCGGACGCATCCACTCCACTATCCAGGCAGACTTCCCACATACAAACAAAAGGCAGCAGACGTCTTTGAATTCATCTAGGCAAAACAATGGAAAATCTCTATAAATAGCAAATATAATCATTGGATAGAGTTGAAAGCATTGTTGCAAATAGATAAATAGCTCATGATGAGCCATTTTTCCTTTTGCCACAATGTTGTCAAAAGTCATCTGCAGCAAAGGTGTCAGTACGCGTCTGTTTGAGGAAAAGATGTAAAGTACAGGTAAGGATTTTACAAATGTATGATATATGCACCTCTTGTAAAGATATTGAGAATGGGCCAAGAGAATGAGGTGTCCACTATATTAGTCCTCATTGATTTTTGTCGTGTGGCGTGTATTGTAGTGTAAACTACTTAGGACTATGACGCGAAAATGTCTGCCACCTTCTTTTATTTACGTGCTAGACAGACATAAATTCTCCTCAAAGCAACGCCCATCATAATAACTAGACAGGCCAGATAGACCTGCATTGCACTACTTTTCAGTGTCACATGCAGACACTTTCTTTAGATTGTGGCAGTTCAACCAGGGAAATGGCTAGCCAGCAAAAAGAAAAAGATGTTTGTTAATTACCCTGTATTGTGTATTATATTATTAATATAATATATATATCATTTTGATCCAGAAACATTTTTTAGCAATATTGAGTTTGAAAGGTTTGAAACAATGTTGGGAAAGGATCGGAATTGTCAACTTTTTCTTTACAATTTTGATCAAAATATTGACAAAATCTGTGTGTTGCAAATGTTTCATAAGTTATCTGTATTAACCATTTCCCACATGTATATATATATGTACACACGTTGACATGTCTGCAGGAGACAACTTTTGATAATATTGTAGCAAAATGAGAACAACTACTAGGATCATACTCCATGGAGTAATGAGTTGACTCTACGTAGTCTATTCAATTAGCATACACCTTTTGAGACATCCTGGCAAAAGAGTAATTATTTATAGTGGGCAGTGTTTCCTTTTCTCACATTGCAATCAACTTTGTTAAATAACCATATATATACATTCATTAACCCTTTCCCACCTGCAGATGCATTTTAACGCAATTAATAGCAGCAGACGACTTTTGAAAACAGTGTGACCAAAGGTGAATAGTTTACCTGATTATGAAATGTTTAGTAATAAATATAATAAACGTTTTCTTGAAATGTTTTTAAAAACAAATAGCATATTAAGTAAATTGTTAAAGGGTAATAGAGGAAAAGCCTTCAATTTACAATTTTGCAGCAGATGACTTTGAACATATTTTGTCAACAAAATAGAAAATCTCTATAATTGAATGAATAACCTATGACTAAAAGTGGAAAACATTGTGGCAAAAGGAGAAATTGCTTGTTTTGAGCAATTTCTTCTTCTGTCACTATGTTTTCAAAAAGCCGTCTGCTGCACAGAAAGTGTCTATATAAGGGTTAAGTAAATTGGTAAAGGGTAATAGAGGAAAGTCTTCAGTTTACATCCTTAAAACTGTCAATCATCATTGTGTATATATATATATATATATATATTCAATAATTACTGATGACATCATGTAGTTATCCCTTTTCCGCAGACGCGTTTTGACACCACTGCAGCAGACAACTTTTGAAAAAAGATATCATACTATAATCATGAGCAAAATGCACCTGTAAGTGGGAAAGGGTTATGTTGTGCTTACGCAGAACAGTCACTGATCATATCAAGTAGTAGTGATGGCCCTTGAATGACTGATTTACAGACAGGTGATGTTGATGCTTGGTGTTTTAAGTCATATATCCCAGTGTTTTTTGGTTAAGTTAACAGTACTATGAGAACTTTTATCCTCAGACAATTCAGCCATTCAGTCCTTATACTAACCCTGCAATCCTCAGAGCACCAAGGAGGGCAGCAAGGATAAAGTTCTACCATTTTTAACCCTTTCCCTCATACGACAATTCTGCAGCAGACGACTTTGAACTAATTTTGTCAAAACATAGAAAATCCCCATAGTTGATTGGATAACCTATGACAAAAAGTGGAAAACATTGTGGCAAAAGGAGAAATTGCACGTTTTGTGCAATTTCTTCTTTTGTCACTATGTTTTCAAAAAGCCGTCTGCTGCAGAGGCGTCAGAAAGCGTCTATATGAGGGAAAGGGTTAAAGTCTTTGATAATTGACCCCGGCTGTGGAACAAACCTGCGACTTCCCACACCGAGACGAATGCTCTATCACTACATCACAAAGGTGTTTACCAACAGATGAGAGTCAAAGCAAACATCATAGAGACACATACTGATCTATAGGACTTGTGTTTGACTTTCAAATGTAATTTTTGGCTCACTATAAGTGTGACCTGCACCTTCCAGTTACAGGCCTGTGTCTTGTGCCCCACATGTCACCTAATCGGGGTGAACATGTGTGCCTAGTAACTTGGGAATTCTGTGATGCATGGTTTCTCATTTCGACCTTTGACCTCTAAGTGTGACCTTGACCTTTGAGGTACAGGCCTGTGTCTTGTGTGCCACATGTCATCTCATCATGATGAACATGTGTGCCCAATAACTTGAGAATCCTATGATGCATGGTTGAGATGCGGGCCAGACAAGGTACAGCCCTATCAAACAATTCTCATTTTGACCTTTGACCTCTAAGTGTGACCTTGACATTTGAGGCACAGGCCTGGGTCTTGTGCGCGACACGCCACCTTATGACGGAGAACATGTGTGCCTAGTAACTTGGGAATCCTATAATGCATGGTTGTGATGTGAGCCGGACAAGGTACAGTCCTATCAAACAGTATTCATTTTGAGCTTTGACCTCTTAAGTGTGACCTTGACATTTGAGGTACAGGCCTGGGTCTTGCGCTTGACACGCCGCCTCACCATGGTGAACGTTTGCGCCAAGTCTCTTTGAAATCCTATGACGCATGGTTGAAATGTGGGCCGGACAAGGTAGTCCTATCAAATAGTACTCATTTTGACCTTTGACCTCTAAGTGTGACCTTGACATTTGAGGTACAGGCCTGGGTCTTGAGCATGACACACCGCCTCATCATCATGGTGAATGTTTGTGTCAAGTTTCTTGAAAATCCTATTATGCATGGTGGAGATGCGGGCCGGACAAGGCAATCCTATCAAACAGTACTCATTTTGACCTTTGACCTCTAAGTTTGACCTTGACATTTGAGGTACAGGCCTTGGCCTTGTGCGCGACACGCCGTCTCATCATGGTTAACGTTTGTGCCAAGTTTCTTTGAAATCCTATGATGCATGGTTGAGATGCGGGCCGGACATGGTTATGTGGGACGATAGACAGACAGACGGACGGAATCAACAAAACCTATAGTCCCCAAACTGATTAAACTCTTATAAAACAATTCAACTGTACACTTTTTTACATTGCAAGGTTTAATAAGTACATGAATAGTACATACTGTCATGTAAACATAACAAACATGGATAGGAGGGATAGAGATCTAGATAAGGAGGGATATTCAGCTCTTTTCCCCACAATATAGATCTCTCTCAATATTTATATCAAACAAAACCCTATGATGTGAGTACTCAAAAGAAGCGTTTTGTTGAGACAAATATTTTGAGTTCCCACAACATAGGTTAAGGATAAAAGGATTTTAGAACATGCAAAACTAACTTTATCTAGAGCACTGATGAACAGTCAATATCTGTAATGAATGTCAATTCAAATCAAGGATAAATACACCCAATCATCTTGGGACAATTTACCCTTCTCATTATGCCTCTAGAGATCTTGAAAATTGTACCAAATCTATATAGGTGGGGATTAATTTACATTGCCCTTTCAAAAAAATTCTTTACATTCTACATATATTCCCTCAGATTCAGTCATTTTATTCAAAGATTTGAACGCAAGGTGATTCTCTCTCTCTCTATTCCATTTCCCACATGCAACATATCTGCAGCAGACGACTTTAAAACCAACAATACAAGAATATGAAAAATCTCTGGAAATGTAAGTACATTACAATAATTGAATAAGAGTTGAAAACATTGTGACAAAAGGAGAAATTACTCTTACTTTTTCAAATGTTGCCAGTGGCTTCAGAAAGTGTATGTCAGGGATAGTGGGTTAATTGTAAAACTTGACAGAGGGATAATACCAAAGGTTTTGGGAAAACGCTTAAAAATATGGAAAATCTCTGCAAATGACATTTTACTGTCATTATAACTATTTGATAGACATTTTACTGTCATTATAACTATTTGATAGAGTTTAAAACATTGTGGCAAAAGGAGAAATTGCTTTTTTTGAGCAATTTCTACTTTTGTCACAATGTTTCTAAATGTCATCAGTTGCAGAGGCATCAGAACGTATCTATATGTGGGAAATGGTTAAAGTATAATTGGAACAAGAAGGAAAAGACCATACTGACAGTCCAAGATATCAAATGACCCAACACTAACAATTTACACCTGGCAAATTGATACAAAAAACTTTAAAGTATTGTATACCTCAAACTCTTCTCCTATTTACCCTCATCTTAGTACTTCTACAGATTAAAATAAATGGAATATCTTATTATTGAAAATCTATATAAAAGCAGCTTAATAATAATTATTTCTTAACAGTGGAGAAAATATTGATGAATGACGAAAAGTAATTAAGTACTTGTGATTACCATTTTTCGCCCAGAATGTTTCAACCCTGAGTCCTAAAGAGAGACAACTTTGTGAAAATAAAACTATTGCAAATTTCTTTAAATGAAAGTGGAAAATATTGTGGCATGACGACAATGAGCAATTTCTTCTCTGCATGTTGGGAAAGATTACATTTAAAATTCAAGTCCTGTGTAGAAGATTCATCAAAATCTGTCCTTCAATAATGGGTGCATTCCTGGTTTTAAAATCCTTATTTGAGCTAATCAAACCTTTTAACCCTTTCCCTCATACGACAATTCTGCAGCAGACTGCTTTGAACATATTTTGTCAAAAAATAGAAAATCTCTATAATTGAGGGGATGGATAACCAACCTATGACTAAAAGTGGAAAACATTGTGGCATAAGGAGAAATTGCTCGTTTTGAGCAATTTCTTCTTTTGTCACTATGTTTTCAAAAAGCTGTCTGCTGCAGACGCGTCAGAAAGCGTCTATATGAGGGAAAGGGTTAAGAACCCACATATTGGTTAAAAAATGATTTCACAAGTTCTCTGCTGCCGATGCGTCAAACTGAGACATGGCATGACAGTTTTATTGTGGTAAAGGATTAACCCTTTCCGCCATGTAGATACAAATTACTTTCTGATGTCTCTGCTGCAGACATATTTTGATAAGATTGTAGCAAAAGAAGAAATTGCTCATTATGAGCAATTTCACCTTTTGCCAAAATGTTTTCAATTCTATTCAATAATTACCCATTCCATTATATATAAATGGCACATTTTCATATTGTTGTCTAGAATCTAAGATGTTCTCAAATTTGTCTGCGGTAGATTTGTTGTATGTGGGAAAGGATTAAGAATGAATAAGTATACCCTAATAATCCAACCTAAAGAGTAATGTGATAATATTACAGCTTCAATGTAATAGAAATTAACCCTTTCCCAGATACAACACCTTTACAGCAGACCACTTTAAAACCTATCTTCATCAAAAATACAACATTTCTATAAAACCTCTAGTATTGAAGACAGTTAAAAACATAGTGGCAATTTAACCCTTTGCCTCATATAGATGCTTTCAAAACAAGCGATTTCTACTTTTGCCACAATGTTTTCCACTTTTAGACATAGGTTATCTATTCAAATATAGAGATTTTCCATTTTTTTACAAAATATGTTTAAAGTCGTCTGCTGCAGAATTGTCGTATGAGGGAAAGGGTTCAGATGCAGCAATTTCTCCTGTTGCAAGAATGTTTTAAAAAATGACTGCTGCAGGTGTTAATATTCGCCTATATGTGGGAAAGGATTAAGTCTTAAATCCTCCCATGGGAAATTAACCTGTCAAACCTCCCATCTGTGACATTGTTGACAAGTGATGGATCAAAATCAGTGGTACAAATTCACTCAAATTTCACTAAAAATGTTTCGGTTTTCCTTGGTTTAAATCTTAGCCATTACCCACATGCAGACACAATTTAGTCCATCTTCGTAAGGAACAATTTCTTCCTTTGCCATAATGTATTATACTCCATTCAAATATTAATCTAATAGTTCATTTATAAACATTTTCATATTTTAGTCCAGATCATGTTTTCAAAGTCATTTAACCCTTTCCCTCATATAGTCGCTTAATCTGACGTCTTTGCAACAGACAGATTTTTGAAAACATGGCGACAAAAGAAGAAATTGCTCAAAACTAGCAATTTCTCCTTTTGTCACCATGTTTCCCAACCGGGAAATAAAGTTTGCCAAGCTGGGCTTCACACTCACAAACCCTGGATGGATAGCATTCCTCTTTACCTCCCCTGTGAAATGTTGTTCTTGAAATTATGAACTTTTCATGCCACTGATGAACTGTTCATGAACTGCCATTAAATAGTTCTTAATCACAGTTCAAGAACTTTAGTTCATGAACAGTAAGACAATCTTGTTTGTGAACTGTTCAAGAACTGAAGAAGAACATGGCAAATTCTTAACAAGTTCATAAACATCTGTCAAGTGTAATTCAAGTACTTTTAATGAACCCTATAAGTTCTTATTCTGTTCTTGAATAGTAAGTTTAATATAAATATATCACTGATTTTAAAATGATATTTAATTAAATTACAATGACTTTTTAACTCAGTGTGAATCTCTTAAACTACCATTCTAAATAGAGAAATAAGAACATTTATAGATCACTTCTAGAACACTTCTAGAACACTTCTAGAACCAAAGAAGTTCTTATAAATGTATTATAGTGAAAACTTTCGAAATCTTCTTGTCAAAAGTAAAGGCCCTAGTGAAAAACATTAATGCAATTCCAGTGAAATTTCATTGTTTGCTATGTTACTGGAATACCAGTAGAATAACCAAAAATACCACTGGAACTGAACTTGAATTTGAAATATACCAAGGGAGTTAACTCAAGCATAAAACACAGGAACTCTTCAAAAAGAAGTAAGTAATGTTTACTACTTCCTTTACGTTTTTTGGTGGGAGAAATATGTTGTGTTTCAAAGGCACAGAGAAGTGTTTTGTAATTTCTTATGAACAACTTGATGGGCACATTTGGTAAATGTCTTAAATGTTACATTGTTTATTAAATTAGCAAATTGTATTGTGCTGTGTCATAAACAATATGTTTATATTGGTGATTTATTTAAGTATCACATTGCCACATGTGAAAAAAGCCAATTGTCTTCATATAAAAAATATTTTTATTGAATTCTGGTTCAACTATATTTCAATGAACCAGACTATTTTCTGTACATAATCTGCACAGGCTTTCTGTATTTTCTACTGTACAAAATCTGGTTCTTAGGTCCACCCAGACTATTTCATACACTGGTTACCAACCAATTGAACATGAACTGTTCACAAACTGTTCATAAAACAGTAGTTCTTGAACTGTTCATGAACTGTAGTTCTAGAACTGTTTATGAGCGATAGTTCTTGAACCGTTCATGAACAATCCATGAAGAGAAAATGGCACAATGAATTTGCACTGGAAAAAGTTCTTGAACAGTTCATGTTTAAAAAGAAAATCAAGAATATTTCATGAATTTTTCAGTTCTTGAACAATTCATGAACTTTTTAATGACAATGTTTCCTGAATGTGTCATGAACTGTTCATGACCTGTTCAAGAACTACATATTTAAGAACTTTTTAAGAATTTGTGCCATTTTATCTTCATATACATCCCATGAATTGTTCATGAACCAGGTACCTGAACTTTGCATGAATTATACAAGAACTGTTCATGAACAGTAATTATTTATTTCACAGGGGCAACAAAGCTATCTCGGATCAATAAAGAGAAGGAATCAAAACTATTTCATTCACCTACAGTAAACAAATTCTTATGTGGCCATGAGTTTTTACCCTTTTCCACTTGAAGAGGCATTTTGATGCATCTGCAGCAGGCAAATTCTTAAATCATCAGGAAAAACGGAGATTTTGCTCAAATCAACTCTATTCAATGATCAATTGATCATTACTTTCATTTATTAAGATTTTTGCCAAGATATTAAGTTATCTGCTGCAGATTTTTTTAATGAGGGAAAAGGGAACACTTGTGGTGATGAGCATCAACCATAAACATCCGGACTAACTGCAGTTATAATTGACTATACTTCACACAATGATCTGATCTGTAAACAGCTATAACAATTAACATTGTCAGAATTACAAGTACATTATCATCAATAATGAGCCAGACCAGGTAAAAACAGTCCAGTGCTTTTTTCTGTTTGAGGGGATTTGTTGCGGGGTCTTTAATCAGGAGAAAATTCAGGTATACTTTTTAAGTCAATTAACTATTAAAATTTACTGGTCGAAAAAATAAAAATGTTTGATTATGAGATACATGTATGTAATAACATATAAAATTACACTGGCCAAACGAAATTTTTCACTGGTTCGAACCAAAAGCTACTGGTCAGGCACCATAAGACCACTGCTAATTTCTCAGACGGCTGATAATAAATGAAAATTAGGAGAAAATAGGGAAATTAAAGAAACTAGCAGCTTTAACCCTTTCCCTCATATAGATGCTTTCTGATGCTTTGTCGTATGAGGAAGGGTTGATTGAAGAGTTACACATACATACATGTACGCAATATGGTTACAGGTCTGTCAAACACAGATCAGAGAAGATTTCAAGAACTATGTTAACTAATTCATAATTTCATTTCTATATTTTTCATTACAGCATATTTTAGGAGTAGAGACTTGGGCCAAATATTAGTCCCAAAAATGAGTACCCAAGAGAGCCGCTGCAGTCAAAAAGATATTTTATTATACCTCACGTGACTTTGTAATGTTAAATTCTCATATACTCATCATGGGCAATTTCTTACTGTTTCATGCTAACAATACGTTTTTGACCGGTTAACAGTATAGTACTGTTACATGGCAGGCGCTTGAAAATGTTGGTTATGCACGTGCATAACGTCATTTCAAACAATAACGTCACCTTTTAGATGCGCGTGCCGGTATATTCATATGTGTGTGTTACATTGTTGTAGATCTACCCATGTTCACCTCCCCTACAAAGGTACAGAATAAATTAAATAAACGTATAATAAAATAAATATTGCATGGCTTCCAGTGTGACAGTACATATTGTCAACATTCGGTAAAATACTGTTACCAGAGGCGAAGCCGAGGTTAACAGTATTTTACCGAATGTTGACAATATGTACTGTCACACTGGAAGCCATGCAGTATTTATATATTATTAACCCTTTCCCTCATATTAACGCTTTCTGGCGCCTCTGCAGCAGATGACTTTTTGAAAACATGTCAACAAAAAAAGAAATTGGTCAAACCGAGCAATTACTCGTTTTGTCACCATGTTTTCAACTCTATTCAATTGTTATACTTTTATTTAAAGGGAGTTTCCAATTTTTTGGTGTGGAATCTATGGTGTTTTAAACAGTATGAACATTTTTAACCCTTTCCCATATACAACAAATCTGCAGCAGTTTTCAAAAAGGTGTCTGCTGCAGAGGCATCAGAAAGCGTATAGATATGAAGGAAAGGGTTAAAAGCATCAACAAAATGTGGAAGTTTTTCACATGAAAGAAGTTTATTTCCACATGTTTCATTTAAATGCTATGTAGATAAAACAAGGAAGATGGTGATAAGAGAAAGATAAACCTTTTTCAATCTGCAGCAGACAAAATATCTAGAGAAAATATGGATATCTCTTTAACCCTTTCCCTCATATAGACGCTTTCTGACGCCTCTGCAGCAGACGGTTTTTTGAAAACATAGTGAAAAAAGAAGAAATTGGTTAAACCTTTCCCACATAAGGAGGAATGCTCAAAGGGTAAAATGAAAGCATATTTAATTGATGAGAGTTGAAGGCATTGTGGCAAAAGGAGAAATTTCTCCTTTGGTCACAATGTTTTCAATAGTCATTTGCTGCAGAGGCATAAAAAATATTCTGTATGAAGGAAATAGTTAACAACAAGCTAGCTCAATCCCGATAAGGGTTAAGAGACAAACAGAAGCATTTAACACTTTCATCTGATAACAGGATCGTCACACATAATACAAGTTTTAACCCTTGCCCATATATTACCGACGCTTTCTTATGCCTCTACAGCAGACGACTTTTGAAAACATGAGCAATTTCTCAATTTGCCGTAATGATTTCAACTCTATTCAATAATCATACAATCATTTATAGAGAATTTAAAACTTTTATATAAAGAGAATTTCCTTTTCTCCAGATGATTTCAATGTTCTCATGCAGATTTGTTGTATGCACGGGAAAGGGTTAATGCAGGACCTTTTCAATGATACAGCCATTTTTTTTATATAGACAACTTTTGAAAAAAGCAAATTTAGTTCTAACTTATTTATTTTGCATTGAATGCAAAACAAGCTTTCAGCTTATATTAAACACACTTGATGTCTGCTTCCTGGAGACTTAACCAGTTTGTGTGGAAAATCCCAAAGGCAGAACCCGCTCATCACGGGGTTCGAACCCGGGACCTTTGGCATGAGAGGCCGACGCTCTGCCTCTGCATCACTGTCTTCCAAAAAAAAATTAATGATCAGTATGATGAAAACAGAAAATTGCTCATAATGTGAAAGTTCTGTGTAGCTATTATTATTTACTCTGTCAAGCATTACAACTTACAAATTATCACTTTCTCCAATTCAAATATTTTTTCAAGTTATAAATATTGTGAAAATAACCCCTTCCCATTATATACACAGACGCTTTCGAAAGCCTCTGCAGCAAAAAACTTTTGAAAACAATGTGGCAAAAGGAGAAATTGCTTATAATGAACAATTTCTTCTTTTGCAAGATTGTTTTCAACTTTAGTCAATAATCATTCTTCCATTTTCAAAGAGTTTGCATATTTTTGGCAAAATGTTATCTAAGTCAACAATCTGTTGCAATTTGTGTGTGTGTGGGAAAGGGTTAATTCACTGCTTATAAGGGCAATTACATCATTCTGTCCAATTTGATTGCACTTGAATGTTGACATTATACCTTATAATTGAATGTTCATATAACCAAGTCTAGCTAACTATGTACACCAAGCCACGATTATTTGGACGAGTCTAGAATCTATCATATTATTATTATATTATAATACAACTGTGAACAGATTTTGAACTAGTGTTAAAATTAATACAATTTATTTTTAAAAAATAAAGAAGTTTAGTTTATTAATGTTTATTGGGTTTTTATACCATTCTCAACATTATTTCAGTTCACTTTTCAATGATCCCAGGGTAAACAAACAAGTACCAGGCTAGGAAAATGTGCTTTGCCTAAGGGCGCTCCACCATGACCGCCATAATGGGGGATCGAATCCGGGACAACCTGTTCAAAATCCTGATGCTAACAACTTTGCCTCGGGTTTCAAATTAAAAAGCATAAATCTAAAGGACAAGTTTAAAACTTTACATGATTACTAAATACAAGTTAAGAGTCATATAAATTATAATACATACATTATACAATGTGCATTGTTTGAATTAATTTTATCAATATATATATTTGCTATCTGTTTAAATGACCCTTAACAAATTCAGCAAGTTAAAGACATTTTTTCATCCAATGGCCCATAATATGGGAAAACAATACTTTGGGTCTTCGCAATCATTGTAGACCCAGATCAACTTGAACATGCAGTCTGATCTGTTTCCTCCGATATCCAATCAATCAAACCGATGTTGAAGCCTTGCAGAAACTTCTCGAGAATGGTTCAGACCATAATGTAGTCTAGATCATGGATAATTATGCTAAATCTAAATTGGTAACTCATTCCCAAGATACAACAAAATTCGAGGGCTTGGCGTGAAACAGTTGTAACTTAAAACCTATTTTGAAAACCCTGGTTTAGGGGCAATTTTGACCCTTTTGTAAACAATGCAAATTTAGGTGCCATTGCTCAGAACGAGCAATGGCACCTAAATTTACATTGTTTACCAAGAAAAGTGATTTAACTTTTATAAAGACTTTATGGCGAGGTGATTAACCTTGGTAAAAAAATACCAATTTTAGATACAACCGTTTCACGCCAAGCCCTCGAAATCTGTAGCAGGCGACTTTAAAAACATATGGAGTCAAAAATATGGAAACTCTGTCTCTAGAGATAAAAAAATACTAATTGAATAAAGTAGAAAACACTAAATGGCAAAAGGAGAAACTGCTAATTATTTCCTAGCACAATTTGTCAAAACTGTGTTTACAACAAAAATGTTTTGCAAACATACAAATGAAAAAAATACGAGGTTTTGAAAAAGACAGAAATTGCTCTACCTACTGGACATTAAAGTTCTGTCCCCGTCACATAAGTCAGTCAGTCTGTAAGCACTAAATAGTTTTCATTCAGGTAAACTTAAATCAAATATACAATTATGTCAACATGCAATTAACATTTGAATATGCAAGGACTGAACATTTTCTACAGTGTTTTATCATGTGTTGCAGTCTAAATAATCAACAATAAAATATCTTCAAATATATTATTCAATATAACCATTTCTCACTTGAAGACTGATGCATATGAAGCAGGCAACTTTTAACCCTTTCCCACATATAGACGCTTCCTGACGCCTCTGCAGCAGACAACTCTTTGAAAACATAGTGACAAAAGAAGAAATTACTCAAAACAAACGATCAATGTCTCCTTTTGGCACACTGTTTGCCACTTTTAGTTATAGGGTTATCCATTCAATTATAGAGATTTTCTATGTTTTGACAAAATATGTTCAGTCATCTGCTGCAGAATTGTCGTATGAGGGAAAGGGTTAAAATCAATCTTATTGCAATGATTTCAACACAATATAAAATTTAAACATATAATTAATTTCCATAATTTTGCCTCGATGTTTTTCAAAGTCGTTTACCGCAAATTTGATGTATACATGGGGGGAAAGGGATTATGAAAAAGGTAAGGACTGTTGATAAGTGATACTTTGGCCTTATATTCCTATCAGTAATGAGAACAATTGACATATTGTACAGTGTATACTTAACCCTTTCCCACATGCAGCAAATCTGCAGAAGATGACTTAAACATTTAGTCATATATAACTCAAAAATATAGAAATTATTATAAAATTATTTTTTAACAGAGTTTCTCGTTATGAACAATTTCTCCTTTCAATGTGTCTTATTGAGGGAAGGGCTTAAATTTACTTGCAAATGGTAAAAATCACTGAGCTCTCGTTTAGTCAAGTGATGAAAATTATATTTTTTACTCATCTGCCTTGGAAACATCGGTAAAATAATTGAACCATCTCAAATAAACACAAGTATTCAAAATTTTGGACACAATGTTTTCAATTAGCAGTCCTTTGCAGAGGCATCCAAAGTAATCTCCATCAGAAAAATGGTAAATCATGGAGAATATATATGCAGAAGCCAGGACTTAAAATTACTCATTCATATGAATATATTTAATTATTTCCCTCTAAAACCTTCAACTCTTTCAACTTACAACAAATCTGGAGCAGATGACTTAGAAAATGTCTTGACAAAATGTGAAAATCTTTTTAAAAGAAAGTACCTTTTATATTTAAATGGAGTGCTAAATATTGTGGCAACTGAAGATATGGATCATTTTTATGATTTCAAAGGTATTCTTCTGCAGATTGTGATGCATCAAACATTTTCTGAAAACTTGCAGAAAATGGTTTAACCCTTTCCCACATGGTTACAACAAATCTGAAGCAGATGACTTTATAAAAACTAAGTCAACAAGAGATGTCCTTAAGACAGCTAGCTTAACTATTCCACTTCTTATTTGTTACAGAGATCATGTACTCTAATGAAGTTGCATGCAAAACTTTAACCAGAAATGTTAAGTCAAATAATAAAGGGCTATAATTTGCATTGTATGCAATAATGTAAGATAGATAATCTAACTTGATTATGAACATAGGTGACAGTGTGATGGTTGGAGGGTTGTAATGCATCAAGTAGTTACTGAGATATGGAACTTTTACCAGAATTTCTAAGCCAAAGAAAGGCCATTTAACTTGCATTATATGCATGCAGGAACTTGATTATTTATATAGGTGTGGTGGTAGTCCAGGTTTCTGTACTAGGAATGCGATTTTTTATTTTGACTGTTCGCATCCTACAATGCAATATGTAACAGAAATATATTGAGACTATGTGTGGTGGTTGCGAAGCCTTGTAGAAAGTTTCAATGCAACACATTCAGTAAGACCTTTGCTATGGTGTAATCAGGGCCTGCGCTGTCGTTCGCCACTTTCGCCAAATGCGAAGATTATTTTAAAGTGGCAAAGCTATTTCATGAGTGGCGAAACGGAATGTAAGTGGCGAAAGGGTTTATCATCAACATTTACCTGTTTTGGGTATCAGTTTACGACATACAGTGACTTATTCCGTTAATCTAAGATAATGCACTGTCATTTGATTCAATGTCGGGAACCAGTGACCACTTTACGACATTTTTACGACACCTGTTTTTATCATTTTGACAGCTTGTGTATTTCACACTTGTTTCATTGTTGTGAAGTGTTAATTCAGTCTTTTAATCCGACTGACCAACAACTCTTAGCGATATTGATACATTAAAGGCCGTACATATGATAATTGGCAATCATAGATGCATTAAATATATCGGCACGCTTTTTGAAGCAGGTTTAGACGATCAACGTATACCTTTCATGATTTTTAATGACAATGTAACCTTTCATGATTTTTAATGACAATGTAACCTTTCATGATTTTTAATGACAATGTCATTTTTGATTGGGAAAAATCTATTTAATTATGGACGAGTACACACAATTATTGGACCCATTAATGAGATTGCATATAAATATTTCTGCTCTTGAAATTAACGAAAAGTAGCGAACAAATGGCTAAAATATTTGTCAAAAGTGGCGAAAATGAAAGGGTCCTTAAAATTAAAAGTGGCTCCTAAGATTTAAAAGTGGCGACCTTTATTTCAATGTGGCGAAAGTGATGGCGAAAGAAAAATTCAACCCAGAGCAGGCCCTGTGTAATTTATGTAACTGCATGCAAAACCTTTATATCTAAGGTTCGACGCCGATGACAGGGTGAATAAAATAGCTCTCATATTCTCCCAATAGTCTAGCTTAAAATCTCTATAAAGGAAAGAATTTAGTTCTACGGTTCATAAAATTGTAATTTTTTTTGGAAAAAGCGAAACTTTTCATTTCGATATTTTTTCAGGTTTAGAGCAATTTCTCCTTTTACACAATGATTTCATGTGTTACGGTGCTAAGCCTTCAGGAGTTAAATGCATTTTCATAACAAAAGAATAAACACTCTCAAACTTAAATACGCGTTTTGATGCATTTGCAGCCCAGGACTTGTGAAACATGAAAACTTTGCAACATAAGGTGGGAAAGGATTTAGAATGTCAGGGTATTTTAACTTGTCAATGATCATTGATGTTAAAAAAAGCTTCAGAAGAAAATGAATGAAACAGTAGATATTTATTTCATTTAATTTCTTCATAAACCATTTTATCTGACGAATAAGTAGAACGAAGGCAAAGCGAAGTTTCACTGTGAAACCTAAAATCTATTTTCTATTTTAGATCTTATTTACACCCCTTTTCAAATGAAATATATTGAAACAAGAGTTTCACTTAAAAAGGACAGCGCATAATTTAAACGCTCTCTGCTTTAAACATTGGAAATGTTTGCTTAATTAAGCAATGATATACCTGTCCATATATTTATTATTGTTACATCTTATAAATTAAATATTTTAAATAATTAAAGTTAAAGTTTAATTTCACTCACCCGTTTCAACAGAACATAATCAATTCTTACGAATGTGTCCAAGTATCCCGCATGTGATCACAATCAGACAAACGTTTGATATTAATCCAAACTTGATTTGTTTGTAGTATAAATGTACAGGCTAATAATTGCTATATAGTAATCGACTAAAATAAGAAGCACACATAGCTGATTAATTCCTCTATAGTTCACACTACATGACTAGGCCTATCGCACATGTACGATCAAAAGTCTTCTTCTTCCCACATTCAACATATCGACAATATACCTTTAATAGACAGAGACCTAAAATCTGAATGAGGCTAAAACATGGAAAATCTCTATAATCTCTTAAACGCTTTTAAATACGCTTTCCCAAATTTGCGGCATATGACATTTTTTCCACAATGTTTCAATTCTTTTCGATTAGTATTCTCTCATAAACAGGTTTTTTCTTATTTTGAATAAATATGTTTAGAGCCGTCTGCTGCAGTTTTGTTTGATGTGGGGATGGGTTAAAAAAAAGAAAAAAGAATACCCAGATAAAATTGCGCTTGCAACCTACGTTCAGTAATGACCTACACAATCTGCCTCTGCGGAGTATCAAAGACTATTAATATGCCTTTGGTAGTTAGTATTGACTACAATTAGGGGACATGGTTTCACAGACAAATACTAAAAGGGACGAACCCATACTTGTAAATGTTTGCATAGGATATAATTGGATGAGATATTAATAAGAATGTCTACTGGTGTATAAGGATGATTGGTTTAAGTGGATATGAAATCAACTTTTCAAAATAAAAATAACGGTATCTCTAAGAATTTCATATTTCATGGAAACTGATGCACCAGCAGCAACCAAAATATACCAACTTTGAGGGATGTTACACACGATTAAAGTCGTGTGATTTACCGGATGTGTATGGAAACTGGCTTTTATGTTGTCTACCAGGTTGTTGTTAATCCTGTAGACCAATTTCAATTTGGCAAACTCACGTCTCTGCTTAAGAGATGGCCACTGTGCCATAGTAATCAGAACAGTAAGCGCTGATGATGGCGACGAGTTGTGTGTCGTTGGACAGCTACCATTCTGTTGCGGTTTTTGTGTGAAAAGGTACCATACTATGGGATGTGCAAATGTCTTGTAACATTGAGCATTGGCGATAGATTGGCATCTTGATGTGTGTATAAATACGGTGTTACTACGTTACATTTTTTTCCGAAAAATTTGATCCTTTTCCACATAGCTCATCATGAGCCACAGCACCACGCATACTCGGGAGGCACATGTAGCTTGTTGCTCCGTATGATTTAAATATAAAAAGGTTCATATACCCTGTTTTAAGGATACCAGGTTGAAGCCATCTACAATCGTTGAAGGTGGCTGGTTCAATCGAAGAAAGTGTGGTTTTTTTTATAGAATGATGATGATGTAGAAGGTTCTATGCACTTCCGGTTGTTTGAGACGATAGCATGATTTGATCATTGTATAAGGTACTGTTTGGTACTTAAACTGGTTCCTTTTCTTTGTCTTCTTTCAATAGTATTAGTTCTCAGTAAGGGATACCAGACTAGGTCTTTGCTCTTCTTTAGTAGTTGTCCTCTTGTGTATTTTTCATCTAATATTTACGCTCCAAGAGGGCAATTTTAAGAATTTAGTATAGTTTAAAATGCGCAAAAAATGCAGTCCTATATAACACTGGATAACAGAAAATATGGTTAAAAAATGTTTCACCATGACATTTTTGTGGCGATTGGTTTGACAATCGCCACAATGCTAACAGAAACAACAACAACGAAAAATATTTACATAGTCGGTTTTGAAAAATCGGTTGATATTTTTTTTCCTTACTGCAAACTAATTTACTCACATCCGTTATAGTTCCATCATTGATGCAGAGACGTGATTAATAATAATTATGTCAGTGCTACTTTGGTACCGGATTGTTACTAATATTTGAGTTTTATCGAGACATTATCTACATAGAGTTAAAATATGTAAATATTATCTTCGTCATGATTGGGCAGATAATAAATATCATTGCGCGTTCTATCTGCCTTGCAAATAACTCTCAATATTATAAACGCTTTATTGTGTAGTTGTTTAAATATATGAAAGCGTCTAGATGATAAGACTGGTTTACAAAGGTTTAAAGGACACACGATGTCATTGTGTACACACGTTATGTATACACGTCTGCACGTTCTAGAGTCAATTAGCAATCAATGCTGAAAGTGTAGCCTAATTTAGTTTGGAGATCGAGCATTATAATATATGCGCCTATATTTTTATAAATTGAACAGTTTGGCAAATAGTGAAATTGTGCTTTTTGAGCATGTTTTGTGTTTGTTTTTGCACTCACATTATTCGAAGCAGTTTAACAACCTCAGAGACATATAAATACAATGTGTTTATATGTCTCTGACAACCCTCAATCATGCAATGTGAAGGGACTAAATTGAACAGACCTGTTTAATATCGGACATCATTGAAACAAAGGCCAAAATAATTGATACTGTTTTCTCTCCTTTCTTGATAATTTAGTCATTTCTAAAGTGTAAAAAATATGTTATCTTAATATGGCCTAGCGACCTGGTGATGAACATGTGATTACCCGAACAATTTAGATTACAAATAGCCATTCCAATGAGCTAAAACGGTAGTCTATCGAATACCAACTAGATTTTTCATAACTTTGGAATGGTCTAATTTTGAACACATCATGACCAATTTCAGAACGTAACTAATAAATCACCAAGACAACATTCTGGCAAACTAACATTATTCTACTGTCAAAAGATGCAGGGTTGATACATTCTCAAATTTACCCGCACCAGAGTCATCGCAAGCCCTACACCGATATACTGCTTGTTACTTTGCAGGATTTTCCATACGATCGCCACTACAGTGCCATTGGGGCTTTGATTTTAATACGCGCTATATGAAGCATGTGCCACAATTCTGTTGTTGATTTTACAAGGGACGTAGATAAGAGTAATATCTACGTCCCTGATTTTACTATGGTCATTTACTCCGGTTTATTTGTTAAATTAAGCATGGAAATCTTGAGCAGTCAAGTATTAGTTGTACTCGTTTTTCTCCACTGTTGAAGTTTGATTTCCATTTATGTATTCCTATTTATTTCGTATTCACTGACCTGATGATAGAGAAGCACTGTTTTTTACGTGCATATTGCATAGAACAGTCAAGACGCATATATGTGTTAAGTCTTCATTTTCGATCCCAAAACATTTACAGGTTGCGTTCTCTTTGTAGGATTTCAACCAAATACTTGTGGATTGCTGTTTTTACTGTATATTTCCATCTTTCAAGTATTTTGTTGTAAGATTATTTCTGAGATTCTGTAGTTTACCATACTGTAACGGGAACGGGATATAGGTATAAATACCACTTCTACAGCCTTGCTGTGAAAGCCGGCTTTTACAGCGACGTTGGTAGAGTGGTTGACATTTTCTTACAGTTAAGCAACGTTCATCACGGTTAGTGTCTGGATGGGTGACCGGCGATGGCTTAACTCCGGTACACGTTACAAATGGTGGCAGCGGTGGGATTTTGGGTTGACATCACCATCATCCCCAGACCGCGGTTGTTCCCAGTAATGTTACATAGATTCCGCTCTGGTGTACTGCTTGTGTTCAGTTGTGTTACTTCGAGTTGAAGTCAAGCGAATGAGGGAGAAATGTAACGGGAACGGGGTATAGGTATAAATACCACTTCTACAGCCTTGCTGTGAAAGCCAGCTTTTATAGCTACGTGTGGTTGACATTTTCTTAAAGTTAGGCAACGTTCATCGCGGTAAGTGCCTGGATGGACGACGGGCGATGGCTTAACTTCGGTACACGCTACAATATCTATATGAAAACGGGTAGAAGCTTTTGTTTGATTGGATGTGCTACAACCAATCAAATTTAGCTTTACAGATAGCGTTTGTCGCTATTTCAAACTATCAAAAATGTCAAAGCACCTTTAAACCTTCTAAGATTTCGTGTATCCGTAGCGCTTTAAATCGAAATGCGTTAGCGGTTTTTAATACTGGTTATGAAAAGTTTCGTCTGATGTCTCGGAAAATCCCACTGGCAAAATTCTGCCCGTATTGATTAGCCTGTATGCTATAGTGTGATATCAGGGGAGATAACCAATCGATATATGTCAAAGACCAATTTATACGTAAAATAATATGGTATCCTGACGTCATCCAAATATATACCATAACTTCTACTTATGACATCATTATTTCGCAAGTCATAACATGTACTCTTTGTTTGATTTCATTATCAAAAACATTCATAAATTGTCTTTTTTTCTGTCTAAAAAGTTGTAAAAAGGTATATGACAAATGGAAAATTATGTCGGAAAATACACTCGGAACGTTTTGAAATTGGCATCTTGTTCGGCCTTTGAACTGGCGATATGTACATTTCCCCCTCGCCTCGTAAATTCAAAGTCAATTATTGCTACATTATACGCCCTTTATGAACTATATAATTATTAAACCGCATAAAGAACCGGTGACAGTAAATGATCGAACACATTCTTCTTAAAGCGAACGTGTTTTTGTTTCATAGTGCTATATATATTCTCAGAGAAATTTACTTGACTTAATTTCAATTATATTCTTTAATTTTCATAATCATTCAGGGTGTTTCATAATATCTGTTACCATTGTGGTGCTTTATATTTCTCTAACAATGTAAAACACGCTTAAATAAACGTAACAATGTGATAGTAGACAGAGTAAAGTTTTATTTGATATATGACATCAGAAGATTATCTTAAACACATGCCTTTATACGGGTTTTCTCAATATGTCAGTTTTACAAGAAGTGTTCCAGATGACGTCATTTTTGTTGAATTACGACATCTAGACGTTTCTTGAAGTTACAAATCACTGATTTGCAGGTGTCCTTTGAAATATTTCTTATTTCTCGCTTGATGGGTATATTCAAATCTTCTAGAGATGCTGGTGCGGGGCTGTACAACCTGTCTTTGAGATATCCTCTGAGGAAAAAGTCCAGCGGACTCAGATCGGGAGAGTGAGGGGCCATACTGTGTCTGTCCTGTAAGAAATAAAGTGTGTACCGAACCTTCTCTCAAGCCACGAAAGTACCTCCCTGGAAATGTGCGGAGTAGCACCATCTTGCTGAAACCACAGTGTGTTAAGGCCCATACCCCTTCTCCTTAATGCTGGCACAAACTTCTTTTTTAGGAGATCTACATATCGACTACTGTTAATTGTTCGATACTCTCTGAAGTCCTGACTGATTTTGGCCGGCCGGCATTGCTACGACGTCGATCAATAACTGATCCTGACTGCTCAAACCTTTTGACAATTCTGTGCACTTGCATCTTACCGAGTTTCTCATTATCGGGGTACAATTTCTGCATCGATCTGATCACTGTAACTGGTGAATAACTCTTATAATACAGTTTAACAACTTCTGTGCACTGCTTGGACAGCGCCATCTTAGAATAACGACTTGTTTCGATGACGTCATTGATGACGTCATGACGTCAACATTTCCCCGTACTTTCTACACCACACAAAACTATTCGGAATACCTCGGTGATGAATGCTTCACCAATGAATGATGAAGGATTACGGAATTACCCGAGAAGTTCCGAATGCACACAAAACTTTATTCTGACTACTTCAAAATGACATATGACATGACTGCATTATTCATTATATGTATCTTTATAATAGTTTTTAATTGTGTGACTTCGGGTCGAAATCAAGAAAAAAGAGGGAGAAATGTAACGGAAACGGCCGGGGTATAGGTATAAATATCACTTCTACAGCCTAGCTGTGGAAGCCGGCTTTTATAACGTTGGTAGAGTGTTTTACCTATCTAAAGTTGAGCAACGTTCATCGCAGTTAGTGTCTGAATGGGTGATCCGCGATGGCTTAAAACTCCGGTATACGTTACAGTATTTTATTACGTGATGGTATTGTGCAGTTCTTTGATAATTTTAAAGTTTAAATATTAAAATAGCCATTCTCTGTAAGCATTTGCACTCCCATATAGGGAGTGTGGCACGCATGGTCACGGATTTTGTTCAAACTTCATACATTTTCTCAACTTGATGAAAGAAATGGAAAACTTTTCTATAGACTTTGGTTGCCATAGCAACCGGCTCTCGTTTTTTATAGGACTGATTTCAATGGGAAATCCACTAAATTTTCCAATCAGTTTTTAGCATAAATGAAGATATATATGCAAAAGTTCATATTTTCTACCAAAAGTCATCATTTGATGAAGGAAATTAAGTAGAAAACAATTGATTATCAAATTGTTAAATGTGGTCCCAAACCCTTCTTTGAAATGGTGTTTTTTACGGGGAAAAAGAACACTTTTTTGTCATTTTTTGAATGGTTATAAAAGTTTAATGCGTTCATATGAATACAAATGAACAATGGATGCATGAAGGTCAACATCTCTTCTCACAAGAAATGAAAAAAAGCTATGGGGGAACCAGTGCCTCTAAAATTAGTTACCATGGATACAAAATGTATCATTTTAAAATTTAAAAATAAAAAAAAAAAAAATTGTTTAATGTTTATTTAAATATTGCCAGCATGTGGGTTAAAAAATGGATCATATTTTCTACCAAAAGTCATCATTTGATGAAAGAAATTAATTAGAAAACAATTGATTATCAAATTGTTAAATGTGGTCCCAACCCTTCTTTGAAATGGTGTTTTTTACGTGGAAAAAGAACACTTTTTTGCCATTTTTGAATGGTTATAATTTAATGCGTTCATATGAATACAAATGAACAATGGATGCATGAAGGTCAACATCTCTTCTCACAAGAAATGAAAAAAGCTATGGGGAACAGTACCTCTAAAATTAGTTACCATGGATACAAAATGTATCATTTTAAAATTAAAAAAAAAATTAAATATTGCCAGCATGTGGGTTAAACAAAATGGATCATATTTTCTACCAAAAGTCATCATTTGATGAAGAAATTAAGTAGAAAACAATTGATTATCAAATTGTTACTGTGGTCCCAAACCCTTCTTTGCAAATGGTGTTTTTTACGGGAAAAAATAACACTTTTTTGCCGTTTGGTGTATAAAAATGAATGGTTATAAAAATGTAATGCGGCCATATGAATACAAATGAACAGTGAATGCATGAAGATCAACATCTCTTCTCACAAGAAATGAAAAAAAGCTATGGGGAACAGTGCCTCTATTTTTTGTAACAGTGACCTTGACCCCAAAAACACAATCTGATTGAAGATATTCATAATACGTTTGAAATACATCATGTTTTTATTACTTGGGGAAAATTTGAATTCAATGTAAGAAAAAGTGAAGAAACTATGTTGAATTCTCATAAATAACCAAAATACATCAAAATGTATGTGTGTTACCCTACAAAACAGGCCCGCTCAGCCTCTTTATCATTTAATGTGAAGAAGGTTATTAGATGCACAAGTTTTCCTAATTTTAAAGTAATAGGTTTGATAGTTTCCATGTAAGTGACATAAATGCAAAATTTAACCAACTATGTCCAATTCTCAAAATCAACCAAAATACATCAAAATTGATATTTTTTACCAAAAAAAACCAGGCCTCAGCATCAAGGTTTAATAGTTTCCATGTATGTGACTTAAACGCAAAAATTAACCAACACCGCCAATTCTCAAAATCAACCAAAATTCATCAAAATTTATGTTTTTTACATAAAAAAACAGACAACACTCAGCATCTTTAGCATAAAATGTGAAGAAAGGTATTAGACGAACAAGTTTCAAAGAATTAGGTTTGATAGTTTCCATGTAAGTGACCTAACTTAAAACTTAACCAACAGTGTCCAATTCTCAAAATCGACAAAAATACATCAAAAATGATGTTTTTTACCCCAAAAAAGGTTACACTTAGCATCTTCAGCATACAATGTGAAGAAGAGTATTAGATGAACAAGTTTTCCAAGTTTCAAAGTGTTAGGTTTGATAGTTTTCATGTAAGTGACCTAGACCTAAACGCAAAACTTAACCAACGCCGCCGACGACGAATACGACGATCAAGTGACGACAATATCTCGTCTATTTTTCCCCAAAAAATCAGACGAGCTAAAAATCAAAATAGAAGGATTAGTTAGTGATAAAAAAAAATCAGACGAGCTAAAAATCAAAATAGAAGGATTAGTTAGTGATATAAAACATGGAAAATTGTAATCTTCAAACATAGTTATCATTAGTTGTTATGATTCAAATAAAGAAGTATATTATTTTACATGTCAAGTTGGGTGACGCATTTTATACGTGAAAGTAATGTTCATCATTATTTGTATTAATGTATAATATATTTTTAAGAAAAAACACGAATACACTTTCAAAAAGTGTCTATCATAAACCCCGATAGACAACTTATTTATGAAACACTATTGGAAAAAAAGCATTCGTTTTTAGCCAATAAAAACAGGTACAGGTACAGCAAAAGTATGCAAAAATATTGAAGGGTTTAACCCTTTCCCTCATACGACAATTATGCAGCAGACGACTTTGACCATATTTTGACAAATGGTATTAGGAAAGTCCTTAGTTATACATCTGATAATTATCTGTTCATGTAGGTTCGAACGTTCAGCGTCAGTGAATATGAACCTAGAGTCACAGGTTCGATCCAAAAGTGCCCCGCACCAATTATGGTGGAGTACCCTTGGGAAAGGTACATTTCCTTGCATAGTACTGGTTTGTTTTCCCAGGGATCACAAACAAGTGAATTGATGCTGTGATATTACTGAAATAATGTTAAAACGGCTCAAAACCCCAATAAAACAAAACTCTAAAATTCCAAGGGAGGTAATTCATGTTTTTTTATTTTTCTAAATAACTAAGGGAGGTAATTTGTATTTTTTGGTGATGAGGTATTTTAAAATCTTAATTATGCAAAAACGATCATATGTTCCCCGTAGCTTTTTTCTTGCGTTTGATTAAGCAAATGTTCATCTATCTATTTATGTAATTCACTTAATTGGAGATGGCTGCATTTTTTTTTAAATAAGTGGTAAATATTGCGTTTTTCATCAAAAACTCAACTTTGCACACTATTTCCATGGCAACAGGGCAATATTTGGAATTTCTAACACTATTTTTCTGAATAGTTAACTGATGGCAACATGTGGAATAAGTTTAAGCAATATCCGTGACTATGCGTGCCGAAAAAGTTTAAATGCTTACAGAGAATAGCTATTAATTAGTTGAAATAAGAATGAAGTTGTCTGCACTGCACCATAAAATGCACTTCGGGTCGAGTTAAAACAAGGCCAAGTTGACTCGATGGGGCGAATGGGTTACAAGGCCGAGTCGACGCGTTACCTTTGGCACATTGCATTGTACTAGTTTGTCACTCCGTAAACATGGAAGTGTTATGCCGTGAACGAACTGAAATACGGTGAAAATCGCATAAAACAAATAAACAAGCAGCTATGTCAGAAATATATACAAAATGTTATCACGAAAATTAGCTGAACGAAATACGCAATTTATCTACAACAATAAGAACATTGCGAGTAGAACTGAAAAGTTGTTAAAACGAAGCATACCAAGCTGTTCATTGATCAAGACTTTTTGCGCATACAGGGACGGTAAGAATAAAAAAAGGTCCATTATAAGCAAAACATTGACATTTTTGTCTTGAGATAATTACTTATTGACGATTTGAGTTCAATTGCTGAATAACATGGTTTATTTCCCATATTTTGATGTGTTCCATGTTGACTAATTTATAACGGTTTCTTGAGACTTTACTGACCTTCCACGCCAGTCTTTCCCGCCATATTTCCATGGAGTTGTGTAATTGTTCGGGGCAAAAAGGTCATAATGAGCAATTACGCCTTTTACCACACTGTTTTCAACTTTATTCAATATTTTTTTTTTTCATTTCGTTAAAACATATTTAATTCTCATGTATACTGGATTTTTATATGATTTATTAGAATCTGACATCAAGACGAGTTACCCTTAACGGATCAGAAACGAAACCTATAAGAAACTGTCAATGTTTCGGATTTTCCTTGTTTATAGTCCACAAGTAAAATAATTTTCCTTAAAATTTACAATAACTTTTGCAGTTTTAGTGCAGAAACAGCTGTACAAACTGTTGTTTACCATTATTTTGAGTTATTGAAGCATTACCGGATCCATTGTTGCTATTGGGGATCACATGACATTCTGATATCGAGGGGGGTCATCTCAAGCAACATTTTAGCTGTCAAAACTTTTGCTGTTATTGTACAAGCTATATTTTATCTAACAGCAGATTTGTATTGATAGATTTCCGATTTAATCACTAACATCTTCGGGAATGGCTAAATTGTATGAACACAATTTTGAGAAAAACCCTCAGACTCAAGTCATGGAAACAAAATGGCGATCCGCTAATGGCAACTTACCTAGCTATTCTATTATCGCTTCAGTGTAAGCATGCAAAGACAAATGAGAATGATTGGTTGCACTCAATATGTGTATGTATTTGTCTTTCATAAAATGTCAAAATAAATAACTAACATAATAAAGATCGCTAGCTGTTCCTGTGAAAAACACATGTTTTCTTCAAAACAAGGTAGAAATAACTTACTCACGTAAACACTTGCATCAGGCGTTCAGATGATACAGATGAATTTGAAGTCCGACAAGCAATATTTTTATTGTGTATTTAAATTATACTATAAAGTATTAAATGCCAACTTATACACAACAAGTTTGTCTAATGAATTAGTTGGCGAGTCTTGAACATTAAAGTGATCCGCTAAGGGTTACTTGACTGTATACAATGGGGAAATGGATTGGACTGAAACAGAGTTCCCATGCACGTATATTGTCCATGAATCACGTAGAAAAACAAATAATCACGCACACATTTTAGACTACAAACATGAAAACAGATACGGAAAGAAAGTCTAGAATAATGAAAATACATCTTTCAGATTGTAAAATTAACGCGATTGAAAAAAACCTTGAGAAAAACAAGTTATCAGAAGAGGTTTTCCCAATTCTAAATAAAGACAACATGTGGTCGTAATAATTCTGAAACGATATCTTAATTACCTTAATTACCTGATCAGGTGCCCGCTCATTAAAAAGATCAATAACTTGGCTACTTCATCAATGTTCGGATAAAACCGTAAAGGCCATGCGCGATGACGTATGTGCTGACTGGTATCGGATTATTTTACGAGAAAACGATAGGCAGTCTACTAATGCTGTCTGTTACTAGATATGATTCGGACTCCGGGAAAATGTTTTGTTCTTCGTGTGAAGATGATGCAGAAAAAACCCCTTACAAGTCTGCATTAACTTATGTAAGCATAAATTACCAGCTTGATAGATGCTTGCCTTTCAATTATCCACTTTAAATTATAAGACAAAAGCTGATCAAAATCAACAATGAATCGGATACGATAAACACATATCGCAATGTTTTCTGTGCAGTATATATTCATTCAGGTGTCATTCATATACCGAATTTGGTAGTTAATCGAATCAAATATTTGATTGAGTTATTTATAGAAAGGTCTACACTTCCAGGTTTATCTTTCTTTCTTTCTCACTGTACTATCGATCGACCATAAACAGAATTCAAATTGATATGTTGTATCTACTCTAGTCACATGTTGTTACAATAATATGCACCTTTTTGGACTTGGAAATTCTGGTTAAAGTTTTGCGTGCAACTACATTAAGAGTCCATATCGCTGTATTTACTCAATGCATTGCATTAAAACTTTATGCCACGCTTCCCAACCATCACACCTATGTATATTATCAAGTTAGATAACTCTATCCTGCATTTACTGCAAGTTATAGCCTCTTTTTTACTTAGAAATTCTTGTTAAAGTTTTGCGTGCAACGACATTAAGAGTCTATATCCTAATAACTACTTGATGCATTGCATTAAAACTTTATACAACCCTTCCTTACCATCCCACCTATATAAACAACCAAGTTTAATAACTCTTTCCAGCATGTAATGCAAATTCTGGCCCATTTTTACTTAGAAATTCTGGTTAAAGTTTTGCATGCAAGGTTATTGCATGGATTTATCTCAGTAACCACTAATGTCAAATGATATTGACTTGAAACTTCATTCATGTCATCAGGGGTGTCAGACAGTCAAGTTGGATAACTCTTGTATGAATTTAGTACAAATCATGGCTCTTGTTTGACTTTTAAAATTTGGTTAAAGTTTTGCATGCATGGCACGATCATGCACACATCTCAGTAACCCCTGGGAGATTGATTTAAAGCTTCAATATAGTCTTTAAAGGTATCATACAATCAGATTAGGTAACTCCTGACTGAATTTATTATAAATTATGGCCCCTTGTGAAGTTTCAACTTTGGGTTGAAGTTTTGCATGTTATGCCTTTTCTCACAAACAGCAGATGCTATTCAAACAAGACTTATCCAACTTGATTTATAGTTCTATACTAATTACTATCAAGCCACTATCTCAGTAACAACAGTTGTCTTTAGTATCAAATGGCCAAATAGTCAAACATGCTGTCTTGTGGACAGCTCTTGTTGACTTATATATTTTCATATTAGTTTTTTATTTGTTGTATGAAGGACAGACAGGTGATTCTGTAACCTGTGAAACAGACGACTTTAAAAATCAATGTGGCGAAATGAAAAATTGCTCATGATTAGCAATTACTCCTTTTTGCCACAATGTTTTCAACTTAATTAAATAATTATTCATTCATTTGAAAAGATGAATTCCTTAATTTTAACTAAATGTTTTCAAAGTTGTTTGCTGCAATTTTTTGTATGTGGGAAAAGGATAATGTGATTGTAGGTTAACCCTAATTCACAAATATGATTTTCTGTGTAATTTCAGGTTATAGGATATAAGAATGAGTGATTTTCAAGAGTATCCAGATGTCATGCAAGAAGTGAGGGGTGCTCTTGTAAGTAGTGTATTTATTCATTAATCAAATTGTTCAACAATATATATCCCTTTCCCACATGTTGTAGCCTATTAATAATCTACAGCAGACAACAAAAAGAGAAATTGCTCGTTTTGTTTTCAACCATATTGAATAATTATACTTTTCATTTATAAAGATTAACCATATAATTGTGTCTAAATGTTTTTTAGGAAAGGGCCAATTAATCCGCGTTTTCATTATGTCAAAGGTGGAAGGCGGCCAAAGTGTCTGCCTCAAACAAATTTCTGGACGGCTCAAATCTGTCCAGATTAGAATATTTGCTGTGAAAAAATTAACAGAAGCAAATTTAAAGAGAGCAGGAACTGTGACAATCTTGTGATGAGCAAATTTGTCTAAATGATCTGCCTCTTACTTTCACAACTTGGCCTTCTACTCAATTCTTGAATGAAAACCTTTTATGTTTCAGAACCCTGGGAGACTGAAACTACAAAGTAACAGTGTGGTCTTTCGCAACAGTAAGACAGGCAAAATGGACCAATTCCAATCGGCAGAAATAGACAAGGTTCAATGGTTAAAAAGGGCTCGAGGACATTGCATCAAATTTAAACTACACAGTGGCCATATTCACAGATACGATGGATTTAAAGAAAGCGTATGTAATCTTGATACCAGCCAAGCTTTATGAAAATCGTCCAACCTCTCTAAGGTTTCAATTAACGATATGATTGCACACCTGAAGTGAAGAGTCTTTATGTTGTTTTCACAGTTCTCCAGAAGATTTTGAACCTTCAGTAAAGAAAATAGGGAAGGTTCTGATCACAGTGAGAGAAACTGCATAGGTTGACATTTCTACAGCCTAACTCATTTATCTGTTTGAGAAAAGGGGAAAAAGAATGGGTTCGAAAAAAATCAAAATGAATAAAAAAAAAAAAAAAAAAAAAAAAAAGCAAGCGTAGCTGGTACTCGTTAATTTACTTTTTGTTCATAACAAATACTGAAAACAGACCACTTTCTTACAATTTAAAATAGAAAGAAGTCAGACAAATGATTGAAAACCCTTCCAAGTTTTGAGTTCATAGAAACAGGATTTGCTTGTATTTCTTTCCCAAAAATGATCCTCTAAAATAATTTTTTTTAAAAAACACCATGTTTTTTAACTTGAAAAATCAGTTTAACTTATTAAAGTTCACATGTGTATAAATATACATAAGATTCTACAATAATAGGATAGTGTTGCAACAATCAGTTGCGCTGATTGTTGCACATTGTCATTTATGTACTGGAAAATACCCGTTTTTAAATTTACCCAGAACCCAAGTGATCTAATTATTATACTGTCAAATTCTTTAGTGGATTTCAGGGAAATGGGACAAGTTTATTGCCATGACATAGATCTTAAATCTTTTTTGGCCGGATTGCTCTAGCAATTCCAGTCTATAGATTGGCGATGTCCGTCCGCCTGTCTGTCCGTCAACATTTTGGTCAAAGTTTCAGGTTGAGGCAAAATCTCAGCACTGGAAAGGGTTACAAACTTGAAACTTTGCCTAAAGGTTACCAGTAACAAGTTCTATTGAATTCTATGTTTACTTTGACCTTGACCTTGGTTTGTCGATTTTCATGGTCAAATTGCCGACAATCCGGCCTTAACGTCTTCAGCGGTTTCTTGTTTAATAAATAACCTTGAAAATTTCTTCGAAGAGTCCTGGTAGATAATTCAGTAGTTACTTGGGCTGTCAATCCAGGGATTTTAAGTTTGAACCTCAGTTTGACAAAAGTCAATGAGACAAGCTGCATTGGTCTTCCACCAAAGAGCCAACAGTGGAAAAACAGCCTATTTCTTTTGAAGACTGTTATGTGGAATACTGGTGTGAAAAAGCCAGGAAATAAATGGGTAAGTGAACTGGTTGCTGTTGTATGACTGTAAACGGCATAAAAATCCCAATTAAACGATTCAAAGTTGATCAGTTTCATCTCTAAAATTGTATGAGACCTCTTGGATTCTCCTAACACATGATGATATGCCCGACCAAGTCAGACCCTTTTCTAGGCATTTTTGGGACAATAATTTGGCCCTTTATTTTGGAAAATTTATCATTATTTTTTTTTAAAAATGAAAAACAGAGTCAACATGACAAAATTGGGAATTCTGTATGACTTTAAAAACTTTTGCCATTGGGAATGGGTCAGAATATCTGACCCGTGGGATGCCTAGATAAGGGCCTGAAAGTTGAATTGTTTCATGTCTCTTATTGCAGGACCAAGAAAAACTGGGGACCTTTGTGTCCAAAAACTTTGAGATGAAGATGGAGAAAGTGGATTTATCCGTGAAGGGTTGGAATTGGGGCCAGACACTATTTGAAGGTAAGTCTAATTGTGTGCTACATTGCTGATGCAACTTATACATAAATATTGAAGTTTAGGGATCATATAGCTGTTTTTATGGTCAATCATTATACATTACTAGGCTATAAAATAAGGAAGCCATGTTAATAAAGAAAAATGGGTAGAGACGCAATGAATATTGTAACTTAAAATATACAATCTTTGTATATTAGGTCTTCCAAAGGAAAAAATGTCAGTTAAACACGTTATTTCAATAAAACTCTTTAATTGATCAATCTTTTCAACACCAGAATGGAATGCACTTAATATATTTTTTTAATTTGATAAAGATCAAGTGGTCAAAAATTTGATAAGCATTAAAATATACAGATAAGTCATTATGTCTCATTGCTGGTTTGCGAAAACTATTTTGAATTATATCATTGCATCATATTCAATTTTGGCATTGTTGGGTTGCCAAGGGTAAGTTTGTGGAAGACAGTGGCAGAGAACTAGATAAGAGGGAGTGAACAGGTCTTTTCCCGACAAATTTCTCTTATTACTCAACCAAATACTATGTTGTGGGTACTCAAAATAAGACGATTCTTTTGAGTACCCACAACATAGGATTTAAGAACATAACAATGCCCCTTATCTAGAGCTCTGCAGTGGATGAACATTGGCCTATCGTACAGAAGGTCCAGGGTTTAAATCTTGTGATGATCAGGTTCTGCCTTATGTGATTTTTCCACATAAATGGTCCAGGTACTGGTTCAGTCTCTAGAAAGCACACATCCTGTGAGCCTGTTTCATAAGGGATGTAATATAAATAGGTTTAACCCTTTCCCTAATACGACAATTCTGCAGCAGACGACTTTGAACATATTTTGACTAAAAGTTGAAAACATTGTGGCAAAAAGAGAATTTGCTCATTTTAAGCAATTTCTTCTTTTGTCACTATTTTTTCAATAAAACATCTGCTGCAGAGGCATCAGAAACCGTCTATATGAGGGAAATAGGGTTAAAATGAAGGTGGTTTGTTTGAATGGTGTTTAACGCTACTTTCAACAATATTTCAGCCATGTCACAGCTTTACCTATACTGTTGATAAGTTTATCCTGACACCGGTGAATCATTTGTAATGCTTTCTGTGCAATTCTGAGCATCAACGAGGGAAACGCTCACCATCATTTTATAATATATATGCCCATATAACTTTCTCGCTAAGGGCTGTTCTAGGGGGAGGAACGACAAGCTATTTTTTTTGGTGGATAGGGGGGTATTTTTTTTAATAATATTTAAATTGATATGTGGTACCCACATTTTATTCTGGAACAGCCCTTTCAATAAATCTATAAAACGAATATAATAACACATTTATGGAAATTCACTCTAATTTAAAATTAAATGTAGAATAGAATTTGAAACATTGCGACAAATGAAGAAATTGCTCATTGCATTTTTTTCATTTACCACTATGTTTGCAAATTCAAGTTTGAAGTACAGTTCATCATAAATAATGCATTACGTTTAAAAATATAGGAAATGGTCTGAACTTCAATATTGACCAGGGGCTTGCGTTTGAAGTGCCGTTAAACAATGTTTCACAGTCAACATGGACCAAAAACGAAGTCACACTCGAGTTTCATCAAAATGATGACGCAGCTGTCTCACTGATGGAGATGAGATTTCACATTCCTCAAGATCCAAATAATCAAGAAACCAACTTTGTCGAGGTAAAGGGTTCTTGATAAACTTCTTGATTCTCAAGTTTTCTGTAAACATTGCTTATATACAGATGCATTTTGACACATTTTGAAGCATGGAGCGGACAACTGGGAACCATTGTGGTAAACGGTCATATTCTATATGTAATAGTTCTTTTAACCCTTTCCCACATACAGCAAATCTGCAGAAGAAGACTTTAGAAATATAGAAGTATAGAAAATCTTTATAAATAATACTATGATTATTAAATAGATTTTAAATCATTGTGGCAAATGAAAAAATTGCTCATGAGCAATTTCTCCTTTTGCCACAATGATTTTAAAAGTTGTCTACTTTAAAGGCATCATAAAGCGTCCATATGAGGGAAAGGTTTAATTGTTTAGATTTTTCTCATTTTGGTGTAGAGGAATGAGGATGATTTCAGTGTCGTTGGCTGCATATGCATTTCTAAACCTTTTTTATATGCCTGTATTATAGTTTTACCTGCGGTGGGCGGGTGGCGTCCAGTATATTTTCAGCTTAATAACTTTATCGCTTTAGTCAATCAAGAGTAATCACCCTTTAATTATAGAAATTACCTAAAATTGATCTTGTCAGCTAAATAACTTTAGAAGCCTTTGTCCAATCATCACCAAATATGGTCAGAATATGTATTGGCGTAATATCTCGGACAAGTTAGATAACTAGTCATATTGCTCTTTAATTATAGAAATAACCTAAAATTGGTCTTGTCAGCTAAATAACTTGTTAAGCCTTTATCTGATCATCACGAAATTTAAACAATATTATGTTGATGGGCAGAATATCTTGGTCAAGTTTGACCACTTTATCTTAGTCACTACATCTTATGTCCCTTGAAATGGCAAAAACAGTGTCCGCTCTCTAAATTTGCCTGATGACAACCAATTATCACTATACTTGGTTTAAAAAAAACAGGACAGGCGTATTTTGTGGCATTTGGCGCTCTTGTTCGAAATGGAGAAACATGCAAACGAGAAATTTCTACTTTTCCCATAATGTTTTGAATACATTTGTTTTAAACTGTTAAAGACCAACTTTATATTTATACTGTATCTGGTTTATTATCATTTTCAGGAGTTTCACAGTAAAGTACTTGAGAATGCTGACATTATTCAAGCCACTGGTGACGCTGTTTGTGTATTCTCAGAAATACAGTGCCTCACACCCAGGTGAAATTTACTTATAGAGCGTTCATTCACTAACCCCGTCCAACCTGCGGACACATTTCTATGCACTCACAGCAGACACATTATGAAAACATTGTGGCAAAAGGAGAAATTGCTTGTAATAAGCAATTTCTTTTTTTCCCACCATGTTTTCAATTCTATTCAAAATTTATATTCCAGTTAAAGATATTTTACCATTTTTATTATACGACCGTTTCTTAAAAACGGTACGTATTATGGTATGGTCTTGTCCGTCCGTTCGGGTTTTCCGCACTTTTTTCTTACATACTTTGAGCTATTGAGCTGAAATTTTGTGTACGGCTTTGTAGTGATGTGTCACAGATCAAGTTCATATTTCCTGGGATTTCGTCAATTTTTGAATGAGTTATGCCCCTTTTTGGACTTAGAATATTTGTTTTCCGCACTTTTTTTCTACATGCTTTGATGTATTGAGCTGAAATTTTGTATAAGGCTTTGTAGTGATGTGTCACAGACCAAGTTCATATTTCCTGGGATTTCGTCAATTTTTGAATGAGTTATGCCCCTTTTTGGACTTAGAATATTTGTTTTCCGCACTTTTATTCTACATGCTTAGATGTATTGAGCTGGAATTATGTATATGGCTTTGTAATCAAGTGTCACAGATCAAGTTCACATTACCTCAAATTTCGTCAATTTTTGAATGAGTTATGCCCCTTTTTGGACTTAGAATATTGGTTTTCCACACTTTTTTCCTACATACTTTCAGCTATTGACCTGAAATTTTGTATATGGCTTTGTAATCATGTGTCACAGATCAAGTTCACATTGCCTGGGATTTCGTCAATTTTTGAATGAGTTATGCCCCTTTTTGGACTTAAAATATTTGTTTTCCGCACTTTTTTTCTACATGCTTCGAGCTATTGAGCTGAAATTTTGTATATGGCTTTGTAATCAAGTGTCACAGATCAAGTTCACATTTCCTCAAATTTCGTCAATTTTTGAATGAGTTATGCCCTTTTTTGGACTTAGAATATTTGTCAAATTCTGCATGAGTTACAAAAAAGTTCCTGACAGGCGTATTATGTACCGTTTGCGGTACTCTTGTTGTAGTTTGGAAAAGATTGAATAGTATATGAGCCGTCCCACAGGAAAAACCAACATTATGGACTCTGCGTAATGCATCGACCAGATCATCTTGCACAGTCCGCGCAGGCTAATCTGGGCCGACACATTCCGTCTCAGGGAGATAGAGATAAAGAGTAATTATTCCTGAAACAGAAAATCCCCTGGAGGCGAAATATGTCTGTACAGGTTCGCGTGCGCAGCATGCTTTGGCTTATCAGGGTCGATATTCTACGCAGAGACTACAATGGTGGTTTTATCGCGGGATGGCTCATATAATGATGGTAGTCATTTTCCCTCATTTCGCAACAATGTTTTCAGCTATTTATTTATTATACTGTCACTAATAACAGATATTCTATATTTTCACCGAGTTGTTTTCCAAGTAGTCTACTGCAGATTTATTGTATGTGAGAAAAGGGGGCTGATGATGGACAAAAATAGACATTGCGACTCATCTGCAGAATGCGACTCTTGAAAACATTGTTGCAAAAAAAGAAATTGCACATACTTTTTTGCCTAGATATTGATCCCTTTGCTGCAGAGGCGTAGTAAAGCAACTTTATTTTGCATATTATCACTTGCAAGATTAAAATATTTATATGGTCTTCTTTCAGAGGTCGATATGACATTAAGATCTACACATCTTTCCTTCAACTTCACGGTAAAACCTTTGATTATAAGGTACCATACAGTTCTGTGTTGCGATTGTTCCTGCTTCCACACAAAGACGGACGACAAATCTTCTTTGTTGTAAGTATCTGCTATTCCAGATAAGGGGCGTTTCACATACATGTTCTAAAATCCCTTATTGACTCTATAGCCCTATGTTTATGAGACGGTTCTTTTGAGTACCCACAACATAGGGTTTGGTTGCATAATAAGAGAGGTATTGTTGGAAAAAGAGCTGTATACTCCTCCTTTTCTGGACCTTTGATTCTAGTCTTTCTCGTACAAAGACAATTAACTCTTTCCCTCATAAAACAATTCTGCATGAGACGACTTTGAACATATTTTGTAAAAAAGTAGAAAATTTGTGCAATTTCTTCTTTTGTCACTATGTTTTCAAAAAGCTGTCTACTGCAGAGGTGTTAGAAAGCGTTTATATGAGGGAAAGGTTTAATCCTTTCCAACATTCAGGAGACAATGTTTGAAACCATTCTGATAGAAAGGAAAAGATTTCCATTATGAGTGATTTCTTGTTTTGCCCCTTATGTTTTCAACTGTATTCAATAATTAGGAATCCGCTGTGGTCGAGTGGTTAGCGTCGGGGATTTCGAAACCGGGTGTCCCGGGTTCGATCCCCAGTCGCGGCAATTCGGTCATGGTGGAGTGCCCTTGGGCAAGGCACATTTTCTAGCCTAGTACTGGTTTGTTCACCCAGGGAACATGAATAATAAAATTTAAATGCGCGCTAAATGACCTTAGGGCTGTTCCAGAAAAAAATGTCTGGGGGGGGGAGGAACGACAAGCTATTTAAATTCTGTGGGTGGGGGGTATTTTTTAAATAAAATTCTCTAGGTAGTGGGCAAAAGATGTATTTTAATTCTGTGGGTGGTCGGTTTTTTTAATGTATAAAAAACCCGTAATAAATTCGGCGGGAATTCAATGTCGAGCGTTTTCTAATTTTTAATTGTTGGATACGAGATCGCATTTACTGTATCAGCTCGCTAATAAATATTGGTGATAATGACGGTTCAGTGATTTTTACGACACCGGACACCGGTTACAAGATGGCTTGAAATACATGTTCATTATTTCATCTAGTCCAAATTACATTTTGTGGATTTCTCCATACTAGACCAGTTTGCCACACTATTATTTAGCATTGGCATATCCGTTACAAACTTGGCCTCATATTTCAGCCAATTGTATTATAAATATGATTGATTCAAGTTTAACGCCGTTTATCAGTTATATCACGACAGCCAGTTACCTACTACACTGGAATGTGGATAATTCGCGCACGGGTACAACGCGATATTCAGTAGAACGCAATGGCGACTTGGCTCCCGTTGCAATCTTGAAAAAAGAGCCTATTTTCCTATTTAATTTGAAAATTGAACCCCTCAAAAATACAATTTCGAATAAAAAAAATGTCCACAAAAAAATGACATAATTCTGTAAAACATGGTACTCATTGCAAAACTGGAGAAAGAAACCATTTAGATAAATAAAGCACAAACCTGATTTTATAAATCCAAAAATAAGCAAAAACAAATGATTATTCCAAATTCAAAAAAATATTGCTCCTTAATATTTTCTTATAAAAATAAAAGCGCGAAAATCGAACAAAGGGTTTAGTGGGGTGTCGGTGTTGTTTTTCTAAACCATGTGCCAGTATCAACCATGCAATAAACCCTTGAGTCAAATTTGTCCGATTTCAGACTGATGCATGCATGAAATAGGCCATTACAGTCATATTTCTCCTTTTCTGAAAATGTTTTCAAAAGCTTTCTGCTGCAACTGAGTCAAAAGTAATTGCATTGTTGAAGCCTATTAAAATTGTGTGTAATTTACACAGAAGTAAAGATATGTTACGTGGACTGGTCCAGATGTAAATGTTTGGGAAAATCCATTAAGATTACATAAGCATAAGGTCACGGTCACCTTATAATCACATGGCAAGATCTCAGTAAAATTACGTCATACCTAAGGACCCTTTTGTTCTATTTACTGGACGTATGACGTAGCTCATTTGTGGGGGGGGGGGGGGGGGGGGGGGGGAAATGATTTACGGAAAATTGATTTAATCCTTACCAATTTGCACATGCAGCAGACTTCTTTTTATAGCATTGTGACAAAAAGAGATATTACATCATTTTGTTTGAAATTGGATAAATTAACTTTGAATTGGAAAGGATTTTAAATGGTATGGAATTTTATTTTCCCTTGTTTAACAACTTTGAAACTAGAACAAAAAATGTAGGGAAAGGATGCATCGCTAATAATAAGCAGTTTCTCTTTTTCTCACAATGTTTTCAAACGCTGTCTGCTATATATGCATTTAAAGCTATTAATAATGGTTTGTGAATTGTTTTTTGTTTTAAATAAGAAAAAAAGAAAAAAATGTAAGGAAAGGAGACATTGCAAATGGCGGTTAGAAAGAGTTTGTTTTACATCCCTCAATATTAGCCAATTTGGAATGTGTTAAAAAGTATAAAACATGAATAAAATTGCTATGAATGTGATAATTTAAATTCTCTAGGTGGGGGGTAAAATTGAAATTTAATTCTATGGGGGGTGCCCAAAAAATAATTAAAATTCTATGGGGGGTACCCTCAAAATTGCTGGTCGTTCCTCCCCCCCCAGACTTTTTTTTCTGGAACAGCCCTTAGCTGTCGATGCGCCATAAAACAATATACATTCATTCATTCAATAATTACTCTATAATTTATAGAGAATTTTTATATTTTCGCCTAGGCATCTGCTGCAGATTTTTTGTATGTCAACCTCTTTCCTGTTAAGGTATTTTCTAAAATGAAAACATTGGTAGAAAATATTGGACCCGTTTTAAAGAAGAGCAATGAACTGTGAAGTGAATTGTTTCCTTCCTTTATAAGATTTTGATGGTTTGTCTATTGCAAATGCATTCCCATTGAAATCAGACGAAAATACTTCACTGTATGTATATTGGATATGACAACACTGAATAAAAGGTTGTTTCGAATTGACCCTATACGTTTAAATATTCTATACAGGCAGAACTCTTGCCTTCCTATCTTGTTTATCTATATGGGTTATCTCCCCTGTTGATAACTTAAAATTTTGTTGGAGACAATTTGATTGGCATATGCAGAAGTCGATCTGAAACAACCTGTAATAGGCAGTCAGTAGATCTATACTGTATAAGCATTCTCTACTGCAACAAATTTAAGGTCTGGTTTTAATGAGATTGTTGAATCTCATTCCTGTTGCCACTGGTCACATGTTATGTTTTAACCCTTTCCCACTTGCAGACGCATTTCAATGCATCTGCAGCAGACGACTTTTGAAAAAAATGTGGCAAATAGAGAAATTGCTTATAATGATCAATTTCTCCATTTGCCACATTGTTTTCAACTATATTCAATAACTTTATAATCATTATACCCCCAGATACATAGTATATGGGGGGCTATATAGGAGTCACGCTTGTCGGTTTGTCCGTCCGTTGGACTGTGGACATTCTTGTGAACACTATTTCTCAGCAACCCTTGGGTCAGAATTCAATATAACTTCACAAGAATGATTGATACCAAGCCTAGTTGTGCATATTGTCAGCGTGTTGCACTGGAATTATTTTTTAAATGAGTTATGGCCCCTTGAATTTCTTATACATATGTATATTGTCAGGCACCAGGTATTCATCACCTTCAGTGATATTTCTAGTTCGTAGAGATTTTTTTTTTGCTTAGCTGTTTTCAAAGTCGTCTGCTGCAGACTTCCTATATGTGGGAAAGGGTTAAAGGAAAGCATAGCTTTTATGAGTTTTACCCATCTCCCACATACAAGAGTGACGCAGACTGTTTCGAAACCATCAAGGCAAAAATATGGAAAGTCTCATTAAATGAAAGTTTAATATAATTTGAAATTGTTCATTTCAAGCAAATTCTTTATGTGTCATAATGTTTTCAAAAGTCTTCTGATTCAGGGATGTCTTGTTCCATGTTTTAGCCTTGTTTGCTACTTCTTTTCCCTCAATTTTATATATATAAAATGTTTCAAATTTCCGAAATGTAACCTATTATTTCTTCGGATGTTTACAAAAGTAGACAGATAAAGTATCTTAATAATTTCTAAACTTTAATGTATCTACGGCAGATGACATTCAAAAACATTGTGGCAAAAGGAGAAATTGCTCTTATAAGCACTTTCTTCTTTTGGCACAATGTTTTAAGCTCCATTCAATAATTATCCCCTCCGCTAACAAAGTTTGCGATGGGGATATAGTAACAGGACCGTCCGTTTGATCGTCCGTCCGTGACAACCTTGTGACCACTCTACACTGAACATCCTTTGACCGATCTTAACCAAACTTGGTATACAGTTAGTATATGGCAAGGTCTAGAGGCCTATTTATTTTCAAGGTCATAGGTTAAAGGTCAAGGTCAAAATTGGACTTTGAATACCGAGTGGATGCATCCGCTTTTCGGTGCCCTTGTTGTACTTACATTTATAGATATTTTTCACTTAAATCGTTGCATGCTTAGTTGTTTTCGGCTGCTAAAGTGTTGTTTGTAATACTTTTGAAAAAATAATTTTCTGCTTCTTAATATTATGTTTTAATAGGATCTGAGACGGGCTGAGCATGTCAAACAGTTTGAATCTCAGATTAGGCACCACATTTTGTGGGGGGAGATCTAGATCCAAACTGTTTGCAAAGGTCATCAACAGTTGACAAAATCCGCCGCTAGGATGCCAAGAATTAATCCTCAAAATGTTTTGGAAGTAGTCTGATATAGCAGATTTGTTATTAGTGGGAATGTGTTAATATTTAAACTGGATGTTTTTTTAGACTGTTGATACATTTCCATTGTAGGTGAGTTTAGACCCTCCCATAAAGCAAGGACAGACTCGCTATCATTTCCTGATTTTGTTGTTTAATAAGGATGATGAGGATAAACTTATAGAATGTGGGCTTGGCGAGTATGTACCAACATTATTCCAAATTTTATTATAAACTGGTACCTCATTGAACATATCTATATGACAACGGGTAGAGGCTTATCTCTCCCTGGTTTTGATTGGACGTCAGCCAGTCAAATTTAACGTAACAGATAAGGTTAAGCATTATTTTAAACTGTCAAAAATATCAAACTTTACCAATGGTTTGGATGTTTTCGTTGCTAGCAAAATAAGTTACTACAATTGGATTAAACCTGCACAGTTTTCATGTATCAGGAGCTCTTTAAATTGAGATAATCTAGTGGCTTTACCAATACAGTATGGAAAATCCCATGGGCAGAATTCTGCCTGTTTTAATTTAGTCTCTACCTATCCTTATATATGCGATTGCATGATATCAGGGGAGGTAATCTAATTTTACTATAGACAAGATATAATGCACGTAACAGATAATAAGAAATTGTACTTGTATATGTCATATGATAACATTCTTTGACTAATAATGGTCTTTTATTCAGTCATGGTTTGATTTTAACCCTTTCCAACATACAGACTCTTTCTGATTATTCTTAAATAGACACCTTTTGAAAACATTGTGGAAAAAGGAGAAATTACTGTTTACGAGCAATTACTTCTTTTGCCACATTGTTGGAAAAGTCATATGCTGCAGATGCATCAAAAAGAGTTTGCAAGAGTGAAAGGGTTGAATATGTATATTATCTAGTAGTGGTTGTGGGTAGATTTATTGATTGGTGTCTAACATAGTTTTAAAACAAAAAGTCATATCACTGCGGCCAATTCACCTAGCTTTCTTACACATTAATCTATCCAAACAACAGGCTGAATTTCTACATTGACTGTTAGCCCTTTGGTGAAAGACAAATTATACCAAAGTATCTAAATGTCTGTTCTCCTTTGCTCTCCTTTTCTCACAATTTTTAAAATCAGTATCGCAAAAACTTAAAAAAAATCATGTTCTTTTTTTTACTGAGAATAATTGATTATATAATGAATTATACTGATAATTACTATTCATATATTACTATTCTTACATATATGGAAGTTGAAGATTTATATTGACCCGAAAATTACTATTCTCTTATCATCAGTGAACTGGAAGAAAGATATGAAGGCAAATTGCAGAAAGAGATGACCGGTCCCGAGTTTGAAATAATCAGTAAAGTGTTCAAGGCTGTAACAACAAGGAAAATTACAGTACCTGGTAACTTCTTAGGGTACGTATTTATGTGTAGAATAACCCCTTCCCTGATACACACGGCATAGGGCATCTTTGCAGCAGAATACTTTGGAAAACATTGTGGCAACAATTTCACCTTTTGCCACATTGTTTTCAACTATTTTCAAGGTATAGAGATTTTTCCATATACTGCAGAATTGCTGTATATGGCAAAAGGTTAATAAATGGAAATAAAGGCACACATATACTATTAAAAAAAATGTCTAATAGAGGCACTTCTTTCAAGGGCTTGAGGGGAAATACGACCATCTGATCACCCTGCCAAAGGATATTGTTGTTTTTGAATACAAGTACATTTATTTTAAAAAGCATAAAAAGGGAATTTGAAGGCAGTGTTTTCTACAGTCGAAAATTATGTGTGAGGGTCATATATAACCCCCTACTGTGAATTTTTGGGGTCACAACCATAAACAATACAGGTGTATTTTAGATTGTCTTTTAACCCTTTCCAACATATAGACGCTTTCTGACGCCTCTGCAGCAGACGACTTTTTGAAAATATTCTGGCAAAAGAAGAAGTTGCTCAAATGAGCAATTTCTCCTTCTGCCGCAATATTTTTAACTCTTTTTAATTTTTAAACTTTCATTTATAGAGATTTTTCATATTTTTCCCTAGATGATCTTTAAGTCGTCTGCTGCAGATTTGTTGTATGTTGGAAAGTAATCATAACTTACTATGGTTACAATAGGACTGAGAGTTAATGACTAGAACATGGTGAATAGACTAACTACAAGGTTCTAATCAGATCTTCACTGTGAAGGGTGTCATTATGATTAACATCCTTTCCTTAACCCTTTCAAACATAGAACAAAACTGTAGCAGACAACTTGGAAAAAATATAGGCAAACATATTTATAAAAATACTCGGTAATTAAAAGTATTTTTTTTATATCGTTGAAAACATTGTGGGAAAAGGTGAAATTGCTCTTAATGAACAATTTCTTCTTTTGTCACAATGTCTTTGAAAGTCATATGCTGCAGATGCATCATTGTGTGTCTACAAGTTTTTGATAAAAAGTTAAAATCTGTATTTGTTATTTTCAGGAATTCCGGTACTCCAGCCATTAGTTGTTCCTACAAGGCAGCCACAGGTTTGTTGTATCCATTAGAGAGAGGTTTCATATTCGTACACAAGCCCCCTGTACATATACGATTTGACGAGCTTGCGGCAGTTAACTTTGCCCGTAGTGCCGGAAGTACCAGATCCTTTGATTTTGACGTGGAGACGAAAGCAGGAACAGTCTATACCTTTTCAAGTATTGAAAAGTAAGTGCTTTTTAACTCTTTCCCACATACAGACGCTTTATGACTCCTCTGCAGCAGACAACATTTTTAGATCATCTGAAAAAAAGTCTGGTTGTTGTGATACCCTGGCATTGTTGTTGTCAGTGTCGTCACAAAACTTGAACCTTACCTTATAGTTCAAAACTCGTTCAATATTTTCAAATGAAACTTGGCACACAGTCATGTCCCTAGGTTCAATATGCATATCTTTACCAAGTCACATTAGAGTCACAGAGTTTTTCGATTTAGAAATAGCAGACAAGCGATGTTTGACAAACTTCTCCTGTTATTCTTTAATTTATAGAAATTTTCCATATTTTGGCTTGGATGTTTTTAAAGTGATCTTCAGATTTGTTGTCATATTGGAAAGGGTTGATTTGTTGATTTCCTTTCTTTCAACAGGGATGAATATGGGAAGCTGTTTGAATTCGCCAAGAACAAGAACCTGAGAATGAAAAACATTGGAAACAAGAAGGTGCGGTCTATAACCCATTTATTTAATATTCTTGAGTGACTTATTGAGAAATAACAGTAGTCCCCCGGGTTTTTATTCTTGTCAAACTGAAGAGAAAAGAAATGGTAGTATTAATTTAGCTCCTTGTTGCTTAGGGTTGCTAAGGTAGCATTACGACTGATAGGATGAATTGACAATCAGTACTGATTAATTTAGCTCCTTGTTGCTTAGAGTTGCTAAGGTAGCATTACGACTGATAGGATGAATTGACAATCAGTACTGATTAATTTAGCTCCTTGTTGCTTAGGGTTGCTAAGGTAGCATTACGACTGATAGGATGAATTGACAATCAGAACTGATTAATTTAGCTCCTTGTTGCTTAGGGTTGCTAAGGTAGCATTACGACTGATAGGATGAATTGACAATCAGTACTGATTAATTTAGCTCCTTGTTGCTTAGGGTTGCTAAGGTAGCATTATGACTGATAGGATAAATTGACAATCAGTACTGGTTAATTTAGCTCCTTGTTGCTTAGGGTTGCTAAGGTAGCATTATGACTGATAGGATAAATTGACAATTAGTACTGGTTAATTTAGCTCCTTGTTGCTTAGGGTTGCTAAGTTCCGGTTTATTTACCCGGGAATGTCTAAAATACTTTTAAAAAAAATTGTCATTTAAATTTAATTCCTAAAATCTTTAATCAAAACGATGTTTGTTTGGTAAAGTTTGATTGTCTTTACAACGATTATTTCAATCACAAGGGTCATTGCTATTGACAAAGAAATCCTGTATAAATTTCAGGGAGGTGGTCAAGATTACGATGCTATGTTGGGAAGCGATGACGAAGATGGAACGCATGATGCCTATTTGGAGAGAATGAAGGCTGAAGGCAAGGATCGATACAGTGATGACATGGACGACGATAGCGACTCATCAGGTATACAGGGTTTTCATTAAGAACTTTTTAGTTGAAGACTAAATTGTGAAAGTAAGAGGCAGAGAGTTTAGACAAAGGATCTTCACAGTTAAAAATGATTCTGTCAATTATTTGTTTTCATTGTCACAGTTTCTGCTTCCTTTAAAATGTTTTTTGTCAATTTTTTTTATTTTTTTTCGTTAGGCAAATCTGCAGCTGACAATTTTGAAAAGATCTAGGCAAAAATATGGAACTGTTGAAAAGAGTTTGATATTATTGAATTATGGCAAAAGAAGAAACGGCTCATTTCCCTTGGAATAATGTTTTCAAAAGTCATCTGTATCAGATATGTCCTTAATGTGCGAAAGATATTGCGAAATACATGTGACTAAAGATGCCTATGAAAAAGATTGCACACAACTTTAAAACATTTTGGTAAAGTGCCAAGATATTCATCAGATGCCTAGAAAAGAAAGACTTAACTGATTTTTTCCACCAAATGCATTTCTTATAATTACTTAATTATGTCTCCCCCTGTATACAGGGGAGATATATTGTTTTTGTCCTGGGCGTCTGTCTGTCTGTCTGTCTGTCTGTCCTTCTGTCTGTCTGTCTGTCTGTCTGTCCGAAATCGTGTCCGCTCCATATCTCCAAGACGGCTTGAAGGATTTTCATGAAACTTGGCTCACATGTTCACCTCATCAAGGCGACGTGCAGAACCCGCGTCTCGACAATATAGGGTCAAGGTCACGCTTGAAGGTCAAAGGTTTGAGGCTTTATTTCGTGTCCGCTCCATATCTCCCAGACGGCTTGAAGGATTTTCATGAAACTTGGGTCACATGTTCACCTCATCAAGGCGACGTGCAGAACCTGCGTCTCGACAATATAGGGTCAATGTCAAGGTCACGCTTGAAGGTCAAAGGTTTATTTCGTGTCCGCTCCATATCTGTCCCAAATTTATAGGTTGGAATGTTTTGAGAGATTTTGACAGATATTTGAGGGGAGACATCTGTTTTTTGCAAAAACAATTCTAGTTCAACCTTATTCTTTGGGTAATTAAAAGTATTGTCTCTATAGACTTTTCTTTTGAATTCCTGCAACATGCTAAAGCGGTCTAAATATGGATCTTTGACCATGAAGTAAACAACTTATCTGGAGTCCTTATCTGAATTGTTACAATAGTAATAGATATTTTAAAAATGGTAGTAATAGCTTTCCATCCTTTTTACTCTGGACTGTGGCAACGAACATTCAATCAATCAATCAAAAATAATAATGATTATAAATCTAAATTTCAGATGAAGATTTCAAACCTCCGGACTCTGGTAGTGATGTGGCCGAGGAATACGACAGCAACCCGCCGACATCGTCATCATCAGAGGTTCGTAGTTCTTTATGCTCTGCAAAAACTTGGCCATCACTTTAAACCCCTTCGAACATAGTGCTCCCAATTTGGCATTTGTATTCCTCGTGACCTACCAAAACGAAGGGATCACTTCTATACCACTTTAAAAATGATAGTTATGGATTTCCATCCTTGGTACTCGGGGTTGTGGCAACGCTAATAAAGGCGCAATCATAACCTTAGATTGATATGAACTGCATCTTATGATGAAGGAGTATTGTTGGCATAAAGTGAAACCAGTGTAGTTTATATTCTTATTTATTGCCACAGTTACTTCCGAGACTGTGAGCCCTTTATGTCTTATGAAGTCTTTGTAGGAAGGTAGCTCAGTCGGTAACTATGTGGGCTATTATCCAGGGATGACTGGTGCGAACCCTGGCTTGGCCATTCATTCTGATGATTAGCCGAGCCCCGGTAGCGACGTGGGCTGTCAATCCAGGGGTTGTGAGTTTGAATCCCGGCTCGGCCAACTTTCTTTCCGACGATTGACAAAAGTCAATGCGTCATTCGTCTTTCACCAATGGGCTAAGTCTATGTGGAAAAGCAGCCAGTTGCTTGGGAAGATTGTTTTGTGGAGTACTGGTGTGAGAAAACCAAGAAATGCATGAGTAGGTGAACTGGCCCCGTGATATAACTGAGAAATTGTTAAAAACGTCGTTAAACCCCAATCAATCAATCAATCATTTTAATGATAACTAAAAGTCATTATGGTATAGTGGATTTGTTCCATAAATTGGCTAAATAGGCTATGTGGAATGGTAGCAAGTTGCCTGTGAGGTATGTTGTGTGGATACTTGTGCTAAAAAGCAATTGCGACATACAATTAAAAATACTTATTGAAAATAGTGTTTAAAAAACTCAAATAAACCTTTGGAAGAATTTCCTTGTGAAACGACAGTCACAGATATATATTCAATTTTAGGGATCCGAAATTGAAGGAAGTGGTTCGGATGCAGAGAGGAAAAGAGCAACGAGAAAGGAGGAAAAAGAGAAGAGAAGAGCAGAAAAGAAAGAAAACACATCCAAAACGGTTGTAAGTGTGACCCAAAACTGAAGAGACGATCCCTTTGACTCCCTTTCCATTATTAAGCAAATCTGCTGCAGACTAACTTGAAAAACATTTAGTCGTTAATATGGAAACTATAAATGAAAAAACAATTATTGAAAAAAGTTGAAAACACTGTGGCAAAAGGAGAAATTGCTCTTAATGAGCAATTTCTCCTTCTGGCACAATGTTTTCAAAAGTTGTTGGCTTCAGAGTAGTCAGAAAGTTTCTGTTTGTGGGAAAGGGCTAAATTGCAAGATTGGAAATGAGATGCAAGTGGGAACTAAGGAGTTAATCATTTACTTGATTGGATTTTTTTTTAGAAAAATGCTGTTTTGAAAAGATCCAAAGAGTATCATTGAAACAATACAAAATTGGAAGTATGGTTTTGATTGTGTTTAAAACATTGTGTGGGAAAAAGAACGAGGTACCACCCTTTAAATTTTAATGATCTTTTGGGTACTAATTTTAATTTTGAATAAATTATACTAGACATTTTTTCCTGGAACAGCCCTTACTCAATTTGTGTATATTCAGTTTCTTTTTTCCAACAATGTTTTCAAAAAGCTGTCAGCTGCAAACTTAAAGGTGTCAAATGTAGTCTGTATTAGGGAAAGGGTTAATTTAAATATACATTTGAGTGCCAAATATGATAATCAGATGCTTTGTGTTCTCTTAGAATTGTCTAACTTAAGCAGTTCTGGTGTGTAGTAGAGAGATAGGTAAGAAAGAGATTTAATTAGGCTATAATGTTTCTCAAAATGATTTTTTTAACAGAGGGAAGGACCAAGGAAATCCAGGAAAAAGAAGAAGAAGGATGAAGACCCTGATAAGCCCAAGCGCCCACAAACTGCTTATTTCTTGTGGTTTATGCAAATTCGTGAACAAATTAAGTCTGACAATCCCGAATTCTCTGTGGTAGACATATCCAAAAAGGCCGGAGAACTCTGGAAAGGACTGACGGCTGATGACAAAAAGGTCAGTAACCTTTTTCTTTTAATTAAACTAAGAGGTATAGATTTACATGGAGGAGTAAAGAGGTCTGTTCTCCACAATTTCTCTTATTACTGAATTTATGTTGTGGGTACCCAATAGAACCGAAGTACCAATTATTCTTTTGAGAACCTAGAAGTTATGGTTGAACTATATCCCACATACAACAAATATTCAGCAGAAAACTTTGATAATAATATGAAAAATACCTCTATAAATAAAAATATATTTATGAAATAGAGTTTAAAAGATTGTGACAAAAAGGGATTATTAGCAATTTCTTCTTTTGCCATTGTTCTCAAACAGTTTCTGCTGCAGATGTGTCAAAAATGCGACTAGACTTGACCCTTGTGGAGAGCCTTGTTGAACTTTTCTTGATCAGGATCGCTTTCTATCGGTCTGTGTGTTCGTCACCCAATGACTTATTGACTGACAACATATTTGTTCCTTCAAATCACTGGCGCAATCTTGTAGGCTTAAGTTACTTTTGCATTTGGTTCAGGGTGCAGTATTTAACTAGGGCATTCTCTTCCTGTGAAAAAATTGAATACATACCAATTTCATTTGCTTTCTTTATTATTATTATTCAACCCTTTCCAACACGCAAAGACATTTTTAAAGCTTTTGCAAAAGAAGACTTGAAAACATGGTGGAAAAAAGAGAAATTGTTCAATTTGTTCAATTTGAGCAATTTTTCCTCTTTCAACAACGTTTTCAACTCTGTTCAATAATTATAGTAGCATTTATAGAAATTAGCCATACTCTTTGTCAAGATGATCTTAAAGTTGCTGCTGCAGATTTGTTGTATGTTGGAACAGAGAACTAGATAAGGAGGAGTAAACTGGTCTTTCACCACCTATATTTTTCTTATGACTCAACCAAACTGTATGTTGTACTTTGTAGGTACCCACAACATAGGGTTTGAGTATCAAATAAGGATTTTAGAATTTGAAATACTCTCCTTATCTAGAGCTCTGTTGGAAAGAGTGAACATGTGGTTGTTTCAGCATTACACCCTAGTCCATTCGTGAATGTAATATTCATTGGACTGTTCTCGCGGCACGACAATCATGGTGGAGTGCCGTTGGGCAAGGTACATTTTCTAGCCTAGTACTGGTTTGTTTACCCAGGGATCATGAATAAGTGAACTGTCGCCGTGATATAACTGAAATAATGTTTAAAACGGCATAAAACCACAATAAAACAACATTGGACTGTTCACTATAGTTTTGCTGGTAGAAATGGCTTTTCTTCCTTTGCACTCATGATAGCGGGGTAACTAAGCATTACGACTGACTTGCTGGTGTCATGATAACTTGACCAGTAGTACTGGTAGCTTACACGATATAACAGGAAAATTGTTGGAGGCGATGTAAAATCCCATACAAAATGAAAAGGTTATTTCAGCTTTTCACCATCATCTATTTGTGAATGTAATAAACGTTTGACAGTTCATTCACATTTTGCTGGAAGTAATGGCTTCCCTCTGGCTCTTAGGCTTGCTTGGATAGCATTACGTTAGGCTAAAAAAGACTGGTACTACTTGTTTATTACCCAGGAAACGTCATAATTGAACTTAAACACTGTTGAAAACTGCATAAAATACCAATTCCAACTAACAATCATCCTCTTTTTGCAGCCACATGAAGCGAAAGCAGGAGAATTGAAGGAAGCATATCAACTAAAAATGATAGAATATAACCAGAAACAGAAAGATGAAGGAAAGTTTGAACCCAAGAGGTAAATTATTATGTCTCCCCTTCTCCGAAAGGGGGGACATGCTGTATTTGTAGTTATTACGATTCCCCAACAGAGTTGGGAATCGTATTGTTTTTCTATTGTTTTTTCTTTTTATTATTATTATTATTATTATTCTCTTTCAGCTATCCAAATGTTTGTCCAGAGCAATACTCATAAACTACTTGATGGAATTGATCGAAACTTGAAACATAGATATATGGCAATGTGAACTTGTGTAGTTTTCAAGAATGATAACTCTGAGCCACTTTTTTGCAAAGTTATCTCCCCTTTTTCAATATTTTAATCAATTTTTGTCAGAGCGATATCTTGTGAACGAATGGTCAGATATTATTGAAACTTGGAACATAGATAGATGGCACTGTGCAGTTGTACAACATGCAAGAATTATAACTCTGGGCCACTTTTTTGCAAAGTTATCTCCCCTTTTTCATTTTTTTAATAATTGGGTGATTTGAACTTGTATAACTCGATAACGAAAAGAGATAGAGACTTGAAACTTAGTACAAATGTTCTCAATCAAGTGACCTACTTTCTCATGTGTATTTGAGCTTGACCGAATACTCGTTTCTGATTGGTCGATTTTTCGTACTTGTATAACTCGAAAATGACTAGTGATAGAGACTTGAAACTTAGTACATGTGATTCTAATCAAGTAGTACTACTTTCTCAAGTGTATTAGCGCATGACCGAATACTCGTTTCTGATTGGTCGATTTTTCTGACTTGTATAACTCAAAAACGACAAGTGATAGAGACTTGAAACTTAGTACATGTGTTTCTTATCAAGTAGTTCTACTTTTGCATGTGTATTAGCGCATGACCGAATACTCGTTTCTGATTGGTCGATTTTTCGGACTTGTATAACTCAAAAACGACAAGTGATAGAGACTTGAAACTTAGTACATGTGTTTCTAATCAGGTAGTACTACTTTCTCAAGTGAATTAGCGCATGACCGAATACTCGTTTCTGATTGGTCGATTTTTCGGACATGTATAACTCAAAAACGACAAGTGATAGAGACTTGAAAGTTAGTACAAGTGTTCCCAATCAAGTGATACTACTTTCTCATGTGTATTTGCGCATGACCGAATACTCGCTTCTGATTGGTCGATTTTTCGGACTTGTATAACTCAAAAACGACAAGTGATCGAGACTTGAAACTTAGTACATGTGTTTCTAATCAAGTAGTACTACTTTCTCAAGTGTATTAGTGCATGACCGAATACTCGTGTCTGTTATCTCCCCTTGTTAAATAAAATGGCAAGGGAATCGTTCGTAACTGTTGCTACAGTTACAATCTCTAGTTCTTATTCTTATTCTTATTATTATTCTTCTTCTTCTTCTTAACTTTTGTTTGTCCAGAGCAGAACTCGGAAACTACTTGAAGTAATTGATTGAAACTTGGAACATAGATAGATGGCAATGTGAAGTTGTGCACCTTGCAAGAATTATAACTCTGGGCCACTTTGTTGCAAAGTTATCTGCCCTTGTTCAATATTTTAATAGTGTAAACTTTGTCCAGAGCAGAACTCAGAAACTACTTGAAGGAATTTATTGAAACTTGGAACATAGATAGATGGCAATGTGAAGTTGTGCACCTTGCCATACTTATGAGTTATCTCCCCCTTGTTCAATATTTTAATAGTGTAAACTTTGTTCAGAGCAGAACTCAGAAACTACTTGAAGGAATTTATTGAAACTTGGAATATAGTTAGATGGCAATGTGAAGTTGTGCACCTTGCAATAATTATGAGTTATCTCCCCTTGTTCAATATTTTAATAGTGTAAACTTTCTCCAGAGCAGAACTAAGAAAGTACTTAAAGAAATTTATTGAAACTTGGAATATAGACAGATGGCAATGTGAAGTTGTGCACCTTGCAAGAATTATAACTCTGGGCTAATTCGTTGCAAAATTATCTCCCCTTGTTCAATATTGTAATAGTCATTGACAAACTGCAATGGGGAGACATATGTTTTTTCATAAAAACAACCTTTCTAGTTTATTATGGTCCACTGTGAAGAAGATATTGCTATGCATATTGAGGGCTTCATGCAAAATGGTTGTAACTACATATTTTTCGAGATGTAGTTAGAACCTTTTTGCATGAAACCATCCATATATTTGTTGGTCCATTGGTAAACCAAAGCTTGTTTGATTGAGAACTGGATAATGCTTGGACCTGCAGTACTCAAAGGTTGGTCATGACCAGTAGGTGTCCTATATTGATTTTGAGGTCAGCTGTTTCAAACATCTCTTGACTATAACAAGAGGTTTAAGTAAAAAGAAGTTGACGTCTGAATACACTCTAAGGCTATGCTAAACACCTTTATTTAAAAACTATTTTCATAAACAAATACTTCAGAAGAGAAAAATATAACTTAACACATGCCTAGATAAAAAGGAGAAGAATGATATTTTTCTGTGATTTTTAGCTCTACTGGCCAAAGGCCAGAAGGGCTTATGTCGTGGTGATTTGTCCGTCGTGCATGCGTCCGTCCGTCCGTCCGTCCGTAAACAATTTCTTGTTAACACGATACAGTCTTTACTTTTGATTGTATCTCAACCAAACTTATACAGTAGTTAGATATCCATGAGAGCTCGGTTCCTTTCGAAAAAACGGCCAGATCTACCCATGCATGGCTGGATTATGGCCCTTGAAATTGTCAAAATTGCTATAATACAGCTTGTGAACACAATAGAGCTTCCATTTACTATCTGATCTTCACCAAACTTAGATGGTATTTGAATATTGATGACATATTGGTTCCTTTTGAAACAAGCCAGATCAATGCCAGTAGAGCATAGGCCCTCATGGGCCTCTTGTTATCTTATACATCAAATATGGATTTAGCAACATAAATACAAACAACCCTTATCTAGAGCTCAGATTAGGAATTATGGACGTAACCCTTTCCCACATAGGACAATTCAGCAGCAGGCGCCTTTGAAATACATAGACAATGGAATATTTCTATAAATGAAAGAGTTATAGTTAAATAGTGTTGAAAATATTGTGGCAAATGTAAAAATTGCTTGTTTTGAGCAATTTCTCCTCTTTCTTCAATGTTTTCATAAATCATCTGATGCAAAGGTGTCAAATGTAGGCTGTATCAGGGAAAGGGTTAAAATTGGAAAATATTGAAATGGACAGCGATGACTTTGCAATCAAGACATATCGCGAATAAATCAACCTGCGCTGTTGTACAATATGATCAGGACCTTAATCCTTTCCCTCATATAGACGCTTTCTGACGCCTCTGCAGCAGACGACTTTTTGAAAACATAGTGACAAAAGGAGAATGCTCAAAACGAGCAATTTCTCCTTTTGCCACAATGTTTTCCATTTTTAGTCATAGGTTATCCATTCAATTATAGAGATTTTCTAATTTTGACAAAATATGTTCAAAGTCATCTGCTGCAGAATTGTCATATGAGGGAAAGGGTTAACTGTTGGATCTCTACTACATACGGAATCCGCTGTGGTCGAGTGGTTAGCGTCGGGGATTTCGAAACCGGGTGTCCCGGGTTCGATCCCCAGTCGCGGCACTACGGTCATGGTGGAGTGCCCTTGGGCAAGGCACATTTTCTAGCCTAGTACTGGTTTGTTTACCCAGGGATCATGAATAATTAAATTTAATTGCGCGCTAAATGACCTTAGCTGTTTATGCGCCATAAAACAATATACATTCATTCATTCTACTACATACAACAAATCTGTAGCAGACGAGTTACAAAATATGGAATATCTCTATAAATGAAAGTCTTATTAGTGAATAGAGTTGAAAACATTGTGGCAAAAGGTGAAATTACTCGTGATGAGCAATTTCTTCTTTTGCCACAGTGTTTTCAAAGTCATCTACTGCAGAAGCGTCGGGGAGTGTCTGTATGTAGGACAAGCATTAAAGAAGCATGACAAAAACCAAACCAACATATACAAGCATGCAATTTGAATGCTATTGTCATTTAATTGTTAAGCCTCAAAAGATCCGTTTTTGCATGGCCTAGCATGTCTGATATTCCACATTCAACACATCTGCAACAGATGCCTCTGAAAGCATCTCGGTTGAAATAAGGAAAATCTCAATAATTGAGAGGTATGATTAGACCTAGTGAATAGAGTTGAAAACATTGAGGTAAACGGAAAAATTGTTCATTATGAGCAATTTCTCCTTTTCCAGCAATGTTTTCAAAAGTCATTTGTTGCACATGCGTGTCTGCAAGTTAGAAAGGATTAATCTTTGATAGTAACCCTTTTCGAAACACAACAAATCCACAGCAGACGACCTTCAACATAGATATCCAAACTTATTGAAACTTTTCTTAACTGCCCTCATACAGCAATTCTGCAGCAGACGACTTTGAACGTATTTTGTCAAAAGATAGAAAATCTCCATAATTGAATGGATAGGATAACCTATAACAAAAAGTGGAAAACAATGTGGCAAAAGGAGAAATTGCACGTTTTGTGCAATTTCTTCTTTTGTCACTATGTTTCCAAAAAGCCGTCTGCTGCAGAGGCGTCAGAATGCGTCTATATGAGGGAAAGGGTTAAATTATTATTATTCTAACGAAGTGCAAAGATTGTGACTACTGGAGAAATGACTCAAAATTAGCAAATTATTCTTCGACAAAAATGTTTTCTAAGGTCGTCCGCTGCAAACAAGTCAAATGTTTGTTTTTTGCTTATAAATGTGAAGTGATTAAAAGTTAGAGAACCAAATTATGTTACATATTTTTTAGCAGTGAGAAAAAGAAATCAAAATCCTCAAGTCCTAAAAAGGCTGTGTCTGAGACGAAAGCAGGGGCCGGAAGCTCCTACAAGAGTAAGGAATTTATTTCGGACAGCTCGTCATCTGGAGGAGGGTCGGACGATGAAGAGAAACCACTGAAGGTAAAATACTTAGACTAGTACATGTCAGAGGACTAGCGATCTTATTTAACCCTTTCCCTCATATAGACGCTTTCTGACGCCTCTGCAGCAGACGGCTTTTTGAAAACATAGTGACAAAAGAAGAAATTGCACAAAACGTGCAATTTCTCCTTTTGCCACAATGTTTTCTACTTTTAGTCATAGGTTATCCATTTATTATAGAGATTTTCCATATTTTGACAAAATATGTTCAAAGTCGTCTGCTGCAGAATTGTTGTATGAGGGAAAGGGTTGACCCTACATACAACAAAACTGCATTGGACGACTTTGAAACATATTGGCGAAAATATGTAAAATCTCTTTAAATGAATGTATAATAATTGAATAGAGTTGAAAACAGTGTGGCAAAATGTTTTCATAGTTCAAAAGTTAGACCTAAACTTTACTGCAATAGCAAACACTCAGTGTTTTTTCTCGCTGTTTTGTGACCAGGGCCCTTTCAATTGTGGATATAGTAATGAATGGCAAATTTTGTGAAATTTAGGTCTACTTTTGTGGAAAAAAAGAGGTGTCTTTTGATTGTGAATGGGGCCCAATTTTCGACCCCACTTTGTGTTCAGAATAAACACTGACTCATATAGATCTAACGACTGCTTATTACAGAAAGCCCCGAATTGTCGCCTACAAAATCATTAGGTATGAGCAGGGGAGATAACCCATATAAATAACAAGAAAGAAAAGCCTTGATGGCCAAGTGTTACGATTTAAAGTAACCATTTTGATAGTTTAATTCAAAGTTGGATATATATGGATCAATTTCTTTGGACAGAAAAATGAGCACACGCTCATGAATGATTAATTGATGAGGGACAATTCGTGACGACCTTTTATACAGTGTTGTCAGATCCAATATATGCACAGCAAAGTATATTGAACTGATTGTAACTCTTTCCGAAGACATGCAACAAATCTGACTGAAATCGTCAAGAGAAAAATGACAATGACAAATATTTTATTAAAAGTAATTAGGCCACCAGCCCATAGTACAAATCATTCTATTTAACAAATATTTAACAAATAGTATAGAGTTGATAATGATTATATATATCTAGAATATAGTTAAAACTATTGTGGAAAAAGGAGACATTGTTGCTGAGGCGTAAAATAGTGTCTTTATGTAGTCTATATAGACGCTTTCTGACGCCTCTGCAGCAGACGGATTTTTGAAAACATAGTGACATAGTGACAAAAGAAGAAATTGCCCAAAACTTTTTCCACTTTTAGTCACAGTAACGTTATCCATTCAATTTTAGAGATTTTCCATTTTTTGACAAAATATGTTCAAAGTCGTCTGCTGCAGAATTGTCATATGAGATTGGGTAAACTAATGTTTGCTCCAAAATTTCTCTTCACAAGCAGGATTTTATGATACTGAAATATTTGTCATACTGAGGCAATTATTTTGAGTACCCATAACAGGTTTTTGATGTATCAACTTTATTCCAATGTAAGATGTTTTCAAAGTTGACTGCTGTAGGATTGTTGTATTTGGGAAAGTGCTTTACGGTACTGTGGGGGTTCCAATTGTTCCACACATTCAAGTCTGCTGCTTTTGTAACATGTTTTCAATATAGGAGTTTGACACTTTCCCACATATACAGCAAATCTACAGCAAACGATTTTAAAAATGTGAAAATATCTTTATATGAGAAAGGTTCATCATTGATAAGAGTGGAAACATTGTGGCTAAAGAAGAAAATTCTAATTATGAGCAATTTTTTTTTTTGCCACAACGTTTATAAAAGTTGTCTGCTGCAGAGGCGTCAGAAAGCATCTGTATTAGGGAAAGGGTTAAATTGAATTGTTGATTGAGTAACAAATTCATAAAACCTATAAATGTTTACAGAAAAAGAAGAAAGAAAGGAAAGAGAAGAAGGCTAAACAGCCGAAAGACGAAAAGATGGAGGTGGATGAAGATTCTGAATCTGAAGAAGAGAAATTGGAAGGTGTTAAACGAAGGTCTCAGAGAAAGGAGGGAGAGGAATCCGACGTTGGATCGGTGAGTTTATGTTTTAGCTCTGACAGTTTTCCTCGAACGTCATCAATCCTTCAGTCCTGAACGACAAAATTACATCGGACTGACAAATTTTCATGCAATAATTGGTTGAACGAAGAAGGAATTAGATGAAGAAAAAAGGCTCTTTCGGGCTGACTGTTTTCGAAAGATTTCGTGAAGTCTTGAGTTCACGATGAACTGTCTCTCAGGAGAATTTAAGCTGTCATTGGCTTCAGCGGTGTAAACAAAAAAACAAAAAAATATTTACATTGCAAGCAAAGCTTCTCTACAACATCTCTTGTTTATTCATACCCACATACAGACGCCTTTACAACAAACAACTTTTGAAAATATTGTGGCAAAAGGAGGAATTGCTCATGTTGTCTGCCATGTCTTGGTGATGCTATGGGATTATTTCTCTTTCTTCTGTCTGTCATGCTCTTCAAGACTTGTGTGTCAAGAGATGCTTTTATGTCTTTTGACACCTTTCCTACTGACGCTTTCTGATACATACACACAATATGTTGAAATGTGAGAAAGGGTTATTGTTGAAAAAAACTATGAATATATTTTATTATTATATACATAACTTACATTAATCCATATAACATTAATCCTCTTTCCAGGCTATGCCAAAAATATTTTCCAAGTCGTCAGCTGCAGACTATCTGTTAATCCTTTCCAACATACAGATACTTCTTGACACTTTTTTGCGACTTTTGAAAACATTGTGGCAAAAGGAGAAATTACTCATAATGAGCAATTTCTGCTTTGTAACAAAGTTTGCAACAGTATTCAATACTTTTACTTTCATATATAGAGCTCTCAGCATTATCATATTCTAGCCCAGATGTGTTCAAAATTGTCTTCTGCCGTTTTATTATATGTGAAAAGTGAAAAGGGTTTCATAAAATGGTATATGTATAATGTAATCAATGTAATACATTATTATTATTTCAATTACAGCTACCCGACGAGGAGGAGATCTTGAGTTCCCCCGAACATTCAGAACCCGGGTCTGCTGGGGAGGAGTCTGCAGTGGAATCAGGAGCTGATTCGGGCGGTGAGGACGAGGAGGATTAGGGGTCAGGTGTATTCATAGAGATTCAGTAAAGGGTCCTGTACATAGGCATATGTTACATGATAGGTTTTTGATTTAACCGATATTACCTTGCATGCTATTTTTCCAAAGATGTTTTCTGCTTTGAGAATATCTTAGGAAAAAAGTTAAATGTCTGAAATATGGATGATTTAGTAAGCATATATAGAGTTGAAAACAATGTGGCAAAAGGAGAAAATGCTCCTGTTATAAATGAGAAATTTCCCCTTTTGCCATAATGATTTCAAAAGTCAATGCAGAGGCATCCGCAAGCGTTTGTATGTGGGAAAGGGTTAAGGTATAGGAGTAACCCTTTCCCACATACAACAGATCTGCAGCAGAGGACTTTGTAAACATGTTAACATGAAAAATTTCAATAAATAATGGTTTAATTTTTGAATAGAGTTTAAAAAAACACTGGCAAAAGAACAAATTGCTCATAATGAGCTTTTTCTCCTTTTGCCACAATGTTTTCAAAAGTTGTCTGCTACAGAGCCGTCAGAAAGTGTATATATGTGGGAAAGGGTTAATACTTGCCTGTTTAGTGATGCATGGATAGATGGAATGAGTGAAACCTTACAGACTTATAAAAAATGAAGACTGCTTCATATTCTTCATCTTTCTGATCCATTTTGTATTGTTCTGTTCAGACTGGTAAATACAAAATCTAATATTAAAATGAATTCAAGTGTTTGTGGATTTGGTTAATTTTTTTCTTTTATTTGCATACAAAATTGATCAATTTAAATGAAGATATTACTTGAAGAATAGTCCGGTCTATTCTACACACAATCTCATCGGCGTTCTACCAGGGCCAGGTTTCCATGTTTAATCTGTGATTGATTGCGGTTTAACCCTTTCCACCCTGCAGACGCATTTTGACGCAATAGTAAGCTATCTTTTATGGAGATTTTTCAGCTTTTTGCCACTATGTTTTCAAAGTCGTCTGCTGCAGAATTGCTGCTTGTGAGAAAGGGTTAACGTTGATATCAAGTTTTCAGTAAAACTCATGGCTGCCAGTTCACCTAACGTTTGTTTCCTAGCTTACTGGCACCAGTATTCCACATAACATCCTTATCAGGCAACTGGTTATCTTGCTGTATAGTGTATTGATGATAGACGAATGACGAAATAATGGGAAAGAATGATTGGCTGGGCTACGGACCCACGACCCCTGATATGATAGTCCCTGTCATTGCCTTCTTGACAGTCACAACTTGATCTCAAACTTCTGTATGGTTAAAGGGTATTTGATTGATATTTTATATATTTCCCACATACAACACATCTACAGCAGATGTCTTGAAGAATACATTGGCAACTATATGGTTCATGTGGTGTCAAAAATTAGGTCACACGGACTATTTAGCTTGAACATGATTAAACTTTGTCAGAATTTTTGTTTTGGTGATATCTAGGCCCATTTCGAATATAGGTACGTGCAAATGTCAAGTGCATTTTATGAAAGCTAAAAATAATCTATGTTGGAAGATAATGAATTTTACGGGAACTTGACAAATGTTGTGTGGAGTACAGGTGAGAGAAAGCCAGGAAACACATAGAATGCGTGTCAGTATGTGGGAAAGTGTTGATTAAAAAACGTAAAACATATAGTTAAGGTAATAATGTTCACTATAATGACGGTAGAAATAACTCACTTCCTCTTTAAAACAGTGTTTCATTCCACCGTCTTGTTAAACCTTTCCCACATACAGACGCGTTTGACGCTCTGCAACATACGACATTTGAAAATGGGATTATTTCTCCTTTTGCCACAATGTTTTCAACTCTTTAAATAATTATACTTTTATATCTAGATTTTCCATATTTTGGCTGAAACGTTTTTAGTCGTCTGCTATAGAAGTGCGGGTGAGCTTTTGTGACCATCGTTGGTCTGTCCGTCTGTTCACATCTTCTAACTTACAACTTCCTTCAAAGCCACTTGGTCAATTTTGATGACACTAAATACGGATTTTCCGTGGATGGTGCCCTTTCAAAATTGTGCAAAGAAAATAAGTCCATGCAGAACTCTGTTTGCCATTGAAATCTAAAGGAAATAATAATAAAAACACTTAACAAAAAATCTCGACAAAAACCGTAAGGACTTGAGCTTAGATATTTTTTGAGTAGCATGACTAGTCCACTTAAAAAAAAAATCAAATTCTGTTCCATAGGCGGTCAACCGTTTTACATATAGAGATATAGAGAAACACTTTTGAAAATCTTCTTGTCTAAAACAGAAAGACCGAAAGCTTGCATATTTGGTGTGTAGCATTGTTAAAAACTAACTTGTACAAACAAATTTCTTTTGGGACCTTCTTAGTCATATGAACTTGACAACAAACAGACAACATAGGGTGTGGGTTAATCGTTCTGTGGCGCAGTGGATCTATTCTGGTCCTTGTATTAGATTACCTGACCGTGAAATGAGTGATTGTGGTTGGGATAACAAATCACATTGCATAGCTCATGTGAGCGATCCAGGGCTATCATTGCCATCTCGTGTTATTATACACATGTATTTGTAATACTTAAGACATTTTCCCTAACCCTTTTCTACAAACAACAAATCTGCATCAGACCACTTTGAAAACATAGATAAAATTTGATAACTCAATATAATTATTGAATAGGATTGAAACATTGTGGCAAAGAGAGCAAATTCTTCTTTTGTGACAACGTTTTTAAAAGGCGTCAGAAGCTGTCTGTATGTTGGGAAGGGTTAATCGACATGAAGTGAAACTAAATACATGTGCCCTGTGTTAATGTGAGTCGATAATTTATATTGTTCGGAATGTTTAGGGTTTTGTGTATAATTTATTTCTTTTTTTCACAAGTCATTTCAAATTCCTCTTCCTTGTAATGAGTGTGAGGTTTTTATTTAAACGCTTGATTTTAAATATATGAATGAATGTTGAGATACCACTTCCTGCGGATGTTTAAATCGATCTAACAGTTATAAGGTTGGATTTTGTCGAGTATCCAATTGAATCAAGGACGGGATAGCAATGCGTTTGTTTTATTGGGGTTTTACGCCGTTTCCGTCATAAGTTCAGTTACATCGCAGCAACAGTAAATTTATTCATATTTCCTGGGTTACTATTTCAGTATTAGCAGGGGCGTAGCTTTGCAATAATCAATGTGTAGGCCGTCTCGTGAGAATACCAACATTGTGGACTCTGCGTAAAGTATCGACCCGGATCAGCCTAAGCATGCCACACAGGCCTACCCGGATAGAAACTTTTCGCCTCTTGTGGATTTAACTACTCTATACATCTATCCCCCTAAGACGGAATGTGTCGGCCGGATCAGTCTGTGCGGATAGCGCAGGCTGATCTGGTCGATACATTACGCAGATGTCTATCGCCGCAGCTGCATTTTGGGGCATTTTGAGAAAAAAATGTGTAGGCACGTGCCTTCAGTGCCTAAAGGAAGCTACGCCCCTGATTAGGCTAGGAAATATGCCGCGAACAACATGGCCGCATTTATGTGTGATCGAACAGGGATATCAACGAGGCGCCCCTGTCGATGTGTTTGTGTGTGAGGTTTTACATCGCTTTCAATACTAGTTCAGTTATATCACGGCGTTTCCTGGGTAAGTGACGTGTACTACTCGTCCATTATCCGGTCTTTACAAATGAGAGATACAATAGGACCGAGCACCTTTAGCTCAATCGCTAGCGAAACGGGATGTCAATCTCGGGGTTATGAGTGCGAACCCTAGCTCGGCCTACATTCTTTCCCACGCTTGACCAAAAGACCAATGCGATTTTCATCAATAGGCTTACAGTCGAGATGTATATGGAAAAACAGCCAGTTGCTTGGAAATATTTGTTGTGTGGAGTACTGGTGTGTGAAAGCCCGATTAAGTGAGTAGGTGAACAGGCCGTCGTGATATAAATGAACACATGTTTAACCCTTTCCAACATACATACGCTTTCCGTCGCCTCTGCAGCAGACGACTTTTGAAAACACTTATGACAAAAGGATAAATTGCTTCTTGAATCAATTATATTTTTCATTTACAGAGATATTCCATGCCGCGCAGGCTAATCCGGACATATATTTTTCGCCTCCTGTGGATTTTCTGTTTCAGGAATAATTACTCTATACCTCTATCCCCCTGAGACGGAATGTGTCGGCCCGGATTAGACTGCGCAGGCTGATCTGGATCGATACATTACGCAGAGTACATACTGTTGTTTTTTATTCGTTTCTCAGCCAAGTCTTCACTGTACGTAGATGCAACAAGGTGTCTTTTCGAACGACACGGCTCATACAGATTTTACCATGTCTCTACTCGAATAAGTGTTTTTTCCAATGAATGTTGACGCAGTTTTCCCTGTATTTCCCGTTGATACGGACTCCGAGAGGTTGTTTTGTTATGTTAATTAAAACAATCCATCATTTTCTAAGATTTTTTTGCCAATGGGATCCCTCGGTTATAAACTACCGAAAATGCTTTTTGTTTTCCCTACCAAAATTGTCATGCACTTCCCAACAGCCCATTAGTCAAAATATTCTTGTTTTTGTTGTAGGGTTTTAGATCACCCGAGCCGAAGCGGTGTGATCTATTCTTATCACTCTGTCAGTGTTAACTTATATCTTTAACTTATAGCTTTAACCCTTTCCCCCATACACCAATTCTGCAGCAGACGACTTTGAACATATTTTGTCAAAAAAAATAGAAAATCTCTATAATTGAATGTATAACCTATGACAAAAAGTGGAAAACATTGTGGCAAAAGGAGAAATTGCACGTTTTGTGCAATTTCTTCTTTTGTCACTATGTTTTCAAAAAGCCGTCTGCTGCAGAGGCGTCTATATGAGGGAAAGGGTTAAACAACCTCTCCTCCTATACGACTTGAACAATTCCAACCAAACTTCATTTGAATGATCCATTGGTGGTACTCTTTCACATTTGTTCAAAGAATTAAATTCTACGAAGAACTTTGGTTGCTGCGGCATTAGAAAGGGGGTAAAACTGCCAATCTTTACAAATATCCTCTCAATCAGCTTGTCAGAAAAGTGCTTGACTGATTTTAATATAAATGTGTTAAAATGTTCCTTTAAAATTGCCTCTATGAAATTAATGTTCACATCATTAATGCTTGGTTGAAAGACATAGCATACAGGTGACATCAGAAAAGGGGTATTTCAAATGACATCTGGACCAATTTCAGACAAACTTAATTGGAATGTTACTTGAAGGTCCTCTTTCAAAATTGTTCAAAAATATAAAATCTTTAGATAACTTTGGTTACTGCGGCATCAGAAAGGGACAAAAATGCCATAACTTTAACATTCTTCTTCTCTGAACAAGCTTGTCTGATTCCAAGATAATTTTGTAGTAATATTCCTTGAGTGACCCTCTACAAAACTTGTTCAAGCCACAATGATTGGTTAAACAACATGGCCGCCAGGCAGCATCAGAAAAGGGGCAAAATGACAATTTTTTTTAAAATTCCATTCTCATGAAAAGTTTTTGTCTGATTTTAAGATAGTTTAGCAGAAATGTTCTTTTAGTAACGATGTAAATGAACAATTTTAAGCCATATGAGATTGGTTGAAAAAGATAGCTGCCAGGCGGTATCAGGAAAGGGGTAAAGGGAACTTTCAGCATCAAACGACATCTCCTCTTAAACAAATGGACCAGTATCAAACAAACTTAAAAAATATATTCCTGTGTTGGTCCTTTTTGAAATTGTTCAAAGATTCAATGCATCAGTTAGTACACCTGTCCTTTATTGAATCGCTGTCTCAATTTCAGTTCGTTCCCACTCTTGATCAAGTGTTCACCTTTATTAGCAGTAGGTAACATTTGCTACAATACTCAGGTGATCGATTTAGAGCACCTCGGCCCTCTTGTTTGTTTTTACCATTCTTGTGAAACAACGTAGCTATATCTATCTCCGGACCTACTTATTATCTAATCTAAGTATGCTGACTCCCAAGTTAGTTAGGTAGTTTCTACAAATTCCTGTTTGGGATATTTTCAACGCAGATATATATTGACGTCAGTTGGCTGGCATAATCGGAGTATAATGTTAACAATGCAATGGGAAAGTTCCTGTCAGTTGTAGAAAATGGCCATTTAATACCGTTTACCGTCTCCGTGTTCAAGTGGTTATAGCGTTCCAATTGGGAGCGGGAGACCAGGGTACGGTTCCTGGACTCGAGTCATACCAAAGACATTAGGACCCTAGTTGGCTGATCACGACTGATCCATCGATATCAGGAGACCAATAGTACTGGTAGATTACACAGGAAACGCCGTGATATTAAATAACGTAACACATTGCGTCAAAACACAACTAAAATGAATACCGTTGCGTGATATGTAGTATTTCACTTACAGGATGCGGGCTGTCCATCCAGGGGTGTGAGTTCGAATCCAAGCTCGGGCAACATTCTTCCCGACGTCTGACAAAAGTCACTGTGAGACGCGTCTTTCGTCTTTCACCAATGGGCTAACAGTCTTACGTGGAAAAGCAGCCAGTTGCTTGGAAAGTATGTTGTGTGGAGTGAAACATATAAGTAGGTCAACTGGCCGCCGTGATATTACTGAAAATTGTTGAAAACGGCGTTAAACACAAATCAATCAATCAATCATTCGTAGTTTGTTTGGTTGGAGTTTTACGCCACACTCAACGTGTTTTCAGTTATATCACGGCGTTTTCTTGATGTTAGTACTACTGGTCCACTTATCCTGACACCAGCGAGTCAGTTGTTATGTTAACCAAACAACGCTGTTATAATAAGTTATTAAAGCCATTAGTGGTCAATTACTACCATTTTAAAGTCTTTGAAACGGCGCGGACAGGGGCCGAACCCGCGACCTCCCGTCCCCGGACGCAGCTCAACCACTACACCATCGAGGCGGTCACACGTACAAAAGAAAGATATGTATCTAACATAATTAATTTGACTTTCTCAGGCTTATCCTCGACGAAGTATATATTTAACCATTCCCCCGATGCAGAAAATGTTGGCGCCTTGCACTAGACCTTGTATTTTTAAACTAAGACAAGAAAAAGACAAATCTAAGATTTGTTTAATCAACCCGCGAAGCTCCCAATGACATGCTTTGAACTTTGGCCAAAGCACACAGCAAATAAGCTTGAATGTTGGGATCAAAGAAGAACATAATCAGTCTGTGCCCAGCGGAATCTGATCAGACTCAACCCTGTTTTCAACGTAGTCGTGTAAGCATATAGCATACGTATGTGACCACACACCGGCTGTGAATCGACCGTAAAGTGGTCTCGTGATAACTCGAAGTCGTAAGGGACACAGAAATTATTTCGAGTCATCCACGTGTTCGAGTGATCACTACTTAACCCTTCCCCTCATACAACAATTCTGCAGCAATCGACTTTGAACGTATTTTGTCAAAAAATAGAAAATCTCCTTAATTGAATGGATAACCTATGACAAAAAGTGGAAAACATTGTGGCAAAAAAATAAATGCAATTTCTTCTTTTGTCACAATGTTTTCAAAAAGCCGTCTGTTGCAGAGGCGTCAGAAAGCGTCTATATGAGGGAAAGGGTTAAGCTTAATTGACTTATGTATTCGTCATTCGTCATTCATATATTTATTCGTAATTCGTAATTCATTTATGCTTAAATGTTTTTTTATGAAAAGCATACCGATGATAAAATCATTTCAATAAAACGACGCCGCCGCAGTTCTAATTGCTCTGACAGATCCGTATCAGGATAAGGTACGCCTTTAGCATATACGACACTTCTGCAGCAGACGACTTTTTAAACACATAAGTAAAACATATGGAAAAATCTCAACAACAAAAAAATATATAAGTTTACCTATTAATGAGAAATTGTAATTTTGTAAAAATGTTTTCAAAATTCATAAGCTACAGATTCGTCTGCAAGTGGGAAAGGGTTTGGTGACACTACACTCACATCATATTTGATATTCGACTACATTTTAAAAGAGTCTAAATGTGATGGACATTATGTCGTTTAATCCTCTCCCACATACAACAAATCTGCAGCAGACGACTTTTAAAACATCTAGACATCGATATGGAAAATCCTTATGAATGAAAACTTCGTATCGATCGATAAAACTCTTTAATTATCCCTTTTGGAAAACAAATAATATACACAGATTAAATATCGAAACATTGCGACAAAGAGTGAAATTTATCATTATTACGAGCAATTTCTCTTTTTGCTATGATGTTTTTAAACATCGTCTACTACAGAGGCTTCAAAATGAGTCTACATATGGGCAAGAGCTGTTCGATTAAGGCATATGTAGATACGGTACCTTCGTCAGCTTCTGTGGCAAGTCTTTGGAAGAAATAGGCTTAACTGCATGCTGTAAGTATATATATAACTTTGAATTCATAATCCCACGAGAAAAAACGAGTTATGGTCGGCCGAGCTGATCGAGTAATATTTATAAGCAAGTGTTCATGATCGATTATGTTCACAATGCTTTATAAATAGGCTACACAATTCTATGTCTATACATAACTTAAAAACTAATCGAATTTTATTTAAATATGTATGATCTTTTGTAATTGTACATGGTCGACCGGTTCTCAAATGTTTTCAATGCAAAATTCAACACTTTCTCTGTATACACACACATGTATCATAGGCCTACATATTGAGAAAATAATCGATTGAAAAGACTATTGGGATAAAATGGTAAAAAAACCACAACATGAGAATGCTCATTAACATATCGGGGACTTAAGGATTGAAAATGGTGTGCTAGTAAGTATTTATTTATATATTGATTTATAATACACCTTCATATTTCCCGTGATTATCGATGAGGGGTTCTTTTAAATCATGGTTAAAGCAATTTATCCTTTTAGTCACAATTTAATTTTCTCAAATTTCGTCTGCTTCAGAAAGGTACATGTAAACGTTAAAACTCGAATGCGTGTGGAGACGGGTTCAAAGGTAGTCGTTAATTGTTAAATCTATATTGCACACATTTATTATTTTCCTTCCCCAATGTAATATCTCTTTTAAAAGACTGTAATTGCGCGTAGCGATCATGTACAGGCTATATTATATTGCTTTTAACCTTGACCTTAATGTGGTAATGGAGCGATGCTCTGGGACAACTCGTCACTCATGCGACATATGAGCCACGATAAAACCAACATTATAGATTCTGCGTTATGTATCGACACAGATCAGCCTGTGCAGTCCGCTAGACTAATCCGGGCCGACACATTCCGTCTCAGGGTGATTGAGGTATAGAGTAATGTTTCCTGAAACAGAAAATTCACAGGAGGCGAAGAGAGTCTGTCCGGGTTAGCCGGCGCGGCATGCTTAAGCTGATCCGGGTCAATACTTGTTTGTTTTCTCTTGGAACGGCTCATATCTTTTCTATGTGCTCCAGGAAAAACTAACCTTAGCGTAATAAGTACACGTGTTGAAAAAAGACTGCCTACGCACACATGCTAAGGATATAAATGAATGATGCTTTACAGAAATACCTTGAAGTTCTCCATGGCTTATTGACGACTAGTCCTGAACCAGATCAGACTACACTGATGCACTGTCTGTTTTGGATATATTCCGCCCCAAATACCTTGCGCCGCTCATTTAAATACCATGTCTTTCTACATAAAACCGCATTTGCTGTGCAGTGGTAAATTGTCCGCCTAGGATGCGAGCTTTCGCTGGTTAGATATCCAGCCTAGCAATACCAAATACCCTACACACTGTAGTTACGGATTGTCCTCTTCGGCGCTCAGCGTTGTGGGGTTAGCTTAACGACTGAATCGCTGGTGTCAGGATAAATTGACAAGTACTATTGGTAGCTTACCATGACAACGCCATGACAAATGTGATTTTTTTTCGTTGAAAGCTGCGTCAAAAACCGTCATGCAAACCATTTTTCTACAAAATGTCATTTGCTTCAGAATCACCATGAACAATGTATAAAGTCTGTTCCCACGAGACTAGAAGAAACATGGACTCCGACGATAACATTGGTGATGATAGTGACGATAATGCGAGAATGAATAGGTTCGTCGCTGAAACTGCGGATATGTTTGAAGAACTAAAACCGTTCTATAATTACACTTCTTTGAATGACAGAGTTGCTAAAATACGGGAAGCTGCCTACCATGTCCGTACCCATTGGACAGACTTTGACAACTTTCGATCAACAGCTAAGAAAACGTTCTTAAAAACAGGCGGCGAAATGGAGTTTAAAGACAAAGTTACTAGGGAGCTTGCGCACAGACTGTTTACGGTACACAGACGCCATCTTAAAAGAGAAGAAGTTGGGAAGATTGATCCAGTTGATGTAACGTTTGAAGCAGTGCAATTTTATACAACGAAGGAGGGTTACGATGCTATGTATAGTCTCATTAACAAGACGACTAGGAAGGAAGAATCCGTCGAATCTGTAGATTTGATTTGCAGTGTTGTATTTCTGGTTGAGCTGATTAACATAGATATTTACAACTATTGCTTGATGTTTCCCGAGAAAAATAATTTTGAGGGCCTTGTGTACCGAGGGATGGTACTTCCTATGGAGGATATGGAGGCGTTTAGATCTCTGAGGAAATGTTCGATTGATAAGAGGACATTTTCTGTTCCACTAGGTACGTACTGTATGTCGTCTCATTAAAATCAGACCAAAATACTTCGCTGTACGTATATTAGATCTAACGAAACCGCATGAAATGTCGTCTCGATTAGACTATGTACACTTATAGAATTGGTGCTCGTTTTTGTATCCAATTCTGAGGGCCTTGTGTACCGAGGGATGGTACTTCCTAGGGAGGATATGAAGGTGTTAAGATCTCTGAGGAAGTGTTTGATTGATAAGAGGACATGTTCTGTTCCACTAGGTACGTACTGTATGTCGTCTCATTACAATCAGACCAAAATACTTCGCTGTACGTATATTAGATCTAACGAAACCGCATGAAATGTCGTCTCGATTAGACTATATACACTTATAGAATTGGTGCTCGTTTTTGTATCCAATTCTGAGGGCCTTGTGTACCGAGGGATGGTACTTCCTAGGAAGGATATGAAGGTGTTTAGATCTCTGAGGAGATGTTTGATTGATAAGAGGACATTTTCTGTTCCACTAGGTACGTACTGTATGTTGTCTCATTAAAATCAGACCAAAATACTTCGCTGTACGTATATTAGATCTAACGAAACCGTATGAAATGTCGTCTCGATTAGACTATATACACTTATAGAATTGGTGCTCGTTTTTGTATCCAATTCTGAGGGCCTTGTGTACCGAGGGATGGTACTTCCTAGGGAGGATATGAAGGTGTTTAGATCTCTGAGGAGATGTTTGATTGATAAGAGGACATTTTCTGTTCCACTAGGTACGTACTGTATGTCATCTCATTAAAATCAGACCAAAATACTTCGCTGTACGTATATTAGATCTAACGAAACCGCATGAAATGTCGTCTCGATTAGACTATATACACTTATAGAATTGGTGCTCGTTTTTGTATCCAATTCTGAGGGCCTTGTGTACCGAGGGATGGTACTTCCTAGGGAGGATATGAAGGTGTTTAGATCTCTGAGGAGATGTTTGATTGATAAGAGGACATTTTCTGTTCCACTAGGTACGTACTGTATGTCGTCTCATTAAAATCAGACCAAAATACTTCGCTGTACGTATATTAGATCTAACGAAACCGCATGAAATGTCGTCTCGATTAGACTATATACACTTATAGAATAGGTGCTCCTTTTTGTATCCAATGGAATCGCACGATACAACGGACACTCGGTTCTATATAATCGGAACACTCGACATTTATCGGTTCTCTATCTCGTTTATGGATATGGGTCATCTCCCTTGTGTTTTACCTTACGATTTTGCAGGCGACACCACTTTGATTGACTGACGATAAGGTCAACCTGAGACGAAGTTAGGATCAACTTGAGACGAAGTTAAGGTCTGGTTTAATGAGATTATTACTGTATGTTTATATGTTATAAAGGACATTTGTTATCATATTAAATCTTTGAACAGATTGTAAGAGGCCAACCAAAGTAACATTCCCGTGAAGTTTGGTTGATATCAATACAAAGTATTAGGAGCTCATAGTTCATTTACCCCTGAATTTCTGAGGCAGCATCGCAGTTATCTTATGTAGAGGGTCACTGAATGAACATTTCCGCTCAATTACAAATGTATCCTAAAATCAGACAAAAATTGAATAGAAATGGAACTATTCAGTTTTGTCATTTTGCCCCTTTTCTGATGCCGTATTGCTGCCATGTTTTTCAACCAATCAATACAGCTTATGCAAATATTGTAGAGAGTCAATCAAAGAACATTTGTACTTAATTACCTTGGAATTCGACAAGCGGATTCAGAGAAGAAGAATTTTAAAGTTTATGCATTTTACTCCTTTCCTGCTGCCGCAGCAACAAATGTTGTATTTATAATTTATATCTTTGAACACATTTGAAAGTGGATCACCAAAGGAACATTCCTGTGAAATATTGTCGAAATTTGCACAGTAGATTGGGATGAGATGTCATTTGATCAAAGTTATCAAGTGGACATTTCTACCACATTATATCTTTATCAGATAAGTTTACTCAAAGATGAATATTTTTAACAAATCGGGCTAATTCACCCTTTTCTGATGCCGCAGCAAGTTCTCCGTAGAAAATAAATATACCGCGCAATTTCCTCTTTTGCTACAATATTTCAAAAAGTCGTCTGCTGCAGAGGCCTCACAAAAGGTCTGTATGCTGGTAAGGGTTGATATCTAAGGTTTATTGTTCTGAATATTTCAGAATAGTATAGAAAACATTGTGGCATAAGGAGATATTTCTATTTATGAGCAATGTCTCCTTTTGCCACAATAAATGTTTTCAAAAGTTGTCTGCTGTAAATTCTTCTGCAAGGGGGGAAAATGCTATTAAAATATCACAAACAAATCTATTTCTGTTACTAGCGGGAACAAATGGTTTAAAGTTTCATAGAGTATGTTCCTACAAACTTAAGAGTATTGGTTGGGGGTAGGGTTAGTGATATCCTAATCTTTTATTGCACTTAAATATTATATTGACACTTTCAGAGAATTGTAATTTTATTTGCTTACTTAGAATTTTACTTATTTGACTTTTGCTCATGTTTGCACTATTTTGGTGGTGTACTGATTTTTGTGTTTGCAGTCATTTACATCACGTGACTTAAAATGTAGCTATAGGAGTAGTAAAGGCGTCTCTTTGCTTGTAAACAAACAGAACAGAACAGAAATTTTATTTTCAACTTAAGCATATACAGCCCATGGTTGATATTCACAAATATACATACAGAAATGGAACTAGTTGAGAAATAGTACTTAACTAAGTTTAAATTAAATAAGTTTAAATAAGTTTAAAATCAAGTTTATATGCATATGTATAAATACACATATATACACAAGTAACTATATAATTATATATATATATATACACATACCCATACACATACTTACATATATATATATATATATATATATATATATTAATTTCAATATGAAATTAATTATATCAAGAAAGAAAGTGGGACTGTTATTGCCCGTCTAATAAGGATGCTTTTTATTTTCAAATAGAGAGTTTTCTCATCTCAAAAGCCTTGAGGCAAAATGACGCAAGATTACATAAATATTTTTTTCTTTCTGTGTTTAAGAGTTCTATGAACTTGTACATACTTGGACGTTGTGTGTAATAGCGCGGTATGAATTGTTTTCTTAATGTTTCATAGAACGGACAAACTAATACAAAATGGAACTCATCCTCCAAATCATTCAAATTACATAAGGTACAAATTCTTTGGTTCCTTTCAATGTTTTCATGACGACCAGTTTCAATTCTTAATTTATGGGATGTCAACCTTAGCTTAGATATAATGTTTCTATACTTTGGAAAAGTTAAAATGTCCAAATAGCTAGACCGTTCAAATATTATTTTAAACTGTCTAAAAAGTGAAAGTGATGAGTAATATTTGATATTTTCTTGCCATGTACATATATACATATCCCTTAATCTTTGCCGTAGCAGAGGTACAAATACATTAGCATTTACAGACTCCGGATACAACCAAATCTCGCGAAATCCTGCATTTTGCAGGATATCGGGAACTTTGGATGACCAGTTAACAATATTTACATCCCTTTCTGCTCGAGATCTTTGATCCAATGTCAACGTTCTGAGGATACAATTATGTGACTTTTCCTGGTATAATTTTAGCCAGTACTTAACAATACGTATATATCTAGATATTTGTAGAGGATAACGTCCAAGTTCAGCGTATATAGCCAGAGTCGAAGTGCTGGTTTTAACATTTAGTATCCATTTACAGAATTGTTTATGCACTAATTCTAGGTTTTCAGCAGATAAATGTCCCCAGACCTCACAACTATAATTCAAAACAGACTGGACATGAGAATCAAATAAATCAAGCATGATATTGATAGGCACGTCCAATTGATTTGTGACATTAAACAAGGCGTTCATTGATCGCAACGCTTTGCCCTTTAATTCGTATGTTGCTTGTACAAATGGGCCCCTGCAGGAGAACACCAACCCAAGATAGCTAAAACTTTCTACCATTTCAATGTTTTCACCTTGGTATGTCCATGTATAATCTTCTTTCAGAACACCCTTTTTCCTAAAAATCATAACCTTTGTTTTTTCAACATTTACAGTCAGACTCCATTTGTCACAATAACTCTTTAAGCAATTCAGGTTCTCCTGCAGTGCCTCCTTTGATTCCGCAAATATTACTGCATCGTCAGCAAATAATAATAAATATATAGATAGTTGATCAATGGTCACCGCAATAGTATTAGAATGGTGAAAAGCATTTTCAATATCATTTAGAAAAAGGGAAAACATCATCGGGGAAGTTATTTCCCCTTGGAATAAACCGATCTCGCTGCTGAAATAATCAGAATATGAATTAAATGACTAACGCATAATTTGACCTCGTCATACATTGAACGAATAACGGAAAAAAGTTTTCCATCAACTCCTAATTGAAGCAATTTAAACCAGAGTGAATACCTATCAATAAAATCATACGCCTTCTTAAAGTCGATAAAACAACAATACAATTTACCCTTTGCTTGAAATTGTCGTTCGATTAAAGCGTTAAGGCAATAAATAGCATCTACTGTACAGTGATTAGGTCTAAACCCAAATTGAGCGTCTGTCAACATATCGTTATTTAATGCCCAATTCTTTAAACGTTCGTTCAATATGATAGTGAAAAACTTAGCAAAACAACTTGTTATTGTAATGCCACGGTAATTATTGGTATCCGTGCTATCACCCTTTTTATATAAGGGCTTAATAGAACCTGTAGACCAGCAGCGAGGAAATGATTTACTATCAAGTATATAATTAAACAATAATTTTAAAGGGTAACATAAGCTATCTATATTTTCCTTAAAATACTCATACAGAATGTTATCAACTGAACATGTTTTATTATTGCCTAATTGTCGACTTGCCTTTTTTATTTCTTCAAGTGATATAGCCTGATCTAATTCCTCAAATGTGGGTTCATTTTCCTGATCTATGTTTTCAAAATTGTATACATATTGTTTACTACCATTGTCGAAATTTTCGTCTTTAGGATTGGCTAGGTTTTTGAAATACTTGAAAAATTCTTCGTTCGATATTATATCACCAGTGCTGGTTTTTGTCCTGTTCCTGAACATAGACCAAAATTCCTGTGGCCTTTTCCTTCTCACCTCGTTTAATTGTTTACATTGGCTATGTCTAAAGGTATTTCTAATTTTCCTACAGAGGTAAACAAAGATGATGTAATCGGGCGCCATTTTGTTGACCTAGTTTCTATTTATAGAATCTCATTTGCATATAAAGATTGACACAAAAGAGGACGCCATTTTGTTGACCTATTTATTTATATACAATGACTGCATGTGCGTGGCGGCCATCTTTTAAATGAAATCATAGGTTTATATTTAGAATGACATCATAGATCTATATTTAGAAAGCTTTAACAACGGAGCAAGTGTTTCAACAGCACCCTTAGGGCGAGACCATTGACACAAGAGAGGACGCCCCGAGGTGACGTAATAAACGATACACCCACCAGGTTTTACCGGAGCTAGTGGGTCCAACTACCGTCATACTCGAACATGGTTCGAACGGAAGTAAAGAAATCTCATTAGGGTGTAACATCGCTGGCGGTGGTGGTGGTGGTGGTGGTGGTGGTGTAGGTGGTGGTGGATACGCATCAGTGAACACTTTAAGCGGTGGTGGTGTTGGTGGTGGTGGATACGCATCAGTGAACACTTTAAGCGGTGACGGTGGTGGTGGTGTATATGTGTTGTTGAACTTTTCATTAATATGTTCATGTATTTTTTCTATGACGCAACAGGGCGTCTCTCCGAGAAAAATGACGTTGACATTCTGGACATTGATTCATTGTTACTTATAATTCTTTGTGTACTCTCTTATAAGCTTTTGTGAAATATTTACATATTATTTACACTAAAGATAAATTCAAACATTATTTCTATCAGAAACCATAAGGTTCAGTATCAAAGTTGTCTAATCTTCTTCTTTTCGTGTAAACCATTTGATATATTTTCTTTTCTTCTCTATCATAAAGTTTTCTCTTTCTCTTGTCTTATTTCGCAGAGCGAGCAAATTAAAATCGATCCTTCATGATCGTCGTAGAAGCCTTCGTCTAGCCAATCAAAAAGAGAGAACTCAAAGGTATAGAAGATAGGGTAAAAGCTATAACAGTCACAGTTTTTTTGGATCTTGACAACATGACTAACTGTAGATGTTAATATTGGCTTTGGGGAATAATCGTTACGTACAAGTGTGTGAATGGCAAGGAGAGTTGTACGGGTTGACTTACGAGAATGGAACGGTGATGTGCCTACGAAAAAAGGAATTAGCCTGACATTAATGCGATACAAGAACTTCGTGGATGAGATAGAGTACGTAGACAAAGCTCTTCAAGACAAAGATTCCTTCCAAGTCATCTCGGAGGAAACGTGTACTGTACAGTCAACGGGGTGTGTCGACATTAGGCGATATTGGAAGCCTCAGGAAGAAATTGTACCTACCAAGAAAGGGCTCTGTCTAAGACCATTTGAATACCAGCGTTTAAAGGAGTTGATACCTGAAGTGGGACGGACGTTACCTGAATTGGACGCGGTGGTACCTTGTTTGAATAGAGAGGTCAATAAAAATATGTAAACTGTACTTCATTTGTTGTTGTTTATTACAGGGGAAATAAGAAAAAAGAAACAAAATGTTACACTTTCTACAATTTTATTATATACATTTTTACAAATCAATTCAAATTATAATAGTTTATTTTAAGCAGTAATTACGCGACTCAAGAGTCGTTCATTTTAGTCACCTCTATCCCTCGGAGACGGAATGTGTCGGATCAGTCTGGTCGACACATTACGCATATGCCATAATGTTGGTTTTCTCACGGGACGGCTCATTTGTACTTAATGTAAATTTGTTGTATACATCTGGAGAAGAGTTAAACATAAATCATATTAGTCACGATTTAATAAGAAGTGACATGTTTAAGTTAATGTTTAGCCCACTGATGCCCTACAACAGGAATAACCAAGGTTCATTTGTACTTAATGTAAATTTGTTGTTTACATGTGAGGGAGAGGGGAACATAAATCATATTAGCCACGATTTAATAGTGATCAGGTTGAAACTGCACCAATGTATGAGCTGACAAATAAATCAATAAATGTACTTCTAAAGACGAAATGACAGATGCCCTAAAGTTAATTTTTTTTCTTGTTTAGTACATGACAAATAATAGAAAATAATAATAATTATACACGTATAACATGGCATATTCACAGCGCATGCGCGAAATATATATTGTTGACCGAGTTACTCACTTATATAAGATCGCCCCCGTCATACCTGCATTTCTAAAAAATAACAAGCCAATGATAGATATATAAATTATTCCTTCCCCTCATGTAGACACATCTACTGCAGACACATTGTGCCACAAGGTTTATATCACTTTTTCATTATCATACTTTCATGAATAGTGTTTTCACGTCGCGACAAGCGTGACAATTAGTTAAGTATCTTTGTAAGTTTATTTATTATTTATTAGGGTTTAACGCCGCTTTCAACATTATTTCAATTATATCACGGCGACATTTCACTTATTCATGATCCCTGGGTAAACAAACCAGAACTAGGTTAGAAAATGTGCATTGCCGAAGGGTAGTATCTGTGTAAGAGGCTAACATATTGTACCCGATTCTGCCACAGACAAAATGTTAATAGTTGGCATAATATTGTGATTGTACTACATTTCATACAGTAAACCGCAAGGTAGCAAACGTTTGTATACCAACCATCATTATGACCGTTATGTCGACCCATCAGAAAATGTGCAAGCTCATGCAATAAAGTACTTATAAAATGAGATTCTGACGTAATTAATTTTCTAAAAATGTCAATAAAAGCAACATTAGAATCTATGTCGATGTGACTTCTTGCACTATTAATGTTTTATTTCAAATTAAAGATATGCACTGTAGAACATGAGTGAAGTGGCTATTGCGCTTAAGTATAGTCAATGATTAGACGTAAATCATACGATAAATAGTTTACATTTCAAAATTAACGTTTCTTACCTTTAGGTCGGACAGTGAAGGTGAATCTGTGATTTCTCAAATTAAACCTTATCTTTTATACCAGTTCGACAGTGTATTGACAGGCGGCAATACACAACGTTACGTAGGCCACGTGCTGGCCTGACGTTATTATGACATCTAACGCGGAAATGCACCAGTCTATAACTTCCGGCTATTACAGCTGATTGCTAAATACACTATAATTTACCAGTCAAAACTAGTTAAACGGTTTTTCTTATCTATCGAACAAGTGCTTTATTAAGTTAGATACTATTGGCCATAGTGTATATACTTTTAAACAATGCATTCATTATTGATGTTGTTTATACATTTATTTGACGTTAGGATCATTGTCTAATACTTATTGCTTTTTCAATTTTGATTAATATCTTGAAAAATGAATCATTTTAATTGTCTATGTATTAATATTCAACCCTTTCCCATTTGCAGACACATATTGGCGCGAATGTAGAATACGTGAAATAAGAAAAAAATGCTCATCATGAACAATTTCTAGTTTTGCCACAATGATTTATACTTTATGTATAATTGAACTTTCAGTTAAAGAATTATTTAAAAATCTTTACCTAGATGTTTTCTAACGCGTCTGGGGCAGTTTTGTTTTATACGGGAAAGGGTTATATTTGTTCAAAGTGATAGAATATATAGATATATCTACAACTAGAGATTATGTTGCACGATTAGCCCATTAACACTTGTATCAACACAAATCATTACAATGTTGACCTTTTAGAATTTTGATTTATTTATTGGGGGTTTTACGCCGTTTCAACATTATTTCAGTAATAGCACGGCGACAGTTCACTTATTCATGATGGATGGGTTAACAGTAAATACACTATAATTTACCAGTCAAAACTAGTTAAACGTTTTTTCTTAACTATCGAACAAGTGATTTTTTAAGTTAGATACAATATTGGCCATATTCTATATACTTTTAAACAATGCATTCATTATTGATGTTGTTTATACATTTATTTGACGTTAGGATCATTGTCTAATACTTATTGCTTTATCAATTTTGATTAATATCTTGAAAAATGAATCATTTAAATTGTCTATGTATTTATATTTATTTTGGGTCGAGTCCCAGTAGTTCAGTCGGTAACGACGCGGTCTGTCTATCCAGGGGTTGTGAGTTCGAATCCCGGCTCGGCCAACTTTCTTTCCGACGTTTGACAAAAGTCATTGCGACATGCGTCATTTGTCTTCCACCAATGGGCTAAGTCTATGTGGAAAAGCAGCCAGTTGCTTGGGAAGATTGTTGTGTGGAGTACTGGTGTGAGAAAACCAGGAAACACATGTGTAGGTGAGCTGGTCGCCGTGATATGACTGACAAATTGTTAAAAACGGCGTTACACCCCAATCAATCAATCAATCAATATTAATATTTGACCCTTTCCCGAATGCAGAATACGTGACATAAGAAAAAAAATGCTTATCATGAACATTTTCTAGTTTTGATACAATGATTTATACTTTATGTATAATTGAACTTTCAGTTAAAGAATTATTTAAAAATCTTTACCTAGATGTTTTCAAACGCGTCTGGGGCAGTTTTGTTTTTATATGGGAAAGGGTTACATTTGTTCAAAGTGACAGAATATATAGATATATATCTACAACTGGAGATTATGTTGTACGATAAGCCCATTTACACTTGTATCAACACAAACCATTACAATGTTGACCTTTTCGAATTTGGATTCATTTATTGGGGTTTTACGCCATTTTCAACATTATTTCGGTAATAGCACGGCGACAGTTCACTTATTCATGATGCATCATGGGTTAACAAACTAGTATTTGGCTAGGAAATGTGCATTGCACAAGGGCACTCCACCATGACCGTCCTGCCGCGATTGCGATCGAACCCGGGTCGCGCGGTTTCAAATCCCCGACGTTTCCACATATATTTCAGGGTGATAGAGGTATAGATTAATGATTCCTGAAACAGAAAATCCACAGGAGGGGAAAAGTGTCCGTCAGGACTAGTCTGCACGGCATGGTTAGGCTGATCCGGGTCGATACTTTAGGTAGAGTCCATAATGTTGGTTTTCTCGTGGAACGGCTCATATATATATATATATATATATATATATATAGGTGTATCTGGTGATCATGATTATTTCGGTGTTTCGTAAGATGTACAGACTGTTTAATTATAATCTTGGAATACGAATGATTTTAATGTGATATTGATTGATATGTGACGTCAATCGAAAACTGGCCTTCAGACAGTAACATAAATGGTTGATTGATTGGGGTCAAACGTCGTTTTCAATAATTTTTCAGTCATATCACGGCGGCCAGTTAATCTACTCATGTGTTTCCTGGTTTTCTCAAGTCAGTAATACACACAACAATCTTTCCAAACAACTGACTGCTTTTTCACATAGACTGTTAGTCCATTGGTGGAAAACGAATGACACTTGTCACAATGACTTTTGTCAAACGACGGAAAGAATGTTGGACGAGCTGGGGTTCGAACTTACATCCTCTGGATTTACAGCCCGCGTCGCTACCGACTGAGCTTTCGGGGCTAAATGGTATTTAGAACTGATGTAATAGTCTAGCTTTGATAAACGTTCTTCGACAACAATTTTTATCATTTTGTTATCGAAATGTACAAATCTAGAATAGATAAGTGTTATCACAAACTCTTACATTGTTAATTGATTGTAATTTCTTCTGAAAAATAAATAATTTCTCCGTTTGTACTATTCTTTTGAAAAAAAAAATCATTTCTCCGTTTGTACTATTTATAATTTCTTTATTTGCTATAAACATATTGTATGCTGTGTAATGCAAAATTATACATTGTATGGTATTGTATTGTATTGTATTATGACATTGCATGACTATATAGTTGAATCATTGATCGTGAACGTTCTTCAAACACCTCCAGGATGCTTGAACGACTAGAGCACGAGTATTGAAGACCATGATCAGACTGTGCGTAGGGCTAGGCTGATCTGCATCTTCCCTGGTCGCTACTCCTGAAAGTCAGTTATTGCGCGAAGTGGCTCATCTCGTATTGTAGGCACATTTCACGCACGTAAATCAATGTACTTAGTAAGGACAAAGAGAAATCAAGATATGTGGTCACGCTTGCAGGTCTAAATATTCTCCTTGTCTGAAATTTCTAAGTATCCCTACAGGAAGCCGTCTTCTGGCGGCTTCCAATAAACATCCACTTTTAAACAGTCAATAAGAGCGTAAAATTTACAACGTCAAGTTAAATAATACTACAACGCGCATTGCAGATACATTTTATGGATATAATTAATAATCAATATAGTGTTTTCACTGTAAATAGAGAACAGTATTTGTGGACGTCGCGTTTCAGTTGTACACCTTTAGCAGAAGATATTTGATCAGGTATGTGTGACACAATGATTCGCTATACATGTATAACCTCGCAAATTGATATGATATACGAGAAATATACAGAGATGATTTATAAAATGTGTTTTGTTTGAACAGTCAATAATAGCGTACAGTTTATAAGGTGTAGTTTAATTAAATAAACTTCTGAAAATGCGTCGCATCGCAGACGAATGTTTATGGATATTATTAATTATCAATATCGGGTTTACACTGATGGGGGGGGGGGGGGGGGCGCACGTGTATCGATGGCGCATGCGCAGACACTTGATTCTCGTGAACGCACATCTCCACTCTGGAGTCAAAATTCAAAATGGAAGCCTCCGTGTTGTATCTACTTATTTCATTATCGACACCAGAAAGCTCGTTTTCTTGTTGTCTAAATTACGAATCGCAATTATTTGCAAGGCCCAATTAAACAAATCCTTATTTATCTGCCTTGTACACATAAAAGCATCACTGTTTACTGAACTCAGAGATTCGTATTTTAGGGTTATTTACACACCAGCATCAAGAATTGCCACCCTCCGCCATTTTGGAACTCTTCTAACTTTCCCTTGAAGCAGGGTTGCAAATAGTCGGGGTCAGAAGGTCATATGACGTCACTAGAGTTAAAACTCTTGCCGTTCATGAGGACCCAATTTAACTCTAGTCGGAACTCGGGTTCGTCGTGAACTTAGAAACAGGAATTTGTAAATAAAACTATGTGAACGTGTTTTTTAAATAAACATTAATATAAACAACTACTTTTTGTTTGTTTAAACTTGTGTGTATTTAACTAATCAAATTATTAACATAGCTACTATTTTAATTCAGCGCCCCATTTCACTTGTATTCGTATATCAGAGAAATCCGCTGTGGTCGAGTGGTTAGCGTCGGGGATTTCGAGACCGGGTGTCCCGGGTTCGATCACCAGTCGCATCACTACGGTCATGGTGGAGTGCCCTTGGGCAAGGCACATTTTCCGTTGTAAATTTTACGCTCTTATTGACTGTTTAAAAGTGGATGTTTATTGGAAGCCGCCAGAAGACGGCTTCCTGTAGGGATACTTAGAAATTTCAGACAAGGAGAATATTTAGACCTGCAAGCGTGACCATATATCTTGATTTCTCTTTGTCCTTACTAAGTACATTGATTTACGTGCGTGAAATGTGCCTACAATACGAGATGAGCCACTTCGCGCAATAACTGACTTTCAGGAGTAGCGACCAGGGAAGATGCAGATCAGCCTAGCCCTACGCACAGTCTGATCATGGTCTTCAATACTCGTGCTCTAGTCGTTCAAGCATCCTGGAGGTGTTTGAAGAACGTTCACGATCAATGATTCAACTATATAGTCATGCAATGTCATAATACAATACAATACAATACCATACAATGTATAATTTTGCATTACACAGCATACAATATGTTTATAGCAAATAAAGAAATTATAAATAGTACAAACGGAGAAATTATTTTTTTTTTCAAAAGAATAGTACAAACGGAGAAATTATTTATTTTTCAGAAGAAATTACAATCAATTAACAATGTAAGAGTTTGTGATAACACTTATCTATTCTAGATTTGTCATGTAAGTGTACATTTCGATAACAAAATGATGAAAATTGTTGTCGAAGAACGTTTATCAAAGCTAGACTATTACATCAGTTCTAAATACCATTTAGCCCCGAAAGCTCAGTCGGTAGCGACGCGGGCTGTAAATCCAGAGGATGTAAGTTCGAACCCCAGCTCGTCCAACATTCTTTCCGTCGTTTGACAAAAGTCATTGTGACAAGTGTCATTCGTTTTCCACCAATGGACTAACAGTCTATGTGAAAAAGAAGTCAGTTGTTTGGAAAGATTGTTGTGTGTATTACTGACTTGAGAAAACCAGGAAACACATGAGTAGATTAACTGGCCGCCGTGATATGACTGAAAAATTATTGAAAACGACGTTTGACCCCAATCAATCAACCATTTATGTTACTGTCTGAAGGCCAGTTTTCGATTGACGTCACATATCAATCAATATCACATTAAAATCATTCTTATTCCAAGATTATAATTAAACAGTCTGTACATCTTACGAAACACCGAAATAATCATGATCACCAGATACACCTATATATATATATATATATATATGAGCCGTTCCACGAGAAAACCAACATTATGGACTCTACCTAAAGTATCGACCCGGATCAGCCTAACCATGCCGTGCAGACTAGCCCTGACGGACACTTTTCCCCTCCTGTGGATTTTCTGTTTCAGGAATCATTAATCTATACCTCTATCACCCTGAAATATATGTGGAAACGTCGGGGATTTGAAACCGCGCGACCCGGGTTCGATCGCAATCGCGGCACGACGGTCATGGTGGAGAGCCCTTGTGCAATGCACATTTCCTAGCCAAATACTAGTTTGTTAACCCATGATGCATCATGAATAAGTGAACTGTCGCCGTGCTATTACCGAAATAATGTTGAAAATGGCGTAAAACCCCAATAAATGAATCAAAATTCGAAAAGGTCAACATTGTAATGGTTTGTGTTGATACAAGTGTAAATGGGCTTATCGTACAACATAATCTCCAGTTGTAGATATATATCTATATATTCTGTCACTTTGAACAAATGTAACCCTTTCCCATATAAAAACAAAATTGCCCCAGACGCGTTTGAAAACATCTAGGTAAAGATTTTTAAATAATTCTTTAACTGAAAGTTCAATTATACATAAAGTATAAATCATTGTATCAAAACTAGAAAATGTTCATGATAAGCATTTTTTTCTTATGTCACGTATTCTGCATTCGCGCCAAAATGCGTCTGCAAATGGGAAAGGGTCAAATATTAATATTGATTGATTGATTGATTGGGGTGTAACGCCGTTTTTAACAATTTGTCAGTCATATCACGGCGGCCAGCTCACCTACACATGTGTTTCCTGGTTTTCTCACACCAGTACTCCACACAACAATCTTCCCAAGCAACTGGCTGCTTTTCCACATAGACTTAGCCCATTGGTGGAAGACAAATGACGCATGTCGCAATGACTTTTGTCAAACGTCGGAAAGAAAGTTGGCCGAGCCGGGATTCGAACTCACAACCCCTGGATAGACAGACCGCGTCGTTACCGACTGAACTACTGGGACTCGGCCCAAAACAAATATAAATACATAGACAATTAAAATGATTCATTTTTCAAGATATTAATCAAAATTGATAAAGCAATAAGTATTAGACAATGATCCTAACGTCAAATAAATGTATAAACAACATCAATAATGAATGCATTGTTTAAAAGTATATAGAATATGGCCAATATTGTATCTAACTTAAAAAAGCACTTTAAAAACGTTTAACTAGTTTTGACTGGTAAATTATAGTGTATTTACTGTTAACCCATCCATCATGAATAAGTGAACTGTCGCCGTGCTATTACTGAAATAATGTTGAAACGGCGTAAAACCCCCAATAAATAAATCAAAATTCTAAAAGGTCAACATTGTAATGATTTGTGTTGATACAAGTGTTAATGGGCTAATCGTGCAACATAATCTCTAGTTGTAGATATATCTATATATTCTATCACTTTGAACAAATATAACCCTTTCCCGTATAAAACAAAACTGCCCCAGACGCGTTAGAAAACATCTAGGTAAAGATTTTTAAATAATTCTTTAACTGAAAGTTCAATTATACATAAAGTATAAATCATTGTGGTAAAACTAGAAATTGTTCATGATGAGCATTTTTTTCTTATGTCACGTATTCTACATTCGCGCCAATATGTGTCTGCAAATGGGAAAGGGTTGAATATTAATACATAGACAATTAAAATGATTCATTTTTCAAGATGTTAATCAAAATTGAAAAAGCAATAAGTATTAGACAATGATCCTAACGTCAAATAAATGTATAAACAACATCAATAATGAATGCATTGTTTAAAAGTATATACACTATGGCCAATAGTGTATCTAACTTAATAAAGCACTTGTTCGATAGATAAGAAAAACCGTTTAACTAGTTTTGACTGGTAAATTATAGTGTATTTAACAATCAGCTGTAATAGCCGGAAGTTATAGACTGGTGCATTTCCGCGTTAGATGTCATAATAACGTCAGGCCAGCACGTGGCATACGTAACGTTGTGTATTGCCGCCTGTCAATACACTGTCGAACTGGTATAACAGATAAGGTTTAATTTGAGAAATCACAGATTCACCTTCACTGTCCGACCTAAAGGTAAGAAACGTTAATTTTGAAATGAAAACTATTTATCGTATGATTTACGTCTAATCATTGACTATACTTAAGCGCAATAGCCACTCCACTCATGTTCTACAGTGCATATCTTTAATTTGAAATAAAACATTAATAGTGCAAGAAGTCACATCGACATAGATTCTAATGTTGCTTTTATTGACATTTTTAGAAAATTAATTACGTCAGAATCTCATTTTATAAGTACTTTATTGCATGAGCGTGGACATTTTCTGATGGGTCGACATAACAGTCATAATGATGGTTGGTATACAAACGTTTGCTACCTTGCGGTTTACTGTATGAAATGTAGTACAATCACAATATTATGCCAACTATTAACATTTTGTCTGTGACAGAATCGGGTGCAATATGTTAGCCTCTTACACAGATACTACCCTTCGGCAATGCACATTTTCTAACCTAGTTCTGGTTTGTTTACCCAGGGATCATGAATAAGTGAAATGTCGCCGTGATATAACTGAAATAATGTTGAAAGCGGCGTTAAACCCTAATAAATAATAAATAAACTTACAAAGATACTAAACTAATTGTCACGCTTGTCGCGACGTGAAAACACTATTCATGAAAGTATGATAATTAAAAAGTGATATAAACCTTGTGGCACAATGTGTCTGCAGTAGATGTGTCTACATGAGGGGAAGGAATAATTTATATATCTATCATTGGCTTGTTATTTTTTAGAAATGCAGGTATGACGGGGGCGATCTTATATAAGTGAGTAACTCGGTCAACAATATATATATTTCGCGCATGCGCTGTGAATATGCCATGTTATACGTGTATAATTATTATTATTTTCTATTATTTGTCATGTACTAAACAAGAAAAAAAAGTTAACTTTAGGGCATCTGTCATTTCGTCTTTAGAAGTACATTTATTGATTTATTTGTCAGCTCATACATTGGTGCAGTTTCAACCTGATCATTATTAAATCGTGGCTAATATGATTTATGTTCCCCTCTCCCTCACATGTAAACAACAAATTTACATTAAGTACAAATGAACCTTGGTTATTCCTGTTGTAGGGCATCAGTGGGCTAAACATTAACTTAAACATGTCACTTCTTATTAAATCGTGACTAATATGATTTATGTTTAACTCTTCTCCAGATGTATACAACAAATTTACATTAAGTACAAATGAGCCGTCCCGTGAGAAAACCAACATTATGGCATATGCGTAATGTGTCGACCAGACTGATCCGACACATTCCGTCTCCGAGGGATAGAGGTGACTATAATGAACGACTCTTGAGTCGCGTAATTACTGCTTAAAATAAACTATTATAATTTGAATTGATTTGTAAAAATGTATATAATAAAATTGTAGAAAGTGTAACATTTTGTTTCTTTTTTCTTATTTCCCCTGTAATAAACAACAACAAATGAAGTACAGTTTACATATTTTTATTGACCTCTCTATTCAAACAAGGTACCACCACGTCCAATTCAGGTAACGTCCGTCCCACTTCAGGTATCAACTCCTTTAAACGCTGGTATTCAAATGGTCTTAGACAGAGCCCTTTCTTGGTAGGTACAATTTCTTCCTGAGGCTTCCAATATCGCCTAATGTCGACACACGTCCCGTTGACTGTACAGTACACGTTTCCTCCGAGATGACTTGGAAGGAATCTTTGTCTTGAAGAGCTTTGTCTACGTACTCTATCTCATCCACGAAGTTCTTGTATCGCATTAATGTCAGGCTAATTCCTTTTTTCGTAGGCACATCACCGTTCCATTATCGTAAGTCAACCCGTACAACTCTCCTTGCCATTCACACACTTGTACGTAACGATTATTCCCCAAAGCCAATATTTACATCTACAGTTAGTCATGTTGTCAAGATCCAAAAAAACCTGTGACTGTTATAGCTTTTACCCTATCTTCTATACCTTTGAGTTCTCTCTTTTTGATTGGCTAGACGAAGGCTTCTACGACGATCATGAAGGATCGATTTTAATTTGCTCGCTCTGCGAAATAAGACAAGAGAAAGAGAAAACTTTATGATAGAGAAGAAAAGAAAATATATCAAATGGTTTACACGAAAAGAAGAAGATTAGACAACTTTGATACTGAACCTTATGGTTTCTGATATAAATAATGTTTGAATTTATCTTTAGTGTAAATAATATGTAAATATTTCACAAAAGCTTATAAGAGAGTACACAAATAATTATAAGTAACAATGAATCAATGTCCAGAATGTCAACGTCATTTTTCTCGGAGAGACGCCCTGTTGCGTCATAGAAAAAATATACATGAACAAATTAATGAAAAGTTCAACAACACATATACACCACCACCACCGTCACCGCTTAAAGTGTTCACTGATGCGTATCCACCACCACCAACACCACCACCACCAACACCACCGCTTAAAGTGTTCACTGATGCGTATCCACCACCACCACCACCACCACCACCACCACCACCACCACCACCACCACCACCACCACCACCACCACCACCACCACCACCACCACCACCACCACCACCACCACCACCACCACCACCACCAGCGCTGTTACACCCTAATGAGATTTCTTTACTTCCGTTCGAACCATGTTCGAGTATGACGGTAGTTGGACCCACTGGCTCCGGTAAAACCTGGTGGGTGTATCGTTTATTACGTCACCTCGGGGCGTCCTCTCTTGTGTCAATGGTCTCGCCCTAAGGGTGCTGTTGAAACACTTGCTCCGTTGTTAAAGCTTTCTAAATATAGATATATGATGTCATTCTAAATATAAACCTATGATTTCATTTAAAAGATAGCCGCCACGCACGCGCAGTCATTGTATATAAATAAATAGGCCAACAAAATGGCGTCCTCTTTTGTGTCAATCTTTATATGCAAATGATATTCTATAAATAGAAACTAGGTCAACAAAATGACGCCCGATTACATCATCTTTGTTTACAAGCAAAGAGACGCCTTTACTACTTATAGGTATGGTATCCTTGCTATTGCAAGTCTACCAAAGACAACATTTAAAAGATAAAACTTTCAAACATCATAATTTACGTTTCATAGGTTAGAATTTAAAAAGGGTATATTATTTTAGATGGGATATATGTATGCACTCCTTCTACTGCGTAATTACATGATAAATGCACTCCCAAGGTCCTGCAATATCGCATCCTCCAATAGAAGACATCGCACGGCAGCCATTATGGGAAAAATAACTGAAACAATGGAAGTTGATCTATAAATGTTTGAGACGTAAATCATCATCTGTATTGGTAGGTCGTTACGTACTCAGTGAGTGACCTTCGCTCTGACTAGACTATCTATAAAATGTTGCATCCGTTTTAATTAAAGCGGTAATATAACAACTTTATTTTCAGGACTAATTTCATCGAGCTCAAACATAAATGTTGCAAATAATTTCATCAAGCAGAATATGAAACGATCGAAATCTCACGACGCATCACTGAAACCTTTGCTACACAAGTACCATGTGATAAATCTAAAACGCGAGTACATTGTCCAATACGAAAAGGCCTTTCCACCCTGGAAGTTGTCAACAATATCGGCTGTCGATATCACGGATCTGTCAAGATATCCTACAGAAAGTGAGGTATTACTTCCTGGGCCTTTCCTGCAGGTTCTTGATATGTATGAGGAGAAGAACTGTTTGAATGGCGACGAGCCGTGTGATGTTCTCGAGGCCGTCATGTTAAATACTAGTAGGTATCCCATGATGGACGCTTATCAGGAACAAAATGATAAACAAGCCAGAGAAATGTTTACCCGCATGGTGGTCGTGACGAGAAGTGAATTTGCACTAAAATACTGTAAAGAAAGGGGACTGCTCGATGACGCGGATCAATATGAAAAATGTTTGACTGAGAACACACTGAAGTTGCAACAGCTTATGGACTCCAAATAAAGAGCATAAAGTAGTACATAAGCTTCATGTATAAAAGGTAACAAGTCATGTCAAGTTAAACGTTTTTATTGACGAAAAACATTACAAATGTTTTATAGGCCTTACAGGCGGACAAAACAATATATATTAGATAACATGAGAAAATTATAATAAATTGTGTGTAATTTTTAAACAATGAAGATAGGTATTTTTTATATAGAATTGTCATTTTCTTTTTGGCGATTAATGAAAGCCTTGTATGTTATTTTAGCCAACTTGCTCATGACTGTTGTAGATTGACATATAAGCAGCTGTACAAACTTTTGTTGAGTCAGTGTCCATTTATAATAGTATTTAAGCAGAATATTATTTCTTAATTCTTGATAAAAGGGACAGACTAAAATAAAATGATATTTATTTTCCAATACATTCATTGTGCATTTTTTACCTTTTCTACTAGTACGTGGTGTGTTGCTTTGCCTGTTTCATGTTCTAATGAATGGCTTGCACATCTAAGTTTACTTAATGCCTGTCTATATCTGAAGGTGGATACAAGTACCATATACGGTTCCAATGCATCATCATTTTTTATTAGTGAAAAATGTTTCAAGTTTGCTAGACGTTTCAATGTCATTGTATTAATGCTGTTAATATTGATCAAATATCCGTTGTGTTGTAGGTTACAATACACCAACAAAATTCCTTCTTTGTTTCCATGTAAATCGACCAGTTTCAGTCCTCGATTGTCACACTTTCTAAGCGTTTCTCATGTAGAACACCATATATCATTGAAAAGAGTTACCTCCTAGCTTTAAAACAATCCAAAGAAAATGTGGGGTCATGCATTATGCAAGAAAGAACTCACCATGCGAAAATGGTAACCATCCTTTTGGACCAAATCGGGCCCAGACAAAACCGGTGTTTAGCATTCTCCACTTTCACTTTCAAACAAGGTCAAAATACTAAAAGTGATCAAATCAATCATTTCCAGTGCATCCTATACACATTCACAGTGCATTTAAACTCAATGTCATATATTCAATACATTCTAGGGACTATAGTATCGTTCCACAAAAACTGAAATCCTAAGTCACATAACAATTGTTTTACATTAACAGGCCATGTATTACTATTATACATAAGTTAATACATCAGTGATTCCAAGTTTTACCACACTTATATTCCAATATTTAATAACTCTAATTTTTCTAGTAACGAAAAAAGGGAAACGCCCAAGTTCACCATAAATACAAGCGTTCGTTACATTGCGATTTAAGCCAATAACATTCTTTAAACATTTCAAGTGAACCCTTTCTACGTCAGGAGATTTGTGAAATCCGCATACTTCTGATTCATAGCTCAACATATATAATCAAATAACTTAATGTTATCTCTGACATCGAAATTTACCTTATTCAAAAGTGAGTATAAGGAAAACATCTATTTACGTGCTTGGTCACTTGGACAATAAATTGTATCAACTTTTCTGTAGGACGACAAATAGAGTGGTCCAATTTTCGACATGTAAGTCGACTTTGTGAAATTTGGCAGGAAAGAGTTAACGGGAAAACTAGATAACGGGCGTGAGATTTTTTTTTTTTTTTTTTCAATAACCCATGAAGCTTTCTGAAATGAAACTGGAAAAATCCATGGGGGCCGCCATTTTGGATATGTATAAAAAGCAGACGTAAAAAACAGATTGAAAATTATTGTCGGCTTTTTAATAAAAATAAATTAAAATCGATATTTTGAGTATGTATAAAATGAGCAGAAAAACACGGATTTTGAAAATTATTATCGTCTTTTTAATCATTTTTTTTTAAAATCGATATTTAAGATCATTAAAGTGCTGGAATTACCATTTGTACGAAAAGTTAAACATAAATGGAAATCTATAAAAAATATGTTTTCCCGTTCGTCAAAAAAACGACAGCATTAGCCTTCTACGCCCGAAACAAAATTTTGACTGTATCGTAGCCAAAGAAGGACGTGACGTCATTTCCGTTACACTTCATCTTGGCGTAACGTCAATGGAGCGACGTCGTTTCCCGCAAAAAAGTGGTATCAACATGAAAGACCCCAAATTCCTATACATGAGCTATTGACTCAATTATTCAAAGTATAATTATTTATCAAACATTGTGGCAAAAGGATAACTTTCTCATAAGGAGCAATTGTTCTTGTTGCGACAATCTTTTCCTAAATCGTTGCATAGGCCTCAGAAACCGTCTCTAATAGGGAAAGGGTTTAGCAGAAATGTGACCCCTTACATAATTTGTTCCAGTCATAGTGACTGCTTGAAAAAGGCAGTCGCCAGGTGGCATCAGAAAAGGGCTGATCTATTTGCTTCTTTACCATAATGCAGTTGATCGATTAAGGATCATCTTGGCCCTCATGTTTTAACCTCGTTCATTATAAATGTATTCCTTGATTTTCTGAAAGTCTTTACTTTATTATTTTCTGTTCGTAATAATAGACGACAGCAATACGAATTGCAAATATGTTTTGATAATGCAAGACACATGACATTAACATTATTATTGTCTAGTCAATTACTTATAAATCCTTTTTTATTGCCAAAGTATGCTCTTTAATTTTTGTTTATAATTATCTTGCGTTTTTTTCGTAAATAGGTAGCACCTATAGATATATTATGTATATTCACGAAAGTACCATGTCTATCTATTGTTCGAGTGAAGTAAACCGAAGTATTTATTCCGAGCCCACGGTCAATTAAGCCTTTCCCAAATACAACAAATCTGCAGCAGATGACTTTGAACACAAACACGATACAAATTGAAAACTCCCTTAAAATGAAAATAAAATAATTGAAAAGAGTTGAAAACATGTTGACAAAAGGGGAAATTGCTTGTTTTGAGCAATTTCTTCGTTTGTCGACATGTTTTCAAAAAGCCGTCTGATATTGAATTGTGTCATAAAGCCAGGACGATAGTAATAAAGGGACACACTATATGAGTCCTCAAATTCTATGTCTGGCAAGGTTTTTATGGATTGGAAAAATATTGATGGAAAAAAATGCCGTAATAAGGAGAAATTGCTAATAAAGTTTCAGAGGTCTTCTGTATAAGGAAAAGGGATAAAAACCACGCCACGTATGTTTGCGGAGGAAGGAACTGGATTATCGATGACATTTTGCTTATCGGGGAAATTTCCTAGAAGATACTTCATATTACTAGAATTTGAGAGAATTTACCGCAAATAGGAATGTCAAATGATGATATCTACCCTCGTGATGTTCTTTCCGGTAATATAAATAACTGATTTACATCAAATGAAGTTAGATACATTTCCAAATTGGGAATTTACCCCCACCCACTGTCCAATTAATTAATCGAACCTCAATAGACGAACAAGTGCTAAGTGTGTTGGCGTTGTTGTTATCAAAACACTTAATCGAACATGTATTTGAAGCAAACGGTTTTTGCCTCCTCTTTCATAACCGTTTGTAAAAAAGGATTTCATGTTCATATATGTCCGTCGTGAACACTTAAGCGAGCCTATACATCAACAGAGTCAAACCAAAATCCCACTATCAGCATACATGTAATATAGTCCTGGCATAGTGGTTTACACCCTTGACTATCCGTGTCCGGGTTCTAAGTTCAAGTACTGTTCCATTCCAGGAACATTTTCACCGCGTGTATCGGTGCTATAATCTGAGCACGTGTAAAAATATAAGGTATCGAGCCCGGACTCCCTCGTGTTTAATTATATCTCTTGAAATAATCTGCACTTGTCAGATCCCTGAACATCATATAGGGTACAATATAAACAAGGTTATGCTCAATCAGTTCAATTGTGGTCTTTATATCTACATTACATAACATTACATTCCCACAACCGCCTCGGGCGCGGGAGGTCTCGAGTTCGATCCCCGATCGGGTCCTACCAATACTTTGGCGATGAGGGTTGCAAGGCTAACAATACGACCGACTGGCTTGTGTCAGGGTAAATAAACCAGTAGTACTGGTAACTTATCAAGGAACGTCGTGATATAACTGCAGAATTGTTGAAAGCGGCGTAAAACACCAACAAATCAATCAATCAATCAATAAATTACAGAGGAATCGTCGTGATATAAGTAATACCGGTAGTACTGGTAAATTACCGTGGAAACTTCGTGATATAAGTAATACCGGTAGTACTAGTAAATTATCGAGGAAACTTCGTGATATAAATAATACCAGTAGTACTGGTAAATTATCGAGGAATCGTCGTGATATAAATAATACCGGTAGTACTGGTAAATTACCGAGGAATCGTCGTGATATAAATAATACCGGTAGTACTGGTAAATTACCGAGGAAACTTCGTGATATAAATAATACCGGTAGTACTAGTAAATGATCGAGGAAACGTCGTGATATAAATAATATCGGTAGTACTGGTAAATTACCGAGGAAACGTCGTGATATAAATAAAACCAGTAGTACTGGTAAATTACTTAGGAAACGTCGTGATATAAATAATACCGGTAGTACTGGTAAATTACCGAGGAAACTTCGTGATATAAATAAAACCGGTAGTACTGGTAAATTACCGAATAAACTTCGTGATATGAATAATACCGGCAGGACTTGTTAATTACCGAGGAAACTTAGTGGTATAAATAATACCGGTAGTACAGGTAGATTACCGAGGAAACGTCGTGACATAAATAATACCGGTATTACTGGTAAATTATCGAGGAAACGCCGTGATATAAATAATACCGGTATAACTGGTAAATTACCGAGCAAACGTCGTGATATAAAAAATACCGGTAGTAATGGTAAATTACCGAGGAAACGTCGTGATATAAATTAAACCGGTAGTACTGGTAAATTACCGAGGAAACGTCGTGATATATATAATACCGGTATTACTGGTAAATCACCGCGGAAACGTCGTGATATAATTCAAACCGGTAGTACTGGTAAATTACCGAAGAAACTTCGTGATATGAATAATACCGGCAGGACTGGTTAATTACCGAGGAAACTTCGTGGTATAAATAATACCGGTAGTACTGGTAGATTACCAAGCAAACGTCGTGATATAAATAATACCGGTAGTACTGGTAAATTACCGAACAAACTTCGTGATATAAATATTACCGGTAGTATTGGTAAATTACCGAGGACAGATGTTATAACTGAAATGCAGTTGAAAGCAGCCCTAAAAACCATGCAGTTCTATACCCTTTCAACTTTATGTTTAACGAAAAGGTATATCAATCTATTGGTCATGAGTTCGAACTCATCTGTCCTTGATTATTTGCAATGATTGATGAAAGACATTTTGAGTAAAGTCATATGTCTTAATCAAATGAGATGTCCCGTGAGCAAGCATAATGGCATCTGCGTAATGTATCGAACCAGATCAACCTGCGCAGTCCGCGCAGGCTAATCCGGGCCGACACATTCCGTCTCAGGGGGATAGAGGTATAGAGTACTGATTCCTGAAACAGAAAATCCACAGGAGGCGAACATTATCTGTCCGGGTTAGTCTGAGCGGCATGCTTAGGCTGATCCTGGAATTTTTCTTTACGCAAAGTCCACAATGTTGTTTTTCTCGCGGGACGGCTCAAATGGGACTAAGACAGTATATGTAGGAAGAGTCGCCAGTTGTCTTTGGGAAAATGCCGTGAGGAATACCTGAGTGAAAAATCTATGGAATAAATGGTCAGATGAACTGACCGCCGTCATATTACTGGAAAACTGTTGATAGTCACGTTAAAACTCCCAGTCAATCAATCAATCAGTCAATCAGTCAATCAATTAATCAGTCAATCAATTAATCAGTCAATCAATCAAACAGTCAATCAGTCAGTCAATCAATTAATCAGTCAATCAATCAAACAGTCAATCAGTCAATTAATTAATCAACCTGATATAACATTGTCATCCCTGGATCAGCACAGACACTGTTCGCCTCTTGTTGGTTTTCTCTTCAGGAATTATTACCTCTTTCCCCCTGAGACGGAATGTGTCGGCCCGGATCAGCGGGCGTGGACTTAATAGATCTAATATGTTTTCTGGACGAGGTTTACAGTTTTATTGGAGTTTTCACTCCATAATATTTTTAAATTACGCTTCAGATGTGTCAAAGGTTGTCTAAATCGGGGAAAGTATTTAAGATTTAAGTCCATAACACCTGGGATACCAGTCATCCCAGATAACACAAACTAATCGGGTGACATGCATAGTCTTAATATGTAAGTATTTGCATAGACCGTTAAATACGTATGTTATGTTTATCTAAATGTAGTGACGCAGCCTTGTTAGTTGTTGTATTCATAAAGTGAGCCGTTCCACGAGAAAACCAACAGCATGGACTCTGCGAAATGCATCGACCCAGATCAGTTTGCGCAGTCCTTACATGCTAATCTAGGCCGATACATTCCGTTTCAGGGGGGTAGAGGTATAGAGTAATGATTCCATAAACAGAAAATCAACAGGAGTCGAAAAGTGTCTGTCCGGGTTAGCTTCATGCTTAGGCTCATCCGGGTCGATACTTTACGTCGAGTCCACAATGTTGGTTTTCTCGTGGAACTGCTCAAGTATGCAATGCCTTTCACAGTACAGGGTAAATAATCTATAACCCTATCCTTCTCTACGATGATTGCACAGTACAGGGTAAATAATATATAACCCTATCCTTCTCTACGATGATTTCACAGTACAGGGTAAATAATCTATAACCCTATCCTTCTCTACGATGATTGCACAGTACAGGGTAAATAATCTATAACCCTATCCTTCTCTACGAGGATTGCACAGTACAGGGTAAATAATCTATAACCATATCCTTCTCTACGATGATTGCACAGTACAGGGTAAATAATCTATAACCCTATCCTTCTCTACGATGATTTCACAGTACAGGGTAAATAATCTATAACCTTATCCTTCTCTACGATGATTTCACAGTACAGGGTAAATAATCTATAACCCTATCCTTCTCTACGATGATTTCACAGTACAGGGTAAATAATCTATAACCCTATCCTTCTCTACGATGATTTCACAGTACAGGGTAAATAATCTATAACCCTATCCTTCTCTACGATGATTGCACAGTACAGGGTAAATAATCTATAACCCTATCCTTCTCTGCGATGATTGCACAGTACAGGGTAAATAATCTATAACCCTATCCTTCTCTACGATGATGCATAGTACAGGGTAAATAATCTATAACCCTATCCTTCTCTGCGATGATTGCACAGTACAGGGTAAATAATCTATAACCCTATCCTTCTCTGCGATGATTGCACAGTACAGGGTAAATAATCTATAACCCTGTCCTTCTCTACGATGATTGCACAGTACAGGGTAAATAATCTATAACCCTATCCTTCTCTACGATGATTTCACAGTAC
>JASEVX010000003.1:32788875-32953875 GCA_031761405.1 Serripes groenlandicus | reverse complement strand
AACTTATAACACACTTAAGAAACAAACCGTTAACCCATTCCCACATACAACAACTCTGAGACAAACATCTTTGAACTGTACTAGTTACATGTTTTTTTGGGCCAAAGTCGTCCATTAAAATACTATGACTCATTAGAAAATGACGTTTGCTTGTTGGAATAATGTTTAACGCCGCTTTCAACAGTGTTTATGTCATATCACGGCGTTTCCGGGGTAAATTACTAGTACTGCTTGTAAGCATATCCTGCATTAACGCATCAGTCGTAATGCTATCCCCTAAATATTAACCTCCAAGGAGGGAAGCCAATACCGGGAAGCCAATACTACCATTAATTAAGTATTCGGTATGACCTGACCACGGATACAGGGAAGCCAATACTACCGTTATTTAAGTATTCGTTATGACATGACCACGGATACAGGGAAGCCAATACTACCATTATTTAAGCATTCGGTATGACCTGACCACGGATACAGGGAAGCCAATGCTACCATTATTTAAGTATTCGTTATGACCTGACCATGAATACAGGGAAGCCAATACTAGCATTATTTAAGTATTCGGTATGACCTGACCACGGATACAGGGAAGCCAATTTTACCATTATTTAAGTATTCGGTATGACCTGACCACGGATACAGGGAAGCCAATGCTACCATTATTTAAGTATTCGGTATGACCTGACCACAGATACAGGGAAGCCAATACTACCATTATTTAAGTATTCGGTATGACCTGACCACGGATACAGGGAAGCCAATGCTACTATTATTTAAGTATTCGGTATGACCTGACCACAGATACAGGGAAGCCAATGCTACTATTATTTAAGTATTCGGTATGACCTGACCACAGATACAGGGAAGCCAATGCTACCATTATTTAAGTATTCGGTATGACCTGACCACAGATACAGGGAAGCCAATACTACCATTATTTAAGTATTCGTTATGACCTGACTACGGATACAGGGAAGCCAATGCTACCATTATTTAAGTATTCGGTATGACCTGACCACAGATACAGGGAAGCCAATACTACCATTATTTAAGTATTCGTTATGACCTGACCACGAATACAGGGAAGCCAATACTACTATTATTTAAGTATTCGGTATGACCTGACCACAGATACAGGGAAGCCAATACTACCATTATTTAAGTATTCAGTATGACTTGACCACGGATACAGGGAAGCCAATTCTACCATTATTTAAGTATTCGGTATGACCTGACCACAGATACAGGGAAGCCAATACTACCATTATTTAAGTATTCGTTATGACCTGACCACATATACAGGGAAGCCAATACTACCATTATTTAAGTATTCGTTATGACCTGACTACGGATACAGGGAAGCCAATGCTACCATTATTTAAGTATTCGGTATGACCTGACCACAGATACAGGGAAGCCAATACTACCATTATTTAAGTATTCGTTATGACCTGACTACGGATACAGGGAAGCCAATGCTACCATTATTTAAGTATTCGGTATGACCTGACCACAGATACAGGGAAGCCAATACTACCATTATTTAAGTATTCGGTATGACTTGACTACGGATACAGGGAAGCCAATGCTACCATTATTTAAGTATTCGGTATGACCTGACCACAGATACAGGGAAGCCAATACTACCATTATTTAAGTATTCGTTATGACCTGACCACGAATACAGGGAAGCCAATACTACTATTATTTAAGTATTCGGTATGACCTGACCACAGATACAGGGAAGCCAATACTACCATTATTTAAGTATTCGGTATGACTTGACCACGGATACATGGAAGCCAATTCTACCATTATTTAAGTATTCGGTATGACCTGACCACGGATACAGGGAAGCCAATGCTACCATTATTTAAGTATTCGGTATGACCTGACCACAGATACAGGGAAGCCAATACTACCATTATTTAAGTATTCGTTATGACCTGACCACGGATACAGGGAAGCCAATGCTACCATTATTTAAGTATTCGGTATGACCTGACCACAGATACAGGGAAGCCAATACTACCATTATTTAAGTATTCGGTATGACCTGACCGCGGATACAAGGAAGCCAATGCTACCATTATTTAAGTATTCGGTATGACCTGACCACGAATACAGGGAAGCTAATACAAGGAAGTCAATACAGGGAAGCCAATGCTACCATTATTTAAGTATTCGGTATGACCTGACCACGAATACAGGGAAGCTAATACAAGGAAGTCAATACAGGGAAGCCAATACTACCATTATTTAAGTATTCAGTATGACCTGACCACAGATACAGGGAAGCCAATACTACCATTATTTAAGTATTCGGTATGACCTGACCACGGATACAGGGAATCCAATACTACCATTATTTAAGTATTCAGTATGACCTGACCACGGATACAGGGAAGCCAATACTACCATTATTTAAGTATTCAGTATGAACTGACCACGGATACAGGGAAGCCAATACTACCATTATTTAAGTATTCGGTATGACCTGACCACGAATACAGGGAAGCTAATACAAGGAAGTCAATACAGGGAAGCCTAAACTACCATTATTTAAGTATTCAGTATGACCTGACCACGGATACAGGGAAGCCAATACTACCATTATTTAAGTATTCGGTATGACCTGACCACGAATACAGGGAAGCCAATACTACCATTATTTAAGTATTCGTTATGACCTGACCACGGATCGAACCCTAGTATCCCGCTAAACCACTGAGGCAGTATAGCAACAATGACGATCTAGAACTGCACACTTAATGAGATGGAACAAAGAGGCAGTAGACTATTGAAGATCTAGACAACTAGATAAAACACTTTCAGGAAACATGTTTCTCCAACATCTCCATTAACACTTTCCCATTTATAGCAGCAAACGAATCTTTAAAGCATTGTGACAAAGGGAGAAATTGCTCGCAATGAGCAATTTCTCCTTTTGTCATACCTTTTTCAATTTCTTTTTGATGGGGCAACATTCATTCATACATATTTTCCATATGATTGTGGTATGTGGGGAAAGGGTTAACTCAAACATGCGTCCCTATTACTAAAAATCATTTAAGCCACGTCAAAAGATTGTTGGTCTGGAGCATCTGAATTGATTCTGAACTGCTTGCTTATGCGTTATTTATATATCTCGTATATGCATCTTCTGATATCGAGACTCGATAGATCGAACCTCGTTATTTATATATCTCGTATATGCATCTTCTGATATCGAGCCCCGATAGTTCGAACCCCGTTATTTATATATCTCGTATATGCATCTTCTAAAAATCGGGCCTCAATAGTTCGAATCCCGTTATTTTTATATCTCGTATATGCATCTTCTGAAATCGAGCCTCGATAGTTCGAACCTCGTTATTTATATATCTCGTATATGCATCTTCTGGAATCGAGCCTCGATAGTTCGAACCTAGTTATTTATACATCTCGTATATGCATCTTCTGACACCGAGCCCCGATAGTTTGAACCCCGTTATTTATATATCTCATATATGCATCTTCTGATATCGAGCCTCGATAGTTCGAACCTCGTTATTCATATATCTCGTATATGCATCTTCTGAAATCGAGCCTCGATAGTTCGAACCTCGTTATTTATATATCTCGTATATTCATCTTCTGACACCGAGCCCCGATAGTTCAAACCCCGTTATTTATATATCTCGTATATGCATCTTCTGATATCGAGCCTCGATAGTTCGAACCCCGTTATTTATATATCTCGTATATGCATCTACTGATATCGAGCCTCGATAGTTCAAACCTCGTTATATATATCTCTCGTATATGCATCTTCTGAAATCGAGCCTCGATAGTTCGAATCCCGTTATGTATATATCTCGTATATGCATCTTCTGATATCGAGCCTCGATAGTTCGAACCTCGTTATTTATATATCTCGTATATGCATCTTCTGATACCGAGCCCCGATAGTTCGAACCCCGGCTCGGCCATTAATTCTGTCCGATGATTGACTTACACATTATTTCGACTAGCGTCATTTGTCTTTCACCAATGGAATTAAAAGTAGATGTGTGAATGTCGTGTGTAGTACTGGTGCGACAAAGCCAGGAAACACTCGTTATGTGAACTGGCTGCCCTGATATAACTGAATATACTGTCAAGAAACGGCTGATCAATCAAATTAATCAACCATATTAATCGATACAACGAATACAACTGTAGTTTGACTACACGACATTAACTTTCTACCGTAATATAACCTAATATACCGTTGAAAACGACATTAAACTCCAATCAATAAACCAACCAATCAACCCATCTTATGACATTATATAGAGGCGGAGTCTTACTAGTAAAACGCAACATTAAATCACGCCAAAACTTTATTGAAAAAAGACCCCATAATCGCCAGATGCTGTTCTAATTCAAAGGTTTTCAATTTATCTTACTCAAAGAAACTTTAATAGTTTATACTTTATTCATTTAGATATCGTTTGTAATTTCAAACATTTCAATAATACAATCGTCATTAACGAGGTTTTGCAATTAGGTTGTACGGTAACGCCGTGAGAGTTAAAGCTTGGACTCCGTCCATGCAATAATCTACTTCCGGTTCCGGTAAGAATTTAAACTGCTGGATAAGATTCGTAAATATGAGGAATAATTCCATTCTAGCAAGCGGCTCACCGATACACAGTCTTGGTCCTGAAACGAAACATTATAGAACGCTACAGTTGACATATTATTTGAGCCGCATCAGACAATAGCGGTCTTGTAGCTTGTGAGAACAGAGAAGACTCTGGTGAGCCTGTACACCCCACAGCCTGTACAGCACCTGCACCGTTCGGCTGCAGGCAATATAACCTTTGATATCAATTCTGACGGAAGCCTGAACAGAGTTCAGTACTCTAATTTCAATGTAAATCTCCTTTATTTTATGCCATATCGGAGAAGCAACAGACAACTTTTTCCACTGGAGGTGACCAGTGTTCCAGTAAAAACAAACCTTAGCGTAATTATTACAACTGATGAAAAAAAGCTGTCGTCCCTGCTTAAGGATCCAAATGTATACATCTTTTACAGAAGTTTCAAGAAACCGTTTCGACTTATAGGTGATCAGTGCAAAGCAAGATCATACGGCGGGGACGTACTGTGTTATCTGAATCTGGTCGCAAATGCATTGCGGCTGATTTTTGCAGAACGGCGCTCGTTTGTATCTTGTAGCGCGTTTAAGTAAAGCCATAGTAAAAACAATATCTAATTGTCATACCATACACCCTACCTGATGAGATTAACAGCCTCGTTTTAAAATAACTCGATATGAACATTTTAAAGAAATTTAACAAACCAGGGTGGAGTCCGGTTAATTAATCACTCAATTTCAAGTATTTAATAGGGTCATACTAACGACTTTAAAAATGGCTTTCCCTTTAACGACTAGCTCGATTGTGTCAGGATAAAAAAAAACACACAGAAGAACTGGTAACTTACACCGGAAACACAGTGATAAAACTGTAAAATTGTTGAAAGTGGCATTATACTCCATTCAACAAACCGTTACATTAACCATGTCATTCACTATATCCTTACACGTAGTCATGTCGTATTGAAAGCGATGCTAAAGCGAATACAAATTCGGCGAGAAGGGCATAAAGACAACAGAAACGGAAGGCGACACTAAAATGGAAATAACCCGAGCATTTTCACTTTCATATTTCAAATTGGAACGTTTCTAAGAATTATATAAATCATACAACGACACTCATACAGCCAAACAGAAGCGGAGACCAAATGCTTTCCCCTAAACCAAACGTAAATCACGCGATGAAACTACAGTTAATGATGATGGCTATCACTCCAGAGGTCGTAAGTTGGGACTATTCATTCGTTCCGATGGGTGACAAAGCTCATTGTTTGCTTGTATGGTGTTTAATGCCTCTTTTAATAATTTTTCATTTATATCACGGCGTTTCCTGGGTAAGTTACCAGTACTTCTAGGCCATTTATCTTAATACCAGCGATTCAGTTGCAACACCTGCGATACAACCCGGAACGCTAATGGGGAAAAACCATTACAACCATTTTAAAAATAAAAATATTAAAACATGATAATAATTATAATAATAATAATAATGATAATAATAATTATTATTATTATTATTATAATAAAAATAATAATATTTAAAAGTGATAATAATAATAATAGTCAAATCTAACATTAAGCCAACACATGTTAATATGAACCGACCGGCGTGATATAACAGAAAGAAAAACCCGATTGAAAACGGCGTTAAGCCCAAATGAACCGTACATTAAAATACTTACCGTCTCCAAACGGAACAAGCCCGTCTTTTCTAGTTATCTTCCCGTTACCATCAAGAAAACGTCCCGGGTTAAACACTTCTGGTCGAGGCCAGTATTTAGTATCGATGTGCGCGGAGTACAGATTCGCTATCACGATAGTTTCTTTTGGAATGGTGTACCCCATCAGCTTGGTGTCGGCGTTACAAACGTGGGGCAGCGAGAATGTGACTGAAATAAAACATTTAACCCTTTCCCACAATCTTGCGCCTCTGCAGCAGACGACTTTTGAGAACATTGTGGAAAAAGGATAAATTACTCATAATGAGCAATTTTTGGTTTGCAAAGTAAGGCTAACATAGCTATAGGTGGAATTTTGAAGTCATGTGATGTAAATGACTGAGGACACAAAAAATCAGTACGCCAAACAAATAATGCAAAACAATTCTTGACTGAATTACGAATGCAAACATAAGCAAAAGTCAAATAAGTAAAAAACGATCCACTTATTCTAGGTAACCAAAACAATTACACGTTTCTGAATGTGTAAATATCCTATTTAAATATAATAAAGGACTATAATATCACTACACGGAGAACTTGCTGCGGCATCAGAAAGGGAGAAATTTGCCCACTTTATGAAAATATTCTCCTCTGAATCAGCTTGTCTGATACTTATTTAATATGGTAGAAACGTTCATTGGATAACTCTCTACGAATATAATCATATTGGTTTGTTTTTAAACACGGCAATCAGGCGGAATAAAAAGAAAGGTCAAAATGTCAAAATGTTATAACTACATTCTTATGAAAGTGCTTGTCTGATTTCAAGATAGTTTAACAAAACTGTTCGTACAGTGACCATCTACATGCTTTTAAGTATTATTGATTGGATGGAAGTCATAGAAACCAGGTGGCATCTGAAAAGGGTAAAATTGAACTTTTAGATTCAAATGACTCACCCTTACCCCCAGGCGGCATCAGAAACGGGCAAAATGAGACAAATTTAAAACTCCATTCTTATGATAGTGCTTGTCTGATTTGTTGATCCATTGACCCTCTTCATAATTCTTTCAGCCATATTGATTGGTTGAAAAACATTGTTACCAGACGAACCAGAAAAGGCGTGGTCTTTTTTTCAAATTGATTCAAATATATAAATTCGGAAGGATGCAAAATGCCTAAACTGTAAACTTTTTTACAAATATTTCTTGAGTGACCCTCAATAATAAATAATTTTTAATCCATATTGATTGATTGAAAAATATGGCAGCAAAACGGCATCAGAAAAGGGGCGAAATGACAGAATAAATAGATTGCATTAATAGATTGCATTAATAGATTGCATGCTAAGCATGCGTCAGTTGGTTCAGTAGAGTCAATAAATAGGAAGACACTGTACTGTCATGAATGTTCCTGATGGAATTTCCATAGAGCTATTGTGTAATGTCCACAAGACCAACAAGAATTTATGATCTTGGAAATATTTCATTCTGGCCTGATACCTAATGAATGAAAGGTACAGATTCGGATCAAACTACGCGGATACCAAAAGCGATATGAATCTATACTACGCAAATGTTATTCGAATTCCTGCGGAAAATCCCATTTACTGAACGGAATTACAATTAACAGCATGTCAATTTAGGTTTTCCCTTATTCCCCATCATCAATGACAAAATAAATAGTTTCATTGTCTGATTTCAGGATACATTTGTTATTTAGCGGAAATAATCCTTTAGTACGGAATACTGTTTTGTTCATATCCTACCATCCTACCATCGCATATTAACGAGAACGCGATGGTAGGATAGTAGGATGATAGGATGGTAGGATGGTAGGATAGTAGGATGCTAGGATAGTAGGACAGTAGGATGGCGATGGTAGGACAGTAGGACAGTAGGATGGCGATAGTAGGACAGTAGGATGGTGATAGTAGGACAGTAGGTTGGCAATATGTCCATCCTACTATCCTACCATCGCCATCCTACTGTCCTACTATCGCCATCCTACTGTCCTACTATCGCCATCCTACTGTCCTACCATCCTACTATCCTACCATCGCACTTGTGATATAAAGGTGTGCTCTACGTCATACGTCATACGTAGTCAATTGGTAACATCTACTGATTTGGTTTATGTTCGCCTTTTTTTTTTATAAATGTCATACGTTATCACGTTAATGACGTAAAAATGCTTTTAATATAAAAAAAACATCGTGCATTATTTGATGTTCAGTTAGAAATTCGATACCAAAAATGAGCTAAACGTATTTGCACTTCAAAATTATGTACGGTATTTCGGAAACTCTTTAAATATGTACTTTAACGTGAAGACGAACCATCCCGTTACATAACATAAAAAGTAAAATTGATTGCTGCATCAGATACGACAAATCCACAACCACACTGTATGACGTAGAGCACACGTTTATACCGCGGGAATCAAATCACAAGTGCGATGGTAGGATAGTAGGATGGTAGGACAGTAGGATGATAGGATAGTAGGATGGTAGGATGGTAGGATGGTAGGATGGTAGGGTGGCGATGGTAGGACAGTAGGACAGTAGGATGACGATAGTAGGATAGTAGGATGGCGATTATAGGATAGTAGGATGGCGATGGTAGGATAGTAGGATGGACATATTGCCATCCTACTGTCCTACTATCATCATCCTACTGTCCTACTATCGCTATCCTACTGTCCTACTGTCCTACCATCGTCATCCTACTGTCCTACCATCCTAGCATCCTACTATCCTACCATCCTACCATCCTATCATCCTACTATCCTACCATCGCGTTCTCGTTAACATGCGATGGTAGGATGGTAGGATATGCACAAAACAGTATTCCGTACTTTAGTGACCATCTACTTAATGTGTTCAAACCATATTGATTGGGAGTTTCCGTATTTTAACTAATTGCTTTTTATACTCGTCTGCAGCAGATTTGTCGTATATGTGAAGGGAGGGGCTAATATATGTTATTTTGGTTATCCATATTTCTACATGAAATTTACCGGTTTGGGCGTCAAAGTGACTAACGTTATGACGTCAAATTTTGTATATGCATTTAAAAAGAGTTTCAATATTTTTAACAAAATGTTTTACAAAGTGGTGGATGTGGGGAAAGGTTGAGAATATGCAATACGCCTCAAATATGGAGGTTTGAATTATTTTTGTTAATTTATTGATTGATTAGGGGATTTACACCGCTTTCAACAAATTGTTCAGTAAAATCACGCAGCTGGCTGCTTTTCCACATAAACTGTTAGCCCATTGGTGTAAAACGAATAACTCATTTCGCACGACTTTTTTCAAACGTCGGAAAGAATGAGGACCGAGCTGGGGTTCAAACTCACAAATTCTTGATTGTCAACTCGCGTCACTACCGACTGAGATACCGCTGCATATGGTGCAAACGCATTAATGACCCGTCCCACAAAAAAAAAACATTATGGACTCTGCGTAAAGTATCGACCGGATCAGCCTTAGCATACCGCGCAGGCTAACCCGGACGGACCCGTTTCGCCTCCTGTGGATGTTCTGTTTCAGGAATCATAACTCTCTACATCTACCCCACTGAGACGGATGCTTCGGCCTGGATTAGACTGTGCGGACTGCGCAGGCTGATCTGGGTCGATATATTACGCAGAGTCCGTACTGTTGGTTTTTTCATGGAACGGCTCATTTACTTACGTGTATTCGAAATCCTCTGAAGCTCGAGTAAAGTAGCTTGTACATAGTTCAGTCCACTTTTGTCGGAGACGGACACTGGGCGGCCAGACCCCACAACCTTGGCAAACAGAACGTAACAGATTACTTGATTTGACATTTTAAGAATCGTCTGTTATAAACAAAACAAAACATCATCTGAGAGAAGACAAATATGTTGGCTACATATGGACACTTAGAAATATAGACACAGAGTTGATAATATTCCTGGAAAAGTATGTTGCCAATATATCTAACGTCGTCTATAACATGGTTATTTAGTGTTTTGTCCCATTTAATCCAATACAGATGGATTTTGACGACTCTGCAGCAGAACATATTTTAACACATAATGTAACGGAGACATCTGGATGGTTTCAATTCTCAATACAGAGTTATTTTATACAGTGTTATCTATAAACAGATGTAAAATATTGTTGATATCTAAATTGTGTCCGAGTTGCGTCTCGACCGGATCATCGGAGCTAAGATGGTGGTGGAGTTGGATTAGCGCCATATTCAAGAATTGTTCAGTTAAACAGATCAGCATTTGGGAAAGAGTTGATTCAACTACTGGGATAAATATATAAATACCATACTCGGTTTATCTCTTGGTAACATTTTTCTTGTACATCCGGGTACTTCAACATGTACAGCAGCGCCCAGTCTAGACTAGTTCCAGTTGTCTCCCCTCCAGCCAGAAATAGGTCAACTATAATTTTGTACACGTTCGCTTCTACAAAATAAGATTGATATATTATCTTCATTTTCAACTGTCGCAGGCTGAATACGTAGACTGGTCAGTTCAAGAAGAGAAATATAATATGATATTTACTGACTGTGTCAGTAACGTGACACTAGCAGCTCAATGCCATTTTGCCTAAAGGATATACAACACGAAGACACTACAAACAAGTGTATCAAAGGAGATGTTCGGAGCGTGACAAACTGGAAATTCGTCGTCGAATTTTGGAATTCATGTGCCAAGAATATCATAAGCGCTGTGAAACTGTGTCACGGTTCCTTATTGTGCCAATCTCACAAGGAGAGAATAACATGCAGCCAGTCCGGGACTCGAATCCGGGACCTCTCGCTTTCAGGGAAAGTACTCTACCGACAGAGCTAACCGGGCCGCTTATAAACACTCTCTCTCCAATTGTGTACAAGTTCAGACCGTGAATTTTTTTTCAGGCACATCTGCATCAGATACCCTTTGAAAATACATGTATTGTTAAAAACATTCGTATTGGAATGTCATTGGTACATTATTAATTATGATGATATGATATACCTATATATTTTCCTGTGCAATTACATGCACGTTCAAACACAACAATACGATTTAAAAACTACGCATTTATCTAATACGTTACCAAATATGGTAATGTGATAACATTTAAGTACTTTTTTGACAGTAATACGTCACTTTTTTAAAACAGTGATATATGTTTATCTTTCATATAAAATGTATCTAAAACATAACAATTATGTTGCTTTGTATTTTGCTAACAGGAACATTAGAAATTTACATCACGTTCGACCTTCAGTTTCCCCTCGCTACTCGTAGATCATATGTAACCACGCAATACTGCTAAAACATACTATGACATATACATGTACATAATAATAGCTCTATACGACCGTTTTTTCAAAATAACAGTAAAGCTAAAACGTAAATAACTCAAATCAGATCGGATTATTAGATGCGGGAACCAATGGTAGTGACAAATATACCTCCAGGTTGGACAGAAACATCGCCAATAAATGTATTGTAAGCGTAGAACACAATTTAAAAATATGCTTAATACCTGTAAAAAGTTCAGGTTGGGAATCGTCACGTGATGCCTTTAGGTAGAGGTCGATGAAGTCACGTATATTCTCGGTATCGAATGTAGCTTTGTGTTCTTCAATGGTTTCCGACAGGTAGGTCTTGATGCGTTCGATGGCTGCTGTCCTTTTTCTTATCAACTGTAATTAGGAGATGTTTGACAAACGATGGACCGGAATTCGTTTTTCTTCTTCACAATCCACTTTGGATTAACGTAAAACAAGTATTTCCCTTTACAACCTACTACAATTATACAGCAGACAACTTACATAAAAATTACGGAAAAATTCCATAAATGAAACAAAGTTTACTTATTGAATACTAAAACTATCATTGAAGATGATAAATACCCCCAAAACAGCACCTTGATTCAAAATATGGCTTCCGACCGACCAACAAAAGGGCCATAACTCTGTAAAATTACATGCAATTGTAACCCCTTTAGGATATGCACATCTCCTCTTGGTATAGAAGCTTCATGTAAATTTTAATTGAATTCCACCCAGTGGTTTGTAAGAAATAGGCCGGACAAAATATGGCTTACTTAATAAGTAAAAGGGCCATAACTCTGTAAAATAACATGCAATTGTAACCCCTTTAGGATATGCACATCTCCTCTTGGTATAGAAGCTTCATGTAAATTTGTTATTGAATTCCACCCAGTGGTTTGTAAGAAATAGGCCGGACAAAATATGGCTTACTTAATAAGTAAAAGGGCCATAATTAATAAGTAAAAGGGCCAAAACTCTGTAAAATAACATGCAATTGTAACCCCTTTAGGATATGCACATCTCCTCTTGGTATAAAAGCTTCATGTAAAATTTTATTGAATTCCACCAAGTGGTTTGTATGAAATAGGCCGGACAAAATATGGCTTACTTAATATGTAAAAGGGCCATAACTCTGTGAAATAAGATGCAATTGTAAAGCCTTTAGGATATGCACATCTCCTCTTGGTATAGAAGCTTCATGTAAAAGTTTATTGAATTCCACCCAGTGGTTTGTATGAAATAGGCCGGACAAAATATGGCTTCCGACCGACCGACCGACCGACCGACACAGTGACTCCTATATACCCCCCAAAAACTTTGTTTTTTGGGGGTATAATTGAAAACATTGTGACAAGAGTTGTTCTAAAAAGTCGGCTGCTGCAGATGCGTCTTAACGAGTCTGCAAGTGAAAGGGTTATTACAATTACATACATGTACATTGAAGAATAATAAAGGGTTATTACAATTACATACATGTACATTGAAGAATAATAAAGGGTTATTACAATTACATACATGTACATTGAAGAATAATAAAGGGTAATTACAATTACATACATGTACATTGAAGAATAATACGGGTAAACAAATCGACGGCGAAGCCGGCGATGTTTCCCGTCAATAGGTAATGTGTATGAACTTTGCAAAAAATTGCTATACCGTCTTTCCTAAAATTGTGTCCAGTGCGAACTTTTCGATGCAGTGATATGCAGTCACGATACTCGTACGTTTTCATTAGATGAAAAGAAAATATCGAAACAAAAAAACCTTCTAGAGGAAATAATTAAATATGATAATACGTACACGATAAAGGAACAAGCACAAGTTATTTTATGTGTGATAATTTGCGTGTAATAACACTCGTCGTCTATTTCTAAAACGAGTTCAAATAAAAACATGTAAGGGTTTTTTGACTTTCCGGAAGTTATAAATCCAATTTTCTGTAATATGACGTCATAATGTGACGTCATTCTATTAGTGGTGCAGAGGTAGAGCGTCGGCCTCTTGTATCAAAGGTCCCTGGTTCGAGTCCCGTGATAAGCGGGTCCTGACTTTGTTTTTTTTGTTTTTGTTTTTTTTTGTTCTGGTATTTTGATTTGTTAATTCATTGTATTTGGTTCGAAACATTGTATGTATGTTTATAATCAATAAATATGTTCTATGTTCTATGTTCCTGACTTTGGGATTTAAGTCTCCAGGAAGCAGACATCGAGCGTGATTAATATAAGCTGAAAGCTTGTTTCACAATCGATGTAATATAAATAAGTTTAAACTAAATGAACCAAAAGGAAAACGACAGAAAGTATAGGAAACGTTAGTTTGACTTGTCACAAATGTAGTTCCGTAAATTATGGAATCGTTTTATTTGAAGTACTTTATGAAGGGCAAGTTGATTATTTGTTGTACTTGTCATCATAATTTCATGAATGTAAAATCTTGGCTATATTTTAAAGTTAAATATAAGCTTAACCTGATGATGATTTTTATTTTCTTTGCTTAGGTCGGTAGGACTCGTAATTGACGTACATAACTGATCGTGCTGCAAGCAAGGGGCTAACTGCAGTTCGCGGGGAATTATTCACCGATCACAACATATAATAAAAGACGACAATAATTTTTTTTCAATCCGTGTTTCTCGGCTCATTTTATACATACCCAAAATGGCGGCCCCCATGGATTTGGCCAGTTTTTTTTTTTCAATAACCCATGAAGCTTTCTGAAATGAAACTGGCCAAATCCATGGGCCATTTTGGGTATGTATAAAATGAGCCGAGAAACACGGATTGAAAAAAATTTATTGTCGTCTTTTTAATTTTTTTTTTTAAATCGATAATTTGGGTATGTATGAAATGACACGAAAAACACGGATTTTTTAAATTATTGTCGTCTTTTTAATATTTTTTTTTTTAAATCGATATTTATTAAAGTGCTGTGTTTTGGGGGAATTAACATTAAAAATAAATGGAACTCTGTAAGAAATATGTTTTCCCGTTCGTCAAAAAAACGACAGCATTAGACTTCTACCCCTGAACCTAAATGTTGACTGTATCGTATCCAAAGAAGGACGTGACGTCATTTTCGTAACACTTCATCTTGGCGTAACGTCAATGGAGCGACGTCGTTTCCCGCAAAAAAGTGGTATCAACATGAAATACCCAAAATTCCTATACATGAGCTATTTATCAAACATTGTGGCAAAAGGATAACTTTCTCATAAGGAGCAATTGTTCTTTTAGCGACAATCTTTCCCTAAATCGTCTGTTGCAAAGGCCTCAGAAACCGTCTCTAATAGGGAAAGGGTTTAGCAGAAATGTGACCCCTTACATCATTTGTTCCAGTCATATTGACTGGTTGAAAAAGGCAGTTGCCAGGTGGCATCAGCAAAGAGCTGATCTTTTTGCTTCTTTACCATAATGCAGGTGATCGATTAAGGATCATCTTGGCCATCATGTTTTAACCTCGTTCATTATAAATGTATTCCTTGATTTTCTGAAAGTCTTTACTTTATTATTTTCTGTTCGTAATAATAGACGACAGCAATACGAATTCCAAATATTTTTTGATAATGCACAAAACATGACATTAACATTATTATTGTCTAGTCAATTACTTATAAATCCTTTTTTATGGCCAAAGTATGCTCTTTAATTTTTGTTTATAATTATCTTGCGGTTTTTCGTAAATAGGTAGCACCTATAGATATATTACAATTACATACATGTTCATTGAAGAATAATAAAACATAAGAAGAACAAAATGCATATTCATTTTATCTCCCAATTTTCGAACTTTTTATTTAATATTGTTTTATTTAGTCTTTTAAACAACATACATTAGAATAACAATCAAAGACAAATTGAGAATTTATATGTAACTTACATGTATAATTATACAGTAGATAGTCCATATAAGTTTAGTTAGAATTTCAATATTGACTTGATTCGAAGAATAAAATCAACGTCGTAAAAAAGTTAGGTTGTTTTTAATTGTGAACTTTCGAAGAACAATCTAATAAAATTATCTTAATATTTGCTTGCTTTAACGTCGTAAAAAGATTATTTTCTCTCTTTTCGATCTATGAATTATGAATTTTGAAAAACTCTCTCATTGTTTAATTTCACAAACGATAATTTTCTTGTAACTCTTTTGTGACATGAATTGATAGACAAAACAATTATTTAACTCTTTCAGTGCCGAATTGTTTAAAATAGACTATTCCATGTTCAAAATCGGGCGTGTCCATTTCTCTTGTAATAAGATTTTTGGAATATTTTTATAACTAAAAGGCAAATAATGCTGATACCAGGTGAGTTACGAGCTGACTCATCTGAATCAGGATTGTTTGCAAAAAAACCAGTAACAATATTGCCTTTGGCACTGAAAAGAATTAAACTAACCTCTTTTCCTGACGACCATTTTCTTGTTATCGGAAAGAAGTTTTCTTTAGCGAACGGTGCGTTCAGTTTGAAAATTCCTTCAAGTACTTCCGTTAGCTCTGTAAACTTCCGGTCGTCATAGTCAAACCTACAGGAACAGAAAATACACAAAACGTTTTTAATTGAGGTAATACGTCCTCTTTTCACTAAAGTTGATAGACAAAAAAGGAACCTTTTTATGACCAAGTATTGGAGTGCTACATTTTACTATAAAATAATTCAAAATCTTGCATGGTAATTTATTTTTTGGGAAATATTTGTCAAACCTAAACCTGAATATACATGCAGTCGGTCTATATTATTTTTTAAAACACAGTTGATTTAAATCTTGGCATCACGAATGATCTTAATATCGAAAAGCATACACTGATTTGGTTACCAATCAGTCAGAGGGTATTAAACTTTCTTTAAAAACATTCAATTTTCAACAAAATCATTATTGCCCAATGGGAGAGAACTTGAGTCGTATGGATTCGTCTGAAATTGCGCTCGGATCCGAATTGCTTCCCTTTGACCTAATAAGAGCCACTTTTTTCAATCAACCGCATAACAAACACATTTCAGCAGTCGGTTTAAAACACAGTTGATCTTAATCTGGGCATCGCGGATGATCTTAATATCGATGTAAAATAATTGTCTAGAGAACTGGTTCATGAAAAAATTATTGATTTAGGTAAATGCCGTTTTCAACAATTGCTCAGTCATATCACCGCGGCCAATGCACAAACCAATGTGTTTCCTGACTGTCTCACACCAGTTCCTACTGATTTTGAAAACACCCACCTTTCCCCCCTGTTAAGGTCTAATGAAACAAGGAAAGACTACACTTATATAGAATATGGAATATATGCTCACTTGTGGCAGAGTCGTATACTTGTGTAGTCAGTAAAATATACTTAAATAATAAGAGTAAATGACAAAACCAAATAATGTGTTTAGTAACGATCATGTAAAACATAGTGTCCAGGTTTTACATAAATGCAGTAGGACGTTGGTTTACGGTAAATATATTCTACATACCTAGCACCAAACATAACGCTACATATAATATTCGTTGCTGCAGACAGTAGGTAAGGTTTCATTCGTACAGGTGTCCCTCGTGCCTCCTTCAGGACGGACGCAAGCACGTGTATTTCCTCACATATACGTTCCTCTAACGTCAGTTTACCGACGCCGAAATCACGCAGGGCTTGTAACGTGAAACGACGTAACGTTTTCCAGGCATGTCCGCTGTTGTACGTCAGACCTAATATGACATTGATTAAACATTAAGTTGCAGCTACAGCAGATGATATATTGATGCATTAAAGGAGAAATTACTTTCTCAGAATGATTTCAGCTCTTTTCAATAATGACAATTTCATTTGAGCCATTCCACGAGAAAACCAACAGTGTGGACTTTGCGTGAAGTATGGAATTGAATCAGCCTAAGCATGCCGCGAAAGTTTACACGGACAGACACTTTTTGCCTCCTGTGGATTTTCTATTTGAGGAATTATTACGCTATACCTCTATTCCCCCAGAGACGGAATATGTCGGCTGATCTGGGGTCGATACATTACGCATAAGTCCATAATGTTGATTTTCTGGTGAAATGTCTTAACCCTTTCCCTCATATAGACGCTTTCTGACGCCTCTGCAGCAGACGGCTTTTTGAAAACATAGTGACAAAAGAAGAAATTGCACAAAACGTGCAATTTCTCCCTTGCCACAATGTTTTCCCTTTTTGTCATAGGTTATCCATTCAATTATAGAGATTTTCTATGTTTTGACAAAATCTGTTCAAAGTCGTCTGCTGCAGAATTGTCGTATGAGGGACAGGGTTAAAGCAGACGGCGTTTTGAAAACATAGTGACAAAAGAAGAAATTGCACAGAACGCGCAATTTCTCCTTTTTGTCACAATGTTTTCCACTTTAAGTCATAGGTTATCCATCTGACAAAATACGTTCAAAGTCGTCTGCTGCAGAATTGTCGTATGAGGGAAAGGCGGTTAACTTTATCGAGAGTTCCCTCAATATTCCAAAGATGTTTTCAAAGTCGTTAGCTGCAGATGTGTTGTAAGATAAATCGAATGATATGCCAACACGTACACAAACAATAATGTCAGTAAGAGAAATTCTAAATTATTTACAAGCTTTGGTGAAAAAAGAAAAGAAATTAAGCTCCTCTTCTTGGTGAAAACATTGCATTTGTTAACGAAAACAGAGCAGTTGTGTTTCTGTTATGTGATGCATTGCATGATGAATAAAAGTAAATATAGCAAATATTTGGTAAGTACGAAAGTGTTACTATTGAAAAGTGTTGAAAATATTGTGGTAAATGGAGAAGTTGTTTCAAATGTCGTCTGCTGCACACGCCTCAGAATGGGCCTGCGTGTAGGAAATAGTTATAATCATTGTTGGTAGACGGTCTATCCACTGAATATGGGCCTGCTTGTGGGAAATAGTTATAATCATTGTTGGTAGACGGTCTATCCACTGAATATGGGCCTGCGTGTAGGAAATAGTAATAATCATTGTTGGTAGACGGTCTATCCACTGAATATGGGCCTGCGTGTAGGAAATAGTTATAATCATTGTTGGTAGACGGTCTATCCACTGAATATGGGCCTGCGTGTAGGAAATAGTAATAATCATTGTTGGTAGACGGTCTATCAACTGAATATGGGCCTGCATGTGGGACATAGTTATAATCATTGTTGGTAGACGGTCTATCCACTGAATATGGGCCTGCGTGTAGGAAATAGTTATAATCATTTTTGGTAGACGGTCTATCCACTGAATATGGGCCTGCGTGTAGGAAATAGTAATAATCATTGTTGGTAGACGGTCTATCCACTGAATATGGGCCTGCGTGTAGGAAATAGTTATAATCATTGTTGGTAGACGGTCTATCCACTGAATATGGGCCTGCGTGTAGGAAATAGTAATAATCATTTTTGGTAGACGGTCTATCCACTGAATATGGGCCTGCATGTGAGAAATAGTTATAATCATTGTTGGTAGACGGTCTATCCACTGAATATGGGCCTGCGTGTTGGAAATAGTTATAATCATTGTTGGTAGACGGTCTATCCTCTGAATATGGGCCTGCATGTGGGACATAGTTATAATCATTGTTGGTAGACGGTCTATCCACTGAATATGGGCCTGCGTGTAGGAAAGTTATAATCATTGTTGGTAGACGGTCTATCCATTGAATATGGGCCTGCGTGTAGGAAATAGTTATAATCATTTTTGGTAGACGGTCTATCCACTGAATATAGGCCTGCATGTGTGAAATAGATATAATCATTGTTGGTAGACGGTCTATCCACTGAATATGGGCCTGCGTGTAGGAAATAGTTATAATCATTGTTGGTAGACGGTCTATCCTCTGAATATGGGCCTGCATGTGGGACATAGTTATAATCATTGTTGGTAGACGGTCTATCCACTGAATATGGGCCTGCGTGTAGGAAAGTTATAATCATTGTTGGTAGACGGTCTATCCACTGAATATGGGCCTGCGTGTAGGAAATAGTTATAATCATTGTTGGTAGACGGTCTATCCACTGAATATGGGCCTGCGTGTAGGAAATAGTTATAATCATTGTTGGTAGACGGTCTATCCATTGAATATGGTCCTGCTTGTGGGAAATAGTTATAATCATTGTTGGTAGACGGTCTATCCACTGAATATGGGCCTGCATGTAGGAAATAGTTATAATCATTGTTGGTAGACGGTCTATCCACTGAATATGGGCCTGCATGTGGGACATAGTTTTAATCATTGTTGGTAGACGCTCTATCCACTGAATATGGGCCTGCATGTGGGAAATATTTATAATCATTGTTGGTAGACGCTCTATCCACTGAATATGGGCCTGCATGTGGGATATAGTTATAATCATTGTTGGTAGACGCTCTATCCACTGAATATGGGCCTGCGTGTGGGATATAGTTATAATCATTGTTGGTAGACGCTCTATCCACTGAATATGGGCGTGCATGTGGGAAATAGTTATAATCATTGTTGGTAGACGCTCTATCCTCTGGATATGGGCCTGCATGTGGGAAATAGTTATACTTATTGTTGGTAGACGCTCTATCCACTGAATATGGGCCTGCGTGTGGGAAATAGTTATAATCATTGTTGGTAGACGCTCTATCCACTGAATATGGGCCTGCATGTGGGAAATAGTTATAATCATTGTTGGTAGACGCTCTATCCACTGAATATGGGCCTGCATGTGGGAAATAGTTATAATCATTGTTGGTAGACGCTCTATCCACTAAATATGTGCCTGCGTGTGGGAAATAGTTATAATCATTGTTGGTAGACGGTCTATCCACTGAATATGGGCCTGCATGTGGGAAATAGTTATAATCAGTTTTGGTAGACGGTCTATCCACTGAATATGGGCCTGCATGTAGGAAATAGTTATAATCATTGTTGGTAGACGGTCTATCCACTAAATATGTGCCTGCGTGTAGGAAATAGTTATAATCATTGTTGGTAGACGGTCTATCCACTGAATATGGGCCTGCATGTAGGAAATAGTTATAATCATTGTTGGTAGACGGTCTATTCACTGCCCCTCTCAAGTCGGAATCCAAACAGGTTAATCCAATCCTAATGTTGAATGATTCGTTTGTATGTATGGTATTTTACGCCGCTTTCAACACTGTTTTAAGATATATCCCGGCGTGGCTTCCCAGCCACTAAGTTATTCCCTAGACTTGGTAGTAATGGCTTTCCCTTTCCTGTCGCTCACTGTTGTGAGGGTGAGCATAATGACTGACTCTTTGGTATCAAGATAAATTGACCAGTAACGGACCCAGGATAATTCGTGATATAACTAAGAAAAGTGTTGAGAGCGAAGTAAAACACCATATAAATAAACAAATAAATAAACCCGAGCCAATCCTTTGTGGAAAGATAGTTATTTATATCAAGTACATGTCTGTTCACCTATTTTAACAATATGACATTCATCCCACCACGTTTATTTGCATAAAAAACAATATAATTCAATTCAGACCCAAATAGTTCGCCGATAGTATATAATAGATCTTACGACACAGCATTGAAAGTGGACTCTAATTGACCGTACACATTTAAATACCTGTTTAAACAGAACACTGGTTGTATATAATAGGTCTTACGAGACTGCATTGAGGGTAGACTCGAATTGACCGTTCACATTTAAATACCAGTTTAAAAAGAACACTGATTGTATATTATAGGTCTTACGACACTGCATTGAAAGTAAACTCGAATTAACCTTACACATTTAAATACCAGTTTAATAAGAACACTGATTGTATATAATATATCTTACCAGACTGCATTGAGGGTAGACTCGAATTGACCGTACACATTTAAATACCACTTTAATCAGAAAACATGAAAACCACCGCTTCTGCATGTCCTTTATTTTAATTGAAACTTTATTCATATGTGATACCTTCCCTTCGATACCTAACGATCTTGTGCAACAGTTTGACTCGTTCCTTTATATGTCCTTGTTAATTGACTCACACAAAATAATTATTCACTTCTGTGCAAAATTCCAAAAATCGAGTCCACCCACAGCCATTTTGAAATTGACTTTCAAGGGAGGCAATCACTCACCGGTGTAATTACAAAAAGCATTAGTATGGTGATCCTGTTGTATCAACTCTTTACAAGATTGTAAGATTTAATGTGAAAATGATTATCCTATAAAACATTTGTCACTAAAACAATAATATTTAATTGAAATTGTTAATTAATTAACTGTTCCAAACTATGAACTTATTTTCAGAAAAAAATTGTTATATGATTTAGAAGTTTGAAAATAGCATAAGTAAACATTTATAACCACCACAAACAAACAGGCCAAAAAACAACAACAACATTTTTTAAAATTTTGGTCCTTAATTTCTTCCATGTTTTCTATAGTCGAAAAAACTTCACGGAATGTAATCATATGAATTCAAATGCATATGATGTCATAAGCAGTTAATAGACAACATGTTCAAGTGTGAAAGAAAAAATCATATATAGGTTTTCTACTAACAAAATGACGTTTTTGGTTTTTGTTGGTCAGGGCATGTAGGATTTTCTTTTTATTACTGGTAACAATCATGATGTGACGTAATTTCTGAGAATAATGATTTTTTTAAGAAAAAAAATGGAGCATTTGAAAGTCGGGATAACGGGGTTTTGTGTTTACCTTGATATTCGTGATAACACGATATTCGTAGAACCTACTATAATACTTTATGAGATTAACATATGAGTCGTTCCACGAAAAAATCATATTATGGACTTTGCGTAATGTATAGACCAAGATAGGCCTGTGCAGGCTAATCCGGGTCGACTAATTCCGTTTCAGGGGGATAGAGGTATAGAGTAATGATTCCTGAAGCAGAAAATCCACAAGAGGCAAAACGTGCCCGTCCAGGAAACCCTTCGAAGGCATGCTTAGGCTGATCTGGGTCCACAATGTTGGTTTTCTCGCGGAACGGCTCATATCATCTGCGTAATGTATCGACCAGATCAGCCTGCGCTGTCCGCGCAGACTGATCCGGCCGACACATTCCGTCTTAGGGGGAAAGATGTATAGAGTAATGATTCCTGAAACAGAAAATCCACAGGAGGCGAAAAGTTTCTATCCGGGTAAGCGTGTGTGGCATGCTTAGGCTGATCTGGGTCCACAATGTTGGTTTTCTCGTGGGAAGGCTCAATTATGTGGTGATAACATGTGTCATAATACTACATGTTAGTGCATAAGTGCGTACGTGTCTGTCAAAGTCTGATTATTTTACTGTACTGTATATATATGTAATGGCGTAAAACGGAAGCCCACTTGATCTTTGGTGACGATATGCGTCAACATGATTGAGTTGTGCTCAAGGTAAAATCAACCATGGAGCGTTTGCGACCAGTGTTTACCCATATCACCCTAATGAACAATGTCTCCTTTTGTCACAATGTTTTCAACTAATTCAGTAATGATATGTTCATTCATTTAAAGAGATTTTACATAGTTTTACCTAGAATTTTGCAGTCATCTGCTGCAGATGCGTCTGAATTTGGGAAATATTTTACCCTTAACCACATACAATAGTTCTGCAGCCGACAAATGTGAAACTATTGATTTAACCCTTTTTCACAAACGATAGTTCTGCAGCAGACAAATTCGAAAATATCTTAACAAAAAAGTAGACAATAAAAAGACAATTATTTTATATAGTGTAAAATAAACATGCAAAAAGGGTAATTGCTCACAATGAGCAAGTTCACCTTTTGTCACATTTTGTTCTTCAAAAGTCGTCTGCAGCAGATGTGTTTAAATGCGTTTGTATATTGAAAAGGTTTAAAACCCATTTGCAAGATATGTTTTATACCAGTGCCCTTTGATACTCCTATAAGTGGTGCGAAAAGCTGAGGTCTGTCGGTAAAGACGTCCGATTTCTTGGTGAACGCTTCGTGGATAGCATCAAAACCATTGAGGATCACTATACATGTAGATCCACAGTACAACCTGAATCAATGCGAAATGAAATAGGTTAGAAATTACTAAGATAACGTAACCAGTGTCAAATGCAGACGAATGAAATAGGTTAGAACTCACTAAGATAACGTAACCATTTCTCAAATTCAGACGAATGCAGCTTAAGCCATTTGAATGAATCAATGCGAAATGAAATAGGTTATAAATTACTAAGATAACGTAACCGTTTCTTAACCCTTTCCCTCATACGACAATTCTGCAGCAGACGACTTTGAAGGTATTTTGTCAAAACATAGAAAATCTCCATAATTGAATGGATAACCTATGACAAAAAGTGGAAAACATTGTGTCCAAAGGAGAAATTGCACGTTTTGTGCAATTTCTTCTTTTGTCACTATGTTTTCAAAAATCTGTCTGCTGCAGAGGCGTCAGAAAGCGTCTATATCAGGGAAAAGGGTTAAATGCAGACGAATGCAAACGCATCTGCAGCACACGACATGACGAGGTTAGAAAACACTTGAAAAAACATCCACAATGTCTTCAACTCTTGTTTAATGATTTTGCTTTACTTATATAGATTTTTTAGATGTCGTCTGTTACTGCATTTTTTGTATGTGGGGAAAAAGCTAATTATTTCTCACATAAAGAAGTATTTAGACGCATCTGCAGCATACGGTATTTTGGAAAAATGTGGCATAAACAGAAATTGCTCGAAGAAATGAGCAAACCCCTACTTGTGTCACAATGTTTTCAACTCTTTTCAATTATTTCAATTAATAAACCTTCCCTTTTAAAGCTTTACCATAATTTGACTATATATTTTAAAGTTGTTTGCTGCTGATTTGTTGTATGCGGGAAGAGAGATAACTATAATTATTACTGTAACTTTATTGTTTCCCATGCAGACTTGCAGCATACGAAATTTGAAACGAAATGTCAAATAGGGCAAGTATCGCTCCACTGTCACTAGGAAAATAATAAACCACTAAAGCCATAAAAGGAAAAGACAGACCCGCCCCCATGGCCATGGTTTTGAGCAATTAGCATGGCTTGAAGGAATCTCATAAACGATCACCAAAATAACATTTGAAAATCGGCCTTTAGAAATCTTCACTATAGCCATATAATGCAAAATAGACCTGATGTCTATTGAAAACAATGAGCAATTTCACCTTTTGCCACATTGTTCTTAAGTCATCTGGTGCGTCTTCAAGTGCGAAAGGATTAATTTGCAGGCCGCTGAAGGTAAAACAATGCGTAATATAAAGTGCCCATGTGTTTCCTGGTTTTCTCAAACAAGAACTGCATACAACAGGCTGCTTTTTTACATAAACTGTTAGCCTATCAATGGAAGACATTGGCGCTTGTTATATTGTTTTTTTAATAACCGTCAGAAAGATGGTTCGTATTCACAATCCCTGACTATCAACTGGCCTATCGGAGGCCCCGCAATACGTTCAATAGTGTACTTTCAATAGTATTTCACTTATATCACGGCATTTCTTTCCTAGATATATTACCTGTACTACCAGTGTTATTCTTCCTAACTCTAATGCACTAAAAGTGTATTTCGTGTACTTTCAATAGTATTTCAGTTATATCACGGCATTTCCTGGATATATTACCAGTACAACCGGTATTATTCTTCCTGACTCTAATGCACTAAATGTGTATATGTCGTGTACTTTTAATAGTATTTCAGTTATATCACGGCATTTCTTGGATATATTACCAGTACTACTAGTGTTATTCTTCCTAACTCTAATGCACTAAAAGTGTATATCGTGTACTTTCAATAGTATTTCAGTTATATCACGTCATTTCCTGGATATATTACCAGTACTACCGGTATTATTCTTCCTGACTCTAATGCACCAAAAGTGTATTTCGTGTACTTTCAATAGTATTTCAGTTATATCACGGCATTTCCTGGATATATTACCAGTACTACCGGTATTATACTTCCTGACTCTAATGCACCAAAAGTGTATATCGTGTACTTTCAATAGTATTTCAGTTATATCACGGCATTTCTTGGATATATTACCTGTACTACCAGTGTTATTCTTCCTAACTCTAATGCACCTATCGTTGTGCTATTCCCCCAATCCATGGTACCAAGGATGGAAGCAATAACACCACCAGTTTTAAAGTCGACCGGGGATCAAGCATTGTTCTTCTACTTATGAGGCTGACTTTCTACCCACTACACCACGGTGACGTCACATTTTAATTTTGACCTTTATATTTACTCGAAAGATAAGATCCTTTCCGCAGTTTTAGATCTTAAACAATTCTAGAATAATACCCAAGGATTAGGGAGGGTCATTGTTCTAAATTACCCCATTTCGGATCGAACACACAACAACCTCTATAAACTGAATTTCATGTAAATGACCAAGGTGGTTAAAAACAATAATGTAACAGTAATTAATGTTCCATAGAAGTAAAGCTTACTTAATGTCTTCACATAGAATGATATTTATGACGCATTTGACGATTCCTTTACGTAACGGGATCACAAACAGAATATGTCTAGCCTATGTCAGAAGTAAAATCTTGGTCTATTCTACATGCATGCGGAAAGTGAAGACTCTGGTGAGACCGTGCTCATTTAAGTCACCACTGTACGCAGATGCATTAAAACGCCAGCGTACAAGGCTTGGTTCATAATTTCATGCTAGACGTCAGATAGTACAGATATATATATGAAGTAACACACCTGTAAACGTTTCCGTAAGTTTTTGCTAATTCTGTAAACTTCTTGAAACCATTCTGATCCTTTCGGAACATCAGAATATTGCCGAAGAACGGCCAGGCGAAAGGTCCTGGTGGAAGGTGCCCTCCGGCATACAACGTATACAGTTTCCATATAACAATTGCTAGCACGATAGATAGAAGCACGCTAACTCCATTTTCAAACAATCCCACGGATGTGCTGACCGCCATTCGCTATCCAACGTGTACTATTACACGGATGTTCACAATTCGGTGATCTAAATATCTATGTAAACATAAACAATCGACCAGATTTAACTGTGTATCTTTTCTCTTGTAAAGGAGCGGGGTCCGTAACACTCACTGTATTGCATCCACAACGGTATATAGACGGATGTTTTTATCTGTTCGCCATGACTTCTACATGGGCGAGTTCATATGGGATCCGAGAACAGCCCGAGTGCACTCGAAATCCATTTGAACGGTGACCAACGATGTTTTACTACTCATTCGGAATACCTCGGTGATGAATGCTTCACCAATGGATGATGAAAGATTACGGTATTACCCGAGTAGTTCCGAATAGTTTACTACTAAGACGAGGAAACACCGTTCAGATGGAAAACATTAGTGCGCATGTTTTCTGAATTTATATTTAGACATGACGTACAATTCTCTATCCTAGAGAAGCCCATCCGAACTCGTCTCCTGTGACCTGTCATTTTTAATGAATTTCTCAAAAAATAGATGAGTTATTGTTTTTGGTACGTGATTTGACCTTTACATTTTCCGTTTTGTTAATCTACACCTTTGCTGAAAATAGTCCTAGTATTTTCCCGATATTGTATTACTTTGATGTTTTATTACAATGAAGAAAACTCATATTTGTACTATCGAATCAACACAGAGAATTAATATTCTAGAAAATACCAAATTAACAGTCAAAGCATATATTTCATGTGTCGGCACGTATGAATTCGGAGTTTTAGGCCATTGACTAGTGACGTAGTAAACATGTGCCACTTATGTAACGCTAGCAAATCGACCTTCGACCCCTAGGTAGAGTAATGTAATATATGTAGAGCTCCAGATAAGGTGCGTGAATACGTGATCACGCGTTGAAATGCAGAAACAACAAAATGAAAATATTTGCTGTTCGTCGTATCACGCATTCAAATCCGGAATAACGAATATAAAATAATTTCTGTGCGTCATTTTAATCGTAATAAATGAAAGTGACACATTTTACTACGGAATCCTGTTTGGATTATGTCGTCCGTCGTCCGTCGTGCCTTAGGTCGACGCGCGACAAAGCGACAAAGCGACACGACGCACGACAAAGCGACACGACGGACGACAAAGCGACACGACGGAATGTCATTATGATGAGCATATTTCTCTTTTAAATTACTCTTTTGTGTTCATGGATACACAAGAAGTGTATATTGTAAAGTTAGAGTTTTTAATTTACTGTTAAAACTGTTCCATGGATACATAGGCAGTGGAATGCCTATTTAAGGTTAGAAGCATAATAAATAGGTTAAAAACATTTAGACCTTCCTTATTTTGGGGTGATGGGCTTCCTTTAGTGATTCACACTTTAATAATTATTTCAGGGAGTGAACAATATTTGACCCAAGTAATTATCTGGAGCTCTGCATCTCACAGAGATGCCAACACATTGATGCGCTTCAGACTCTACGCAGAGAATTTGTGAAAGTATCGGTGTGCATTTTTATTTGTTTCCTTAAGATGATAGTAGAAAATAAAATGACAAATAACACTTAAAGGCACAGTGAAATCTCACCGTTTTGTCTCCGTTTCCAACTTGAAAATTCGGGCAAAGGTGCGCGCCGGAATGCATGTTGTATGACGATTGCCTCGAAAACACCAGAGTTACATCGTTTTGAACTTATAGTGTATACATACTCATACAAAGCTCATCAGTAATATCACTCTATCAAAATTACTTTGTGAATATTCCAGAGTTACATCATTTTGAACATATATTGTATACATACTGTAAATCATGGTTTAAATCAAAATTACTTTGAAAATTCGGGCCAAGGTGCGCGTCGGAATGCATGTTGTATGACGATTGCCTCAAAAACACCAGAGTTACATCGTTTTGAACTTATATTGTATACATACTGTATATCATGGTTGAAATCAAAATTACTTTGTGAATATTCCAGAGTTACATCATTTTGAACTGATATTGTATACATACTGTATATCATGGTTTAAATCAAAATTACTTTGTGAATATTCCATAGGCCACATAAAAGCTCATCAGTAATATCACTCTATCAATTCTTGGTCAAATCATCAATAATATCCCATCAAATTCCTGTCAGATTCAAAATGGGTAACATGGTCACAAAGACTTGTCACTACATACAAGTTTCGAAACAATCTTGAGATCACATCAGAGGCAAATATTTCATACAATTTAGATGATACAAGTTTATGAAAAATCATCAGAACCGTTATATGTAAATTCTGGCAAAAACATTGTGAATACAATAGTTTAGTAACTGGTATAACAATTCTTTGTTTTCAATTTTATTTTGGCTGGGGTCTCAAATTCAGAAATCGACTTGTTTTTTATTCAGTTTATTGGATAAAGCCATACTTAAACATGTCATTTTTAAGCGGTGCTATTTCACATTTATATGTGTTTAGATTGTATGTTAAGTTCGGTTTAAAAGTGCTTCAGGACTTCACTTCTTAAAGAGTGCAGCTGAGAAATTTTACAATCTTGAAGTGGTAGAAAAATTATGTACTTCATTACTATAAACTGAGATCAATTGAAAAGGGAAGACATCAAGTCAAAAATGCAGTTTTCCAAGATTTTTGTTACTTAGAAATACAACACTTTCCTATATACAACAAATATGCAGCAGCTGACTTTAAAAACATCTTGGCAAAAATATGGTTATTCTATTAATGAAAGAACAATATTAGATTAACACTGAGAAATTTGTGTCAAAAAGAGAAATTGTTTTCATTTTGCCACAGTGTTTTCAAAAGTGGTCTGCTGCAGATGCTTCAGAAAGCGTCTATTTGTGGAAAAGGGTTTAGTATGCTTGTCATTTTCTATTTTTGTTACCATCCAAAACATGTTTGTCATGATGCATTTAATATATCAGGGATCAGTAAATAATATATTCATACCATTACAGTATTAGGAAACTTATAACATATTTATCTATTCATACTTTTCACATTTTTAACATAAAAGTGTTTGCGGAAGATATTTGCACATTTCAGATATTAAACCCTTTACCCCATGTAGGGGCTTTCTGATGACATTGCTGCAGCCATCATTAGAAAACATTTTGACTGAAGTAGAACTTGCTCAAAGTAAGCAATTCCACTTTTTCCATAATATTTTCTTCCCATTTTCCATGTATTATGCCATCATTTATATATATCTTTATATATGTTTTGCACAGATGTGTTCAAAGTCGTCTGCTTCAGATGTGTTGTATGTTGGAAAGCGGCGTAAAACCCCAACAAAACAAACAAAACAGTTACCAAGGCGGATTCCTAGACAAATCTCTTCCGCTAACCACGACGGATTCATAGACAAATCCCTAACGCTTACCATGACGTATTCCTGAAATGGTTACCACGACGAATTCCCAAACAAATCCCAAACACTTACCACGACGGATTCCTTGACAATCCCTAACGATTACTATGACGGATTCCTAGACAAATCCCTAATAATTACCAAGGCGGATTCCTAAACAAATGTCATACGCTAACCACGACGGATTCCTATACAAATCCCCAACAGTTACCACGGCGAATTCCTAGACAAATCCCTCACGCTTACAACGGCGGATTCCTAGACAAATCTCTAACGCTTACAACGACGGATTCGTAGACAAATTCCTTACGCTTACCATGACGGATTCCTAGACAAATCCCTAACGCTTACCACGACGGATTCCTAGACAAATCTCTTACGCTAACCACGACGCATTGCTAGACAAATTCCAAACACTTACCACGACGGATTCCTAGACAAATCCAAAATACTGACCACGGCGGATTCCTAGACAAATCTCTTACGCTAACCACGGCGGATTCCGAGAATACCACGTCGGACTGCTAGAAAAATCCCTAACGCTTATCACGGCGGTTTCCTAGACAAATCCCCAACACTTACCGCGACGGATTCCTAGAAAAATCCCTAACGCTTACCACGGCTGATTCCTAGACAAATCCCCAACACTTACCACGACGGATTCCTAGAAAAATCCCTAACGCTTACCACGGCTGATTCCTAGACAAATTCCCAACAATAACCACAACAGATTTCTAGACAAATCCCTAAAGTTAACCACGGCGGATTCCTAGACAAATCCCTAACGCTAATCACGGCGGATACCTCGACAAATTCCGAACGCTTACCACGACAGATTCCTAGATAAATCAATAACGCTTACCACGGCGGATTCCTAGACAAATCCCCCACGCTAACCACGACGGATTCCTAGACAAATCCCCAATACTGACCACGGCGGATTCCTAGACAAAGCTCTTACGCTAACCACGCCGGATTCCTAGAATACCACGTCGAAGTCCGAGAACAATTCTAACACTTACCACGTCGGATTCCTAAACAAAAACGTAAATGTAACCACGACGTATTTCCAGACAAATCCCTAACGATTACCACGGAGGATTCCCAGATAAATCCCTAACTCTTGCGACGGCGGATGCCTAGACAAATCCCTAACTCTTACCACAGCGGATTCCTAGACAAATCCCTAACTCTTACTACGGCGGATTCCTAGACAAATCCCTAACGCTTACCACGGCGGATTCCCATAAATGTCTTTAATGAAAACCTCAACATTTTCTCCACCGAAATAATCTGACCGTTTTCAAAATAAGTTTCTAATAATATTTCTAGGGTAACCCTCTATTAGTTTCATTTAAGACATGCTGATTGATTTGTAGAAAAACAAGGGACTGTGGCTATTTTGCCTTATATGGCTATAGTGAAAACTTTAACAATCTTCTTCTCCGAAAGTATCAGGCCAATCAAAATCGTTTTGTAGAAATGTTCCTTGTGTGACCATCTATTAAATTACTTCAAGCCATGTTGATGTACTATTGAATCAAGTTAAAATGATATGTTATTTCTCCTTTTGCCACAATGTTTTCTAAAGTCATCTGCTGCATATGCGTTTACGTGTTGGAAAGGATTAATTCTACAATCCTCTTCCTCCTCCTCATGAACATTATTATCAACCCGTTACCTCATTCAAACACTTTCTGACATCTCTGCAGCAGACTACTTTTGAAAACAGAGTAGCAAAGGGAGAAATTTACTCATGGTGAGCAATGTCTTTGCTACAATGCTTTCAACTCTTTCACCTACACAGATTTTTCTTATTTTTGCCTAAATGTATTTAAAGTCTTCTGCTGCAGATTTGCTGAATGTGGGACAGGTTTAACGTATTGTTTGAAAACCAATTCTTCGCATTTGTAGTGACAGACAACTTTTGTTCCCAAATCTGTCAAAATATGATTTTGAAAGGCCTGGAAAATATTTTGACAATAGAATGGTAATTCTTTTGATTGATTGGTTGGGGTTTAACGCTGTTTTAAACAATTTTTCAGACATATCACAGCGGTCAGTTCACCTACTCATATGTTTCTTTGCTTTCTCACGCCAGTAAAACAGTGTGACAAAATGAGATTATGATCATTGTAATCAATTTCTCCTTTTGTCTCATTGTTTTAAAAGGTTACCTGCTGGAAATGTGTTAAACTGTGTCTGCAATTTGGAAAGGGTTTTAGGACGCAATTAACCTGTCGAAGAATTATTTATTCAGAAAAGATTATTCTGATGAAATTAATTAACCCTACCCCACATTCATCAAAACTGCAGCAGACGACTTTAAAAACACCTAGGCACAAGAGACCGACGAGGGTCAGGATCGCTCAACTGCCTTTAGTTACAATGTTATCCACTGTAAGTAATAATTACAATTGCATTTGTTTCGCTTAGATGTTTTTAAAGTCGTCGGCTGCAGATTTACTGGAGGCGGGAAAAGGTCTTAATTCATTGAATAACATGTTGTAAGCTTATTTGTAATTAAACTTACTTTCTATCAGCAGAGCCAGTAACAAGTTCGTGTTCAGGACTTTCCAGTATGTTTAAACAAGAAACCGACCATGTGTGCCCATGTAAGGTTTGTTTGCATTTACCATTGCTCATGTCATATATTCTTATCTGTAATGATGATAATAATATTTACATTTTTTTAAAACATGTTGGGACACAATCTTTATATCTGGAAATGCTGAAGCGTAATTATAGTACACTTTCTGCTATTTCATAGTCATTGGTATAACTCTACTAGGGATTGAACCCTGATCTCCCCCTCCCAAGACAGAGAATCTACCAACTACACCTTGGAGACGGTTTATAGACTTGTTTGATGTCTCAGCTGTCTACCAAGTTCTTTTAGGATGCTGGCTTCAAGAATTGATCGTTTGGTGTTTTATGTCGCTTTCAACAATTTTCCAGTTATATCCCAGCGTTTACTGGGTAAATGACCAGTACTACTGGTCCAATTATCCTGCCACAAGCAAGTCAGTCGTAATGCTAACCCCGCAACCCTAAGCTCTAAGGAGGGCAGCCATTATTACCAATTGTTAAGGTCTTTGGTAAGACCCAACAAACACACCCGAATCGAACCCACAAACTCCCACATCCGAGGAGGACGCTCTAGAACCGAGGTAACAAGAAGTGACCTTTCATCTACTTTTCATATGTCTGATCACCATTCTTGAAAGGAGAAGCAAAAACACCTAAATTAAACTTATAAAACGTGTCTACATTCGCTTAAGTCATGACGTTTTGTTGTCAGAGATATGCATCTGTCACATGTTGATGACTGAACATGTTTAATAACTATTTTTTTGCTATAAATACATGTACTGTTTGCAAAGTATAAAGGGAGACGGGATTTAGGCCCTTGCTCAGAAGCTATGCTGAACTGTTTGCCTATTATTAAAATTATGGATCAAGGATGTTGTGCTGAGGTCGTTTAAAATTGACCCTATACACCTAAATATACCCATGAAAATGTGCTAGTTTTTTTGTTCAATGACAATCCATGATACAATAAACACTCCCTTATAAACTATCTAATCGCCACACCTCTATCTCCTTTATGTATATAGGTTATATTACCTGCTTTATATAGAACAATTTGGTAAGGGACATTTGGATTTGCTGACTTAAAGATCACTTTAAGCAGAAAGGCAGTCATCAGATATATATACAAGCGAGGGAAATTCAGGTCTGGTTTTAATAAAATTGACTTGGAGCAAACCAGACAGACCCATATAAGATCGCATGGAGGTGCATGCTTCTAAAGAATCCATTTTGAAGCAAAGCAAAGTCCTATAGGTGGTGTTTCTCGTGTCATTTTATAAAAATATGAGGAGACATGACAGATATATTTTGGAGAGGTTGTTCCCTAAATGTAACCCCATTACCAGAGGCAGAAGTATTTGCCACAATTGCAAAATGATGAGCAATTTCACCTTTTCCCACAATATTTTCTATTCTCTGCAATAATGATTCTTTCACTTATAGATCGCTCGAGTATTTTCCCACGAAAATTTCAGTTGCCTCCCATTCAAATGTTGTATGTTGGAAAGGGCTAATACAGGCAATGACAAAAATTACCTTGTATCTCTCAGTAAAATCATAGTTTGATCCTACACCAACAGCCAACACATTGTGTTTGTAATCTACAACATCAACCGAGGCCCCTATCATATTGTGTATCTCTGTCACATGACTTTCAGACCCGAACGAGCCTAGTTGGACTGGTTTGCACACCTTAACAGTATTTTCCCCGCTATATAGAATCGTCATGAAATTGTATATGGACAAACTGAAATTAGTAAAACGCCATTTATTGTCTATGGTTAGAAAATTTGATCTGTGAACAGTATTTTCATTAGCTTCTCCCATATGCAGTTGCATCTGATGAGCAATTTCTCCTTTTGACACAATATTTTTCAACTCTGGTCAATGTACTTTCACTTTTTGCAATTTTCCATTATGGTCTTGATTCAATGCAACTTTGATTTTCTCACATATATAATTATCAAGGGTTAACTCTTTCGCACATACGACAAATCTGCTGCAGATGACTATGAAATCATTTTTAAGAAATCTTCTTTATATAAAAGTTTAAATTTAGGACAGGGTTGGAATGGCAACAAGAGAAAATGCTTATTATCCTTTTGCCACAATGCTTAAAAAGTCGTTTGCTTCGTTAAAGTACATATGTAGGTGGGAAAGGGTGAAATGACATATATGCTATACTTCTTCTGAAGCATACCAGAATCGCCCAGTTCTAAATCACCCATTCAAAGTAACTACCTAGTAACATAGATAACAATCCTTTGCTTCCCTACAAACTTAAAACATGTGTTTCAAAATGTTTTCATATCAGATGTAACAGTTAAACAAACAAGAGGGCCATGATGGCCCTAGTTCGCTCACCTTAATTATACAATGTACTGCAAAGCAAAACACATCAAGACAGTTATTCTGAATGCAACCTCAAGTGTTAACAAGATTTTCCTTCATTTGGCCTAGTGATCTATATTGTTTTACCTGATATGACCTATATTCCAACATGTACTAGATATGCGGCCACTGGAGTTTGAACAATGTTTTCCTTTATTGACCTTGTTTCTGACCCAATATGACCCATATTCGAACTTATATATATATAGATATAATTCAGACAAACATTCTGACAAAATTTCAAGCTGCTGAAGCAAAAAATGCGGCATCCAAAGTGTTAACAAGATATTCCTTCAATTTGGCCTAGTGACCGGGTTTTTGACTCTACATGACCCATATTCAAACTTGGCTTAGATATCATTTAGATAAACATTCTCATCAAATGTCAAGCTGCTGTAGCAACAAATGCGTCTTCTACATAGTTAACAAGATTTTCCTTCAATTTGGCCTAGTAACCTAGTTTCTGACCCAATATGACCAATATGACCAATATTTAAACTTGACTTAGATATTTTTAAGACAAACATTCTGACAAAGTTTTCAACTTCTGAAGCAGAAATGCGGCTTATTGAGTTTTAAGAAGATTTTCCTTCAACTTGACCTAGTGACCTACTTGTTGACCCAACATGACCCATTTTCGAACTTGACTGACATATCACCAATACAAACATTCTGATAAAGTTTCATCATGCTCAAGTTAAAAATGCAGTATCTAGAGTGTAAACAAGATTTTCCTTCAATTTTGCCTAGTGATCTAGCTTTTAACCCGGCATAAAACATATTCAAACTTGGCCTAGATATCATTTAGATAAACATTCTGACCAAAGTTCAAGCTGCTGTAGCCAAAAAAGCGACTGCTACAGAGTTAACAAGATTTTCCTTCAATTTGACCTAGTGACCTGACCTAATATGATCAATGTTCGACCTTGGTCTAGATATCATTCAGTTCCACATTATGACCGGCGTACAGTGTTAACAAGATTTCCCTTCAATTTGGCCCTGTGACCTAGTTTTTGCAAAAAATGCTACAGTGTTAACAAGATTTCCCTTCAGTTTGGCCTAGTTTCTAAACCAATATGACCCATATTAGAACTTGAGCTAGAAATTTTTAAGACAAACATTCTGATAAAATTTCAACAAGAGTGTTAACAAGATTTTCCTTCAATTTGTCCTATTTCTTGACCCGACATGACCCATGTTCGAACTTGGCTTACATATCATCAAGACAAACATTCTGATAAAGTTTCAACATACTCAAGTTGAAAATGTGGCCTCCAGAGTGTTAACAAGATTTCCCTTCAATTTGACCTAGTGACCTAGTTTTTGACCTCATATGGCCAAGTTTCGAACATGTCCAAGATTTGTGCTAGGTAATACCAACAATGTTTTAAAAAATTCATCTGCTGCAAACACGTCAACAACATTCAGATCTGCATTTGTGAAAGGTTCTACCACAGGCAATAAACTACCACACTGCAGCATATAGTACCTTGGCTAAATGAGGCAGCAGTAACTGTCTCTGACAACACAACCGACTCGACAAAAACGCATATATTTGTATTCTCGTCATCCTCCACCACTATTAGGGCCGTGCTTGGCAGAGAATATATACAACTGTTCACAGTCGACACAGTTTGACATCTCCATTTGTTTAACTGTAATTTAACAAAGATAGGCAAATTAATCAACCTCGCAATATTCAGATTTATTCCACCACTTATTTATTACTGTGATATGGACTCTAATGTAGGTGCATGCAAGACTTTAACCAGAATTTCTAAGTCAAATAATAAAGGGCAATTATTTGCATTCAATGCAAGAAAGAGTTCTCTCACTTGATTATTAACATGTGTTATGGTTAGATGATCTGTATAACGTTTCAATGCAATGCATCAAGACCTCCGTGAAGTTCATTCCCTATTCTTTTTCCTTATTCGTTATTCAAATGTGAAGTTGATTACTTGTTCCTTGTTCCTTATTCCTTATTCGAATGTGAAGTTGGTTACTTGTTCCTTGTTCCTTATTCAAATCTAAAAGTGGTTTTATGTTCCTTGTTACTTTTTTGTTACTTAATCAGATTTGATCTAAGGTACTGCATATGTTGATATTGGCAACACTGTTGATGATGTTGTTGTTGTTGTAGATGATGAGAGAGACCTATTGGAACATTTTAAATAACCTGTTACTTATTCAAAATCTGGTTACTTATTCGGCCTTTTTCAAGAAAAGATGCATCTGCTATCCTAAATATTATTCCAATTGCATATGTTGATGTTGCAAACCACAATTCTGATATTGTTGTTGTTGTAGATGCTGCCGGAGACCCATTAGTACATTTCAAATCACCTGCTACTTATTCAAAAAACCTGTTACTTATTCGTTACTTATTCAGAAAATCAATTCAAACTGCATACGTTGATGCTGCCAACAGCAAATGGGATGTTGTTGTTGTTGTAGATGCTGACGGAGATCTTTAAGTACCTTTAAAATGACATGTTACTTATTCAAAAACCCTGTTACTTATTCGGCCGTTTTCATTAAAAGAAACCTTTTCTATCCAAAACATTACTTAAACTGCATATATGTTAATGTTGAAAATCATAATGTTGATGCTATTGTTGCTCTTGATGATAACAGAAACCAATTGGTACATTTTAATTCACCTGTTACTTATTCGACCGTGTTCAAGAAAAGAAGCTATTGCTTTTCTATCCAAAACATTCCTTAAACTGCATATGTTGATGTTGAAAATCATAATGTAGATGCTGTTGTTGCTTATTGATGATAACAGAAACCAATTGGTACATTTTAATTCACCTGTTACTTATTTAAAAACCTGTTACTTATTCGACCGTGTTCAAGAAAAGAAGCTATTGCTGTCCCAAATATCTTTCAAAATGCATTTGTTTATGTTGCCAGCAACAATATTGAGGTTGTTGTTGTTGTAAATGATGAAAGTGAGCCATTGGTACATATTAAATCACCTGTTACTTATTCAAAAACCTGTTACTTATTCGGTCGTTCCCTGTTCCTTGTTCCTCATTCCTTATTCGAATGTGAAGTTGGTTACTTGTTCCTTGTTCCTTATTCAAATGTAAAGTTGGTTATATGTTCCTTGTTCCTTTTTTGTTGCTTAATCAGATTTGATCTAAGGTACTGCATATGTTGATATTGCCAACAACACTGTTGATGATGGTGATGTTGTTGTAGATGATGAGAGAGACCCATTGGAACATATATTAAATAACCTGTTCCTTATTCAAAATCTGGTTACTTATTCGGCCTTTTTCAAGAAAAGATTCCTCTGCTATCCCAAATATCATTCCAATTGCATATGTTGATGTTGTAAACCACAATTGTGATATTGTTGTTGTTGTAGATGCTGCCGGTGACCCATTAGCACTTTTCAAATCACCTGTTACTTATTCAAAAAACCTGTTACTTATTCGTTACTTATTCAGAAAATCAATTGAAACTGTACAGTTGATGTTGCCAACAGCAAATGGGATGTTGTTGTTGTTGTAGATGCTGACGGAGATCTATAAGTACCTTTAAAATGACCTGTTACTTATTCAAAAACCCTGTTACTTATTCGGCCGTTTTCATTAAAAGAAACCTTTTCTATCCAAAACATTACTTAAACTGCATATGTTGATGTTGGAAATCATAATGTAGATGCTGTTGTTGCTGTTGATGATAACAGAAACCAATTGGTACATTTTAAATCACCTGTTACTTATTTAAAGACCTGTTACTTATTCGACCGTGTTCAAGAAAAGAAGCTATTGCTGTCCCAAATATCTTTCAAAAAGCATTTGTTTATGTTGCCAGCAACAATATTGAGGTTGTTGTTGTTGTTGTAAATGATGAAAGTGAGCCATTGGTACATATTAAATCACCTGTTACTTATTCGCAAACCTGTTACTTTAATATTCGGCCGTTCCCTGTTCTTGTTCTTCATTCCTTATTCGAATGTGAAGTTGGTTACTCGTTCCTTGTTCCTTATTCAAATGTAAAGTTGGTTATATGTTCGTTGTTCCTTTTGTGTTGCTTAATCAGATTTGATCTAAGGTACTGCATATGTTGATATTGCCAACAACACTGTTGATGATGTTGTTGTTGTTGTAGATGATGAGAGAGACTCATTGGAACATTTTAAATAACCTATTACTTATTCAAAATCTGGTTACTTATTCGGCCTTTTTCAAGAAAAGATGCCTCTGCTATCCCAAATACCATTCCAATTGCATATGTTGATGTTGTAAACCACAATTTTGATATTGTGTTGTTGTAGATGCTGCCGGTGACCCATTAGTACATTTCAAATCACCTGTTACTTATTCAAAAAACCTGTTACTTATTCGTTACTTATTCAGAAAATCAATTCAAACTGCATACGTTGATGTTGCCAACAGCAAATGGGATGTTGTTGTTGTTGTTGTTGTTGTTGTAGATGCTGACGGAGATCTATAAGTACCTTTAAAATGACATGTTACTTATTCAAAAACCCTGTTACTTATTCGGCAGTTTTCATTAAAAGAAACCTTTTCTATCCAAAACATTACTTAAACTGCATATGTTGATGTTGATAATCATAACGTAGATGCTGTTGTTGCTGTTGATGATAACAGAAACCAATTGGTACATTTTAAATCACCTGTTACTTATTCAAAGACCTGTTACTTATTCGACCGTGTTCAAGAAAAGAAGCTATTGCTGTCCCAAATATATTTCAAAATGCATTTGTTTATGTTGCCAGCAACAATATTGAGGTTGTTGTTGTTGTAAATGATGAAAGTGAGCCATTGGTACATATTAAATCACCTGTTACTTATTCGAAAACCTGTTACTTATTCGGCCGTTCCCTGTCCTTGTTCCTCATTCCTTATTCGAATGTGAAGTTGGTTACTTGTTCCTTGTTCCTTATTCAAATGTAAAGTTGGATATATGTTCCTTGTTCCTTTTTTGTTGCTTAATCAGATTTGATCTAAGGTACTGCATATGTTGATATTGCCAACAACACTGTTGATGATGTTGTTGTTGTTGTAGATGATGAGAGAGACCCATTGGAACATATATTAAATAACCTGTTACTTATTCAAAATCTGGTTACTTATTCGGCCTTTTTCAAGAAAAGATTCCTCTGCTATCCCAAATATCATTCCAATTGCATATGTTGATGTTGTAAACCACAATTGTGATATTGTTGTTGTTGTAGATGCTGCCGGTGACCCATTAGCACTTTTCAAATCACCTGTTACTTATTCAAAAAACCTGTTACTTATTCGTTACTTATTCAGAAAATCAATTGAAACTGTACAGTTGATGTTGCCAACAGCAAATGGGATGTTGTTGTTGTTGTAGATGCTGACGGAGATCTATAAGTACCTTTAAAATGACCTGTTACTTATTCAAAAACCCTGTTACTTATTCGGCCGTTTTCATTAAAAGAAACCTTTTCTATCCAAAACATTACTTAAACTGCATATGTTGATGTTGGAAATCATAATGTAGATGCTGTTGTTGCTGTTGATGATAACAGAAACCAATTGGTACATTTTAAATCACCTGTTACTTATTTAAAGACCTGTTACTTATTCGACCGTGTTCAAGAAAAGAAGCTATTGCTGTCCCAAATATCTTTCAAAAAGCATTTGTTTATGTTGCCAGCAACAATATTGAGGTTGTTGTTGTTGTTGTAAATGATGAAAGTGAGCCATTGGTACATATTAAATCACCTGTTACTTATTCGCAAACCTGTTACTTTAATATTCGGCCGTTCCCTGTCCTTGTTCTTCATTCCTTATTCGAATGTGAAGTTGGTTACTCGTTCCTTGTTCCTTATTCAAATGTAAAGTTGGTTATATGTTCGTTGTTCCTTTTGTGTTGCTTAATCAGATTTGATCTAAGGTACTGCATATGTTGATATTGCCAACAACACTGTTGATGATGTTGTTGTTGTTGTAGATGATGAGAGAGACTCATTGGAACATTTTAAATAACCTATTACTTATTCAAAATCTGGTTACTTATTCGGCCTTTTTCAAGAAAAGATGCCTCTGCTATCCCAAATACCATTCCAATTGCATATGTTGATGTTGTAAACCACAATTTTGATATTGTGTTGTTGTAGATGCTGCTGGTGACCCATTAGTACATTTCAAATCACCTGTTACTTATTCAAAAAACCTGTTACTTATTCGTTACTTATTCAGAAAATCAATTCAAACTGCATACGTTGATGTTGCCAACAGCAAATGGGATGTTGTTGTTGTTGTTGTTGTTGTTGTAGATGCTGACGGAGATCTATAAGTACCTTTAAAATGACATGTTACTTATTCAAAAACCCTGTTACTTATTCGGCAGTTTTCATTAAAAGAAACCTTTTCTATCCAAAACATTACTTAAACTGCATATGTTGATGTTGAGAATCATAACGTAGATGCTGTTGTTGCTGTTGATGATAACAGAAACCAATTGGTACATTTTAAATCACCTGTTACTTATTCAAAGACCTGTTACTTATTCGACCGTGTTCAAGAAAAGAAGCTATTGCTGTCCCAAATATATTTCAAAATGCATTTGTTTATGTTGCCAGCAACAATATTGAGGTTGTTGTTGTTGTAAATGATGAAAGTGAGCCATTGGTACATATTAAATCACCTGTTACTTATTCGAAAACCTGTTACTTATTCGGCCGTTCCCTGTCCTTGTTCCTCATTCCTTATTCGAATGTGAAGTTGGTTACTTGTTCCTTGTTCCTTATTCAAATGTAAAGTTGGATATATGTTCCTTGTTCCTTTTTTGTTGCTTAATCAGATTTGATCTAAGGTACTGCATATGTTGATATTGCCAACAACACTGTTGATGATGTTGTTGTTGTTGTAGATGATGAGAGAGACCCATTGGAACATTTTAAATAACCTATTACTTATTCAAAATCTGGTTACTTATTCGGCCTTTTTCAAGAAAAGATGCCTCTGCTATCCCAAATACCATTCCAATTGCATATGTTGATGTTGTAAACCACAATTGTGATATTGTTGTTGTTGTAGATGCTGCCGGTGACCCATTAGCACATTTCAAATCACCTGTTACTTATTCAAAAAACCTGTAACTTATTCGTTACTTATTCAGAAAATCAATTCAAACTGCATACGTTGATGTTGTCAACAGCAAATGGGATGTTGTTGTTGTTGTAGAGGCTGACGGAGATCTATAAGTACCTTTAAAATGACCTGTTACTTATTCAAAAATTCTGTTACTTATTCGGCAGTTTTCATTAAAAGAAACCTTTTCTATCCAAAACATTACTTAAACTGCATATTTTGATGTTGAAATCATAATGTAGATGCTGTTGTTGCTGTTGATGATAACAGAAACCAATTGGTACATTTTAAATCACCTGTTACTTATTTAAAGACCTGTTACTTATTCGACCGTGTTCAAGAAAAGAAGCTATTGCTGTCCCAAATATCTTTCAAAATGCATTTGTTTATGTTGCCAGCAACAATATTGAGGTTGTTGTTGTTTTTGTAAATGATGAAAGTGAGGCATTAGTACATATTAAATCACCTGTTACTTATTCAAAAACCTTTTTACTCATTCGGCCGTTCCCTGTTCCTTGTTCCTCATTCCTTATTCGAATGTGAAGTTGGTTACTTGTTCCTCTTTCCTTATTCAAATGTAAAGTTGGTTATATGTTCCTTGTTCCTGTTTTGTTGCTTAATCAGATTTGATCTAAGGTACTGCATATGTTGATATTGCCAACAACACTGTTGATGATGTTGTTGTTGTTGTTGTAGATGATGAGAGAGACCAATTGGAACATTTTAAATAACCTGTTACCACAATTGTGGTATTGTTGTTGTTGTAGATGCTGCCATAGACCCATTAGAACATTTCAAATCACCAGTTACCTGTTACTTATTCGTTACTTGATGTTGCCAACAGCAAATGTTATGTTGTTGTTGTTATAGATGCTGACGAAGATCTGTAAGTACCTTTAAAATGACCTGTTACTTATACAAAAACCCTGTTACTTATTCGGCCGTTTTCGTGAAAAGAAGATTTTCTATCCAAAACATTGCTTAAACTGCATATGTTGATGTTGAAAATCACAATGTTGATGCTGTTGATGCTGTTGTTGCTGTAGATGATGACAGAAACCCGTTGTTACATTTTAAATCACCTGTTACTTATTCAAAAACCTGTTACTTATTCGACCGTGTTCAAGAAAAGAAGCCATTGCTGTCCCAAATATCTTTCAGAATGCATTTTTCTATGTTGCCAGAAACAATATTGATGTTGTTATTGTTGTAAATGATGAAAGTGAGCTATTGGAACATATTTGATCACCTGTTACTTATTGAAGAACCTGTTATTTATTCAAGAACCTGTTACTTATTCAAGAACCTGTTACTTATTCGTTACTTATTCGGCCTTTGTCAAGATTAGAAGCCTTTGCTATCACACATATAATTCAAATTGCATATTATGATGTAGCAACCACTATTCTGATGTTATTGTTGTTGTAGATGTTGACGAAGATTTGTAAGTACCTGTTAAATAACCTGTTACTTATACAAAAACCCTTATACTTATTCATCCGTTTCCAAGGAAAAAGCCTTTGCGATCCAAAACATCATTCAAACTGCATATATTAGTGTTGAAAATCACAATGTTGTTGTTGAAGATGCTGATAGAGACCAATTGGTAGATTTTAAACCGCCTGTTACTTATTCAAAAACCTGTTACTTTTTCGGCCGTGTTCATGAAAAGAAGCCTATTCTCTCCCAAATATCATACAAATTGTATATGTTAATGTTGACAACAGTAAATGGGATGCTCTAGTTGTTGTAGATCCTGACAGATACATATTGGAACATATTTGTTCACCTAGCTGTTACTTATTCAAAAATCTGTTACTTATTTATTCGGCCTTTTTCAAGAAAAGAAGCCTTTGCTATCACAAATATAATTGGAATTACATATGTTGATGTTGCAACCACAATTTTGTTGTTGTTTTTGAAGATGTTGACGTAGATCTATAAGAACCTTTTAAATAACCTGTTACTTATTCGGCCATTTTCAAAGAAGCCTTTGCTAACCAGAATATCATTCAAACTGCATATTCAAAAACCTGATACTTATTCGTAACTTATTCGACGGTTATCAAGATATGAGCGTTTGATATTCAGAATTTTTATCGAAACTCCATATGTTGATTTTGCCAACCACATTTTTGATGTGTAATTGATGTAGATTCTGACAAAGACCTATTGGTACATATTAAATCACCTGTTACTTTTTCAAAATCATTTTACTTATTTGTAACTTATTAGGCGGCTATCAAGATATTAGCGTTTGATATCCTGAAAATCCGTTCAAACTCCATATGTTGATGTGTTCAACAACAAAAGTGATGTTGTTGTTGTTGTTGTTTTTATAGATGCTGACAGAACATATTTAATCACGTGTTACTTTTTAAAAAAACTTGGTACTTATTCGTTATTTATTCGGCTGTTTTCAAGAAAAGAAGCCTTTGCTGTCCAAATTATAAGCTGCATATGTTTATGTTGCCATCCACACTTTTGATATTGTTGTTGTTGTAGAAGCTGACAGAGACATATTGGAACATTTTAAATCACCTGTAACTTATCGACAGTTATCAAGATATGAGCGTTTGATGTCCAGAAAGTCCATTCAAACTCCAAATGTTGATGTTTCCAACCAAAATTTTGATCTTGTTGTTTAAAGCACATTTTTGTTATTGTAAGATCGAATATTGCTATTTTGTTATTTTTTCGATGTGCGTGAAGTTAGCCGGAGTAGCCGCAACAGCCGGAATAGCCGGAACTCCGGCTACTCCGGCTGTACCAACCAGCCGGAACAGCCGGAGTTCCGGCTACTCCGGCTGCATTAACCAGCCGGAATAGTCGGAGTTCCGGCTACTTACCAGCCGAATATCATCATTCCGGCTACTCCGGCTGTATTAACCAGCCGGAACTCAGGCTTCCCCGGCTGTATAAACCAGCCGGAACAGCTGGAACTCCGTCTACACCGACTTTATTTACCAGCCGTTAAAGTCGGAACTCCAGCTTCGTCGGCTGTATTAACCAGTCGGAACAGCCGGCTGTATTAACCATCCTGAACAGCCGGAACACCGACAACTTCGACTGTATTAACCAGCCGGAACAGGCAGAACTCCGGCTGTATAAACCAGCGATAAATCCGGGTGGAATCCGGCTAGTGCGACTCGGAGCCAGACTGAGGCGCTTTACCTGGCATGCTTCAATCCACCGTCCAATCCATCTATCTCGAACAATAGGCACGCCAAATAGAGGGTAAGACCACTCTGTCGGCCCAACTCCGGCTGGGTTTTGCAGCCGGCTGCAATACATCCGGGTGGAATCCGGCTAGCGTGTCTGGGAGCCAGAGTGTGTCACTTTCATTTGACATATATGTCAGGATGCCAGTTAAACTCTCTAATTTCCAGCCGGAGTTGGCCGGAGTTGGCCGGAGTTGGGCTGCCAGAACGCCAACTTCATGTGAACATTGCAGCCAGCTGCGATAAATCCGGGCGGAATTCGGCTAGTGCAACTCGGAGCCAGAGTGAGGCACTTTCACCTGACACATGTCACGATGCCAGTTAAGCTTTCTAATTCGAACAGGACGGGTGCAAAGTCGGGAATATGTCGGGAAATCTCAACTCCGGCTGGGTTTTGCAGCCGGCTGCGATACACCCGGGTGGAATCCGGCTAGCGTTTCTGGGAGCCAGAGTGTGTCGCTTTCACCTGACATATATGTCAGGATGCCAGTTAAACTCTCGAATATCGAGCAATTTCCAGCCGGAGTTAGCCGGAGTTGGCCTGCCAAAACGACAACTTCATATGAACATTGCAACCAGCTGCGATAAATCCGGGCGGAATCCGGCTAGTGCAACTCGGAGCCAGAGTGAGGCACTTTCACCTGACACATGTCACGATGCCAGTTAAGCTCTCTAATTCTAACAGGACGGGTGCAAAGTCGGGAATATGTCGGGAAATCCCAACTCCGGCTGTGCATGGCAGCCGGCTGACGGAATTTGGCGAAACCGGATGTCATGCAACAGGAAGTCAGTTTGCGGCGCTTTCACCTGGCATGCTTCAATCTACCGTCCAATCCATCTATCTCGAGCAATAGGCACGTCAAAACGAGGGTGGGAGCCACTTTGTCGGCCCAACTCCGGCTAGGTTTTACAGCCGGCTGCGATAAATCCGGGTGGAATCCGCCTAGCGTGTCCGGGAGCCAGAGTGTGTCACTTTCACCTGACATATGGCAGGATGCCAGTTAAACTCTCTAATATCGAGCAATATACAGCCGGAGTTGGGCTGTAGACTTGGCCAAACTGCCAACTTCATCTGAACATGGCAGCCAGCTGCGATAAATCCGGGTGGAATCCGGCTAGTGCGACTCTGAGCCAGACTGAGGCGCTTTCACCTGACATGCTTGAATCTACCGTCCAATGCATCTATCTCGAACAATAGGCACGCCAAATCGAGGGTGAGACCACTCTGTCTGCCCAACTCCGGCTGGGTTTTGCAGCCGGCTGCGATACATCCGGGTGGAATCCGGCTAGCGTGTCTGAGAGCCAGAGTGTGTCACTTTGATTTGACATATATGTCAGTATGCCAGTTAAACTCTCTAATTTCCAGCCGGAGTTGGCCGGAGTTGGCCGGAGTTGGACTGCCAGAACGCCAACTTCATGTAAACATTGCAGCCAGCTGCGATAAATCCGGGCGGAATCCGGCTAGTGCAACTCGGAGCCAGAGTGAGGCACTTTCACGTGACATATGTCACGATGCCAGTTAAGCTCTCTAATTCGAACAGGACGGGTGCAAAGTCGGGAATATGTCGGGAAATCCCAACTCATTCTGGGTTTTGCAGCCGGCTGCGATACATCCGGGTAGAATCCTGCTAGCGTTTCTGGGAGCCAGAGTGTGTCACTTTCACCTGACATATATGTCAGGATGCCAGTTAAACTATCGAATATCCAGCAATTTCCAGCCTGAGTTAGCCGGAGTTGGCCTGCCAAAACGACAAATTCACGTGAACATTGCAACCAGCTGCGATAAATCTGGGCGAAATCCGGCTAGTGCAACTCGGAGCCAGAGTAAGACACTTTCACCTGACACATGTCACGATGCCAGTTAAGCTCTCTAATTCTAACAGGACGGGTGCAAATTCGGGAATATGTCGGGAAATCCCAACTCCGGCTGTGCATGGCAGCCGGCTGACGGAATTTGGCGAAACCGGATGTCATGCAACAGGAAGTCAGTTTGCGGCGCTTTCACCTGGCATGCTTCAATCTACCGTCCAATCCATCTATCTCGAGCAATAGGCACGTCAAAACGAGGGTGGGAGCCACTTTGTCGGCCCAACTCCGGCTAGGTTTTACAGCCGGCTGCGATAAATCCGGGTGGAATCCGCCTAGCGTGTCCGGGAGCCAGAGTGTGTCACTTTCACCTGACATATGGCAGGATGCCAGTTAAACTCTCTAATATCGAGCAATATACAGCCGGAGTTGGGCTGTAGACTTGGCCAAACTGCCAACTTCATCTGAACATGGCAGCCAGCTGCGATAAATCCGGGTGGAATCCGGCTAGTGCGACTCTGAGCCAGACTGAGGCGCTTTCACCTGACATGCTTGAATCTACCGTCCAATGCATCTATCTCGAACAATAGGCACGCCAAAACGAGGGTGAGACCACTCTGTCTGCCCAACTCCGGCTGGGTTTTGCAGCCGGCTGCGATACATCCGGGTGGAATCCGGCTAGCGTGTCTGAGAGCCAGAGTGTGTCACTTTGATTTGACATATATGTCAGTATGCCAGTTAAACTCTCTAATTTCCAGCCGGAGTTGGCCGGAGTTGGCCGGAGTTGGACTGCCAGAACGCCAACTTCATGTAAACATTGCAGCCAGCTGCGATAAATCCGGGCGGAATCCGGCTAGTGCAACTCGGAGCCAGAGTGAGGCACTTTCACCTGACACATGTCACGATGCAAGTTAAGCTTTCTAATTCGAACAGGACGGGTGCAAAGTCGGGAATATGTCGGGAAATCCCAACTCCGGCTGGGTTTTGCAGCCGGCTGCGATACATCCGGGTGGAATCCTGCTAGCGTTTCTGGGAGCCAGAGTGTGTCACTTTCACCTGACATATATGTCAGGATGCCAGTTAAACTATCGAATATCCAGCAATTTCCAGCCTGAGTTAGCCGGAGTTGGCCTGCCAAAACGACAAATTCACGTGAACATTGCAGCCAGCTGGGATAAATCCGGGCGAAATCCGGCTAGTGCAACTCGGAGCCAGAGTGAGGCACTTTCACCTGACACATGTCACGATGCCAGTTAAGCTCTCTAATTCGAACAGGACGGGTGCAAAATCGGAAATATGTCGGGAAATCCCAAATCCGGCTGTGCATGGCAGCCGGCTGACGGAACTTTGCGAAACCGGATGTCATGCAACAGGAAGTCAGTTTGCGGCGCTTTCACCTGGCATGCTTCAATCTACCGTCCAATCCATCTATCTCGAGCAATAGGCACGTCAAAACGAGGGTGGGAGCCACTTTGTCGGCCCAACTCCGGCTAGGTTTTACAGCCGGCTGCGATAAATCCGGGTGGAATCCGCCTAGCGTGTCTGGGAGCCAGAGTGTGTCACTTTCACCTGACATATGGCAGGATGCCAGTTAAACTCTCTAATATCGAGCAATATACAGCCGGAGTTGGGCTGTAGACTTGGCCAAACTGCCAACTTCATATGAACATGGCAGCCAGCTGCGATAAATCCGGGCGGAATCCGGCTAGTGCAACTCGGAGCCAGAGTGAGGCACTTTCACCTGACACATGTCACGATGCCAGTTAAGCTCTCTAATTCGAACAGGACGGGTGCAAAGTCGTGAATATGTCGGGAAATCCCAACTCCGGCTGTGCATGGCAGCCGGCTGACGGAATTTGGCACGGCTTAAAAACGTGAAATTTAATGATCATTTTTTAAATACGCAAGAGAGACTCGCCTTGACGTGAATCTTGGGCTTCAACCCTACTTTGTCTAAAGGATATGTAGAAAAAAGGAGACATGAATAAAAATATTTTTTTTATTACAAATTCGTAGATGTACAAAACTATTTAATATAAACATGAAATAAAGCAATATTTTCCCTCAAAATATTTGACGATCAGACATGTTCATTATCAAGGTCTGGTTTTTGTCTGAATGATTGTTCGGTGTTTTACGCCGCTTTCAACTAACATGCCATCACGGAGTTTCCGGGGGGTAAATTACCAGTACTACTGGTCCATTTATCCTGACACAAGCCAGTCAGTCGTAATACTAACCCCCCAACCTTGAGCGCCAAGGAGGGCAGCCGTTACTACCATTTTTAAAGGCTTTGGTATGACCAGACCGGGGATTCCGAGGCGGACGCTCTACTACTGCACCCGACCGCCGCGGTTGAATTCTTGTTGAATAGTTTGTTTAATCAATGTGTTTGATCAATAAACCTGTTGCATGCGACAATGTACACCATCAGTTGATCACACATATTCAACTCCTCTATGGCATACCAATGTCAAATTAACAGGCATTTGATGAAACTTCACGGAGGCGGTTGATTGACGATTGGGAATAACAAATCTATGCTCGAGGAAGCATTAACCAATACACTTTCCTGCAGGTTGAGTTTGAGGAAGTGATTAATATGGCCGTGCTTTCAACAGTACCGGTTTTTCACTGTAAATAACCGATTATATCAGTCGTACCAATTTAATCCAGAATAGATAGGTACGGTTCTTTTGTTAATGTGTCTTGACTACCGACTCGCTGGTGTTAAGATAAAAATACCGTTGACCTGGGAAACGCTATTGATATAACCAGGGACGTAGTACGTCTCTGATATAATGAACATTGTTGAAACAGAGACATATAAACAATGTGTTTATATGTCTCTGGTTGAAAGCACCATGAAACACAATACACACACTCAGTTTAAGTACTGTCAGTACTTGGATATTAACCTTAAATTCTTGTCGGACCTTTACAACTGTTAAGTAATTCTGTAACATTACTAAAACGAACATTTCTTTCCACAACATAAAGATCGGAAGATTTCTTCTATTAACAATTACTGTAAGTCAGCAAGGTTATTATTTATGTAAAATTTGTCATATTATATACTTAAATATTTTCTAATTAAGTATTACTTAGCACCAGGGACGTAGACCTATGTCCCTGTTAGGACTAAGGAGTGTTAGGGGAATTGGGACCTGATATAACCGTTTTAAATATATGTTTTCAAATGCCTACATGTTTATGAAAGAAAAACAACATATACTAAAACTTACACTTTTTAATAACTGAATAACTACACATTGATTTTCAGGCAAAAACAGAATATCTCAGTACATACATATTATTTTTATCCTGCAGTTTTAAATAAAAGAAGAAATATAAGATAAAACAAGAGGGCCATGATGGCCCTGGAATCGCTCAACTGATTTTTTTTCTCGCTTTAGCTATATAAGCCCCGCCCCATGGAAGCCATAGTTTCCGACCAATCAACTTGGCTCACCGTAGGAACATTTCTACAAAACTATTTGAAAATCGGCCAGACATTTTTGGAGGAGAGATTTCAAGTTTTCACTATAGCCATATAAGGCAAAATAGCCCCGCCCCCCTGGCGGCCATGTTTTTCGACCAATCAACTTGGCTTGAAGGAATCTGATAGAGGGTCATCCAAGAAACATTTCTTCAAAATTATTTGAAAATCGGCCTGACACTTTCGGAGGAGAAGATTTTTTTAAGTTTACACCATAGCCATATAAGGCAAAATAGCACCTTCCCCCTGGCGGCCATGTTTTTTACCAATCAACATGGATTGAAGGAATCTAATAGAGGGTCAACCAAGGAGCATTTCTACAAAATTATTTGAAAATCTGCCAACAGTTTGGGAGAAGAAGATTTTTTAAGTTTTCACTATAGCCATATAAGTCAAAATAGCCCTGCCCACAGGCGGCCATGTTTTTCGACCAATCAACATGGCTTGAAGGAATCTTAGTCACTTAAGGAACATTTCTACAAAATTATTTGAAAATACGGTCCGACACTTTCGGAGGAGAAGATTTTTTAAGTTTTCACTAGAGCCATATAATGCGAAATAGCCCCCCCCCCCCCCCCCCCCCCAATGGAGGCCATGTTTTTCGACCAATCAACTTGGCTTGAAGGAATCTGATAGATGGTCATCCAAGGAGCATTTCTACAAAATTATTGGAAAATCTGCCAACCAGTTTGGGAGAAGAAAATTTTTGATTTTTTTTTTCATTTCCTTGACATGGAAAAAAGATTCCTGCATGGATCCCAACAATTTGAAGGAAATCTGGTGAGGTCATTGAGAGGATGCTTTCTGTTTAGTTTCATCTCAATTGACCCATTGGTTACTGAGGAGAAGATGTTGACGCATGATGCACTATGGACGCCGGACAAAAGGCGATCACAATAACTCACCTTGAGCAAAGCTCAGGTGAGATAAAAACACACAATCAAGTTTAAATCAAATTATATCCAATAAGTGTTCATTGAAATGTGGTGGGACCACTAGTTGTTACAAAAATAGATTTCAAGCCATCCCATTAAGAAATAAAATTTAGACAATGACAAAAAACTATAGTTCAGACAACAAAATAAGAGGGGACCCTTTCTAAGTTGTAAATGAATCATAAGTCCCTTAGAAACTGTAGAACATGGCCTGTGCAGTTTATGGTCTTAAACATGTGTGCCACAAACTATTCCAATCTGTCAACTACTTATCCAGACATCCTTTCTTTGCTAATACCAAGTAAACAAGAGGGTCATGATGGCCCTAAATCGATCACCTGAATGAGAGTAAATTAGTAGCAGGCGTTTAACTGGACATATCGACCATTCAACATGGCTTGAAGGAATCTGATAGTGGGTCACTTAAGGAGCATTCTGAATCTTCATCTTGAAAAATAATGAGAGGTCATTGACCTTCTCCAGGAGCAAATGTAAATGTAGCATTTCTAGTTTTCAATATCTGCATCATCCAACAATGTGTCAATATTACCAATGTAAAGAACATGTGACAAATAAATGAAGTTTTTATCGTGTTCACAAAGTGATTTATAACAATTTTGCCAATTTTAAAGGGCCATAATTCAGTCATGCATGGACTGATCTGGCTGGTTCAAAAGGAACCGAGTTCTCATGGATATCTAGCTAGTGAATAAGTTTTGTAAACATCGGATAATAAATGATGACTTTAACTTGTTCACAAGGTCAATTATAGCAATTTTGCCATAATCCTGTCATGCACAGACGGATCTAGCTGGTTTTCAAAAGGAATCGAGTTCTCATTGATATCTAGCTACTGAATAAGTTTGGTAAACATCGGATAATTAATGAAGACTGTACCGTGTTCACAAGAAATTGTGGACGGACAACAGACGCCAGACAGACGCCGGATGTCGGACAAAGGGCGATCACAACAACTGTCACTAAGTGACAGGTGAGCTAAAAATGGCAGAATGTAAGTAAATGATATACAAGAAGTGTCCGTAAGACAACGGCTCGACATCTTTAGTTCTTAACAATATAATGAAAAAAAAAAAAACAAGAGCGCCAAATGTCACAAAATACGCCTGTCCTGTTTTTTTGAGACCAATTAATTATCCGGCTGGCTGCCATGTTCAGATGAAGTTGGCAGTTTGGCCAAGTCTACAGCCCAACTCCGGCTGTATATTGCTCGATATTAGAGAATTTAACTGGCATCCTGGCATATGCCAGGTGAAAGTGACACACTCTGGCTCCCAGACACGCTAGGCGGATTCCACCCGGATTTATCGCAGCCGTCTGTAAAACCCAGCCGGAGTTGGGCCGACAGAGTGGCTCCCACCCTCGTTTTGGCATGCTTATTGCTCGAGATAGATGGCTTGGACGGCGGATTGAAGCATGCCAGGTGAAAGCGCCGCAAACTGACTTCCTGTTGCATGACATCCGGTTTCGCCAAATTCCGTCAGCCGGCTGCCATGCACAGCCGGAGTTGGGATTTCCCGACATATTCCCGACTTTGCACCCGTCCTGTTCGAATTAGAGAGCTTAACTGGCATCGTGACATGTGTCAGGTGAAAGTGCCTCACTCTGGCTCCGAGTTGCACTAGCCGGATTCCGCCCGGATTTGTTGCAGCTGGCTGCAATGTTCACACGAATTTGGCGTTTTGGCAGGCCAACTCCGGCTAACTCCGGCTGGAAATTGCTGGATATTCGAGAGTCTAACTGGCATCCTGACATATATGTCAGGTGAAAGTGACACACTCTGGCTCCCAGAAACGCTAGCCGGATTCCACCCGGATGTATCGCAGCCGGCTGCAAAACACAGCCGGAGTTGGGATTTCCCGACATATTCCCGACTTTGCACCCGTCTTGTTCGAATTAAAAAGCTTAACTGGCATCGTGACATGTGTCAGGTGAACGTGCCTCACTCTGGCTCCGAGTTGCACTAGCCGGATTCTGCCCGGATTTATCGCAGCTAGCTGCAATGTTCACATGAAGTTGGCGTTCTGGCAGCCCAACTCCGGCCAACTCCGGCCAACTCCGGCTGGAAATTAGAGAGTTTAACTGGCATCCTGACATATATGTCAAATGAAAGTGACACACTCTGGCTCCCAGACACGCTAGCCGGATTCCACCCGGATGTATCGCAGCCGGCTGCAAAACCCAGCCGGAGTTGGGCCGACAGAGTGGTCTCACCCCCGTTTTGGCGTGCCTATTGTTCGAGATAGATGGATTGGACGGTGAATTGAAGCATGCCAGGTGAAAGCGCCTCAGTCTGGCTCCGAGTCGCACTAGCCGGATTCCACCCGGATTTATCCGGCTGGCTGCCATGTTCAGATGAAGTTGGCAGTTTTGCCAAGTTTACAGCCCAACTCCGGCTGTATATTGCTCGATATTAGAGAGTTTAACTGGCATCCTGGCATATGCCAGGTGAAAGTGACACACTCTGGCTCCCAGACACGCTAGGCGGATTCCACCCGGATTTATCGCAGCCGGCTGTAAAACCCAGCCGGGGTTGGGCCGACAGAGTGGCTCCCATCCTCGTTTTGGCATGCCTATTCCTCGAGATAGATGGCTTGGACGGCGGATTGAAGCATGCCAGGTGAAAGCGCCGCAAACTGACTTCCTGTTGCATGACATCCGGTTTCGCCAAATTCCGTCAGCCGGCTGCCATGCACAGCCGGAGTTGGGATATCCCGACATATTCACGACTTTGCACCCGTCCTGTTCGAGTTAGAGAGCTTAACTGGCATCGTGACATGTGTCAGGTGAAAGTGCCTCACTCTGGCTCCGAGTTGCACTAGCTGGATTCCGCCCGGATTTATCCCAGCTGGCTGCAATGATCACATGAAGTTTTGGCAGCCCAACTCCGGCTAACTCCGGCTGGAAATTGCTGGATATTAGAGTTTAACTGGCATCCTGACATATATGTCAGGTGAAAGTGACACACTCTTGCTCCCAGAAACGCTAGCCGGATTCCATCCGGATGTATCGCAGCCGGCTGCAAAACACAGCCAGAGTTGGGCCGACAGAGTGGTTTCACCCTCGTTTTCGCGTGCCTATTGTTCGAGATAGATGGATTGGACGGTTGATTGAAGCATGCATGGTTAATATAGTCGGAGTTGCCGGAGTTCCGCTTGTTTCGGCTGATTAATATAGCTTGTGTAACTGGAATTCCCTCTGTTCCGGCTGGTTAATACAGCCGACGTAGCTGGAGGTCCGACTGTTCCGGTTTGTTAATGTAGTCGGTGAAGACGAAGTTCCAGCTGTTCCGGCTGGTTAATACGGTTGGTGTAGAGGGAGTTCAGCCTGTTCCGGCTGGTTAATACAGCCGACGCAGCCATACTGAAGAATTTTGATCATCAGATAAATATCAAATATCGATAAGCCTAGCTGCGCTCTGAAACAATTCATTCGTTAATCTCCGTTAGGTTCCGTTATTTACCAATACACATTGATCACACGCTGTGACCGGGGTAATAAAACAATTAACGCCTCGGGGATAGTCGTGGCGGTCAATTAGCCAAATACACTGGTGTATAGCTTAATATGGATAAAACCAAAACATCTGTAAATTAATAGTATTTATTGACACACGTTCCATGTTATATACATAAGCATATCCATGATGAAAACTAACAAATAGACTAACGATACACATATAAGTATGCACGATTATGGAAAATCATGGATGTTGAACTTAATTAAATAACAATTGAATAGAATAGAAAACATTCATTAATTTACTAATTATTAATGATCAATGTCTCCAATTTATACACTGTTTCTAAAACCCGTAAACTATTGATGCGTCCAAATGCGTATTTATGGGTAAAGTCTGATATTTGTAAATTTCGGTCAACAGAGTTGATTGAATTTTAGTTTTTAATTCACAACATAGTAAGGTGGATTTTATCGTAACCTTTTCCCACATACACCAGAGGACCAGAAACAGAAAAAAAACCCGCATTATATCATTTACGGCAGGAATGTTTTAGAGCAGTAAATTACCAATTTACGTTCTGTTACTAAATGTATAATACCCCCTTCTATTCGCAGTTGTTAAAGATACATCATTTCACATTGAAGATTATAGTATAGATCATGTATATAGTATTACTGATTATATAATAGGGATACGCGACTCGCTTCAGATCCCCTGGTGATACAAATTGACTTTATAAGGATCATAAAACTTCGGGTAAATCCGAGACCGTTTGCAACTAAGAAATATATATAATAATATTTGATATACATCGATTATAAGTGAATGGGTACTTTTATTTTGTTCTTTGTCTATATGATATTGGCGGGAGCCGGACAAAAGATCCCATGCTATTTTTGGCAGGGTGGACAAAAGCTCCCACATCATTTTTACAGTGTGGACAAAAGATCCCATGTTATTTTAACAGGGTGGACAAAAGCTCCCGCATCATTTTGGCAGGGTGGACAAAAGATCCCACTTATAATATATATCAGCCAGTAATAAAGAGATTGAAATGAATAAACTATATGAATATATAATTCCTATCCATTGAGCATATTATGGATGTGAATTTCAAGGTAAACAGCCAATTAATGTAGAGGGTCAAAGTTATCACCTGCTGTTTTAAATTAAAGGCAATCAAAATCTAAATTGTGTTGTTAATTGAACTCTTTACATAAACTGTGAAAAATAAAACATTGAGCATATTATTGGTGTGAACTTTATAAATAGCTGTACTAATGACAATGACCAGACTGTGTGTTGATTGAATATGTTTGCATCAGGGTCTTTCAAATAGTATTTGAAAGACCCTGTCTGCATGAACTACTTTGAAAGCTGTTTTGTTTGTAAATATATGTATATCCACTTTTCATTGTTTTATTATCATGATGTGCTAAATTTTCAACACTAGTAGTTACCATATGCTATATTTTGTTTGCTATATATTTACTCATAATTTTTTATTAACAGGGAGTAAATTTGACTTTATTAATCTTTTCGGTTTTTTCTGGTTTATTTTTCTATGTAATAAGAAGAAAATATACTCAACACCTTTACTGTCTGTCACCTTAGAACAAAAACCAGGATGGCTCATCAATATGGGATCTTTTGTCCATCCTGTCAAAATGGTGTGGGAACTTTTGTCCACCCTGTTAAAATAACATGGGATCTTTTGTCCACCCTATTAAAATGATATGGGACCTTCTGTCAAAAATAGCATGGGAGCTTTTGTCCATGTGATTTGTTGTCCTGTATTCGATATTGACAACGTTTATTTAACCTAAAAGAAGACCATTTAAATCATATTTTTCTCGAAAAATAAATGCCACATATTAAAGATAGATAATTATATTTTGTGGAGCCGTTTGCACCTAAGCAATGAATTAATTGATTAAAGAGTCATAGCGCGTTAAAGTTACAGCTACTCTTTATTTCCATATGGTAAATTATACCTGATAGCAATTGCCGGTGAAATAATTCTTCCACATGTGGAGGTCCGACTGTTCCGGTATAGACGGAGTTCCGACTGGTATATACAGTCGAAGTTGTCGGAGTTCCGGCTGTTCCGGATGGTTAATACAGCCAGCTGTTCCGACTGGTTAATACAGCCGACGTAGCTGGAGTTCGACTGTTTCGGCTGGTAAATACAGTCAGTGTAGACGGAGTTCCAGCTGTTCCGCCTGGTTTATACAGCCGGAGAAGCCTGAGTTCCGGCTGGTTAATACAGCTTGAGTAGCCGGAATGATGATATTCGACTGGTAAGTACAGTCGAAGTAATAGGAAATACAGCTTATCCGGCCGATTTATACAGCCGGAGTAGCCGGAACTCCGGCTATTCCGGCTGGTTAATGCAGCCGGAGTAGCCGGAACTCCGGCTGTTCCGGCTGGTTGATACAGCCGGAGTAGCCGGAGTTCCGGCTATTCCGGCTGTTCCGGCTACTCCGTCTAACTTCACGCACATATTTTTTCGGTGGTTTAAAACGAAGAAGCTTTTCTTTATTTCACAAAACTTTCAAACTGCCGATGGTGATGTTGATGAGGCACATGCAAACATACACTTCTTGTTACATATTGATTCATCTTTTACTTGTTACATATTCGTAACTTATCATTTGCATTTGAAGAAAAAAGCGTATGATATCTCCAAACCTTTTCAAACTGCATATGCTGATATTACCAACGGCAAATGGGATATTGTTGTTGTTGTAGATGCTAACACGGACTTCTTGTTACATCTTAATATTTAGGCACCTGTTAGTTTATCAAAACTTATTCGGTGTTTTTCCAGCTCGGTCAACATTCTTTCTGACATTTGACGAAATTTACTTTGACAAGCGTCATTCGTTTGCGACCAATGGGCTTAAAGTGTTAAACAGCCAGTTGCTTAGAAAGTTTGTTTTGTGGAGAACTGGACTGATAATGCCAGGAAAACCATGAGTATGTGAACTGTCCGCCGAGATATGACTGTAAGACTGATTTTAAACCCCAATCAATCAATAAATCCATCGTTGGTTTTAACAGAAGAAGCGTTTGTTATCACGTAATCTCCTTCAATGTTCAGAAGGGGATGTTGCCAAGAGCAATGATGATGATGATATTTTTGTAGATGCTGTCACTTGTTACATATTCCAAAACATGTTACTTATTCTTTATTTGTACTGCGTTTTACAAGAAAAGAATAGTTAGCTATTCCCAAACCATTCAATATGCAGACGATGAGGTATTCAACAACAATTGTGATATTGTTATTTTGAAATTTTGACAGAGATCTACAGTTTTTGTGAAACAATCTCGTTTTCACTACAGAAGTTGATAACGTTAGAAATAATGGGGATGATGATATTTATGTAGATGCTTCTAGGGAAATCAAGAAAATAAGAGTTTGCTGTCGAAAAAAACATTCAAACTGCAGATTAAACTAAGAACAATTGCGATGTTGCAGTTGTTGTAGATGCTAAATATTTTGTCACATTCAAATACGCGGCGTTAATAAAGAATAAGATATTACACACACAATTTCAATGTGTAAACGTTTTTAATTTCTATAATTGTATAAACAGTTCACTTGAATATGCTGTCGCAATGGTATTTCTTTGAAAGAAATAACTGTCCATGTGTTAAATACGCGCTACCGGCGTCACATATTTCTCTTAATAAGGTAAATAACTTGTTCTCGGTTAAGTATACCTAAAATACCCGACGTATTGTTTAATAAGCAGATGAATAAGATATACCGGCTGATAATCAGTTTGTATACGACTAACATTGTTTCTTACTTCAAGAATAGCTATAGCTCTCAAGCAAAGCCATATATATGCAAGAGTCCAAATTCATATCAAGCGTGGTAGCTGTTGTGTATGAGAACCTAGTTATTAGTGCGCCAACATTTGAAAACCAATATAAATATCCACTTGAAAAAAAGTATATTTAAAAGTGTATTTAACTTTATCACTTGGTTATTATTAAAGGTCATTTTTCCACTAGTTTTCACGCAAATATACCAGGTTTCCAGGAACACACGTAAACACATACTGCTCACGGAATGGTTTAAGTTCTCCCCTCAAGCCATCATAATATAACCAGCCATGTCGTGTTGATTTAATACATGACACAAAATGTCCTGGTCGATGAAGTGTCATTCCAATGAGGATTTATCTTGTCTGCTGGATATCTAGCACTTCCGAAAATGACTTAATGTCTTTAGGATGTCTCCCAGAATTAACGTATTCCGACACTGATATTGCTAGGACAGGGGGCATTTCTCCAAATACTCTTCGTTGTGTCTGTCTCTTGCCATTACACCTACAAATAACAATAATATTTAAGCACATAAATCAAAGTCTAGATGTGTCGAACTTCCTTTTAAAATAAAAGCCGCGAAAGCACTAAAGCAATATGTTTATGGCAAATAATGGAGACGACTTGAACGTATACTTGTCAATCACTCTATCCTATCAAGAGCAATTTGTTATGGCATTATATTGAATAACACAGGAGTAGAACACACAACAGTAATTATGCAGACTTGATCTTGAGAGTCGGACGGATTAATGTGAGGACTCAAACACTGTCGTATTGATTATATGCCAAGTGACATTGCATCCATAAAACAAATGACAGTTATGCGCTATTATGTTCGAAAAAGTGTGGGTAAAGGAGTAATGACATTTTCTTTCTATTTTTTATCACCATATTTTCAGACGGTGTATGCGCATCAATTTTGAAAAGCGCCCCAAACAATAATATTAGAAATAAAAGTAGAATATTAGAAGCTTACTACCCAGTTCAATCACGATATTTATACAAGCCTGTAAACAACTGCGCTATTGACATCTCAAAAATTTCGGTCACAATAATCAAATATGAAAAGATACACAGCAATTTGTGTCTATTGAATTATTAAATTATTGCAATATTTAAGCATAATCTTTTTTGTGTTATTTCATTAACGTATGTGGTGTCATTTCCGGCTGATATTGCAAATGCATATAGCTATTGTTTTAGTTAGACAATGGCTACGTTTTGAGAGCATTGAATTGTATCGCTAATATTTTGCCTCAACCTGCATCCATCAACGCCAAGACTAAAACGCTACTTTTTGGTTTTGGTTAACAAACTATAGCTGTCAAGATGGAACTTGGACACACGCAGTGTTGCGTATGACTGTCAATATAAGATGTGAATATATTGGTCTACATCGTCTGTTCCCACTCTAGCCTCTCAGCGTGTGTGTTTTTTGTAGGCGTACACACGCGTACTTAGTGTACGCATGTCTTTTCAGTATTGAGTAATTCTACTATTTGCACTGATCTATTTTGATTCTCAAATAGTGCATACATTTTACATGGATGTGGCATAATATTAACTTGTCAAAAATATACCTACTTTTTTTTCTCTTTGTAAGTACTCGTTGTTGGAAATGACTCTCCACAAGTTGCATTATCCGGCGAAAGCCAATTCGAGAACATCTCCTGAATTGTCATTCTTCGTGTTACCCTGTGGATAAATGTTGAGAAAATGTTATTCATGACTTAAAAGTTATATTCTGAATGATATAAAAGTCTCTTGATACTGACGCAACTTTAATTAAGCAAACGTACAATAAAACATCACGTGAAGACATAGGTCTTCATTCAAACAGAATGATCCTTCAGTCTTTCGGGGGTTATTGTTGTAGCCAAAGACCCAAATATATCCAAGTATTTTTAATACGGGCAGAGAAGACTAAACAGCCTGTGCGAGTGTGCAGGTTCATTGGAGTCTTCTTTTTGTGTGCAACATAAGATATTGTGCACATAAGATATTTGGCCATGCTCTGGCTCAAATATGATATGGGTAAATAACAATAACAAATATTAATACGTGGTCAGTTGTATTTGACAGCCAATGATACCGCTGTATTTTTAAAAAGTGCTGATGCTTTTAATTTAATAGAATGACCTTTGATTCACAGTATCGATCTACAAACAAGTGCAGAAAAACCTTAGGACCGTATCCAAATTATCGCCCTAGTCAAAATGTGTAAATTCAGCTATCAACTGTCCGAGTGATCGGTGTGTTATGGCCCGATCACTTTGGGCCGAATGCCACTCCGTTGCTTTCGGGAAGCATTCGGTGTGTTCTATACTGGCTGTTCTGCTCCGTGCGGATGCAAACGGAATCGCATTCGGTAGCTTCAAAAATGTGTTGTGCTTGTTCAAAAAAACGTCCGGGACATTGGTGCATTCGGAATGAAAAATTGGAGGTGCTGGGTTCCGTATGCTTTCCGAACACCCCGATTAGACCTAGAACATGACGAATGCTTTTCAGTATCCTTTCCGCATTCTTTTATGCCGCCAAACGTATAACGAATAGCCAGAACCCTTCCAGTATTCAATCAGAACATTTTCCGAACTGCTCTTACACTTCCAGAATGCAAAGTGTATTCCGTATGCTTTCCGAACACCCTGAATGAACATAGAACATGGCGGAATGCATGCGGAAAGAGTTCGGTCCAATCCAGGTCGATTCGCCGTGTTCTGAAAGCATTCTGAAAGCATTCTGAAACCAAATTCGGCAAGCAAACGGAAAGCATTCGGTGACACATTGGGGAAAAACACATTCGGAGAGACATTCGACCAGTTTAAAAATTCACACCACTTTCATATACCGAAAACAAACGGAAGCTCATTCGGGCCAGTGTAATAGCCCAATTAGAACAACATCACGTCCCAGTTCGAGAGCTAAGTACGAATGATGACATTTTACGCATGAGCAAATTGAACGCGTGAGTTTAGGTCATTGAATCGTTTAACTTTTTTGAAACGTCTGCAAAAGACAACTTTTGAAAACATCGTGATGAAAGAATACGATCCTGGTCACATTGTGCATTTCCTTTTTTCTACACAGTTTTTTCAACTGATCAATATCCGCATACAGACGACTTCTGGCGCTTTTGCAGCATACACTCTTATTATTTAACATGCAGAAAGGAGGAGCAGGGTCTTCTTTTCCCATAATGTATCTTTCCTTGTTATAAAATCATGTCTTCATAAACACATAATTTAGTACAGACGTCTTTTTAGGCGTCTGTAGCACACAACTAAAAAGAATTATGAATATAGAAGACTTAACTCATATTGAGTTTATTCTTTTCAAAGTATGTTTATCGCGTGCAGACAGCCTTTAGTAAATCTGACTACTTTCTACTCGTCTGCAGACTATAAATTTTGAAAACATTATGAATAAAGGTTCTTACTAAGATGTTTAACTCATCTTCAGCAGATACTTCTTTTGACCTTAAGTTTATATTCATCATATGTTAAATATACTTACGAAGGAAAGAATCCAAATTGTTCTCATTTACTTTCCTTATTTGGACAACTACTGTTGGAACAGGTCTGGTGCTCTAACGATGTCAATAGTCTGTTTATTTGTCCACCAAACATAGCATATTCGTCACCGAAAGCGTCATTTATCATTTCGTTTACCATATTTGGTTTAGCTAGGCTTATCCATAACACTTTAGCGTCTGTAAAGTTTCCTTGTGCCATCAAATGTAAACAGTTTATTACTGTATCCAGCGTGACATTTGTGTCGACAAAACGTTAGATCCATCCAGGATTCTCTACAGATGTAACATGCATAATAGTTAGAAAATTGTCGACTGTGCACGTGTTACTCAGAGACTGGCCAACACTAGAATCTCCACCCCAAGAGGGAACTTCGGGGTATGCAGTAGTCAGAAAATGTGTTTTCTTCCCTTTGTGATCTGGAAGTTTGTGTTGGTAGGTATATTTGTCATGATGTTGTAAATCTTCTTTGTCTTGTTTTCTACGTTTTTCGGGCTGATATATGTTTTTCTTCGCTTTCTTTTTTCTTGACCACTTTTCTTCAGCCATGTCAATTCCCCTCGCTGCCCGTTTTCTCATGTTTCCTACTTTAGGCAAGTCGAATTCCTTTAGTCTGGCATTGATAATTCTCTTTAACTAAGCTACAAAGGAACCTGGCCTCATCCTAGCACGTCCTGTAAAGATGTCCTTCTTTACTATGCTGAACCACGATTCAACATTGGCATTTGAATCCCTCGTTTCTGGAGTGGCATCTTCTTCTTCTGACATAACCTACTAACCCATTTTGTGACAACCCGACCTGGGGAGACCACCGACTGCCTACGACTTAACGTTTGACTGGCGAATCAGCGACCTATGTTACCATAGTGTCGAAATCCCACAAGTTAACACAATCTCATGTAGACAGCATTATGGGGTCAGCCCGTATTACCTATCCCCTGAATTAAGTGCCCGAGCGTTAGACTGCTCTGGACCTCCCTTCTATACATAGAGGTGGAGGGGGACCCCCACGTTACACAGAGGTAGGCCCCCAAACTACAACGTACTTACACATATGTTGATACGACACTGAAGAACCTGCAGCTTGTGAGCGTGTCAGGCCAGGGTAAAGGCCAGGCTGATACCCCCCAAAAGCTTTCTGTCTCCCCAGAGCCGCCACGGTAAAATATCGAACCATATTTTGCCACGCCACAAAATGTTATTTTTCTCCTACTGACTAGCAGGGTACAGATTTCCATTATCTTTTAAAAACATGTTTAAGGCTGCTTTCCAATTTTTTAGAAGAATGTTTTTTCCTAAATTTGACAGGTGGGTCCCATCTGTCCTGTACAGACTAGCCTCGTCTACCTTAATATAACTGTCATTATGGATTACTTTCCCACTTGTATGTAACACGAACGATTTAATGGCTGCATTTACCCTTTTCCTCTTTTTGTCGATCTGGAACCCTGAGCCGATAGGAGCAAAATGCCAATATCTCCTAGCGAGCAGTGATGACCAAATTATTGTTATGTCTTTGAATAACGCTTTATAGCGAAGGATTGAGGTCTTAATGTTTTCAATAATGTCCTTGCCCGAAACACCTTCTGTGGTTAGATCGTTCGATCCACAATGGATAAAGAGGAATGTCGGACACTTATCTTTTTTGAACTGGATGTCCAGCGTCGAATGCAGGGTGTCCAGTGTCATACCCCTTTCCCCCATCCACTGGACTGAAACCTCTGATAAGCCCAAGTGCTGGTCAAACGTCTGTATTGCCGCCATGCCAGCCCAGTACACAATTGACGAACCTACCAACCACAGACTCTGCATTCCTGTAAAACTTGCAACTGTATTAATTTGTATGTGTAACCTTAAAGTCTTATGTATTTAGTATATGCATTTGATTTCCACCTGCCTGCTGCCATGATTCTTCTCTCTTCTGTTCCTAAATTAGCTAAATGTGTAGCCCCGCCTATTCTGAAACTGTGTGATTTAAAGTGTCCTATTGTTTGGGTAAATTGCAGGGCTTTAGACATGATGGCTTTGAATTGATATCTTGTGAGCGATTTCCCATTTAAGTGTATGAATAGGTTCGCGTTTTCCGTTTTAGGGCGAAGATTATAGTACTCTTTCATACATAGAACTGGGCAGTACGCTGGAATATAGAGGGTGACGGATTTTCCGCGCTGGTCGGTTTTTGACCATCTTACTGTTAGGTTTAATTCTTTTTCAGACAACCTTATGTCTGAATATTTCATTGCTTTTAGGTCCTGTGACTTATTGTTCGCCTCTGTGAATTCCCCTATTCTTAACAGACCAAAGAATGCTAGTGTGAAAGCAGCTCGAAATAAAGATTGTTCGAATGTGTTTTGACAAATGCTTGCTAGGCTTCCTATCATCTTATGTAATGTGGTTAGGGAAATCGGGGCTCTTGCATCCAATTTACTACCCTTATTTCGTCTTGCGCCCTCCAAAGCCTTAACTACAAAAAATGATTTTGTTGTATCATCTATTTGTTGGAGTTTATGAGCATATGAGATACCTGACATGTAAGTCGATATTGTTGAAGCAGCTATATTTTGGTAAGCTAGGTACGCGATGAAATGTAACAAGTCTTGATTTGGGACAGGCCATATCTCTCGCAACTTGTATAAGTCTCTAAAATGGGTGAGTTTTCCTAGCGCTACTGAATAAGTGTTTTTTGTGTTTTGGGACGTGGAATTGAATATTAAATCGTTTGATATACCTTTTAAATCTTCCAAACTAGGGATGGGACCTTGACCGGGCTGAGATCGGCCTCTGGCGCTGCACTCCTGAACCTCCCCCACTGTGAACGAGAAATTGAGTCAGCAATAATGTTTTCTTTGGAAGGGATATAGACCGCTCTTACCCGTATATTGGTTTTCAGTATTGTAAGAACCATATGTCTGACCAGATTCATTACTCTCTCAGATTTACATGTTTGGGTATTGATAACTTGAACTACTGCTTGATTGTCAACATGGAAAAGAACCCATCGATTTCTTAAGCTGTTTGACCATGTTTAGATAGCGGCTACCACTGGAAACAGCTCCAAGAGGGTCATATCCCTAGTTAGACCCTGCTTTACCCAATCTTCGGGCCATCTCCCGTGCGCCCATTGACCTGAGAAGTAAATTCCGAATCCCCCATTATTACCCCCATTGCATCTGTGTAGAGTTCCAGCTCATTGTTTGTTAACCATGTTCTATTAGATATCAAAGTCACCCCATGTGTAAGAAAGGAAAGCCAGACGTTTAAATCAGCTTTATTGGTTTTAGAGACCCTAATTTTATGATAAGGCTTTTTGATTCCTATTGTGGCATTAATCAGCCTTCTGCAGAATGCTCTACCAGGGGAGACCACTTTACATGCAAAATTGAGCAGACCAAGCAGTGACTGCATTTCTTTTAGAGTTATCTTTCTTGAAGATAAGACTTTGCATAACCATTTCCCCGGAATCCATTTCAATCCCCCAAAAAGTTAGACATGTTGTAGGATGAACTGTTTTATCTTCAGCTAAAGGGACTCCAAAATTTGAACACACTGATCGAAATTCTGTTAGCATTAAGCCCGGCCTAGAACTCGAAGCTTTTTCCCCAAATAGGAAATCGTCTAGATAATGCAGGATGTCGCTACTTGGTTTTCTCACCTATCGACCAATGAAGAAACATGCAATTTTTTACCAGATAGCACAACTGGCTGACGAGCCCATAGGAAGCATTTTATTATAAAAATATTGGTTTTCAAATTTGATACCGAGTAACTCGAAATCTGATGGGGTGATGGGAAGTAATCGAAAGGCTGATTTTATATCTGTTTTACTTAACAGTGCCCCTTTACCTAACTTAAAAATTAGATCGGCTGCCTGATCAATATTTGAATATGTGACTTTGCAGTGTTTTTCCTCAATGAAATCGTTAATAGATTGACTGTCTGGGTATGACAAGTGATGAATCATTCTATGATCACCGTCTTTTTTGGCGACTAAACCTACCGGAGATACTTGAAGGGTCGGGAATGGTTTATTACTGAACGGACCTGCAATTCGACCCCTATTAATTTCTTTGATCAGTTTTTCCCTCATGATATTGTGGTGCTGCTTAGCACTAGACAAGTTAGGTGACTCGCGTGCACCTCGTGGTCCTGTGTAGTTTAATGGAAATCCATTTCGGAGACCTTCCGTCAAGAATATGGCGTCCTTATGCAGGTAGCTTTTTAACGATTCAAGTAAATGATATATTTTTAGCGGTGTGTTTCCTAATTCATATAAACCTATCACATTATTTGCTTTGTCTGCAACTTGACTTTGGATGGTTTCCGCCACATGACTGACAGGCATGACTAAACCTGCAATTAGGCAAAAATGGACATTTACCTCCTGTATTAAAATAATTACATGATGTGGAATGGGCTAATGTAGGTCTCCTAAACGATAGAGGCTTGCTACTATGCCTAGTATGGTTTGACTGTTCCGTGTAAATACTGCCAGCATTCACATACAACAACCACAACTCTGAATGAATTGCCCCCCAGGATGCGGATGGGTAACTAGCAATTTGCAAACGGAATTGCTCATCGTATTTCCACCAGCTCGGAGACCTACTGGCAGCCATTCTAATATCCCTCATATATTTAATTAATTCTTGGGCCCGAGCTGGAAATTTTTCCAGTGTTATGCTAACATAGACAAGAAAACCGGATGTCCACTGGTCAATTGATATCTTGGATGGTTCATTTCTTGCCTGGTTAATACATAATCTTCCATTTTGTATTGGTTTCTCCCCAGCCGGACCATTGTCTGCAATGACTTGCAGCTCTCTTGTTGATTTTAACAATGATGCAATATCAATATATTGCCATTCCCAAACTTTCTCCTTAACTTTTAAAGGTATACTACTACCTACATTATTAAAAATACTAGGTTCCTGAACCGGCTGCCATGCATCGGCGAACTTCATTACTGGCGCCATTACTTCTTTTTGAACAATTAACAAATTCGACACTTCACCTGAATCATCCTGGTTTCCCACGGGTAATTTATCCTTCTCCGCCTGCCTGGACCTCTTAGGCTCCTTTCCAACCTTCTTTGAAGCTATTACCCTCTTAGGTGCCATTATTTTCGCAGATTGCTTGGATTTTAAATTTTAATAAATTGTACACAGCTATGCTCTTCAAGAGTTGCAGGAAAAAGGAAGCTGACTTGGAATGGCATTCTGGGTACCCCTATCAAGGGACATAATTCTGAAGCGAAACTTCAGAAATTCAGAAGCATTTATCTCCCCTGCTTTAAACCCTTATCTATTTGAAACGCCTGACCCTTTGCTACAAATTACTTTAAATTGGATTATAGAATATAAAATTCGTATAATCTGTAGTATTATCATATTCACCGGCGTCTTTGCTGTATAATGGATTACTTCCAGTTGTATATGTGTCTTTGTCTGTACAAGACCTTCTTATACCCTCTGCCATGATGCGCCAAGGTGATGATTCACCAATAGTTATTTCATCCCGATACATGTAGTGTTCTTCGTAGAAATCGTCTTTCCCAGGTTCGCTAAATTCATGTTTCAAATGTTCCAATTCAGAATATGATGAGTACCGCTTAGTGATATATGCCTCTTCAGCCTGAACAAGGTCACTATAGCCTGGGCTAAGTAAAACGGTCATTAATGAATTTAGTGTCCTCTTGGCGTCTTCAAGTGATGTTTCATTTGACAACATTGCAAATGCCAACATCAAAAACTTAAACAGTTCCTTATTTGTCCCAGCAATTGTACGAGCACAGCGGCTAAATGCTTTTGTCATGTGTGCCACGCATATGTGTATGACTGTTAACTGCCCTATAGAATCCTCTGGGTATTTATGCTGTACTAATTTCCATGCAATATGTAAGTACCGTTTCACACTCATATCATTAAATGTTTTCATGCTGCTGTTTATCAGAGGCCAGCTCCAGCCAACCTCTACTTTCCTTGGATATAGAACCTTTGACGACTCATTAACTGCCCGTTAGAAAAATTCGAAAAAGTGAATGAGCGATGGCTGGGTGTGGTCAGTTGTGACCATGTCGGCAACGGAAACCGGTGGAAGGTTCGCTTCAGGTTTGACCACAATACTATACAGATAAGGTCTTTTCTGGTGAGGAAAGGATTTTATGACAGTTTCTGTTGCATCGATGTAAAGGTCTTTTGCTCATGGCAAAAGAGAACAAGAGGGCCATGATGGCCCTGGATCGCTCACCTGATTTTTTTTTTCCAATTTAACTATATAATCCCCGCCCCCTGGCGGCCATAGTTTCCGACCAATCAATAGAAATCTGATAGAGGGTCACCCTAGAAACATTTCTACAAAATTATTTGAAAATCGGCCAGCCACTTTCGGAGAAGAAGATTTTTTAAGTTTTCACTATAGCCATATAAGGCAAAATAGCCCCCCCCCCCCCGGCGGCCATTTTTTTCGACCAATCAACATGGCTAGAAGGAATCTGATAGAGGGTCACACTAGGAACATTTCTACAAAATTATTTGAAAATCAGCCTGACACTTTCGGAGGAGAAGATTTTTTAAGTTTTCAATATAGCCATATACGGCAAAATAGCCCTGCCCCCCTGGTGGCCATGTTTTTTTACCAATCAACATGGCATGAAGGAATCTGAAAGTGGGTCACTTAAGGAACATTTCTACAAATTATTTGAAAATTGGCCTGACACTTTCGGAGAAGAAGATTTTTTCACTATAGCCATATAAGGCAAAATAGCCCCGCCCCCCCCCCCCCCCCTGGTGACCATGTTTTTCAACCAATCAACATGGCTTTAAGGAATCTGATAGAGGGTCATCCAAGGAACATGACTACAAAATTATTTGAAAATCGGTCTGACACTTTCGGAGAAGATATTTTAAGTTTTCACTATAGCCATATAAGGCAAAATAGCCCTGGCGGCCATGTTTTATGATCAATCAACATGGCTTGAAGGAATCTGATAGAGGGTCATCCAAGGAACATTTCTACAAAATTATTTGAAAATCGGCCAGACACTTTCGGAGAAGAAGATTTTTTAAGTTTTCACTATAGCCATATAAGGCAAAATAGCCCCGCCCCCCCCCCCCCCCCCCCCCCCCCCCCCTGGCGGCCATGTTTTTGGACCAATCAACATGGCTTGAAGGAATCTTATAGAGGGTCATCCAAGGAACATTTCTACAAAATTATTTGAAAATCTGCCAACCAGTTTGGGAGAAGAAGAATTTTGAAGTTGTTTTCATTTCGTTGCCATGGAAACCAGAATTATGCATGTATCCCAACAATTTGAAGGAAATCTGGTGATGTCATTGAGAGGATGCTTTCTGTGAAGTTTCATCCCAATTGACCCACTAGTTACTGAGGAGAAGAAGTTGACGCACGACGGACGACGCACGACGCACGACGCACGACGCCCGACGGACGCCGGACAAAAGTTAAGTTTCCTGATTGGATTGTTGAAGTATCTGCTGTTCCTAGGTTATCATAATACACATTCGTCACCCCATCTGTTCTTGCTTTCTGTGCGGTCTCTGACCTATTGGAACCCGTCAGCGGCCGTCTTGCTTGATTATCTATGTGATGTTGTTTGCCCTCCAAATTAATTGAAACTTTTACCCCCTCTTCAAATGGTTTAAAAGGTTCCTTTTTAATAATGAAAGTCGCACTTCTACAGCATGGTGCGCGCTTGCATTTCGCAGTACCTCTAAATAATGGAGCACCACTTTTACGACTATAACGGGCCTTCACTCGGTTATATGTGTATTTGTACACACATTCTTTACTGATAATTTCTAATTTTCGATCAAAAATCAAATGCCATCCTTTTTTAAAACACCTTGGCACATTTCCATCTTTACACACTGGATTAACAGCACTCCATTCCTCATTCGTTAACGTTAAATTTGTCTCAATCATCGTGTCATCTCCTTTATCTTCGTCATTCTGTATCTCCTCTTCCCCACTACTACAGTACTTATCAATCCCACATTTGTCTCCAAGACAATTGTCATCATCAATCTCATCAGCGTCACTTGATATATTTTCACCAAATATCGGGTAGTCATTTCCCTCACTTTGATCAGAATCATTTTTAAAATTACCACTGGTACTATATAGATCATCACTTCTAACATCTTCCTTTTCTGTGTCATCTCGAATACCACTATCATCTTTCTCGTTAACATCACCTGTTATAAAATCGTACACATTTTTTTAACGTTTCCCTGTTCGGGCGATTCCTAATCCGCTCATCTTCAACAGGCGACAATTCGATATTTGTTGCTATTTGTAAAATGTTAAGCCTTCGGTTTAGATAAAGCTTGCTCACTTTTACTAGGTCATTATCCCGTATATTGTAACATGTAATATGCAATTTAGCCTTACCCACGTAAACAACATAATTCAATAGGATAATGAAACCGGTACGATATTCCATAAGGCATCTGCTGTCTATAACTTTATGTGGAAACTGAAAAAACATTTTGCATTCACATCAATATATCATCCACACAACATTCTTCCCAAGCAACTGTCGACCTTCCCACATATACTTTTTGAGCCCATTTGGTGGCGTCATTTATCCTTCACTAATGGACTAAATAGTCTATGTTGGAAGATAGCCGGTTGCATGGGGGAAGTGGTGCGTGGAATATAGGTGAACACAAGTTATATGTACTTGCCAGCATGATATAACTGAACAAATATTGAAAAGGGCATCTATCACCAACACCATATCGGTGGAACCGATGGATTATATAAGGCAGGTATGTTTCTACAATATACTACATGCATAGCAATTTGCCATAACAAAGTAAATAGTTAGAACAGCGAGTTTTATCAAAGCACTGATAGTGCTGTCAGCAAGGGGCTTACTGCATATCACGGATTAGAGCTGGACGAGGTTGACCGATCACTAACGTTAATAAATTCACTTCTTAATAGCACTTTGTTATGTTCTTATTTTGGATAATTTTATAGTTGAATGCTCAATATGGTATATACAGAAAGGGGGTCTATCACAAATACCTTTTTTACCAAGAGGTCGTGGAATAGTTAACACACTCTTTGGTGCTTGTCATATATAAATCAGAAGGCCACTGTATACCAATGAAAACAATATTCGTTTTACTAACGATCGTAAATCGTAGCAAAGACAACCATAAGTTTTGGGTGAAAAGCTACGACTGCTCAGAAGCAGTCTTAAGTTGGGTGAAAAGTCGCACATACGGCGGCGAACCAAACAAAATCCGTCAATTCAACACCTTTTTCGTCTGGAGATAAGACAATGATGGTGGTTTTTTTTCGGTGCCGTGGTGTTCCCTAGACATACAATTCCAAGTCCGAGTATTTTAATGATCGACAACACACTGGTTATTTCCTATTACAACGGCTGTACTTACCAGCCGAAAAAAATCATTCTGACTATTCTGATCATCCTAAAGCTTAAACTACATATATTATGTGCAAATACACTGTTCGCACATTTTAATATTGGCTTGATTTTAAAACATGGCTTTTGATACTAAAACGTCAATTTGAATCTCCTAGGCCTTGCACGAATGAAGAATCGAACATAATGGGAGCAATTCGGTCAGCGCTATACATGGTTAACTCTTTCTTAAAAATAACCAGACTGCCCAACTCCGGCTGGGTTTTGTAGCCAATTCTCTTATTCGAGAAATCTACACCCGGCGTTGGGCTGTAGACTTGGCCGAAATGCCAACTTCATCTGAAAATTGCAGCCAGCGGCAATAAATCCGGGTGGAATCAGGCTATTGCGACTCGGAGCCAGAATGTGGTACTTTCACCTGGCACATGTCAGGATGCCAGTTAAACTCTCTAATTCGAACAGGACGTGTGCAAAGACGGTACTTAATTGGGAAATCCCAACTCCGGTTAGGCATGGCAGCCGGCGGACGCAACTTGGCGAAACAGGACCTAATGCTACACGAATAAAGATTGAGGCGCTTTCACCTGGCATGCATCAATCAACCGCCATATCCATCTATCTCGAACAATAGTCACGCCGAAACGATGCGGGTGCCACTCTATCGGCCAAACTCCGGCTACGTTTTGCTGCAGGCTGCCATAAATCCGGTTGGAATCTTCCTAGCGTGACTCTGAGCCAGAGTGTGTCACCTTCACTTGACACATGTCAGTATGCAAGTTAAACTCTCTAATTGGAACAGAGCGGATCAAAGTTGGGACTTCCCCTGACATACAGGCAGATTGACAGTTACACACTTAGACATACATACAGAACGTCCTGTTCGAATAAGAGAGTTTAACTGGCATTCTGACATGTGTCAGGTGAAAGTGCCACACGCTGGCTCCGAGTCACACTAGCCGGTTTTATGGAAGCAGGCTGCAATGTTCAGAAGAAGTTGGCATTTTGGCCAAGTCTACATTCCAACTCCGGCTGTATATTGCTCGAATTAGAGAGCTAAACTGGCATGTGACATGTGTCAGGTGAAAGTGACACACTCTGGCTCCCGGTCACGCTAGCTGGATTCCACCCGGATATATGGCAGCCGGCTGCAAAACCAAACCGGAGTCCGACAGATTGGCTCCCCACCTCGTTTCGGCGTTCTTATTATGGGCTGGGCGGTTAATTGATGCATGCCAGGTGAAAGTGCCTCAAACTGACTTCGTCTTGCATGAGTTCCTGTTTCGCCAAGTTGCGTCAGCCGCATGTCATACCAAGCTGGAGTAAGGATTTCCTGACACTCTATGGCTCTGAGTCGCAGTAGCCGGATTTTCAATCCTTGAAATACTCTGACTAGGAATTTGAATTGTATGTCGAGATAACACCACAGCACCACACAAAACCACCATGATTGTCTTATCTCGAGACGAAATTGTTGTTGAATCGACGGATTTTGTTTGGATCGTCGCCAAGTTTGCGACTTTTATCCCAACTTAAGACTGCCTCTAAGCAGTCGTAGCTTTTGACGCAAAACTTATGATAGTCTTTGCTACGATTATTTGATAAAAATGGTTATATCGGACGTAAGTGCTAACTTACGTCCGAACTTACGACAATCTAAGTTAAGACCTTAAATAAAATTGGGTCCGGCAATACAACCGGAGAAGCCGGAACTCCGGCTGTAACGGCTTGTTGATACAGTCCGGGTAGCCGAAAATACAGTTGTTTCGGCCGGTTAATACAGCCGGAGAAGCCGCAGTTTCGGCTGTTCAGGTTGGTTAATACAGTCGGAATAGCCGGAGTTCCGCCTTTTTGGCTTGCTGATACAGTCGGTTGATACAGCCGGAGAAGCCGGGGTTCCAGCTGTTACGGGTAGTTAACACAGCCGGTGTTCTGCCTGTTCCGGCTGGCTTATACAGCCGCTGTAGACAAAGTTCCGGCTGTTCCGGCTTGTTAATATGAAGTCGTTGTAGCCGGAATGTAGCTGATTAATACAGTCGGAGAAGCGGGAGTTCGGCGGGTGCCGGCTGGTTAATTCAGCCGCTATAGCCGGAGTTCCGGCTGGTTTATACAGCCGGAGTAGCCAAATTTCTGGATGTACCGGCAGGTTGATACAGCCGGAGAAGCCGGTGTTTCTGGCTATTCCGGCTACTCCGGCTAACTTCACGTACATAGCTAAACACATTAAACTTGAATTGGAACGATAGTATGTATGTATACAATAATTACCTTTATGGCAGTCTCTTCGAACATTGTGATGATTGCCACATTTTAAGCCATTATCGGTAAAGTAATCAAAGTACTGAAGTACTGGTAACGAATTATTTTGAACATGTATTGTAAAATCAAATTTATGAATGCAATTGATCTTTGTCTATATATTTTCTTCCGAGATTAAAATTGAATTACAATTTTGTTGTAATTTTGTACCTTTTCTTATGCCTCCTGAATGCTATGTTTTTCAATCAATTGGTCAGTATTCATTGAACAATCTTTGTAGAACATTTCTACCAAATTACATTGAACTATGACAAACAGCTACGGAGAAGCAGATTTTTGAAGTTTGGACATTTTGCCCACTTTCTGATGCCGCAGCAACCAATGTTATTTATATCTTTGAACATGTTTTAAAGAGGTCCACCAGTTGAAGATTCCTGAGAAGTTTGGAGGAGATTGTTCTCTTGGTTCATGAAATGATGTTGAAAAAAACAAATTTTCAAATTTTGTCATGTTGTCCCTTTTTTGATGCCGCCTGACTGCCATGTTTTTTTACCAATCAGTAAGGCTTGAACATTATTTGTAGAGGGTCACCTAAGGAACATTTCTACCAAGTGATAGTGGAATCTGACCAGCAGATTTGGAGAAGAGTTTCAAAAATTGGACATTTTGCCCCGTTTCTGATGCCGCAGCAACCAAAGTTCTCAATGGAATTAATATCTTTGAACATTTTTAAAAGAGCTCACCAATTGAACATTCCTGTGAAGTTTGGAGGAAATGACAGCTCACTTATTCATGATCCCTGGGTAAACAAACCAGTACTGGGCTGGGAAATGTGCCTTGCGCAAGGTCACTCCACAAGTAATAATGAACATATATAAACTGATGAGTGGTTGTAGCCCTAGGCGTTTAAAAAAAGAAATTCCCATTTTTTTTCATTTTACCCCTCTTTTGATGCCATCTGACTGCCATGGATTTTATCCAATCAATATGGCTTGAACAATTTTTGTAGAGGGTCACCTAAGGACCATTTCTACCAAGTAAATTTTCAAAGATTGTACGTTATGCCTCCTTTTTGATCCTGCAGCAACAAAAGTTTTCAATGGATTCTAATGTTTTGAACAAATTTGAAAGAGGCCAACTAGAGGAACATGTTTCATGGAAATTGTTCATGTAGGTTGGAAGGAGAAGATGTTTAAAGCTAAAAGTTAACGCCGGACCACAGACGACGGACACAGAGTGATCAGAATAGCTCACCTTGAGCCTTTGGCTTAGGTGATCTAAAAATGGAGTGAATATATCCAATATACAGTTATATAATGGGTGTATAAGGATAATTGTGAAAATGTATGTATGGTTAAAACAGGATTTATTTATAAAAAGTAAACATGCACATGTAGTAACATAACTGGTGAAAATGACAGCACCATTGTTGCATTCTAGGTTCATTTCATGTAATTTCTGGTTAAAATTTAGTGAACATTCAGATCATAGAAGTTTGCTTCATTTCCTTATCTTGTGTCATGGTTTGTGAATTAACCGTTTCATTTAACATATTTGCAGCAGTTTTCGAGTTTTCGACTGAGCATTTTATATGTAAACCTTTACACTGGTGATACACTGGTGAAAGAGTTAAATATCTGAAACATGCAAACAAGCTTATGTTATTAATGCGAAAAGTATAAATATATTACATGTTGTAAGTTTTCTAATACTGTAATGGTATGACTATTTGATTTACTGATTCTGAATTGGCAACAAAATAGATGATGACAAACTTATTTATAACCCTTTTTCCAAATGAATGTTTTCTTAACCTCTGAAGCAGAAAACTTTTTGAAACATTGTGGCAAAAGGGAAAATTGTTCATAATGAGTATTATTCTCTTTATGCCACATTAATTGAATTTTTGTATTTACGTCAATGTTTTCAAAGTCATCTGCTGCAGATTTGTAGTACATGAAAAAGTGCTAAATTTCTATGTAACAAAGACGTTGAAATGCATTTATTGACTAGATTAGATGACTTTTCTATTCAAGTAAAAACAATTCTATAGTAATGAAGAATCAGCTGCACTCTTTGTGAAGTGTTGAAGCACTTTTGAGCAGAACATCAGATACATTTAACATATATGTGAATTAGCACCACTTAAAATGACAGTTTTAATTAATATGGCATTATTCAATGAAACGAATAAGACGCAGTTGGTCCCTTACATTTTCCCATCGGAATTATAATTGCAAATTAAATTATAATATCAGTTACTAAAACTATTGTACTCCCTTGAAAGACGTTGAAATGCATTTATTGACTAGATTAGATGACTTTTCTATTCAAGTAATAACAATTCTATGGTAATGAAGAATACAATTTATCAGCTGCACTCTTTGTGAAGTGTTGAAGCACTTTTGAGCAGAACATCAGATACACTTAACATATATATGTGAATAAGCACCACTTAAAATGACATCACTGCTACAAGCAGGACGTCAATGTGTTCATATAGCACAACTTATTGAATTGTTGTTTTACTTAAAGGCAGATTGAGGTATATTTTGAAATATTAGGCATGATCTGTATTTACATAAATCTGTGAAGCCATTTTACCTTACCGAGTATTTATAACAGCAACAAAGATTATTAATATATATTATAAACATAACACTTTTATGAATTAAATAAAACGAAAGGTATCTGTTGAAAGCAAAAAGTAATATTAAGATACATTATGCTTATAGGTGCCAGTCTCGTTTAAAATCTTAAAATAGCATGTTACTATATATTGACAAGGTACAGTTCCTACTTACGGCCAAGGACATCACTGATGTGACATATTTTTTTTTTATATCAATTTGTAACAAAGCGCCTGATACAACATTTCAATGTGTACAAGAGAGAACAAAGAAATTAATTTCCTTTCAAGAACGTAGTTCTGTGTTTTGATTCAAATATATTTTACAGTTGTACCAAATTTTCAAGTTAATTGAGTTCTCAATTTGATTCAACAGGAGATAAAGATTTTCAGTTCGAAACTCCTGAGTACAGATTAGTTACTGTGTTTTACAGCTGTGAAATAAGTAATATATAATTGCCCTATGATAACAGCACATTCATATGATATGACACTTCCTGAAAATGGTTAAAATCATCTTATTTAAGATTTTTTACTCGGACTTCACGTCACCTCAGAGATGTCCCCAAGCAGGTGTTTTACATTTACAGCAATATCTTGCTCATAATTCCATTTAATCGAATAATATTTGGTACATAACTTGCTTTGACTGTAACATCTTTGAAATTATTAATTCCATGCTAATATATTGGTTAGATTGCAACCATTGTGATCAGAAAAGTTGGCCGTTGAAAAGGAAATGTATTTTGTCAGTATAAAGTCAAATGCTACTTTCAGATTTTAAACAAGACTAGCACCTATGATTATGCTTAGGAAGTATGTGTACAAAATGCATATTCAGGTAGAGTATTAGGCAAAAGTGAAAATTGTTATGCCTTTTTCATCAGAAACAAACATTAAGAAGTAAACAAATATCCCCTTTTCTCATATAGATGTGTTCTGACATCCTTTGCAGTTGTTTTTCGAAACATTTTCCCAAAAGCAGAAATTGGACATAATGAGCCATTCCTCTTTGGTCATAATGTTTTCAACTTAATATATTAAATAATTTTTCAGAAATAGGCAGTTTCCATCACCTAAATGCCGCATATTCGTTATTTGTAAGAAAGGGCATATTTTAATATGAAATTCATACAGAACTTTATTAAAATAACTTATTTCTGATAAAGTAATGTTCAAAATGCGTATTCAGGCAAAAATGGAAGCACTACTGCACTGATTTAACACTTCTGTGATTTTAATTAGGTAAAATTTTCTTGCATTTTTCTTCTTCTTCAATATCAACGTTATTAATCGTTTCAAATATACATCAAATTTTAAAATTCATATAAAATATATTAGTTTAACCATTCAAGGTAACTATTCTGAAAGAATAAAACATATATTCAAAATGCATATTCAGGCATTTTAATATTTCAAACATAAACAAAAATTATAATATATAATAGACAGGGAACAGCTATATAATATACATGACAATTTTTGGATGAGAATTGGCTAATGATATTAAGTTCTGAAAAATATGAAGTTATGTTGATTTTTTATTTTGTGTAATTATCAACAGAAATCAGTGTGTGGGCAGTGTTCAAAATGCGTATTCAGGCAAAAATGGAAGCACTACTGCACTGATATAACACTTCTGTGATATAAATAGGTAAATTTTTTAATTTATTATTGCAACATTTTCCCCTCAATATCAACATTATTTACCCTTTCTCATACACAGAAAATATGATGCAGTTGATTTTTGATATCTGTAGACTAAGATATTAGATAAAAGTAACATTATTGGATATAGATTTCCAAACAAAAATATGGCAATAGGATTGTAACTATGTAGTTTGTTCTCAAAACTGAATTGCTGCGAAGGCTTCATTGAACCTTTGTATGTTTGTAAGGGTTAACTATGAAATGAAATTCATACAAAAAAAGCAGAACCATATAAATTTAAGCCATTTTTCATATAGAGATCATTTCTTGCAAAACTCTATAGAAATCATTTAAGCACTTAACCCATTATATTTAGTTATGCTACATTGTCACTATGAACAGAAATCAGTGTGGGCAGTGTTCATTATGCATATTCAGACAAAAATGGAATAACCACTGCAATGATTTAGAAATTCAGTGTAAATTGGTGAATGTAAAATTCCCAATATAGCCTCCAGCAGAAAAGAAGATTAATCAGCATTTATTAACGAGCGCAGCTCGTTCTTAGGTATTACCTTTATTATAGGAAATTTCCTATAATCAGTATGGAAAGAATTTGGGTGCAAAATTTTACTATGGCCCTGCTCGTGAAATTCCAAGTAAAATTACATAGAACAAAGCAGGGAACCATGACCGACAATTATCCACATCCGGTGACGTCATATTCAGCCGGTACCCGAGATAACTAGAACAACTGTGCTGTTTACATTAAAGGCCGACAACCATAACGTAATCGGCTGCGAGTTTCTTTGGATAATCGCTATATGTACACCATACAAATTTACACACCATAGAAGTCAGGTTTATGGAGGCGGGGCAAAGACGCATTGCGGGCGGTGTCCTCTAAATGTATCTTAAATGTACACCATGTAGATAAACACACATACAGAGGTCTATTTCATCATTTGTATACACAAATGATAATAATAAAAACACATAGATATGAACATAAAGCGGGATTAAATTCAGAATAACACATCTATTGAGAAATTGAAAATAATTTGCGGTCACATTTTGATGCATCTGCAGTAGACTTTTTAAAAACATTGTGAAAAGAAGGAGTTTTTGCAAATAATATGCACTTTTTCTTTATTGTGAAAAGAAGCAGCTATTGCTAATAATATGGAATTTGTCTTTTTGTCACAATGTTTTCAACTCTTTTCATTAATTAATCCTTTCACATATATAAACTATTTGTATGGAGGTATTCCATATATTTTAGACTTTTTAAAAACATTGTGAAAAGAAGGAGCTATTGCAAATAATATGCACTTTTTCTTTATTGCTAATAATATGGAATTTTTTCTTTTTGTCACAATGTTTTCAAATATTTTCATTAATTAATCCTTTCCCATATAGACAAGCGATTGCTGCGTCATATTAATGAGCAATTTCTCCTTTCACGCAGTGTTTACATATCTTATCAGTAATTACATTTTAAATTTTAGCGGAATTCCATAGTTTACAGATGTGTTTTAAGTCGTCTACGGCAGAGTTGGAAAGGGGGGTTAAACTATTTGTATGGAGGTATTCCATATATTTTAAAAGTGGAAATAATTCTGGCAACAGGAGAAAATTACTTGTTTGTGGCAATTTCTACTTTTTATACGTTTTCAAATGTCGTCTGCTGCCGATCTGACAGAATGCGTCATTTCAATTAAGGGCTTAAATATCTGTACATTATTGAATATCCCAGATTTGAAGTCAGAAAGTGGTTTTGTCACTTGCGAGTATTCACAAAGTCTATCAAGGACACATTTTTTTGCATAATTGAAAAAAAAATTAATACATGCGACTCGGTTTTTTTCTATAAGGACTCCAGTCTGTTTACGAGTTTCAATGATTCCTACTTTTGAAAATTGCAAATATATCATTGGTCAGATACATGTCTCAAATTGCACGAAATGTTTTAAAGAGCTTACACATATGCACATCATTTACGTCAGGTGTCTAGGATATGCCCGAATGGAATAAAAAGAACTTCAGTCAGGTGTCTACAATATCAGCAGATGGGATATAATAAATAAAACATATGTACAACATTTAAGTCAGATGTAAACGATAGACCCAAATGGAGTATACTCACTTTAATATGTGTACACCATTGAAGTCATGTGTCTAGGACATGCCCGAATGGAGTATACTAACTTTAAATAACTGTACACCATTGAAGTCAGGATATGTCCGAACGGAGTATACTCACTTTAATACATAACTGTACATCATTAAAGTCAGTTGTCTAGGATATGCCCGAATGGAGTATGAGAACTTTAATATCAGTAAACCATTGAAATTAGGTGTCTAGGGTATGTCCAAACGGAGTATACTCACTTTAATAACTGTACACCATTGCAGTTAAGTGTCTAGGACAATAATAACTGTACACAATTGAAGGCAGGTGTCTAGGATATGTTGGAAGGGGGTAGACACATTTTTATAACTGTACACCATTGAAGTCAGGTGTCAAGGATATGTCGGAAGGGGGTATAAACACTGTAATAACTGCACACCATTGAAGTCAGGTGTCAAGGATATGTCGGAAGGGGGTATAAACACTGTAATAACTGCACACCATTAAAGGCAAGTGTCAAGGATATGTCGGAAGGGGGGTATAAACACTGTAATAACTGCACACCATTGAAGTCAGGTGTCAAGGATATGTCGGAAGGGGTATAAACACTTTTAAAACTGCACACCATTGAAGTCAGGTGTCAATGATATGTCGGAAGGGGGTATAAACACTTTTATAACTGTACACCATTGAAGTCAGGTGTCAAGGATATGTCGGGAGGAGGTATACACACTTGTATAACTGTACACCATTGAAGGCATGTGTCAAGGATATGTCGGAAGGGGTATAAACACTGTAATAACTGCACACCATTGAAAGCAGGTGTCTAGGATATGTCGGAAGTGGGTATAAACACATTTATAACTGTACACCATTGAAGTCAGTTGTCAAGGATATGTTGGAAGGGGGTATACACAATGTAATAACTGTACACCATTGAAGGCAGGTGTCTAGGATATTTCGGAAGGGGGTATAAACACTTTTATAACTGTACACCATTGAAGTCAGGTGTCAAGGATATGTCGGAAGGGGGTATAAACACTTTTATAACTGTACACCATTGAAGGCATGTGTCAAGGATATGTCGGAAGGTGTATAACACTGTAATAACTGCACACTGTTGAAGTCGGGTTTCAAGGATATGTCGGAAGGGGGTATAAACACTTTTATAACTGCACTCCATTGAAGTCAGGTGTCAAGGATATGTCGGAAGGGGGGTATACACACTGTAATAACTGCACACCATTGAAGGAAGGTGTCAAGGATATGTCGGAAGGGGGTATTAACACTGTAATAACTGCACTCCATTGAAGGCAGGTGTCAAGGATATGTCGAAAGGGGGCATAAACACTTTTATAACTACACCATTGAAGGCATGTTTAAAGGATATATCGGAAGGTTTATAAACACTGTAATAACTGTACACCATTGAAGGCAGGTGTCAAGGATATGTCGGAAGGGGGTATAAACACTTAAATAACTGAACACAATTGAAAGCAGGTGTCTAGGAAATGTCCGAATGGGGTATAAACACTTAAGTAACTGTAGCCAATTGAAAGCATGTGTCTAGGAAATGTCGGAAGGGGGTATAAACACTGCAATAGCTGCACACCATTGAAGTCATGTGTCAAGGATATGTCGGAAGGGGGTATACACACTTTTATAACTGCACACCATTGAATTCAGGTGTAAAGGATATGTCGGAAGGGGGTATAAACACTGTAATAACTGCACAGAAAATTGAAGGCAGGTGTCAAGGATATGTCGGAAGGGGGTATTAACACTGTAATAACTGCACACCATTAAAGGCAAGTGTCAAGGATATGTCGGAAGGGGGGTATAAACACTGTAATAACTGCACACCATTGAAGTCAGGTGTCAAGGATATGTCGGAAGGGGTATAAACACTTTTATAACTGCACACCATTGAAGTCAGGTGTCAATGATATGTCGGAAGGGGGTATAAACACTTTTATAACTGTACACCATTGAAGTCAGGTGTCAAGGATATGTCGGGAGGAGGTATAAACACTTGTATAACTGTACACCATTGAAGGCATGTGTCAAGGATATGTCGGAAGGGGTATAAACACTGTAATAACTGCACACCATTGAAAGCAGGTGTCTAGGATATGTCGGAAGGGGGTATAAACACATTTATAACTGTACACCATTGAAGTCAGTTGTCAAGGATATGTTGGAAGGGGGTATACACAATGTAATAACTGTACACCATTGACGGCAGGTGTCTAGGATATGTCGGAAGGGGGTATAAACACTGTTATAACTGTACACCATTGAAGTCAGGTGTCAAGGATATATCGGAAGGGGGTATACACACTTTTATAACTGTACACCATTGAAGGCATGTGTCAAGGATATGTCGGAAGGTGTATAACACTGTAATAACTGCACATTGTTGAAGTCGGGTTTCAAGGATATGTCGGAAGGGGGTATAAACACTGTAATAACTGCACACCATTGAAGGAAGGTGTCAAGGATATGTCGGAAGGGGGTATTAACACTGTAATAACTGCACTCCATTGAAGGCAGGTGTCAAGGATATGTCGAAAGGGGGCATAAACACTTTTATAACTACACCATTGAAGGCATGTTTCAAGGATATATCGGAAGGTTTATAAACACTGTAATAACTGTACACCATTGAAGGCAGGTGTCAAGGATATGTCGGAAGGGGGTATAAACACTTAAATAACTGAACACAATTGAAAGCAGGTGTCTAGGAAATGTCCGAATGGGGTATAAACACTCAAATAACTGTAGCCAATTGAAAGCATGTGTCTAGGAAATGTCGGAAGGGGGTATAAACACTGCAATAGCTGCACACCATTGAAGTCATGTGTCAAGGATATGTCGGAAGGGGGTATACACACTTTTATAACTGCACACCATTGAAGTCAGGTGTCAAGGATATGTCGGAAGGTGGTATAAAAACTTTTATAACTGTACACCATTGAAGTCAGGTGTCAAGGATATGTCGGAAGGGGGTATACACACTGTAATAACTGCACACCATTGAAGGAAGGTGCCAAGGATATGTCGGAAGGGGGTATTAACACTGTAATAACTGCACACCATTGAAGGCAGGTGTCAAGGATATGTCGAAAGGGGGCATAAACACTTTTATAACTACACCATTGAAGGCATGTTTCAAGGATATATCGGAAGGGGTATAAACACTATAATTACTTCACACCATTGAAGTCAGGTGTCAAGGATATGTCGGAAGGGAGTATACACACTTTTATAACTGTACATTAATGAGTCAGGTGTCAAGGATATGTCGGAAGGGGTATAAACAATGTTATAAATGTACACCATTGAAGTCAGGTGTCAAGGATATGTCGGAAGGGGGTATAAACACGGTAATATCTGCACACCATTGAAGGCAGGAGTCAATGATATGTCGGAAGAGGGTATTAACACTGTAATAACTGCACACCATTAAAGGCAGGTGTCAAGGATATGTCGAAAGGGGGTATACACACTGTAATAACTGCACACCGATGAAGGCAGGTGTCAAGGATATGTCGAAAGGGGATAAACACACTTTTATAACTACACCATTGAAGGCATGTGTCAAGGATATGTCGGAAGGGGTATACACACTGTAATAACTGCACATCATTGAAGGCAGGTGTCAAGGATATGTCGGAAGGGGGTATAAACACTTGTATAACTGTACACCATTGAAGGCATGTGTCAAGGATATGTCGGAAGGGGGTATAAACACTGTAATAACTGCACACCATTGAAGGCAGGTGTCTAGGATATGTCCGAATGGGGGTATAAACACTTAAATAACTGTACACTATTGAAAGCAGGTGTCTAGGAAATGTCCAAATGGGGTATAAACATTTAAATAACTGTACACAATTGAAAGCAGGTATCTAGGAAATGTCGGAAGGGGTATAAACATTTAAATAACTGTACACCATTGACGGCAAGTGTCAAGGATATGTCGAAAGGGGGTATACACACTGTAATAACTGCACACCGTTGAAGGCAGGTGTCAAAGATATGTCGAAAGGGGGTATAAACACTGTAATAACTGCACACCATTGAAGGCATGTGTCAAGGATATGTCGGAATGGGGTATAAACACTGTAATAACTGCACACCATTGAAGTCAGGTGTCAAGGATATGTCGGAAGGGGTTTAAACACTGTTATAACTGTACACTATTGAAGTCAGGTGTCAAGGATATGTCGGAAGGGGGTATAAACACTATAATAACTGCACACCATTGAAGGCAGGTGTCAAGGATATGTCGGAAGGGGGTATCAACACTGTAATAACTGCACACCATTGAAGGCAGGTGTCAAGGATATGTCGGAAGGGGGTATAAACACTTTTATAACTGTACACCATTGAAGGCATGTGTCAAGGATATGTCGGAATGGGGTATAAACACTGTAATAACTGCACATTATTGAAGTCAGGTGTCAAGGATATGTCGGAAGGGGTTTAAACACTGTTATAACTGTACACTATTGAAGTCAGGTGTCAAGGATATGTCGGAAGGGGGTATAAACACTGTAATAACTGCACACCATTGAAGGCAGGTGTCAAGGATATGTCAGAAGGGGGTATAAACACTTGTATAACTGTACACCATTGAAGGCATGTGTGAAGGATATGTCGGAAGGGGGTATAAACACTGTAATAACTGCACACCATTGAAGGCAGGTGTCTAGGATATGTACGAATGGGGGTATAAACACTTAAATAACTGTACACTATTGAAAGCAGGTGTCTAGGAAATGTCCAAATGGGGTATAAACATTTAAATAACTGTACACAATTGAAAGCAGGTGTCTAGGAAATGTCGGAAGGGGGTATAAACATTTAAATAACTGTACACCATTGACGGCATGTGTCAAGGATATGTCGGAAGGGGGTATAAACACTTTTATAACTGTACACCATTGAAGGCAGGTGTCTAGGATATGTCCGAATGGGCGTATAAACACTTAAATAACTGTACACTATTGAAAGCAGGTGTCTAGGAAATGTCCGAATGGGGTATACACATTTAAATAACTGTACACAATTGAAAGCAGGTGTCTAGGAAATGTCGGAAGGGGGTATAAACACTTAAATAACTGTAGACAATTGAAAGCAGGTGTCTAGGAAATGTCGGAAGGGGGTAGAAACATTGTTATAACTGTACACCATTGACGGCATGTGTCAAGGATATGTCGGAATGGGTATAAACAATGTTATAAATGTACACTATTGAAGTCAAGTGTCAATGATATGTCGGAAGGGGGTATAAAAACTATAATAACTGCACACCATTGAAGTCAGGTGTCAAGGATATGTCGGAATGGGTATAAACAATGTTATAAATGTACACTATTGAAGTCAAGTGTCAATGATATGTCGGAAGGGGGTATAAACACTGTAATAACTGCACACCATTGAAGGCAGGTGTCAAGGATATGTCGGAAGGGGGTATCAACACTGTAATAACTGCAAACCATTGAAGGCAGGTGTCAAGGATATGTCGAAAGGGTGTATACACACTGTAATAACTGCACACCGTTGAAGGCAGGTGTCAAGGATATGTCGAAAGGGGGTATAAACACTGTAATAACTGCACATCATTGAAGACAGGTGTCAAGGATATGTCGGAAGGGGGTATAAACACTTTTATAACTGTTCACCATTGAAGGCATGTGTCAAGGATATGTCGGAAGGGCGTATAAACACTGTAATAACTGCACACCATTGAAGGCAGGTGTCTAGGATATGTCCGAATGGGGGTATAAACACTTAAATAACTGTACACTTTTGAAAGCAGGTGTCTAGGAAATGTCCGAATGGGGTATAAACATTTAAATAACTGTACACTATTGAAAGCAGGTGTCTAGGAAATGTCGGAAGGGGGTATAAACACTTAAATAACTGTACACAATTGAAAGCAGGTGTCTAGGAAATGTCGGAAGGGGGTAGAAACATTGTTATAACTGTACACCATTGACGGCAAGTGTCAAGGATATGTCGGAAGGGGGTATACAAACCATAATAACTGAACACCATTGAAGTCAGGTGTCAAGATATGTCGGAAGTGGGGTATAAACACTTTTATAACTGTACACCATTGACGGCAGGTGTCTAGGAAATGTCGGAAGGGGGTAGAAACATTGTTATAACTGTACACCATTGACGGCATGTGTCAAGGATATGTCGAAAGGGGGTATAAAAACTATAATAACTGCACACCATTGAAGTCAGGTGTCAAGGATATGTCGGAAGGGGGTATAAACACTTTTATAACTGTGCACCATTGAAGGCATGTGTCAAGGATATGTCGGAAGGGGGTATAAACACTGTAATAACTGCACACCATTGAAGTCAGGTGTCAAGGATATGTCGGAAGGGGTTTAAACACTGTTATAACTGTACACTATTGAAGTCAGGTGTCAAGGATATGTCGGAAAGGGGTATAAACACTGTAATAAATGCACACCATTGAATGCAGATGTCAAGGATATGTCGGAAGGGGGTATCAACACTGTAATAACTGCACACTATTGAAGGCAGGTGTCAAGGATATGTCGGAAGGGGGTATAAACACTTTTATAACTGTACACCATTGAAGGCATGTGTCAAGGATATGTCGGAATGGGGTATAAACACTGTAATAACTGCACACCATTGAAGTCAGGTGTCAAGGATATGTCGGAAGGGGTTTAAACACTGTTATAACTGTACACTATTGAAGTCAGGTGTCAAGGATATGTCGGAAGGGGGTATAAACACTGTAATAACTGCGCACCATTGAAGGCAGGTGTCAAGGATATGTCGGAAGGGGGTATCAACACTGTAATAACTGAACACCATTGAAGGCAGGTGTCAAGGATATGTCGAAAGGGGGTATACACACTGTAATAACTGCACACCGTTGAAGGCATTGTCAAGGATATGTCGAAAGGGGGTATAAACACTGTAATAACTGCACATCATTGAAGGCAGGTGTCAAGGATATATCGGAAGGGGGTAGAAACACTTTTATAACTGTGCACCATTGAAGGCATGTGTCAAGGATATGTCGAAAGGGGGTATAAACACTGTAATAACTGCACACCATTGAAGGCAGGTGTCTAGGATATGTCCGAATGGGGGTATAAACACTTAAATAACTGTACTCTATTGAAAGCAGGTGTCTAGGAAATGTCCGAATGGGGTATAAACATTGTTATAACTGTACACCATTAACGGCAGGTGTCTAGGAAATGTCGGAAGGGGGTAGAAACATTGTTATAACTGTACACCATTGACGGCATGTGTCAAGGATATGTCGGAAGGGGGTTTAAAAACTATAATAACTGCACACCATTGAAGTCAGGTGTCAAGGATATGTCGGAAGGGGTTTAAACACTGTTATAACTGAACACCATTGAAGTCAGGTGTCAAGGATATGTCGGAAAGGGGTATACACACTGTAATAACTGCACACCGTTGAAGGCAGGTGTCAAGGATATGTCGAAAGGGGGTATACACACTGTAATAACTGCACACCGTTGAAGGCAGGTGTCAAGGATATGTCGAAAGGGGGTATAAACACTGTAATAACTGCACATCATTGAAGGCAGGTGTCAAGGATATGTCGGATGGGGGTATAAACACTTTTATAACTGTACACCATTGAAGGCATGTGTCAAGGATATGTCGGAATGGGGTATAAACACTGTAATAACTGCACACCATTGAAGTCAGGTGTCAAGGATATGTCGGAAGGGGTTTAAACACTGTTATAACTGTACACTATTGAAGTCAGGTGTCAAGGATATGTTGGAAGGGGGTATAAACACTGTAATAACTGCACACCATTGAAGGCAGGTGTCAAGGATATGTCGGAAGGGGATATCAACACTGTAATAACTGCACACCATTGAAGGCAGGTGTCAAGGATATGTCGAAAGGGGGTATACACACTGTAATAACTGCACACCGTTGAAGGCATTGTCAAGGATATGTCGAAAGGGGGGTATAAACACTGTAATAACTGCACATCATTGAAGGCAGGAGTCAAGGATATGTCGGAAGGGGGTATAAACACTTTTATAACTGTGCACCATTGAAGGCATGTGTCAAGGATATGTCGGAAGGGGGTATAAACACTGTAATAACTGCACACCATTGAAGGCAGGTGTCAAGGATATGTCGAAAGGGGGTATAAACACTGTAATAACTGCACATCATTGAAGGCAGGTGTCAAGGATATGTCGGAAGGGGGTATAAACACTTTTATAACTGTACACCATTGAAGGCATGTGTCAAGGATATATCGGAATGGGGTATAAACACTGTAATAACTGCACACCATTGAATTCAGGTGTCAAGGATATGTCGGAAGGGGTTTAAACACTGTTATAACTGTACACTATTGAAGTCAGGTGTCAAGGATATGTCGGAAGGGGGTATAAACACTGTAATAACTGCACACCATTGAAGGCAGGTGTCAAGGATATGTCGGAAGGGGGTATCAACAATGTAATAACTGCACACCATTGAAGGCAGGTGTCAAGGATATGTCGAAAGTGGGTATACACACTGTAATAACTGCACACCGTTGAAGGCATTGTCAAGGATATGTCGAAAGGGGGGTATAAACACTGTAATAACTGCACATCATTGAAGGCAGGAGTCAAGGATATGTCGGAAGGGGGTATACACACTGTAATAACTGCACACCGTTGAAGGCAGGTGTCAAGGATATGTCGAAAGGGGGTATAAACACTGTAATAACTGCACATCATTGAAGGCAGGTGTCAAGGATATGTCGGAAGGGGGTATACACACTTTTATAACTGTACACCATTGAAGGCATGTGTCAAGGATATGTCGGAATGGGGTATAAACACTGTAATAACTGCACACCATTGAAGTCAGGTGTCAAGGATATGTCGGAAGGGGTTTAAACACTGTTATAACTGTACACTATTGAAGTCAGGTGTCAAGGATATGTTGGAAGGGGGTATAAACACTGTAATAACTGCACACCATTGAAGGCAGGTGTCAAGGATATGTCGGAAGGGGGTATCAACACTGTAATAACTGCACACCATTGAAGGCAGGTGTCAAGGATATGTCGAAAGGGGGTATACACACTGTAATAACTGCACACCGTTGAAGGCATTGTCAAGGATATGTCGAAAGGGGGGTATAAACACTGTAATAACTGCACATCATTGAAGGCAGGAGTCAAGGATATGTCGGAAGGGGGTATAAACACTTTTATAACTGTGCACCATTGAAGGCATGTGTCAAGGATATGTCGGAAGGGGGTATAAACACTGTAATAACTGCACACCATTGAAGGCAGGTGTCTAGGATATGTCCGAATGGGGGTATAAACACTTAAATAACTGTACACTATTGAAAGCAGGTGTCTAGGATATGTCCGAATGGGGTATAAACACTTAAATAACTGTACACCATTGACAGCAGGTGTCTAGGAAATGTCCGAATGGGGTATAAACATTGTTATAACTGTACACCATTGACGGCAGGTGTCTAGGAAATGTCGGAAGGGGGTAGAAACATTGTTATAACTGTACAACATTGACGGCATGTGTCAAGGATATGTCGGAAGGGGTATAAACACTGTTATAACTGCACACCATTAAAGTCAGGTGTCAAGGATATGTCGGAAGGAGGTATAAACACTTTTATAACTGTATACTATTGAAGTCAGGTGTCAAGGATATGTCGGAAGTGGGGTATAAACACTTTTATAACTGTACACCATTGACGGCAGGTGTCTAGGAAATGTCGGAAGGGGGTAGAAACATTGTTATAACTGTACACCATTGACGGCATGTGTCAAGGATATGTCGAAAGGGGGTATAAAAACTATAATAACTGCACACCATTGAAGTCAGGTGTCAAGGATATGTCGGAAGGGGGTATAAACACTTTTATAACTGTGCACCATTGAAGGCATGTGTCAAGGATATGTCGGAAGGGGGTATAAACACTGTTATAACTGCACACCATTGAAGGCATGTGTCAAGGATATGTCGGAATGGGGTATAAACACTGTAATAACTGCACACCATTGAAGTCAGGTGTCAAGGATATGTCGGAAGGGGTTTAAACACTGTTATAACTGTACACTATTGAAGTCAGGTGTCAAGGATATGTCGGAAAGGGGTATAAACACTGTAATAACTGCACACCATTGAATGCAGATGTCAAGGATATGTCGGAAGGGGGTATCAACACTGTAATAACTGCACACCATTGAAGGCAGGTGTCAAGGATATGTCGGAAGGGGGTATAAACACTTTTATAACTGTACACCATTGAAGGCATGTGTCAAGGATATGTCGGAATGGGGTATAAACACTGTAATAACTGCACACCATTGAAGTCAGGTGTCAAGGATATGTCGGAAGGGGTTTAAACACTGTTATCACTGTACACTATTGAAGTCAGGTGTCAAGGATATGTCGGAAGGGGGTATAAACACTGTAATAACTGCGCACCATTGAAGGCAGGTGTCAAGGATATGTCGGAAGGGGGTATCAACACTGTAATAACTGAACACCATTGAAGGCAGGTGTCAAGGATATGTCGAAAGGGGGTATACACACTGTAATAACTGCACACCGTTGAAGGCAGGTGTCAAGGATATATCGGAAGGGGGTAGAAACACTTTTATAACTGTGCACCATTGAAGGCATGTGTCAAGGATATGTCGGAAGGGGGGTATAAACACTGTAATAACTGCACACCATTGAAGGCAGGTGTCTAGGATATGTCCGAATGGGGGTATAAACACTTAAATAACTGTACTCTATTGAAAGCAGGTGTCTAGGAAATGTCCGAATGGGGTATAAACATTGTTATAACTGTACACCATTAACGGCAGGTGTCTAGGAAATGTCGGAAGGGGGTAGAAACATTGTTATAACTGTACACCATTGACGGCATGTGTCAAGGATATGTCGGAAGGGGGTTTAAAAACTATAATAACTGCACACCATTGAAGTCAGGTGTCAAGGATATGTCGGAAGGGGTTTAAACACTGTTATAACTGAACAACATTGAAGTCAGGTGTCAAGGATATGTCGGAAAGGGGTATACACACTGTAATAACTGCACACCGTTGAAGGCAGGTGTCAAGGATATGTCGAAAGGGGGTATACACACTGTAATAACTGCACACCGTTGAAGGCAGGTGTCAAGGATATGTCGAAAGGGGGTATAAACACTGTAATAACTGCACATCATTGAAGGCAGGTGTCAAGGATATGTCGGATGGGGGTATAAACACTTTTATAACTGTACACCATTGAAGGCATGTGTCAAGGATATGTCGGAATGGGGTATAAACACTGTAATAACTGCACACCATTGAAGTCAGGTGTCAAGGATATGTCGGAAGGGGTTTAAACACTGTTATAACTGTACACTATTGAAGTCAGGTGTCAAGGATATGTTGGAAGGGGGTATAAACACTGTAATAACTGCACACCATTGAAGGCAGGTGTCAAGGATATGTCGGAAGGGGGTATCAACACTGTAATAACTGCACACCATTGAAGGCAGGTGTCAAGGATATGTCGAAAGGGGGTATACACACTGTAATAACTGCACACCGTTGAAGGCATTGTCAAGGATATGTCGAAAGGGGGTATAAACACTGTAATAACTGCACATCATTGAAGGCAGGAGTCAAGGATATGTCGGAAGGGGGTATAAACACTTTTATAACTGTGCACCATTGAAGGCATGTGTCAAGGATATGTCGGAAGGGGGTATAAACACTGTAATAACTGCACACCATTGAAGGCAGGTGTCTAGGATATGTCCGAATGGGGGTATAAACACTTGAATAACTGTACACTATTGAAAGCAGGTGTCTAGGAAATATCCGAATGGGGTATAAACATTGTTATAACTGTACACCATTGACGGCAGGTGTCTAGGAAATGTCGGAAGGGGGTAGAAACATTGTTATAACTGTACAACATTGACGGCATGTGTCAAGGATATGTCGGAAGGGGGTATACAAACTATAATAACTGCACCCCATTGAAGTCAGGTGTCAAGAATATGTCGGAAGGGGTATAAACACTGTTATAACTGCACACCATTAAAGTCAGGTGTCAAGGATATGTCGGAAGGAGGTATAAACACTTTTATAACTGTACACTATTGAAGTCAGGTGTCAAGGATATGTCGGAAGGGGGGTATAAACACTTTTATAACTGTACACCATTGACGGCAGGTGTCTAGGAAATGTCGGAAGGGGGTAGAAACATTGTTATAACTGTACACCATTGACGGCATGTGTCAAGGATATGTCGAAAGGGGGTATAAAAACTATAATAACTGCACACCATTGAAGTCAGGTGTCAAGGATATGTCGGAAGGGGGTATAAACACTTTTATAACTGTGCACCATTGAAGGCATGTGTCAAGGATATGTCGGAAGGGGGTATAAACACTGTTATAACTGCACACCATTGAAGGCATGTGTCAAGGATATGTCGGAATGGGGTATAAACACTGTAATAACTGCACACCATTGAAGTCATGTGTCAAGGATATGTCGGAAGGGGTTTAAACACTGTTATAACTGTACACCATTGAAGGCAGGTGTCAAGGATATGTCGGAAGGGGGTATACACACTGTAATAACTGCACACCGTTGAAGGCAGGTGTCAAGGATATGTCGAAAGGGGGTATAAACACTGTAATAACTGCACACCATTGAAGGCAGGTGTCAAGGATATGTCGGAAGGGGGTATAAACACTTTTATAACTGTACACCATTGAAGGCATGTGTCAAGGATATGTCGGAATGGGGTATAAACACTGTAATAACTGCACACCATTGAAGTCAGGTGTCAAGGATATGTCGGAAGGGGTTTAAACACTGTTATAACTGTACAATATTGAAGTCAGGTGTCAAGGATATGTCGGAAGGGGGTATAAACACTGTAATAACTGCACACCATTGAAGGCAGGTGTCAAGGATATGTCGGAAGGGGGTATCAACACTGTAATAACTGAACACCATTGAAGGCAGGTGTCAAGGATATGTCGAAAGGGGGTATACACACTGTAATAACTGCACACCGTTGAAGGCATTGTCAAGGATATGTCGAAAGGGGGGTATAAACACTGTAATAACTGCACATCATTGAAGGCAGGAGTCAAGGATATGTCGGAAGGGGGTATAAACCCTTTTATAACTGTGCACCATTGAAGGCATGTGTCAAGGATATGTCGGAAGGGGGTATAAACACTGTTATAACTGCACACCTTTGAAGGCAGGTGTCAAGGATATGTCGGAAGGGGGTATAAACACTTTTATAACTGTGCACCATTGAAAGCATGTGTCAAGGATATGTCGGAAGGGGTATAAACACTGTAATAACTGCACACCATTGAAGGCAGGTGTCTAGGATATGTCCGAATGGGGGTATAAACACTTAAATAACTGTACACTATTGAAAGCAGGTGTCTAGGAAATGTCCGAATGGGGTATAAACATTTAAATATCTGTACACAATTGAAAGCAGGTATCTAGGAAATGTCGGAAGGGGTTAGAAACATTGTTATAACTGTACACCATTGACGGCATGTGTCAAGGATATGTCGGAAGGGGGTATAAAAACTATAATAACTGCACCCCATTGAAGTCAGGTGTCAAGGATATGTCGGAAGGGGTATAAACACTGTTATAACTGCACACCATTGAAGTCAGGTGTCAAGGATATGTCGGAAGGGGGTATAAACACTGTTATAACTGTACACTATTGAAGTCAGGTGTCAAGGATATGTCGGAAGGGGGTATAAACACTTTTATAACTGTACACTATTGAAGTCAGGTGTCAAGGATATGTCGGAAGAGGGTATAAACACTGTTATAACTGGACACCATTGAAGGCAGGTGTCAAGGATATGTCGAAAGGGGGTATACACACTGTAATAACTGCACACCGTTGAAGGCAGGTGTCAAGGATATGTCGAAAGGGGGTATAAACACTGTAATAACTGCACACCATTGAAGGCAGGTGTCAACGTTTTGTTACGAAGCCAACACGGCTCTGGTCAAGATCTGCCACGATTTTAATCACGTTCTCTCAAGTTCTATTACGATCGTCACGACATGCTATCACGTTCTGTTAAGATCTCTAACGATCACGAAGTTCTGTTAAGATCTCCTGCGATTTATGGCCACGATTTGAGTAAAATCTCCACGCTTGCAGCACGATTGGGTTTAACAAGGCTGGCATATTTTTAATCTACCAAAAATAATAGATGTTTCCTTGTTCAGTGTTGCAAATGTAAAGGAGCTTGCAGAGCGTGGATACACATTGTGGGAACCGCGCGGGAACTTATCAGAGCGTGTTTGCCAATCGGGATGTTCGTAGTAAAACGTGTCACAGCGTGATGTAATTACACTTGCTATGCAATGTATCTTAATGCTGCGTTTACACTAGGCCACGATGTCTACGATCTCCACGATTTGAGAGTATCGTGATGAGCGTGGGGGGTCGTGGGATCGAATTGTAGTGATCGTGAGGGAACGTGGTGGAATCGTAATGATCGTAATGCTGGGTTTACACTAGGCCACGATGTCTACGATCTCCACGATTCGAGAGAATCGTGATGAGCGTGGGGGCTCGTGGGGTCGAATCGTAGTGATCGTGAGGGAACGTGGTGGAATCGTAATGACCGTGAGGATCGTGACAAAGTTTTTGACTGTCAAAAATCTTGCCACGATTATGCCGATTTGACGACAAATCTTGAGAGAGCGTGATAGAACGTGGGAATCGTAGTAGAGCGTAGTAGACCGTGACAGACCTTAACGGAGCGTAACAGAACTTGCTGCGCCATCGTAGAGGATCTTGATGCACTTGGAACACGATTCCTTCAAGGTTCACTACGATGCCACCACGTTTCTATCACGCTCCATCACGCTCTACTACGATTTATCAAGATATATTTAATAGCAAAAGTAATGACATCACGCTGTGGCACGTTTTGCTACGAATATCCCGATAGGCATTCACGCTCTGGTACGCTCTGACACGGTATGGCACGCTTTGATAAATTCCCGCGTGGTTCCCACGATGTTTATCCACGCTCTGCAAGCTTCATTACGTTTGCCAGACTCAACAAGAAAACACCTCTATTTTTTTAGAAACTAGAAACGTCTATAACTGTTGTTAGATTGTAAATATGCCAGCAGCTAAAAGAGGGAGGAAGGCCACTGTAAAGAGATGCCAGGATGCTACACCTCTTCCATCAACATCTGAAGAATTCATAGCAGAGGTCCATGTGGAGGCAGCGGAAAAATCACCATCCCAGCCCCCTGAGGAAGATTTTCCGGATCTTCCAATCACCAAGAAGGCAAGAATGCAAAGGACAACAACCTCCTACAGTGACGAAGAAAAGGAGGAGATATTATATTTTTTGAAGGCTAACCCCTCCATTTATGAAAAAAGACGAGCAGACTATATATGCATTAATCAGAAATACCAATTCAACGTCTTCTTCATCTCGTGGATTCATATTTTGCCTTTGGTATTATCTTTGGAGAGAATGAGAGGGGGTAACCCCTAATTACTCCCTTTTATACCCAATCGTGCTGCTATCGTGGATAGTTTGCTCAAATCGAGGCCATAAATCGCAGGAGATCTTAACAGAACGGCATTATCGTGAGAGATCTTAACAGAACGTAACAGAACGTGACAGAACGTGATAGCATATCGTGATGATCGTAACAGAACTTAAGAGAACGTAATGAAAATCGTGGCAGATCTTGACCAGAATCGTAACACAACGTAACAGATCGTTACAAAACGTACTTAGAGCGCAGGAAAGCGTAGCAAAACGTAGAAACAGAAAAACTGAAACAATAAATCGTCGAGCTCCACGATTTGTTTGCATCGTGGACATCGTGGACATCGTGGTCTAAGTGTAAACGTAGCATTAGGATCGTGACAAAATGTTTGGCTGTCAAAAACTTTTCCACGATTATGCCGATTTGACGTCAAATCTTGAGAGAGCGTGATAGAACGTGGGAATCGTAGTAGAGCGTAGTAGGCCTTAACAGACATTAACCGAGCTTAACAGAACTTGATGCGCCATCGTAGGGGATCTTGATGAACTTAGAAACACGATTCCTTCACGGTTCACTACGATGTCACCATGTTTCTATCACTCTCTACTACGATTTGTCAAGATACATTGCATAGCAAGTGTAATTACATTACGCTGTGACACGTTCTGCTACGAACATCCCGATTGGCAAACGCGCTCTGACAAGTTCCCACGATGTGTATCAACACTCTGCAAGCTTCATTACGTTTGCAACACTGGCTGTCTTGGTCTATAGTATCCTCCGGTTAGTTTGAATACTGCCGTTATACCTAAACGTAGATTAAACCTTATCTCCCCGTCCATATAGATAACGGTTTGCTAGATTTCTTCCAATTCCCATCATCAATGAAAGTTAACTTGACTTATTGTATTTCGTATTTACTAAATATGTTTCGGGGAGCGGTTATGTTTCAAACATCTCCATTCTACGAGCCTTGAAATACCAACGCAATATTAACCGAGTTTTCCTCGGACAGTTGAGCATCATTGATGTTAGACTTGAGTCACATTTAGTAAAATAATTGTTGATTAAATATCGTTTTTGAAGAAGACGGAAGTGTTAACAAGTTAATTGCCATCTCTAATTTTTGTGAGAATGAAAGCTTGGCGTTTTGTGACCAAAGCAGTGCTCTAAATAAGTAAATTATGTTCATGTCCAAGTCTTATTTACACACACATGATAATGAGTTCTCGCACTCCAGGGGTCGTAAGTTCGAACCCCGGCTCAACCATTCATTATTCCCCATGATTGTCTTCCACCAATGGGCCAAAATAGTCAATGTCGAAATCTAGTTAATACACAGGTGATCTGGTCACTGTGACATAATACTTAAATAAACGTTCAGCTCCAGTCCACTAAAAGTATTCATCAATCCTATGAAATCAAAGGGTAGTGGGAGGGAAAAAAAGAAAGAACATATAAATGATTTCTAATATATGTAATATGTTGAAAAAGAAACTATATAGAATATACATAAACATATTTATTCCAGTTGTAAGGTACCTGTCCATTATACAATAAAATAATGCAAGACCGTGCTGGGCTAATCGATAACCTGATTTAATAGAACTTAAGCACTTTTATACAAGATTATTTTTCAAATTTTGAATATATACCAAATGACCTTTTTTTTTCAACTGATAACAATAATGGGAATACTCTTGTGTATAGGGAATTCAATTATTTAAACAAATATGAAAGAGCACCATGAATACTTATGTGATTTTGTTTTTGAAATTTGCTCAATTGGTTTAAGAGAAGTCTTTGAAGTTGTTGGTCGGAAAATGTGAAAGGATGAAGGACAATCATGCTACTTGATAATGAATGATCACAATAGCTCAACCAAGCATTTAGTGCTTAGGTGAACCTATAAAACAATTGAATGGCACTCTATGAGAAAGAAAAAAAAAGCATTTGTGACTGGTGTAGATCCAGACAAGCCAGCAGATCCATGCTGTATCATCTTGCTCTGCACTGTTTGCATATAAGCCATAGAAGGTTTCATGATTCTGAATATGTTATTTCATGGATATCGTTGCATTGAGAGTTTCGTCAAGCAAAGTGTTGATCATGTACAAAGGATACTGCATCCTTATTAACATTGTCCTACATACAACAAATCTGTCGCAGACGACTTTGAAAACATGTTGGCAAAAATATTGAAAACCTCTATATATGAAAATTTAACTATTGGATCGAGTACAAAACATTGTCACAAATGAAAAATTGCTCATTCTTTTGGCACAATGTTTTTAAAAGAATGTGTCTGTATGTGGAAAACGTTTAAAGTTTACATCTGGCTATTCATGCTCAGATGAGCTTAAAATGTAATACATGTTCAGTTAGATACAAACAGATAGTGACACTAACATATATATGCTGAAACAAACTCAAACTACCAATGAAAGTGATTAATACTTTCAGAAAACAGTATAAAAGTAAATAGTTGATAGATTGGGGTTTAACGCCGTTTTTATCAATTTCTCAGTTATATCACGGCAGCCAGTTCACCTACTCATGCATTTCCTAGTTTTCTAACACCAGTACTCAACACATCAAACTTCCCAAAGCAACTGGCTGCTTTTCCACATAGACTTAGCCCATTGGCGGAAGACGAATGACGCATGTCGCATTGACTTTTGTCAATCGTTGGAAAGAAAGTTGGCCGAGCCCGGATTTGAACTCACAACCCCTGGATTAACAGCCCGCGTCGCTACCAACTGAGCTACCGGGGCTCGACCAGTATGAAAGTACTTTCTTTCTCTAAAATCAAACTTGATGAGTATTTTATAGACTTAACCCTTTCCAACATTCAACAAAATTAAAGCAGATGACTTTGAAAACATCTTTGCAAATATAGATAACCTTAATTATGAAAATAATTGAAAACATTGTGGAAAAGAAGTAATTGCTCATCATACCCATTTTGCAATATAGTTTTCAAAAGCAGTCTGCTGCAAGTTTGTCCAACTGCCCCTGTCGGTGGAAACAAGAGCTGTCCGCAAGACAGCATGCTCGACTATTTGGCCATTTGATACTATAGACAATAGAGATAGTGGTTTGATAGTATAAAACTATATAAATCAAGTTGGATATGTCTTGTTTGAATAGCATCTGCTGTTTGTGAGAAAAGGCTTTGCATGCAAAACTTTAAACGAAATTTCTTTCTTCAAAAAGGACCAGAATTTATAATAAATTCAGTCAGGAATTACCGTACCTGATTGTTTGATACCTTTAAAGACTATATTGAAGAATTAAATCAATCCCTTAGTGGTTACTGAGATATGTGCATGAAAATACCATGCATGCAAAACTGAAACCAAATTTTCAAATTCATACAAGTGTTACCTAACTTGACTGTCTGACACCCCTGAAGACATGAATAAAGTTTCAAGGCAATATCATTAGTGGTTACTAAGATATATCCATGAAAGAACCTTGCATGCACAACTTTAACCAGAATTTCTAAATAAAAAAAGGGCTTCAACTTGCAGTAAATGCAGGATAGAGTTATCTAACTTGATAATCTACATACATGTATGTGTGATGGTTAAGAAGGGTTGTATAAATGTTCAGTGCAATGCATGAAGTTAATACAGAGATATGGACTCTTAATGTAGTTGCACACCAAACTTTAACCAGATTCCTAAGTCAAAAAAGGGGCATTATTGTGTCAAAATCCCCTTTCCATCACTATGTCTCTCATCCCCTCGTCTCTCTCTCCAAGTCCCTCCTATACATCACTATGTCTCTCTCCCCTCCTCTCTCTCTCATACCCCTCCTATCCATCACTCTGTCTCTCTCATGTCCTCATATCCATTACTCTGTCTCTCACCCTCCTCTCTCTCCAATTCCCCTCCTATCATCATTATGTCTCTCATTCTCTCCTCTCTCTCTTTCCAAGTCCCCTCCTATCCATCACTGTGTCTGTCATCCCCTTCTCCCTCTCATCCCCTCCTAGTCATCACTCTGTCTCTCGCATCCCCTCCTATCCATCACTCTGTCTCTCGCATCCCCGCCTATCCATCACTCTGTCTCTCGCATCCCCGCCTATCCATCACTCTGTCTCTCGCATCCCCTTCTATCCATCACTCTGTCTCTCGCATCCCCGCCTATCCATCACTCTGTCTCTCGCATCCCCGCCTATCCATCACTCTGTCTCTCGCATCCCCTCCTATCCATCACTCTGTCTCTCGCATCCCCGCCTATCCATCACTCTGTCTCTCGCATCCCCGCCTATCCATCACTCTGTCTCTCGCATCCCCTTCTATCCATCACTCTGTCTCTTGCATCCCCTCCTATCCATCACTCTGTCTCTCGCATCCCCTCCTATCTAACACTCTGTCTCTCGCATCCCCTCCTATCTATCACAATGTCTCTCATCCCCTCATCACTCTGTCTCTGTCCCCTCCTATCAATCACTCTGTCTCTCACCCCTCTGATCTCTCATCCCCCTCCTTTCCATCATTATGTCTCTCATCCCCTCCTCTCTCTCTCTCTTTCCAAGTCCCCTCCTATCCATCACTGTGTCTGTCATCCCCTTCTCCCTCTCATCCCCTCCTAGTCATCACTCTGTCTCTCGCATCCCCTCCTATCCATCACTCTGTCTCTCGCATCCCCGCCTATCCATCACTCTGTCTCTCGCATCCCCGCCTATCCATCACTCTGTCTCTTGCATCCCCTCCTATCCATCACTCTGTCTCTCGCATCCCCTCCTATCTAACACTCTTGTCTCTCGCATCCCCTCCTATCTATCACAATGTCTCTCATCCCCTCATCACTCTGTCTCTGTCCCCTCCTATCAATCACTCTGTCTCTCACCCCTCTGATCTCTCATCCCCCTCCTTTCCATCATTCTGTCTCTCAACCCTCCTTTCTCTCCCTCATCCCCTCCTATCCATCACTCTGTCTCTCACCCCTCCCCTCCTATCCATCACTTTATCTCTCATCCCCTCCTAACCCTCATTCTCTCTCTCATCCCCTTCCTTTCCATCATTCTGTCTCAACCCTCCTTTCTCCCTCTCATTTCCCACCAATTCACCACTCTGTCTCTCATCCCTCCACTCTCTCGCATCCCCCTCCTTTCCATCACTTGGTCTCTCATTCCCCTCCTATGCATCACTCTGTCTCTCATCCACCTCCTATCAATCACTCTGTCTCTCTCCCATCCCACTCTTATCCAGCATTCTTGTCTCTCTCCCTCCTCTCTCATCCCCTTCCTTTCCCCTCCTAGCAATCACTATGTCTCTCATCCCCTCCTCTCTCTCCCTCTCATCCCCCTCCTATTCCTCACACATTCCCCTCATATATATATATATATCACTCTTCTCTCTCTCCCATGGATTGAGACGGAGGTGAGAGAAAGAGCAAAGGATTGGATACAGTGTGTGTATACCACATGACTTTTGACGTCATATTTGCCAGGTCAGACAGCAATAATTGCTCTTGATAAGAATGTAAAAACAATGGTAACTTTTTTATTTCTTCATCATTGTTAATGAAACATGGCGCAGTCTACACCGCTTACAGATCCCTATCTCCGGTTTTTCAACGGAGTTTGATTAGTGGTTCAGTTCCTTCAAACACTTCGATGAACCTGTTCTCAAAATGTATTAATATCGCCAACAGCCGGAGCATTATCAAAAATGCCTATATTTGTGCCTTTGATGAAATTATCCATGTCATTGAAAAGCCAATATATTTTTTTTAGATCGATTATTATTTTTTTTTTCTTATTTCAACCAGTTATTGTATGTACTAATAAAATACAAAGAATAAACCAATTCTATGATTGGGAATTTTTTGTGAAAAAACTGTAGCATACGCCTTTAAAGTACATTGAATATCAAATGAAGTGCGAGTACAGTACCATGGAAAAGAGTTTAACTAAGTCCTGAAAACTGATTGAATATCGAAATGAAATTGCAAACAAAGATTGAATTCACTTTACTTCAAACAAAATAAATGTGTTTCTTCTACATGTTGTTCTTTTCTGTATGGAATGTCTTGTACTTATAGAACTATAATAAAAGATGTTCCAATTCAAAATACCAAGAAAGAAGGATTAAAAGGCCTATTATATTGGATAGTCCTGCATTTACATATTAATAAAATATTGTATAAATTTTAATTTTAAGTTAATCTTCCAAAACTATTTGTGTGTGCAAGTTATTGAAGCCACCAGAAATGCAAATCAAAGATACTTATAAACGTATGTAATATGTACCGCTTACATCGAACGTTCTAAGGCATCACCATCAGTTGAAACAATAACAAAAATATCAGTTTAACCGTAAGCTATATAGAAATATCATTCATTATATCATATGTACATCTTATCGTCAAGTGTCAATCCCAGCGTTGCAAAATGAAAAATAGGCGCACAATTGGTCTCAAATACTATATAAATCGGTGCATGTTTACATTTTTTCGATCATTGCTAGTCGACTTGACCTGACCTTTGATCTGACATGGAAGCAAAACAAATAAAAGACTAACCGTACTAACCTTGAATCTGTTATACGGCCTGGACTGTTTTGTACTTCTAACAGTATATACACACAGGAATACGAACGCAAATTAAATAACTTAACACTACAGAACAGCTTTGAACAAGCTAATAAAACGGGTAATATAAAATGGCGGTGTCACGCTCTGAAAAGGACGCGGCGAACTGATTCCCTGTAAAATGTGCGCATGCGCTATAGAGTATCGCGGTAAACAGACGCGATATAGTGTGAATTAATACGCACAGTACGCGAAAAAAAGATATAAATTACATTCATATATAATTTCATATTCTTAAATATGAAAAATGTGAATATGTTTTAATTTAAATCGTAACAAACGAGTGAATAAATGCCAATTAAGACAACAATATAACATCGGAAGAACACAAAGAGGGACTACTTTAACCCGCGAGAGACATGTAAGTGTTGTTTATTGATTGGATAATAGTTAACGTGCACCCTTTCCCGATTGGCTTATAATAATATATATGATTCTTTCACGTAGAAAAAACACGTAGAAGTCATTTTAATATCGAAAAAATACTAGGACTATTTAGGTGCAGCGAATGTGTATTCTAAGCGGAAGTGTAGTTTAACCGTGACTTCCGCAAACAAACACGATCGCGTTAACTGTATTATTTTTTGAGAAAAAATAATTCGTTAAAAATCAGTACTGTCACTATCATTCTCAAAGTCATCTCCAATGCACCCTTCATCCCTATCTCTGTCAACATCACCTATTAACTATTTATATATATGTATCGGAAAATATCTTTTTGGCGGGTGCTAAAGATGAAGAAGGATTCAAATTTTCAAAGTGAATTCATTCACTCAGCATAAGTTAAATGCGATATAAGGTAATCAATATGAATATATGAATATGCATATGAATATAATGTACATGAATATATATAGTGAGTACCATGATATAAAAACATATAAAGGGGGAGAGACAAAAGATCAAAACAAAACACACACAAGTTATGTTATAACAACCCTTCTCCTGCTGCGATGAAGCTGTTCAAATTTCACCTCTTTGGTTTATCTAAGTTGAATATTGTATAACATTGTGAAGTAATGTTAACTGTATGTTAGGGTGAAACCACATGTATTATCTTACTAATCCTTGCATAATATGTTCGCATTCTAGTCTAAATGTTTTTGGTTTTTTATCAGGAGGCAGGTTTATTAATTGACATGTAAGTCAACTGATATTAATCTTAGCACATCAGAAGGGATAATAGAGAATGTGAATTACGTTGTCAAATGTTGGCCGGTAGACGAGGCCGATCTGGAGGGGGCAAATACGCAAAGAATAAATTAATCGATAAACAAAAAGGAATAGATAATTATACAAAGGCAAGCTCAATCAGATCGATCGCACTAAAAACAATTTATTTAACAGACGTTGTGGTTGCTCAATATTTCGTTATTGTTGAAAAATGGTAAAATAACGTTTGTTCTTGTTATAATGAGGGCATGCATGTTGGTAATGCATTGAAATGGTGTGTATCCAAACAGGGTCACATGTCTTGAACAATTCTTTATATAGAACAGAGACATTTTTTAATCTAAATCTACAGTCACTAAAATTCGACGATTTCGAATTAACTTCAATGTCATGTCTTAATATAATAAATGAGAGAAACGCAGAAACATATGAGACATCAGATTTGCAACTGTATTTATCTGATAAGTTTATATTTTAGGCTAATGCACTGCTCTAGAATGACACACAACCTCAGTTTGTAGTTAAAGTGAAAACAAGGTCTTTTTTATTAAAGTGAGTTAGGAGGAATTTTGGACCGGACCGCTACATATATTTATTACACACGTTACAATAGACATTACAAACATATTTATGATCATGTTTACATTCTATGAACTGTTTTAACACTTATAACTTTCTATGTAGCATCTGCACAATCACACAAGTACAATAATGTCCATATAAGTGCATTAGTCCTAAATTCATATTTTGACAGAAGATATAGTTGCTACCAAAATACCGGTAATGTAGTGTAATCAATAAGACCCAAAATAAGAAGGCATTTTAAAATAAAAATAAAGAATGAAATAGCTTACCACTTTCTACCTATGCAAAATAGAAAAAATATCGCCTAATACAAGTACAACACCTTTCTGGCAGGTCAAGGAGGAGAGCCCTTTGGCAATGTATATTTCCTAGTCTAGTACTGGTTTGTTTACTTATATTGAGATATACTTCTTTTTGAGGAAGAATTGCTTCTACATTTGGAACTATCTTCATTTTGGGACAATGAGGTTGGTGATGACCTCTCGAATTTAGGTAACTGTGTCACGTGTGTTTTTCTACTGTACTTTAGGGGTGTTATTCTCTTTCTTTTTACCTTCAAAAAAGACAAAGGGAGCTCAAATATTAAAGTGCCATAGCTAACGACATATCAATAATTAAAAATGCAAAAGGCGCTTATACCAAAATAACACAGATTGAACAGATTGTAGTTTTGAGCTAGCTAGCTATGCTGTTGTTGTAATTATAGTTTGTATTCGTTCAATTCGTGTCCGGGCTATTTCTTTATTACAGAAAATCGGATCATAATCGGTACGAAATCTAGCAAACAAAGCGATTTGTCGGGATTTCTATTTAAAAGTGAACGTCACAATGCCGGATTGGACCTGTTACCTGTTCAAATTTATATTCGTGTTATAACTTAGTTATGAATTTCGTGAAATCTATCAATTGTAATGAATAGAATATTTGTACGCGTGTAAACCTTTAGGCGTTATATACATATCTAACACCGTTGAATTTTCAGTCTGCAGCGGCGAACTACTTTCTAATGCCAATAATAACGCCTATTGGAAGTCTTATTAAACCGGCATTCGTACGAATGATTTCAATCATTTATAACAATTGTTTGAAAGTGAAAGTAGAGAATGCTAAAACCCGGTTTTGTCCGGTAACCGCCTGGTGATTTTTTTCTGGCAGAATTTTCTTGACAGTCCATACGCACAGGCAACAGAGAAGATCTTGTAGTTCGTGAAGTAATTTGACAGAATTTTGCATCAATGTGCATATATTTAATCCCAGGATGACAGACAATGAATGTTCCTGTTATAGACATTTCACAAATTAAAAATAAATAAAACTTAGCTTTTATAGTTGTGTTGTTATTTTAGGCTATTTACTCTCGTAAACTAACTTTAGACTATGTGTATGTCAACTATTAACAGATCTACATCCATAACCATACTCCGAGTTCTTATGGTTATAAGTTTCCCTTTTAAAAGTGTTTTGAACTATTGAGTGAACAGTACATAATCGGATCAAACTATGTTGAAACCAAGAGCGAACTAAATTTATACTTCGCCACACGCCTAAAATAACAGGTCTTTATTAATTTAGGTTTCTATGGAAGCCATGGAGGGACTTCTTACTTCAATACTTCTGACTTCCATACTTGTAACTTCAACATTTCTAACTTCATCACTTTTAGCTTCCAACTTCCTTACTTCTGACTTCCATACTTCTAACTTCCTTACATCTAACTTCGTTACATTTAACATCCACCCACGTGCTTCGGGCATTAGTACATTAGTTTAGAAGTAATGAAGTTAAAAGTAATGAAGTTAAAAGTAATGAAGTTAGAAGTAATGAAGTTAGAAATAGTTAGAATGAATACAACCATATGCTAAGCTGGTTCGAAACATTTCCGGTACGAATCTTCATTTACATATTGCAACAATAATGGATATATTTACAAAGCGTACAATGTGTATGCGCTGCCCATGGATTTGAGGGGTTCAGAATCATGTGGCAGCTAGGTAACAAATACAAAACAGAAGTATGTTGATCACCATTTTAATATTGGAATGTGAAGTGAAAAAAGATAATTAAGAAAATTGTATTATAGGACAAATAATAAACACAGTGGTTTGTCTATCAATTAAATACTTCCAGAATGTGGCTATTTCTTAATATAAAGTATGCATACAGCTTATAAACCATATGCTAAGCTGGTTCGAAACATTTCCGATACGAACCATCTACTCATTACTTCTAACTGCATTAATTCTAACTTCATTACTTCTAACTTCATTACTTCTAACTTCATTACTTCTAACTTAATTACTTCTAACTTCATGACTTCTAACTTCATTACTTCAGAAGTTAGAAGTATTGAAGTAAAAAATCCCTCCAGGGCTTCCATAGGTTTCTGACTGCGCAAATGTTATGTCATTCTATTTCCTGCTTAAACACTCATTTACTGAACGGAATTACAATTAGCTGGAAATCAATTAAGATTTCCGATCTCCCACATAAGGCATATACCATTTGGCGCAACTGCAGCAGAGGAACTACGAAAAACGTATGACAAAAGGAGAAAATGCTCATAATGGGCAGTTTTTCCCTTTGACACAGTTTTATCCTTATGTTACAATAATTGTACTTTCAATTGTAGAGAGTTACCATATTTAGTTAGATATATATAAATCAGATATATTTGTGTCTCAAACCTTTCCTTAATATTTATAATTACCAGACATATTTTTAGCCATTTAACCCTTCTCTGCAAAATATCAGAACATGCTTGCAACAGACAACTTAATAGTATGCGAAAAGGGGTAAATTATCATGACTTTCAATTTCAGCATTATCAGCAAGTGCATAGGCCTATACACTGTTTCAAACATCTTTTGCTGCAGAAGCATCAAAAGCTATATGGTCGTCTAAAGGGACTATTACTGTATATGTATATAATAATAATAATAAGATTTGATAAAAGTATAATCTTATACTTTTTTACATTTAAACTCCCGAAACCGATAAGTATTCATCATTTAAATTACCGCGTACATGTAAGACCGGTGTATATACACAATGGAGCCAAACCGGGATTATTTTAGGATTTTGGTTTTCTTTTAAGTTACAGACAATGTATAGTAAAAATTACACTTGCGTACTAAATCGAAGATTAGTTCTACCAACCTGTTACATATAAAACATACTTTGATCACCTAAAATGTGTATATGACGATGTTTTTGTTTTAACACGGACATCAGAAGGGGGTGAGTAGGGTATTTGAATGATTTAATCCGTACTTGGCAGACGAACAGGGAGGTTCTTTACTAATATACGAATGGGAAATATTTATTATTTCGGTATGTCTGTCTGAACAGGGCAGCTAAATACTTAGGAAAATACTACAAATATGTTTGTTGATGGAGCAAATTAAAGAATCAAGAAGCATCGGGGATATGTCTATAAACGGCAACAGACACACATTGAAAAATCTGTTCATTTGCAGATGTCCTGACAAATATAGGTTTTCTTTTCTGATCTTCAACTCATCTTACTCGATTCACATTACTTTGCGAAACATCCTGGGCAATTTAAATATAAAATAATATAGAGACCAAAGTAGTTTAATTTGTAAATAGCCGCTGTTAGGAAGGATGCATCATAATTTCTATTTTCTGTATTTTTATTCCCGATAACGATCTATACACAATCATCGATACAAACATTACCGGAAAGGGCGGAAGTTCTAAAATATCCTATAAATAGACCAGGTGGCAGAGAACAGTTGTTCGTTAATTCTCAAAAGTGGCAGTGGAAGGCTTTTAAGTAGCTTGCCCTTCAGAACATTCCCATCCCCTTGAAAAGATAATGGCTTTTCAACGGATTATTTATGCAATGATACAATGTTTCAATAACCTAATATTCAAGTCTTCATTACCGCCATGCAACAAAGACAAAAATACCAATATTGAACTTCTACTAATATACAATACGATAGGGCGATACTATTCCATAATTTAGTATTCAAGTCTTCATCGCCACCGTGCATCAAAGACTCAACCACCAAAGTCGAAACAATTACTTCCGATACTATACGATTCAATACGCCTGGGTGACTACATTCAGAAGCTTAATCTTCAAGTCTATACTGCCATCATGCAGCAAAGCCACAAACATTAAGGATCGAAAAACTCATATTTTCGATAAACGATGAATCTGAATTAATCAAATGAATACAAATAAACATCCCTATTGTGAATACCCACAACATAGCTGGAAATCTAAATAAACACAGTTATGCCTAATTTGTTACATGTATGACACAGCAACTTGAAAATGAATCTCCTGCTCAACAAATGAATTGCAATTTCATTTTGCTTTATACTGTTCCCAAGACATTTTATATTTTTACATGTACTTTTTACATACTGATTAAATCAGAGTGTAAACAAAAATAGATTTGACTCAAGAATTTACAGGATTAAATTTCTCCTAAACATACTGGTACAATTTATAAAATATAATCCTTATAAACTTAAATTCCAATTTTCATTGAACTCTCTGCATGCCAAGTATGAATAACCTACTTTTTTCACAATTAATATCCCTAAATTATCCAAAAATGACGCCTAAACAAATATTGCAGTTTAACCAGCATATAATGCTGATCAATATCAAGCTGCACATATGTGCAGGGTGATCTTAGTCCACATTTTACCAAGTAGCAAGCAAAGAGTCAAAACACATCACTTTTCACAATGTTATCTCAATATACTGGGTAGTTTCAAAACATACAACCGTAAGTCACCAATACTTGTAATTCTGAATATCTCTCCAGAATTATAACCATTTGAATAACATTTCTAACAATTGTTCGGCCGAGGTACTACTCTAACTAAACTACCAACATCCCGACTATTTCAAGAAAACAAACAAAAACATAAAATGATTCGTCAAAATGGAAACTAAAATATCTATGAAAATCTTAAATGTACCTACAAGCTATACTATAGCGTACATCTATATTTATAAGATGTCATATATAATTCATCCTGGAGCTTCTTTTCCACACATGATTTTCAATCTTGGGCAGTGATATAACTTTTAACTTGTTAGTCCATGATCAATGACTTGACAAATCATGTCTAAAGACACTTACCTCTTTCTGCCAAAACAGTGCAATAGCAGTTCACTATTCAATCTATATACATCTAAGACACAATCATTTTCCCTGATTACATGTATAATCAAACAACAAATATCAATATTTGATCAGTCTAACCTTAAACCATCTACATTTAAATTTGCTTTTCAATCAAAATCAACCCTCAGATATTTACTATTTTTAGAAACAATGCAATGACAGTTCTCAATTCTCAGTTTGACATTGTAAATACCACCGATTGATTCCAAAAATAAAGACTGCTATCTTTAGCAGACTTAACTAGAACAAAATACATAATTATGCAATATGATCTTGCTTTAAATCATTTTCAAAAGTACAAAAGTTAAACAATTACATTTGTTTTGTTTTTTTGTTTTTTACAATCTTCTTATAGGAGTACAATAATTTCCAATGGTGACTAGCTTGTCTGGTCTTAGTTCGTTTCACATCATGGCGATATTACTCGAGAATGTTTTTTAATGTTCTTTGTGTAAGTAAGAAAATGTTTGTTTTATTTGTATTACTAAAAGAAAACTAGCACCGACTAGTTATGAAGTCTTTAAAAAATAAATGAGCATTATTATGGCTCTTTCACACACTGAACTCACTTCTTTATAGATTTTCTACTATGAGACACACACGACAGATTGGTCTTTTCAAAATCTTATTCCCTATTTTGACGTTAACTAAGCGCACATGATTGTCTCGTCCTTTGTAGATTTCTGTGACTTTTCCTAGTTTCCACTGTCCTCGTCCAACATCTGGGTCGATCGCGAGAACAACGTCACCACACCGAAAATCTCTATATTCGCGATACCATTTTTTCCGTTGACCCAGCATTGGTAAAAATTCACGGAACCACCGATGCCAGAAATGCTTCACTAACTCTTGCACGTGACGCCATCGTTTTCGAACATTAAACTTTGTTAGGTCTACACTGTCTGGAGCGAATTGACCACCGACTTGTCCATGAAGAAAATGATTTGGGGTCAGCACAGGTACATCTGATGGATTTGAACTCTGATACGTTAAAGGTCGACTGTTTATCAGACTCTCTGCCCCACAAAAAGAAGAGTGTAATTCTTCGTCATTGACATCAGCATTTCCAAGAATAGCAAAAATTGACCTTTTAGCACTCTTGACCATAGATTCATGAACTCCCCCAAAATGAGGAGCTGCAGGCGGGATGAAAAACCACTGTATGCCCCTGTTAGCGACATTTTCAACAATTTTGTCCTTATCCAGAGCATTTATCAGCTCTTTCATTTCATTCACGGCCCCGACGAAGTTTGTGGCATTATCAGAATATACAGTCTCCGGCACTCCTTGTCGACTGTCAAATCTGTAAAATGTATTCATAAAAGAGTCTGTGTCAAGGCTATATGACATTTCTAAATGTACTGCTCTGCAGGCCATGCACGTAAACACACATAAATACCGTTTACTCTTTGATTTTCCTCGACCCTGTTTTGTTAAGAATGGTCCTGCATAATCCACTGCTGTTTGAGTAAATGCTCTCATCGATTTTCCAACCCTAGCCTCTGGTATAGGTCCCATGATTTGTTGAGATGCTTTGGCATTTCTCCGTCGACAGGTGTTACATGCCGATTCGATTTCTCGTATTACTTCACGCGCAGCAATTACCCAAAATCGAGTTGATAGACAAGCTAGCACTTGATTTGTACCACCATGTTTGCATTGTTTGTGGATATCTCTTACAATAAGTTGTGTAGTCCATTCTTTTCTTGGCAATATGATAGGAAATCTTGTGTCATACGAAATAAAGTCTTTATGATAACCTAACCTACTGTTACATCTTATGATTCCTTCTTCATCTATCATAGGATTCAATTTTGAGATTTTGCTACACTTTGACAATTCTGTCCCTTTACCCAAAGTTTTGTATTCATCACTGAAGCCCCTTTTCTGTGTCTCGATAATGAGAAGTGTCTCTGTGGATTTGATTTCTTCAAGTGTTAGAACATTCCCCGAACGTCTTTCAGTTTGAGACCCTTTACAGTTAGTAATAAATCTAGTTACCCAAGCAAATATCCGAATAAGACGCGTCCAGCTAGAATATCTCTCTGGATTAAGTCTATTTTCCTCTGTTCCATCCGTCATCGTAAAGAAATATGTATGAAATGCAGAATCACTTGACATTTTACTCCTTTGTTCAATTTTAGCGTTGCTGTCTGCCCTAAAATTATTGATCGGCCACTGATCTGGTTGCTCATGTAAAAAGTTAGGTCCATTCCACCATTCTTTTTTCTCACACAGTTTTTCCACAGTTAAACCCCTTGACCCACAGTCAGCTGGATTCTCTTTGGTAGGTACATATCGCCACTGTTCAGGGTTTGTTTCACTCTGAATTTATCCCAACCTGTTTGCGATAAATGGCTTAAATTGGCGACTTTGATTACGAATCCACCATAATACATTCAAACTGTCAGACCAGAAAGTTACACCACTGACATTTGTTTCAAGAGCTCTGCACACTTTTTTACCGAGATTCAGTCCTAAAACAGCAGCCATGAGTTCAAGTCTGGGTACACTAATGCTTTTCAATGGAACTACCTTGCTTTTAGCTGCGATAAAATTTGTTTCAATGTTTCTGTCCGAGTTTTTATTTCTTATGTAGCAAACAGCACAATACGCCGAAGTTGAAGCATCCACAAATGTGTGAATTTGACTGTTATTGTTCTCATTATACTGAAGATTATGTGGAATGTTAATTTCTGTCAGTTTTGATAGTTCACTGAACCATTTTTCTACCTGCAATTCAATATCATCTGATAATTCCTCATCCCAGTCTGTACCACCTAACCACACACTTTGCATTAACATTTTTGCCCTAACAGTGTACGGAACTATGAATCCGAGAGGGTCATAAAGAGTTGACAATTGACTGAGGAATTCTCTCTTTGTTATTCCAGTTGTTTTACAGACGGGGTTAAAGCGAAATGTGAATTTGTCAGCTTTTGATTGCCACAAAACACCCAAAGTTTTTACTGATGACTTCTCTGTGTCACTTAACAACAACTCGGCCTCTAATGCTCGATCTTTTATAGGTATCATTTCTAAAACTTCTGGAGAGCTTGTATACCACTTTCTTGCGTGCATGCTAGCCTTTTGCCACAATGCTGCTAAATCACAATACAGTTTTTTACCTTCATTAACAGTTTTTACCGAGTCTATACTATCATCCATGTACGTAGACTTTAACACAGTTTCTGCAGCACGCGGAAATTCTTGTTGATAGCGTTTCGCATTGTATTGAGAGGTACACTGAGCTAGAAATAGCGAAGCATTTATTCCAAATACTAATCCACTGAACTGATACTGATTGATTGGCTCTGTTGGTGAAGATCTCCATATGAATCTGTGGAATTTGCGATCAGAAACGGGTATTCCTATCTGTAAATACATTTCCTGGATGTCGCAGGCAATAGCTACTGAGTGACGACGAAAACGCAACAAAATGTCAAATACATTATTCTGTAGTGGCGGTCCCTGGTGAATTGCATCATTGAGTGACAAACCGTTGTACTTGGCAGAAGCGTCAAACACAATTCTTACTTTTGTAGTAGCTTTATCTGGTTTAATGACCGGAAAATGCGGGATAAACCAGCTGTCAAAATCATTTTGTAACCTTCGAGATATATCCTTTGTTACTGTACTGCTGTAATATCTGATCATACTCTGTGTGAAGTTCTGGTTGTCTAGCTAAACGTTTTTCAATATGCACTAACCTTTTTTCTGCCATTTTGTAATTGTTACTTAACTCTGCCTTCTTGTTATTCCATGGAATATCAATTTGATATCTACCATCAATTTCTAGAATGGATTTTTCTGTTTTCTCTAGCAATAACTTGTCGTTGATCGATAGTGGTGTTTCTTTGTTTTCAACAATTCCTTCTTCTATCTCCCAAAAACGTTTCAAAGTCTCATTCAATTGACACGGTTCTTTGTGAAGCAGAAAAGTATGAAAGTTTTGGTTAGCTTCATTTTTCACAAGAGTTCCAACACAGGTCCAACCTAATGGTGTAAGTCTAGCTATAGGTTCTCCTTGTTTACCATGGATTTCATAGAGAGATTGGTGTAAATCTGCATAATCTAACCCGATTAACATATCAATGCAACATTGTTTGCTGACCGTAGGAAACTGAATACCTTTCAAATGATCCCATTTGTTTGAATACTGATTTATCTCAATAGCTTGAAGATTACCTGTGACACTATCAATTGTATTTGCTTGCATCGACATATTCAACTGTCCATTAAGGCTTTTGAGCCCGAAAGTCAATGGTGTTCCCATTTAGTAGATTAACAGTCATGTTTTCTGAATATTGGCTAACTGGTAGTCCTAAAGCTAAAGCAACACTAGTATTTATATAGGTCTGTGTGCTACCATCATCCAATAAAACGTTAATCTTCAAGCACTTATTACCATTTGACACAAACACAGGTACTGTCCTAAGTCCAATGTAAGTTTTTGCGTTATTTCCACAAGTGTGAGTTCGAGTCTCCAACGGAGCAACAGGATAAGCAGAAGTTTCGTAAGTATGAAGCAGTCTATTGTGATTCTTAGTACAGTTGTTTACTCCACAAGCCCGACTGTATTTACACGCTTTACCATAATGATAGTCAGCAAGGCAACGAAAACACAGTGACAACAGTTTTGCTTTGGCCCATCTTTCCTGTACTGGCAACTGCTTAAAAGGCTCACATTTCCAAATATTATGAGACCCATTACACATTTTACACTGAATAGTTGTGTTACTGCTGCTTACAAATGAAGAGTTTTGCTTTTTACTTTTTAGTCCAAAAACAGTTTCTGCTGCTATCGTTCTAAACTGAGATTCCAGTAAGATCCATTCACGTAACGCGATCACACTTTCTTCTCTGGCATTTTCATAAATCCAACGATGATAGCGTGCTATCATGTCTAAAGTAAGCTTTTTCTGAAGCCGTACGTATAATGCACCATTTTCTAAATCTTTACTATGACCAGCTTCTGTGAGATTAATTACAGCAATATCCAAAATATCAGCAAATTTCTCTAAAGATGCTGCATTCTCCTCCCTGAGAACAGGAAAATTTTCAAGTTCATCCAGAAATATCTGTACTTGCCTTTGTTTACCTCCGAATTTGCGTTCTAGTCTCTCTTTAGCGAATTCATAAGCTGCCTTAGAGTGTCCCAGATGCTCTACACACGTTAACGCTTCTCCTTCTAAATATTGTCTAAGCTGCAACAACTTGTACTCTGGCGTAGCAGGAGCATTATCTACACAGGATGTGAAAGCAGCTTTCCAACTTTCGTATTTTGTCTTATCACCTTTGAATGTCGGAATTGACACGCGTCTCATTTGCTTCCAAAGATCCTTTCCTAATGCCGTTGTTTTAGAACCCTCGGCAGAATCGAGTGTTTCCTGTACACGTTTATGAGTTTCACTATAGTCAATATCCATTGTTTCAATTTCGTCCGATATTGCCTCCTCTCCTTCGTTGTCGCCATCCTCCCGATAGAAAACACACAATTTTTCATAACAAATAACAAGTTCATCCTGAGCTTTATCAAAAGCGTCTAGGAGCGGCAGCACTTCTTTCTTGTCTATATGCTCCTCTTGAATGACACGTAGTAATTTGTTCTTTGTCTTAGTAAAGGCTGTCTTACATCTAGCCTTCAATCTCTTTAATTCCATGATGACATGTGTGGCCTCACGAGTCACCGATAACTTACGACTCGTTTCTCCTTGGCTTGCCATTTATTCCTGGTAATAATAATCTGACACTATGAAATGACATCCAAACCTCGCTCTGCTACCATTTGTTAGGAAGGATGTATCATAAAACCAGCGATAATTTCTATTTTCTGTATTTTTATTCCCGATAACGATCTATACACAATCATCGATACAAACATTACCGAAAAGGGCGGAAGTTCTAAAATATCCTATAAATAGACCAGGTGGCAGAGAACAGTTGTTGGTTATTTCTCAAAAGTGGCAGTGGAAGGCTTTTAAGTAGCTTACCCTTCAGAACTGCCGCTGTCAAAACTTTGTTTACATTCTGCTAAGCGACGGAACACACTTTATGAGAATGTACGCGGTAGATTCAATTGTTTCGAGTTGTAGATTACGTCAATTTTAATAACGCTTTTCTCTGTGACGTAATTGTTGAAACATTGCTGGAAATCTCACGAGGTGCTTTTGTGCACAATTTAAAATCATTCTACCAAAAAGTGAGGAAGCTATGTCCAATTCTGAAATCCAAAAAAGAAAAAAAAAAGAATTATGTTTTATACACCAAAAAGAAATTCACACTCAGCATCTTCAGCATACAGTGTGAAGAAAGGTATTATATGTAACTTTATTCCAAATATGAATGCACTAGCAACAGTACTTAATGAGAACAATTAAAACTTAACGTTGAGCTAAACGCAAATGTTTGACGCCGCCGTCGCCGTCGCCAGAAAAGCAACGCAGCGAGACAAAAACCTTGGCAGAGTGAGACCGAACACAAAGTGTGGCATTATGATATGGGAGGGCAATTGCTGTACGTAAACTCGGCCGTTTGTATTGTCTTTGGTATGACCAACGTGGACCAAATAATGGTCAAAAACTAGCACAACCGAAAGAAAAAAGATATCAACAGAATAACGGAATGAGCAACGCCTGCCTTAATGCATGCTTAACAGGTGCATAAAACTTATCTTTGGTGTTTAGAAATCGCATTCCATGGAAATGAGTAAATTTCAAACCAGACTAAGTTATTAGAGACTATAAATTGATATGTATACCTACTTACCCGTTTTCTAGTTCCTTCTTTCATATTTTTTCTTGTGTTTGTTTTCATTGAGCACGTTGTATCGTGAGAAATGTACGACCGTATAATTTCGTAAGACGTTACATTTCTCACAGTACGGTCGTGAATATTTTAAGGCGTGAAAATCCTAAAACGGGATTAAGACATCGTATTTTTCGTATGCACATCTATATATATTGTTAATATTTTGAAAATGAACAATATATAAATAAAGCTTTTGCTCTGTTCTATAACACACACTTATAGGCTGATGTTTCACATAGACACAGTTGTCATTGTCTGATATATATGTTTATGTAGGCACATTTATATTGTAAATAATTTGAAAGTGAACCATATATATATATGAGTAAAGCTTCTGTTTTGTTATGTATATCTCACAAACACAGGCTGATGTTTCACATATATAGTCCAGTCATCCTATGAAAAAAATAACACCTAACCTTCAAGTAATTGCAACAGAATGTGTTTAACCTGTTTCCATTTGTTCAATGTATTATGGATAACATATAAAAAGTCTAACAAAATCTTTGAATGCAAAAAGTGTTTAATTGTCTTTTACTTTTTGTCACTTTCAGTCTCCAACGAATCTTGTCAACATTCAAAATACTTGCAGAAACACGCTGATTATACTGAAAACAATGTTATATTTCATACAAAACTAAAACCACTTTAAATCCAACATATTTCATATAAATCTTGATTGAACTATGCATTTTTTTTACATAATAAACCCTTAAAATGTCTTTATGGCGGGGTAAATTTACCCCACCCACCTATTATATACAAGCAAATCATACACGTTGAAATGCCATTGTAGTATTGTAGTACTAATTTGACCGAAAACTCTGAAAACATCATTTGATCAACTGCACTCGAAAATTCGATAGACACATTACTTTCGTTTGAGAGATGAGGTTATATATGTAATAATTAACATTCACGCTGGTATTGAATTTACCTATTTTCGACTGGAGTGGACCAAATGATGTCATCCAAAGTGCGTGAACTGTCAATTAAATTTTACAATAATAATGCCTTTTTTAAATTTCATGAATAACATATAACATTTAACCTTTCAATTCCATTAACCCTTTCCATGACACGATGACATTTGACGCCGTTGCAGCAGACGACTTAGGAAACGTTGAAAACCATAGATAGTCATATTTTTTTTCCTGCTATCCTTGGCAAAACAACTACCATCTTTTTCATAAATGCAAAATATTTTAACTCAGATGTTTTAAAATGAAACAACTTGTTAAATATCAAAACAGGTCAAAAGTATTAAAATCAAAGCACCAATATAACTGAACAGTACAGAAGTTAAAAATATCTCTATCAGGTTTTATAAATGCCATTATGGCATACATATAACAGTTAATATTAACAAGACATGTGGGAGCACAGCGCGCTTGACTTTTTCACCGCTTATTTAAGTTACTGAGATAATGGACTCTAATGTAGTTGCATGCAAAACCTTAACCACAATTTCTTAAAGGGTGATAATTTGCAGTATATGCAGGATAGAGCTATTCAACTTGATTATTTACATAGGTGTGATGGTTGGGAAGGGATATATAAAGTTTCAATGCAATGCATCAAGTAAATACTGAGATATGGACTCTTAATTTAGCTGCATGCAAAACTTTAACCAGAATTTCTAAGTAAAAAAAGGGCCATAACTTGCATAAATGCAGGATAGAGTTATCTAACTTGATAATCTACACAGGTGTGATAGTTGGGTAGGGTTGTATAAAGTTTCAATGCAATGCATCAAGTAAATACTGAGATACATGTATGGGCTCTTAGTTTAGTTGCACGCAAAACTTTAACCAGAATTCCTAAGTTAAAAAAGGGCCATAACTTGCATAAAATGCAGGATAGAATTATCTTACTCGATAATCTACACAGGTGTGATAGTTGGGTAGGGTTGTATAAAGTGTCAATGCAATGCATCAAGTAAATAATGCGATATGGACTCTTAATTCAGTTGCAAGCAAAACTTTAACCAGAATTTCTAAGTAAAAAAGGGCCATAACTTGCATAAAATTCAGGATAGAGTTATCTAACTTGATAATCTACATAGGTGTGATAATTAGGTAGGGTTGTATAAAGTGTCAATGCAATAGTATTTAAGTACTTGCATACACAACCTTGACAAAGGTGTGACGTGGACGCCGACGCTGACGCCAGGGTGAGTAGTATAGCTCTCATATTCTTCGAATAGTGGAGCTAAAAATGCATTAACCCTATCCCTGAACTATACGACACGCAGCAATTTTTTAAAACCTTTGGGGAAAAAAAAAAAAATTGTATACAGTATACTTCTTTTTTGACAATGTGTTCACTTTTTTATCAGAGTTAAATTAACCTATTTTTCTTCTTTAAAACGTGTGATTTCTCAATTCATACATAACTAACATCAACGAACTTTTAATCTAAAGGTTCTTCCAAGTCTTGGTCCACCACAACCTGTACATTTGAACAACTTATTTCGCGACATTCCCCACATCCGGACGAACATTCTAAACCATACCGCTTACAAGTACACAGCTTTTTGTCACAATTCATTTTGCAGGAACATCTGATAATTTTCAACAAATCCTCTGGTGCTGGTAACATTTTGGTTTGTTCTGGCATGAATAATCCACTTTCAGACCTCCAACCCCACTCAAGTGGATTAAATATGGTTTTATTTCCAATCCATTCCTGTATTTGAATGGTAAACACGTAAGCTGTGAAAATGCGCAGATGCACTTGTTGGTAGCATTGCGTGAACTGGCACATAATTTATGCTGGTCATGACTTTGCTGAGAAATTTTCTGTATCTGAGAGCATCAAGTCCTTCCTTCAGACCACCATTGTAGAAGCTGACAATAACTTTATCACCAGCTGTGGTTATTTCTTCTTTAGTTGCTTTACTCTCCAAGAAAACAGATGCTTGTTGTTGCATGCTTACAGATGTTTTTAGTTTTTTCAATGCAGCCGCTTTGACTGCATGGATAAAGGGAAGCATTCTGCACATAGAACCAAGTACTTCTTTTGTTCGAATGTTTTAGCATTCCTCTGATTTCCACCTGCTATGAAATAAAGTTTGTTTGCAGAAATGTTGGCATGATAACACAGCAAAACCAGAAGGACTGTATCTTCCCCCACAACAACTGTTTCATGGTTTTCCGCACTAGCTATCCAGGTCATAACTATCAATACATCGGCGTCATCAGGTGCATGCTCCGGCAGACACCCATTCTCCTGTAGATATTGACTAAGCATATTTATGAAGCACTGTTTGTTTTCACTGTTAGCTAAGAAGTGGTCTTTCTTGGATCTGAATGGTGTTGATTTGTTGAATTGTACATGTGTACTAGCAAGTCCTCGTGAATGTTTCTGATGTGCGCAGTCTTTCGTAGAAGAACAATTTGAGTAACCATCAAACACAACTGGACGAACAATATTTTCTTTTGACATGGTCAACGTAATACTTACAATTACCACCAAACGTTTCACCATATGTCCAAGGTAAGCGCTGAAGCAGTAAACCACCATCAATAACATATTTCACTGAATAGCTAATTTGTTCCTGTATACTGCAATCGCCAAGTGACCAAATTGCATTAGCCAAAGCAGGTTTGTCAGCTGGACGAAACATAATCTAGAATATTCAAATAATGATGATGGAAAACTACACAATTCATATTTAAACACATCTGCTTGGTTGTCATACATCTTATCAGATGCAGCAGCTAGACGCTGAAAAAGCAACTGTGGATCAATGTGAATAGTTTCCCCATTCACTTTTATGATGGATTTAGAACTAAGGGTTACTGCGCGACTTGAACGTTTGAAACTATATCCTCAGACATTTGCATTAAGCAGTGTCAAGAACCTTTCGACCTACCATCTTCGCACTATCTAACATTCACTTGATTATCGGCAGTTAAACCAGATTCAATGTTTCGAAGGGAATGGGTTTCCTCAAAAGGATTTCTGTCCTGTAGAAATTCAAGAATTTTTGTTTTGTCCTTTTCATCTCTTTCTCTTCTGGAGTGACTGCTCTCAACATGTTGTTCATTGGTATGGTAAGAGAAACCGGCAAATTATTGCACTGTTGTATTCTGTACATGCTGGCATCGAAAGCAACCATTGGTTTCTTTGTGCTTCAGACAAACCACGACCACGTGTCAGACTATTTGTAATCTAGGTGTTATACAAGCAATTATGGCCATACCATGAAAAGTGTTGTGACCATCTAATGTTCGCAAATTATGGTCATTATTGTCTGCTACAAATTGGCAAAACTGGCCATCTTTCAGATAAGGCAAATACCTTGCGCAACTGCGGCGCTTGCTTCAAACTTGTGAATTTCGGAATACGGCAAACTAAGACCTAACTTGTTAAGCATACAGTATCAATCAAAAACTTTGAAGAAAAGTGGTGATGCAACTGAACTCCTAATCCTATCTGAAGTTGAGGCATCTGAACCTTTGGTATTGCTGCTTGTATAATCGCCTGGCCGATTGAAGCTATCTTGACATCAGCATCAAAAGTCTAAAACAGTCTAAGTCTAAGTCTGCTAATTAGCAAATAAATGACATCAAAAGTTAGAAAAGTTTTCGAAGTTCCATGCAGTCCTCCGTAGAAGGTTTATCACTGTACTGTAGGCTTTTAATAAGCCAGTATCAATTACCCATGGGTCATAGTAACCATGTCATTAGATTATTTTAAGATAAAGCAATTAAATTGCCATGTGTTTTTCCGACCAGTACACTGATACACCTTCTACGGAGGACTGCATGAAACTTCGAAATCTGAGGGTATTTTCTAACTTTTGATGTCATTTTTTTTGCTATTTAGCAGATTTAGACTTTTTTAGACTTTTGATATATTGTAGAGTAGATATTTATCTTCAATAATATCGCAAAGAAAATTCTGTTGCAATTATTTGAAGGTAAACTTACAGATTGACTGGACTAATATGACATAATGACAATACCATGTACATGGCTGTGTTTCAAGAGCCATGTACATGCAATGACAGATTGGTTTGCCTTTTTAAATTGTGTTTTATGCCACTACTTCAGTCATTCATAAAGAAAGAAAGTTTATTTTCAAATATAAATTCAATAGGCCACATGACCTGTGTGAAAAACAAAATACACAAATAAACATTACAATTGACATAGCAAGTGGAGCCCATTTACCAATTTACAAGTACAAAAATTCGTAAGAGGTAACATGTCGTTTCATACGGAGAAGGTGTTGTTCAAACGTAATAGCATATCCTTATCACCACTTTATATATACATGCTTAACAGGCAATACAATTTAATATAACACAATACAATTTAATATAACACAATACAATACAATACAATACAATACAATACCATATCATATAACATAACATAATACAAAATAATATGATACAATATGTCCATTACAGGCAAGGTGCATATTGACAAAAGACAACACAACATTTATATTTACAACTTATTTGTACATTTTACATTACCATTACAAACCATATCTTAATTGAAAAGCTTTCATTACATATGTACATACATTTCTAAGTTTAGAAACATAAGTGCATTCGAAAAGTTGTTTTAGTTTATACATGCTAGGATTGGACCAATAATACTTAGAAATAAATCTTTTACGGAGGTCAGAATATAAATTGCATTCAATCATAAAATGGTATTCGTCTTCGATCTTATTACATGTAATACATTTTCTATCTTCACGTGGGATACTGTTTGGGCGATGCCACCTACCAGTTTCAATGGGAAGATTATGTGATGAGAGTAGTAACTTTGACATTGCTGCAATTAAATTATTACTGAAATTACAATTTAGATAAAACTGAAAGTTGAAAGGGACAATGGATTTGAAGAAGGTACTGCGTGGTGAATTATCAATTCTTGCATTCCAATTCTGTACATTATTATCACGCATTCGTTGTTTAAAATGACTCATAAAAGCAGTTTCGTTACCAACACCCTGAGCTAACCAAACTTCATAAAAACCCAATGATGACCATAACTTCTTAAGTAAAGAAACCCACGACACTTTATTTGGATGCAACTCTTCATCAGATTTTAGAATTTCGTACATAATTTTACAATACTTTAAATCATCACTATTTTTTATTTTTAACCAATATTTTACAATTCGAGTATGTCTATTGTAGGCTAGGGGAAATCTACCTAAGACGCCGTAAACAAAATCCTTTTGTGTACAACGTTGTACGTGTAAAATACGTTTGCAATATTGTGTGTGAATACGTTCGACACTATTTGCCTTATGGAAACCCCATACTTCACTTGAGTAGTTCAAAATGGGTAAAATCAACTTGTCAAAGAGATCAAGTCTATGTTTCACGCTGACATTAGGAAAATTATATAAGTATTTATTTAGTCTAAAAATAGCTTTTTGTGCTTTATCAGCGAGATTTGCCTGTGTTGTATTAAACGAGCCACCTGAAGAAAAGACAACACCTAGATAAGAAAGAGACTTGACTATCTCAAGACTTTCCCCATTAAATGTAAACTTTAGATTCCTTGGCAAAGCACCGCCTTTTCTGAAAATAATTATTTTAGTTTTCTGTACATTTATTTTTAGTTTCCACCTACCACAATATGTATTCAAGCTTTTTAATCAATTTTGCAAACCCTCCGCCGAGTTAGAAAATACAACAATGTCATCAGCGTAAAGTAAAATGAAATTTTTTGTCATATACATATCTATACCTTTAAAGCCATCTAATTCTAGGTGTTCTTCGATGTCATTAATGAACATTGAAAACATAAATGGAGACAGAGATTCGCCTTGGCGTACGCCTAAAAAGCACGTAAACTCGTTACTTAATATATTATTAAACTTAACACGTGATTTAACACTACTGTACATACTTTTCAGAAATATCATTTTACCGCGAATACCGAGTTTTATAAGTTTAGACCACAGACTATTTCGTTCAATATAATCAAAAGCTTTGCTGAAATCTATAAAGCTACAATATAGTTTTTTACCTTGATTTATCATATGCGTAATTATACCATGAAGTACGAAAATATTGTCAGTAGTGCTCATACCACTGCGAAAACCCGCCTGGGCCTCGATGTATACATTGTAACGTTCAGCCCATGAAGTCAAGCGGTTATTTAAAATACGTGTGAAAAGTTTACCCAATACACTCAATAAAGTTATACTCCTATAATTTTCAGGGTTACGAATGGACCCTTTCTTATGAAGAGGTATTATGTATCCTTCTGACCATGTTTCTGGAAAATAACCAGTTTTGAAAATAACATTAAACAGTGATTGTAAATAAGGGGTTAGTACAGTATTTCCATATATAAAATATTCATTTAAGAAATTATCCGGACCTGCACTTTTACTGAGTTTTAGTTGTTTAATACCTTTATTAATCTCTGATATAGTAACGTCGACATCCAATTCATGAAAAATAACTTGGAATTCGTCGCGTTCAAAACGTTCGTTGAAATAAAAGATGTCCTCATCGGCTTGAAAAAATGGATCTTCAGGATTGTTTACTGCTTTGAAATATACTTCAAAAGATGACAAAGGTATATCTGGATATTTTACATGAGCTGACTGTTTTAACATTTTCCAGTAAAGTTTATCATTATTATGTCTGTATTGCTCCAAAGTTTTTGTTCTATCGTCTAGATATCTTTGTTTACAGGTTTTTATCGTGCACTTATATTTAGATCTGGCCTTTACGAGTAACAATCTATTTTCATTTGAAGGACAACTACGATATTTGTTTATAAAGCGTAAAAACATATCTCTTTCTTGGAAACACTCATCTGTAAACCAGGGGTTATTACCCGACCTCGTTTTGTTATAATTATTATCATTTGTATGCACAATAGATTTAAACAAACCATCAGTAACTATAATTGGCATCCGTCACTATCGTGTGTTGTGCCTGTTCGGGGAATTTCTTTACGTTAGTCGCAGGGTAATGACAAGAGACATCTATTCTTTTCTACATTTATTGTCGTCTATAATCTCCGTAAAAACTGAAAGCATACATTCCAGAAACAGTTAAATATCATGGACGATTAATTTTGATTACGAATACAGATTAGAGCATAAAAGTTAAACATTATAAATTCTTATACAAGAGCCAAGATAACATGTATGTCATGACACAACGTAACTAATAAAACATTCGTATTACCTCCATGCTTCTACTTTAATTCCCCCAAACCCGTCAACATTGAGACATCCAAAACTTTCTTTCCAGAAGGAAAGTTATCTCATCCTAAAGTACCCGGATTCAAATCAAGGGAAATAACTCTTCAAAGTTTAATTGAACAACTTTCAAAGCGCTGAAAGTTGTGCAGTTACATGGCTTCCCAAAATTAAAATACTAAATTTCAAAATATACTGCCTGATATAAAGTAACCGTACATAAACAAAGCATGTAGATACATAAAAAACCTCAGTCTACAAGTAGACGGCACTCAAAGTACATGTTACATCAATGTGCTTTAAATACATAACATAACATTAATCAAATGTTTCTCTGAACTGTTAAAGTTCTTTTTATCCCTAAATTTGGCTTCCAGACGGGGAATCACTCCCTTCACAGAGTAATACAAGTTTATGAATCGGTCTCTCAAGATAATTCTGTGTACCGACATATAATTTGACCTTTCTAACAAGTCCGTCAATACCAGGAATTGATTCAACTACTCTACCCATACGCCACTGATTTCTCGGCAAGTTGTTATCAACTATCAAAACTATATCATTTACAATACAATTTCGGACTGGATTAATCCATTTCTGTCTAACCTGTAAACTTTGAATATATTCATTTTGCCATCGGGACCAAAACTCATTTGCCAAATACTGAATGCGTCTCCAACGCCTTCTACAGTACAAGTCATTTTTCTGAAAATCACCAGGGGGAGGTAAAATAATCTTAGATTTCATGGTAAGCAAATGATTTGGAGTCAACGATTCAACAGATTTAGCATCATTCAAATTTTGAACTGACAAGGGGCGACTATTTATAATCGCAGAAACTTCACACATGAAAGTCCGCAGACTTTCGTCGTCTAACTGTTGACCATGCTGATACAATAAGGAGCTTAGAATACTTCTTACAGAACGAATCTGTCTCTCCCATATACCACCCATATGGCTTGCACAAGGAACATTCATGTTGAACACAATATGATCACAATTCTTGGACAAGAGAAACTGCTCTATTTTACTAGAATCTAATTCAGACAAAGCCTCCCTTAACTCTCGCTCTGCACCCACAAAATTGGTACCACGATCTGACCTTATCTCTCTGACAGGACCTCTAATTGCAATGAATCTACGAAGTGCATTTATATAGGAAGTGGTATCAAGAGAATTTGCTACTTCCAGATGTACAGCCCTACAACCTAAACAAGTAAATATCACTCCGTAACGTTTAAGATCTTTCCTGCCTTCACGAACAATCCAAGGTCCAAAGTAATCTACACCACAGTAAGTAAAAGGTGGTACTGGTTCCAGTCTATCCTGTGGTAAACTTGCCATTTTCTGAACCTGAGAATAACCACGTAATCTACGACAAGTAACACATCGTGATATAAACCGGTACACAGCTGAACAAATACTAACGATCCAATACCCATTTGCTCTTATCTCATTACAGGTCATCCCTCTGCCTTGATGATTAACCTTATCATGGAAGTGACTAACAATGAGATCAGTCACATGACTATCCTTTGGCAAAATAACTGTTTTTTTCAGAGACAAAACCATTCTTGATTGCTGTAAACGACCACCTACACGTAGTGTACCATCTTGATCTAAGAAAGGGTCTAGACGATAAAGAGAAGAACCTCTTCTTAGAGTAACCTTATGATCATGACTTGCTTGTTTGTCTGATAGACCTGGAACATGGTTGTTACGATTATCCAATAATTTCAACAACTTAATTTCATTGTCAAAATATTCTACCTGTACTACTTTGACAATAGCATGCTCTGCCTTCTCCAAATCAACAACAGACAGAGATACATGACTCCTTTTAGATACAGAATTATTTCCTAAATGACCTCGGGAGAAACCAGTTGATATCTTCAACTTGTTTATATACAGTAAACACAGTGCTACAGCCTTTCTCAATCTATCCCAACTTGAAAAGTATCTGAAATGATCTGAAACCTTGTGATCATAACATTCTGAAAGAACTTGAGTGCTCATATTATGAACCTTTTTTAGCTCAATATCATCAGGTTGTACAAGAAATTCAGAGTTTGAAACTGAAGTTGACTTTAGTTGGCTTAAAAATGATGGACCAGAAAACCATTTAGGCTCATTCAACAACTGATGCACAGAAGATCCACGTGATGCTATATCCGCTGGATTTTCTGCACTTTTAACGTATCTCCACTGTGAAGGCTCAGAGTGGTCATGAATGACTTGAACTCGATTTGCAACGAAAACATGAAAACGTCGAGAATCATTTGCTATATATCCTAAAACTACCTTGCTATCTGTCCAAAAGAAGGTATCTTCGTTAACTAAACCCAACTCCTTTTTAATAACTTGACCAATTCTAACCGAAACTACTGCAGCTGTCAGCTCTAACCGTGGTATTGTCACCGTTTTCAGAGGGACAACCCTTGACTTTCCCATGATAAAAGAACAATGGACATGATTGTTGCTATCTTCCAACCTCAGGTAAGAGCATTGACCATAACCTGATTGACTAGCGTCACAGAAATGATGTACCTCAGTAGAAACTATTTCCCCAAAGCCAGGCGGTTTAAAGCATCTTTTTATGCTTAGGTCTCCTAAACTGATGATTTCTCTTCTCCAGTTTTCCCACTTTGGTATTAAATGATCAGGTACAGGATCATCCCAATCTGAATGATCTTGACAAAGTTGTTGCAATATTTGCTTCCCAATCAAGAGAACTGGTGAAATGAACCCAAGAGGGTCATATACAGAATTAACTGTAGAAAGAACACCTCTCCTAGTAAGTGGTTTATCAGATAATGTGATTCTAAATTGAAAACTATCTAACTCTACATTCCATTGAACGCCTAGTGCTCTTTCTACTGGGAGAGTATCTGAATGAAGATCTACATTTGCAACACCCTTTGCTCTCTCTTGCAACGGAATTTGATTAAGGACAGCTTTAGAACTTGATAAGAACTTGTGCAACCGTAATCCACCCTCACTAAGCATATTCCTTGTTCTATTTACAAGACTTATTGCCATTTCAACATTAGGTAAAGAAGTTAAACCGTCATCAACATAAAAATCACGACGAACAAAATTCGCAACATCTGATCCATACTTTCCTTCAAAATCATAGGCAATTTGCTTCATACCAAAATTTGCACAACCAGGCGAAGATGCTGCACCAAAGAGGTGGACACACATTCTGTACTCGATTAGTTCATTATCTAAATCACCATTTTCCCACCACAAGAAACGTAAAAAATCCCTATCATCTGGACAAACTAAAAACTGAAAGAACATCTGCTCAACATCGCACATTATTGGGACATAATCCTTACGAAATCTACAAAGAACCCCTACCAGAGCGTTAATCAAATCTGGACCTTGCAAAAGATGTTTATTGAGAGATGCACCAATATACTCAGCACTGCAGTCAAAAACAACCCTTAACTTTTCAAGTTTCCTATGGTGAAACACTCCATGGTGAGGAATATACCAAGTTCTACCATTGTTTGTCTTAAGATCTGAACTAGGAACCCTTTCAGCATGACCCTTGATAATCATATCCTGCATGAAAGAGCAATACTGCGTGTGATAAACCTTGTCTCTCTTAAAACGACACTTTAAATGTTTAAGACGACTATATGCCAAAGCATAATTGTTTGGAAGTGTAATTTGCCTATCACTAAAGGGCAATGGCATCTGATAATGACCTTCAACTCTTTCAATATTTTCCTTCAGTATTTCAAGAAATAACTTGTCCTTTCTAGAGAAGGGAATCTCATAACCTTTTTGATCATTAAAATCCATGCTCATAACCTTAATAACATCTGTTGGACTTATCAATGGTTTTACTTTATTTCTAAGAGAAACCATAACATCTACTGTACCAGGGCTGTCCTTCCCACCCAACAGTAATAGGTCAACTTTACAAACCATTACTCTATGACTTAGTCCTACAACATCAAGGTTTGTATTTTCAAAATCATTATCAACCCCTACAGTTCCTACTATGCTCCAACCAAGATCTGTACGCTGTGCAAAGGGACCATTGTTAACAGGTGCAATAACATCTCTAGGAAGTAATGCCCTTGAGCAATTATAACCAATGAGCAAACCAATCTCAACATCTTGTAAAGGTGCAATTTGATTTTCTATTTGTCTTAAATGAGGCCATTTTCTTGCCATATCAGGAGTAGGTATGTGATTGCGGTTTGCAGGCACAGTATGTCGTGTATATGATTGAGGGAGAGAAATCCTTTGTGTAGCATTGTACCCTCTAACAGAAAGTCCTGTAATTCTATGGCTTCCCACAACCTTATTTTCAGCATACAATGTGGACAACAATAATGTAATTTCATCACCAGATATACCTAATTGAGCACATGTATCTTCAGTGACAAACGTAGTATCTGACTGAGAATCTAACATAGCATAGACCATAACCTCTTTATCTGGGGAATTCTTGTGAGAAACATATACAGGAAGTATTAAAGAGCTCAAACTACATGACCCTGCATGGGTCAAATGAGAAACATGAGACACTGGAGTCTGATCTCTATCCTTATAACTATTTGGATTGAATTGGGGTCTATATTCATGTAACACAGTTGGATGCATTCTACCACAAGTTTCACATTTTTTTTTCTTATAACATTTGTTGGCAGTGTGGCCCTTACGTAAACACCCATAACACAATCCATTTTCCCTTACAAACAACTTCCTTTTCTCTAGAGTCACAGCCAAGAACCCAGAACACTGATCTAAATTATGATAACCTTTACAGTACACACAATCAAATTTGTTTGATGTAGCTGTATCTGACCAAGAGCATGGTTTGTCCTTGACCTCTGACATGAATGACCTTGCTCTAACTGACCTTGAACTAGGCTGACTATCATTTTCTTTCAATGAGCAAAGTGAAGTTACTGGATCACAGGCTATATCAGCTTCTTTCGTAACAAAATGCATGAATTCCTTAAAAGATGGAAATTTACCAGTTTGCTCCTTTGACTTATAAACTATTCTGTTCCATTTCAAAACAATCCATTCTGGAAGTTTAACTAAGCATTTTCTATTTTCTCTTTCATCATTGAAAATATTTAGGCAACCTAATGTTTCCATAGCAGTACTACATTGTTTCAAAAAATCAGCAAATCTTCTTAAACCTATACTATCTTTGCATTGAATTTTTGGCCAATTCTCTAGCTTGTTTCTAAATGCATTGGAAATAACAAAATTATCCCCATAACGCTTGTCCAACAACTACTTGGCTTCACTATAAGCTTGTTCCGATGACAACAAGAAAAAATGACTAACTACTTCCTGAACCTCACTTGATAGATATTTACGCAAATAATGTATCTTTTCTGAAGAGGGACTATTCTTTTTCTCAATAAGTAAATAAAAAGCAGACTTCCATCCTGGATAATCTAATGCGTCTCCTTTGAAAACATGTGGCTCAGGAGGAGGTAACCTACTCAAAGACAACTCGTCAGCCAATGTTGATGCCAACATTACAATATCATGAGATAAATCAGGTTTCTTTACAGGCATGACCTTTCGACATGTTTGATCATCATTACTATTATGATCATGAGATAATGCCCTGTGATGTTAATCAGACTTAAACTCACTCTTAGACTCCTGATTATCTTGATCATCATGACAACTAGGTAAAACCCTTATGTTTTCAAACCCATTAGTCTTTACATAATTTTCAGTAAATTCAGACCTATCAATTTCATCATGAATTGTGGCCCTATCATCAAAACCATCAAATACCCCAATTTTTACATTAGCTACTTCTAATTGTTTTTGTGTTTTGATCCTTTCAAGTTCAGTTTTTGCCTTGTTTTCATCATCAAGATATTTCAACTTAGTTTTTAAAGTTGCAGCCTCGAAAATAGCATTCGACCGTTTTGACGTACTTGATATTCTTGACAATCTTGAACTTTTGCATGAACCTTTGTATGAATGGCTGCCAGAAACCTGAGATTTTATTTCCATTTGCAAATCGTTTATGACGTCTGAAATATTGATCATCAAGTTTTGATGATCAAGCTCCAAACTACTGAACACATCAGACAAAAGCATAAGTTCCGACTCGGATGACTCCATCTGCAATTCATTTATACGTACATGTATTGCATGTACCTCATTGAAAAGCAGATTGAGTTCATCCCTACCTTGCCGTACAATCTGAATATCCCTTTCGTCTGACAACAATATAGTGACTCTTGAAACACAACCTCGCCACTTCGACACTGCATCTTTAAAAAAATTTAAAACAATACTTTGTTCATACTGAAGGCCCTTTACAGTAAATCTATGCTCTCTAGAGCTTGAGCGTCTACTTATTTCTTCATTTTGTTCATTTGTAGCCATATTTGATTTACACTGTCTACAGTGTGTGTGTCATTGATACATAGTGTTCATTTATAAACATTTACAAATATTATAACACAACAATGGCACTATTCACTTATTCTCGGATGGTTTGGTTTTATGTTCAGATTTCTTGGGTATCTTAAGTTCAGTTGTTGAGGTCCTGGTTTAACTTTTCCTTTTGTTTCTGTATCCTCCTAGTCTTATTGCTGGGTATAATCGTTCAGTTTTCGAGATCCTAAGTTCAGGAGTTTTTACTATAATTGGCATCCGTCACTATCGTGTGTTGTGCCTGTTCGGGGAATTTCTTTACGTTAGTCGCAGGGTAATGACAAGAGACATCTATTCTTTTCTACATTTATTGTCGTCTATAATCTCCGTAAAAACTGAAAGCATACATTCCAGAAACAGTTAAATATCATGGACGATTAATTTTGATTACGAATACAGATTAGAGCATAAAAGTTAAACATTATAAATTCTTATACAAGAGCCAAGATAACATGTATGTCATGACACAACGTAACTAATAAAACATTCGTATTACCTCCATGCTTCTACTTTAATTCCCCCAAACCCGTCAACATTGAGACATCCAAAACTTTCTTTCCAGAAGGAAAGTTATCTCATCCTAAAGCACCCGGATTCAAATCAAGGGAAATAACTCTTCAAAGTTTAATTGAACAACTTTCAAAGCGCTGAAAGTTGTGCAGTTACAGTAACATTGTTCAAAAGCTCAGAAAATTGGGTTAAACTGGAATCTACACCACCATCCGTCGAGCAGTTATTGGTAAAAATAGTCAATGTGCTTAGTTCATCAACAAATATATCCGTATTTATTGTGTTTACAAAATTATTAGCTAGATCATTTCTCCATCTATATTTAGAATTTATCTCGTCATGTTCTACAATCTTGTCACGTGATAAAGATGAAGCGTCAATATTAATGTCGTTTTCAAATGTATACTCAATTAAACAATGGTCAGATAAAGAGTTCGGATCATTAATTTTAAATGAAGTAATAAGATCAAAAATCGATTCGGACACTAACACATAATCCACCAAACTGCATCCTCTCGATCCTACAAAAGTAAATTTGCCAACACCGGAATCGTCACCACAACGACCATTCAAAATGCGTAAACTAGTTTGTTTACAAAAATCTATCAATGCATTGCCATTACTGTTGGTATGTACTGTTGGTATGACCTTTATCCTGAGAAAATCGTGGACGAAATACGTCATCTGTGTAATCATCAGGTAGTAAAAGCAAATCGTTAACTAAATCAGAATCAATACAGTCGGAACTATCCGATGTACGGCTATTAAAATCACCTGATAATAAAATGTTACACTGACCGTCTGTATAGCTATGAATCAGTAAGATCGAGTTTAACAATCTGTCAAAAATACTTTGATCCTGTAAATTAAATCTACCGCTACTCTCTGGTACAACATAACATAAACCAATAAATAAGTCATTATCAAGAAAGAATAAATTTCCATCCAACCTAATCCATAAAATATCATCTTCGCTTTGGTAAAACAAACTTTTGTCATTCACATATGTATCCTTTATATAAATAATGATTCCACCGGAGTCACGTTTAGAGTTCTTTTTTGTCTATTTAAACAAAACTGTTGAAAATCGGGTACATTTAAGTCAATAGATTCATTTGACCATGTTTCTGTAAACATCACTATATCATTTTTATCAAATATGGACATAATTTCTGGAAAATGCAGTTTATAACAATATTTAGACACTAAACACTGTATATTTATAACAGCAATTTTAAGTTTCACCTTCTCCTGCCATTTCTAACCCGAATCTATACATGCTGAAGTCGTGCATTCGCCACTGATAGTTGAGTTTATGTTTTCACAGGGAATTTGTTGTTGACTACGCGCACTATTACCACGGTTAACGGAAACTGATTGTGCCCGACGTGGGCCCGATCGTTGTCTGGTTGTTGATCTAGGCGTGTGGGAACCATCCTTACCCTTTGGTCCCTTCTGGGGTTTTAAGTTTATAGTTTTAGTTTTTGAATTAGTGTTTGGTTTAGGGGCGTTTCGTGTTTCCTGTAGTTTGAAGAGGGAAGGTACAGTCGTCTCGCGCGACTGTGAGAAGTCTATCACCATGTCCGTGTAATCACTTTTGGGTAATGCCGTTGAATTGTTTGCATTAGGTGCTGTTTTTGGTGGATTTCCGGAAATATCCGATGTCGCGATATCTGACGTCATAACGATGTCTGCCGTGGCATCAGGTCTACCATGGAATTGATTTCCTTGATAAAGAGTCGGCGTAATGCTTTCTGAAGCAACGACGTTGTTTGTCATGACATCCAGCACCGGAAATGCTACTAACCTCGACTGATTTAGTACTGTGTGCCAGTCGGGAAATTCGTCACGAATCACGCGGTTGCCACACATAAGTTTTGCCGGGTAAACTATACGCACACTGGACCCAGGATTCTCTTTCTTGACGTCTTTGTATTTGCCCCATAGACGTTTTCTGGCATCAACTATTTCTTTAGGCAAATCTCGGTCAATAGAATAACCAGGGCAATGTTTAAGTGTTTTTGCGTTTGACATGATATGGTCTACATCGTTGTAATTCATAAACTTTGCAATGATGGGCCTATTATAGTTTTTTTGATCATCCTTTATAGAGCCTAGCCTGTGTACGCGAGTTATTATTATTCCCGTTGTGTCGATCTGTAGTGTGTGGGATAAAAATTCCAGTAGTAATACCGAACAATTTTTAAAACGACTATCTTTTATCCCTCGAAATATTAAATTGTTTCGTCTGCTACGCGCCTCAATGTCCACGGATTTATACGAGAGTGTTTTCAAAAGTGTTGATTGCTGGTTTGTGACTGATGAAATACCGTTAATCTTTTCACAGGCTGTTTGCATGTAATTGTTTGATATTGATATGAGTTCACGTGTACTAGCCTGGTCCACTTTCAAATTCAAAATTTCTTCAAAAATCATTGACAATTTGGTACTATCACTTGCTTTTTCGAAGTCATCTCCTGTAGGAACAGAACTAGCACTTGTTGTATGTCGCTTTCGTTTGCCTTTACTATTGGCCGTGAACTCCCAATCGTCTGTTTCACCATCTTGTTCTAAGTTTACCTGAGAAAATTTGTAAGTAAGAAGCACGAGAAATTTGATGCATTCGTATTCTCTGAATACAGTAGTGTTTTTCAATTAAATGTACAATAAATGTACAAAGAGAGATAGTTCAATCAATAATATGTGTATTTACCTCTTTAATTAAATCAAAACTCCTTTCCTTTTCAAAATAAATAAATTTTCACTTGGAGCTCATCAAACCCGTTACCACCCTGCGCCATCTTGCATACGTCATCATATCAATGTGTCTTAGTCTGTGGTATTTGTCTGACAGAGAAATTGTGGAAAGTATCATGGGACACCATTTAAACGAAACACAAAACAGCCTGGAGTAGTATGGAAGGTGGTATAACACATTTAACAAACAACAACACATATGTCAGTATCATATACCTGTCACTTAACAGATTTAACTGAATTATATATAAACATTTATTTAGGAGAAGGAACAGGTGCGAGACCTAAATGTTAAGCGCATGAGTGCATATTCGCCATCATTTTCATCTCTCACACGTTTCATCATTTCTACATGCAGCAGCTTCATAATCTTATGTTAGAATCGACCCATCTAAGACCTACATTGGTGACTCCATATTAACTGTGATGTACTTTGATGAGAATGTCTTGGTCGATGGTATCGCATGTGGCACTGAACTGAGATCGATAGTAGGTATTCTTTCATCCAATATTGTACCTTTGTTGTTTTTAGTTATCGTCTCAGGTTATTTTTCATGTGTCCATCTCAGTAAAGACAAATAGACATGATTGTATTGTAAAGATAATAAAATGACTGTGTCTTCCCCCTCTGGATTTTAGGGCTTGGGACCTTCTAAAGTATAAAAAGCAATGCATTTTTATTACTCCTTTTTATCTTTAGGCTGCATTAGGAGACACAATATATAAAGGGCAATCCCGTTAGATTCTGGTTTGCCGGGCCTCTTGCCTTATAATCATACTTAAAATTGATTCTGGGACACATTGACCAATTCCTTATACTCATACTTACAGACGGTTCTAGGACACCTGGTCCTTTCTCTTATACTCATACCCACAGTTAGTTCTGGGTCATCTGGCCTCTCCGCTATACTCATAGGTGCTTTCAGTTCTGAGACATCTGGTCCATTCCTCTATGTTCATACTCAAAATGGGTTCTGGGACACCTGGTACCTCCCCTATACTCATAGTCAGTCAGTCAGTTCTGGGATACCTGTTCCCTTCTATATATTCATGGTCACAGGCAGTTATGGGACACCTGGTCATTTCCCAATGTTCATACTCACAATCGGTTCTGGAACATATAGTCCCTTCTTATATACTTATATTCGATTGTGGGACACATGGTCCCTACGGTATACTCACAGTTGCAGTCAGTTCTGAGACACATGGTTGCATGGTTCCAGTCGGTTTTGGGACATCTAATCCCTTCCTCTATATTCATAGTCACAGTCAGTTCGGGGAAATCTGGTCCCTTCCCCTATGTTTATACTCACAGTTGGTTTTAGGACATATTGTTCCTCCCCTATACTCATAGTCAGTCAGTTCTGGGACACATGTCTCCTTCCTCTATATTCATAGTCACAGTGTGTTCGGGAACATCTGTTCCCTTCCCTTATATTCATACTCACACAGATGGTTCTGGGACATATTGTCCCTACCCTCTACTCATAGTCACAGTAAGTTCAGGGACACCTGGTCCCTTCTATATTCTCTAATGTAAAGCGATGTTCTATATTCTTCCATAAATGTTCAAAATCGTCTGCGGCATATTTGTTGTATGTGGGAAAGGGTTAATACATCCTCAATATCATGAACATGCACTTTACAAGATTAAAAAGACAACCAATAGCTCACTTTCATAATTTACAACAACAACAACAACAACCTCAAGAATGTTGTTGTCAAAATAAACATATGCATTTTGACTGATATTTAGGACAGCACTGCCTTCCTTTCTTGAAAACGGCCGGGTAAGTAATGAATAAGTAACAGGTTTTTGAATAAGTAACAGGTTATTTAATATGTACCAGTAGCTCACTTTCATCATTTACAACAACAACAACCTCGAGATTGTTATTGGCAACATAAATAAATGCATTTTGAAAGATATTTGGGACAGCAATGGCTTCTTTTCTTGAACACGGTCGAATAAGTAACAGGGTTTGAATAAGTAACAGGTGATTTAAAATGTACCAAGTGGTTTCTGTTATCATGTACAGCAACAACAGCATCCACATTGTGATTTTCAACATCAACATATGCAGTTTAAGTAATGCGTTGGATAGAAAATGCTTCTTTAAATGAAAACGTCCGAATAAGTAACAGGGTTTTTGAATAAGTAACAGGTCATTTCAAAGGTTATATAGATCTCCGTCAGCATCTACAACAACAACAACATCCTATTTGCTGTTGGCAACATCAAGGTATGCAATTGGAATGATATTTGTGATAGCAAAGTCATCTTTTCTTGAAAAAGGCCGAATAAGTAACCTGATTTTGAATAAGTAACAGGTTATTTAAAATGTTCCAATGGATCTCTCTCATCATCTACAACAACAACAACCTCATCAACAGTGTTATTGGCAGTATCAACATATGCAGTACCTTAGATCAAATCTGATTAAGCAACAAAAAAGGAACAAGGAACATATAACCAACTTTACATTTGAATAAGGAACAAGGAACAAGTAACAAACTTCACATTCGAATAAGGAATGAGGAACAAGGAACAGGGAACGGCCGAATAAGTAACAGGTTTTTGAATAAGTAACAGGTGATTTAATATGTACCAATGGCTCACTTTCATAATTAACAACAACAACAACCTCAATATTGTTGCTGGCAACATAAACAAATGCATTTTGAAAGATATTTATGACAGCAATAGCTTATTTTCTTGAACACGGTCGAATAAGTAACAGGTCTTTGAATAAGTAACAGGTGATTTAAAATGTACCAATTGGTTTATGTTATCATCAACAACAACAACAGCATCTACATTATGATTTTCAACATCAACATATGCAGTTTAAGTAATGTTTTGGATATAAAAGGTTTCTTTTAATGAAAACGGCCGAATATGTAACAGGCTTTTTGAATAAGTAACAGGTCGATCATTTTAAAGGTACTTATAGATCTCCGTCAGCATCTACAACAACAACAACAACAACATCCCATTTGCTGTTGGCAACATCAACGTATGCAGTTTGAATTGATTTTCTGAATAAGTAACGAATAAGTAACAGTTTTTTTGAATAAGTAACAGGTGATTTGAAATGTACTAATGGGTCGCAGGCAGCATCTACAACAACAACAATATCACAATTGTGGTTTACAACATCAACATATGCAATTGGAATGGTATTTGGGATAGCAGAGGCATCTTTTCTTGAAAAAGGCCGAATAAGTAACCAGATTTTGAATAAGTAACAGGTTATTTAAAAAGTTCCAATGGGTCTCTCTCATAATCTACAACAACAACAACATCATCAACATTGTTCTTGGCAATATCAACATATGCAGTACCTTAGATCAAATATGATTAAGCAACAAGAAAGGAACAAGGAACATAACACCACTTTTAAATTTGAATAAGGAACAAGGAACAAGTAACCAACTTCACATTCGAATAAGGAATAAGGAATAAGGAACAAGGAACAAGTAATCAACTTCACATTTGAATAAGGAATAAGGAATAAGGAATAGGGAATGAACTTACGTCTAAATTTAAGCTTTCCCCTAAAGAATAATGGTAGGTAGTATATATGTGTTTTTATTTAAAGAATTAAAGTAATTACGGTCGTAAATAATTTAGCAAAAAACAACAAAATAATATTTGGATTTGTCATATGTATAAACTAACTCGTTTACTTCCCTGTTGTTCTATATATGAAATATAATTATCACAAATATAATATGTCACCCATGGTTTTTTATATCGTATTTGAGATAACAGTTTAGAAATGTTGTTCTTTATATGCAATTTTGAAAATTTCGAAGTCTATACCTGTCATGCAAAGCTTTCTTGGTATTCTATCCGTGATAATGTTGTTGTCGTTTGCGGCAAGTTTTTAATTAAATTGCAATTTGTGTTTACACAGCCGCGCAGTGATGTGTGATTAAAGGAATGACCATTACTATCTCATCTTATATTAACATCGATTTGAAGCGAATAATATAAACACTGTCATGATATATAGTTCACAATTTTTCCTTAAATCATTTTAAAGCAAAATTTGTGTTTGACTAATAATACAGTTATTACCTTACGTCTAATTTACTAAAAAAATAAAAATGCCATAGATATTTCTTTTAATAGAAATCATTATAATTTAGAACATCATTTCTTCTCCAATTTACTCAAATTTGTTGGAAATATATCTGTCGGACTTTTAGTAAAACTATATGCCGTAATACTGCTAACGTGCACCTGAACGCGCATTGTGGAATTGAAAATAAAACACAGCCACCCCTTCTTCTATCTTTCTTTTTGTACTAAATATGTCCCCATTATATTAAAACTACCGGTACTTCGTTTTGTCTTGAGAATGGTTTTTTACCCTTAACCCAAATTTCAAGACAAACTATCACAATGCCATAAAACCGTAGAAGAGCAAACTTTTGGTCACAAGTTCGTACCTTATTACTTGTGTTGTCGACACTCTTTCAATTATAAACTAAAATGTATCATTGCCCGACTATAAACTGTCTACAATTTACAGACACCTCTGAAGTAACATCGAAGACTCACTACATAGTGCAGACAACGATGTGATAGCACTCCACGGGATATGTATGTAGACAATAAAAGTGGCTTATTTACCTAAACTATACACGGTAATATTGTCAATAAACACCTGTATTCAAATAGCTCTAAGTTGAATTGAACTGCGGAGCTATTCTTTATTTATTGTTATCTGAAGATACATTAAAAAATACCTAGAGTGACAAATAGGAAAGCAATAATAAATTATATTAACAATTTATGCCATGATTAGTCTGACGATGCTCTTGTTTGGAGAATTTCGTATCAGAGTTGTTGGGTTATGTAAACTCATGAAACTTCATGTAATATCGAATTACTATTTGATGTTCCCGTAATAATTTGTTTATGTAAATTTTATGAAAATTCGGGGGTTCATTTTAATAATCCTGGGTACATTTCAATTTAAATTCCGCAGTTTACGGTTTGTCGCGTGACAGAGCCTTAACGTCATTGCGATTTACTAAAGATCCGCACGATGGGTTTTCTTGAAATTTTGGTAAATGATAGACAAAAGGTTGTTCTAAATGATATAAGTTTTTTAAAAAAAATCTTCCCGGCGAATTTTTTACAAATTTGAAATAAACGAATTACTGTAAAAATATTTTAACGAAAGTTTCATTTCAAGTCCCCTTATGTTACGTTAATTGTCTTGGCCAGTTGTATGGAAATTACATCACTACGTCGGTAATTTTATTTTCTTCGGTCTGGTGGTAACTGTTTCCAAATACAACTTCAGACGATAATGTCATGGTGATTTCTTTAACAACACTGTCATTGTCGCAAAGACGTACGTTTTGACGTCTAAAACGACGTTATTTCAAAGGTATGATTCCACCTTAACCAGTAAATATGTTAATTTTTAAGTGAAATTCGCAAACCCTAACTAGATATAACCTGTTAATATCGTACAAAACATTAACTGGTTATCTTACGGCAGTAATATTCCACCATACATTTGAATTTTTGTAAATGAGTTGTAAATATTAAATCCAAATACATGCACAGCTTTTATCCACTGTATCGTGTACATAAATATTGAGTTGATAAACTTCAGTTTGCCTTCGTCATTCATGTTCCTTTTGAAATTAAAGATTCGATTTTAGCATTATCACCTACACCTACTTCACGATACGACATGTTGAATGGCTAACTCTTATTAATTTGAGGACGACGATGGGGAAGCGGTTGAGCGACGGCCTATCTTAACTAATGTCCCTGTTTGAATCAAGTTTAATTAGTGTATTTGATCAAACATGAGACTCAAAAGGGCAAGTATCGCTCCATTGCATTAATAAATAATTAAATCGCTCTAGCCATAAAAGGCAAAACAGTCCCGCACCTGGTGGCCATGTTTTTCTATTAATCAACATGACATGACGCATTTCAACAAAACTAACCAATCAGTTTCAGGGAAAACAAGAAATATCTTTAAACAAGAGCTGTCGGAGGACAGCATGCTCGACTATTCCACCGCTTATTTCATTACTGAGATAATGTAGTTGCATGCTAAACATTAACCACAATGTATTAAAGGGTAATAATTTGCATTATATGCAGGATAGAGTTATTTAACTTGATTATTTTCATAGGTGTGATGGTTGGGAAGGGTTGTATAACGTTTCAATGGAATGCATCAAGTAGTCACTAAGATATGGACTCTATACAATTATCGCCTTTTAGTGAGGTCGATACGTGTTTTTGTCGACTTGATAAAAGTGATATCGACCGAGGACGAAGTCCGAGGTCGATATCACTTTTATCAAGTCGACAAAAACACGTAAAAAAAAAAAAAAAATACAGAAAACATTTGATTTTTTATTTATGGACACAATATGGTAATATTCTCTATTAAATTAATGGTATTAAACAAGGTATTAGTTATACATATCTGAAGCATAAATTTATCACAAATAACTTACATTTATCACTGACAGCTGGTATTTATTATTTATCACAGACAGCTATAAAACAGCTAAAATTTATCACAGACAGCGACCGTCAGCCATTATGTTTGTTTATAGTATGACGTCATAGAACTTGTACCCGTGCTATTTCGCTCGCGGCCACGCGCTCCAAGTCAATTCGTCTTTTTTAGCTCCGCCCTAGAGTCAATTCCACTTTTTATCAGATATCATGTGACCGTGTCTGTGCCAATCAAAATCATTAAATAAATTGATTTAATAATAATTAATGTAGTTGCACGCAAACCTTTAACCATAGGGCAACAATTTGCACCATATGCAACTAGTTCAAAGTTATTGCAAAAAATAGTGTTTTTTTCAATAAATGTCAAAGCGACCTTGACTTTTAACGTTATGATCCCATGACCTGTTTGAGTCAAGTGCTGATCATGACCATTACCAAAACTAAGTTTCAGGATCATAGGCCTAAGCAATCAGTAGTTTTAAAGCAATGAATGTTTCTGTATTGCAGGTCACAGTGTACATGACCTTTGACCTATTGACTCCAAACTCTCTAGGAATCACCAACTTGCTATGATGTATGTCCAACCTAAGTTTGAAGATCATAGACCTAGGCGTATGTAAGTTATAAGGGTAACTGCTAGCTTTCACAAAAACTTTAACCATTAACTGTTTCTTTACAGAAAGGTCACAGTGACATTGACCTTTGACCTAGTAACTCTAAACTCTCTAGGCAAAACCAACTTGAAGATCACAGGCCTAAGTGTATGTTAGTTATAAGGGTAAATGCTAGCGTGCATGAAAACTTTAACCATGAACTGTTTCCATATAGAAGGTCACAGTGACCTTGACCTTTGACCTACTGACGACTTTAAAGTGTATAGGCATCACCAACTTGCTATGAAGAATGTCCATACAAAATTTAAAGACCATAGCCCAGGCGTATGTTAGTTATGAGGGTGAATGCTAGCTTGCACAAAAACTTTAACCATGAACTGTTTCTATATAGAAAGTTACAGTGACCTTGACCTTTGACCTACTGTGTAGGCATTATCGACTTGCTATGAAGTATGTCCATACCAAGTTTGAAGATCATTGGCCTAGGCGTATGTAAGTTAGAAGGGTAAATGCTAACTTGCACAAAAACTTTAACCAACGGCGACGGCGACGCCGGGGTGACTACAATAGCTCCCCTTATTCTTCGAATAGTCGAGCTAAAAAGAAAAACGGCGATCATTATGAGTAAATACTAAGAAATGGAACATGCGCATATTATTTGATATTTTGTCTTACTTATTAGAATGATAGAAAACAACGTTAAATATTTAACATTTGTTTTATGTATATACTTTGGTTTTGATTTGAATGAAAGAGAGAGAAAAAAGGCTTGCCTCTGTCGGGAAGCGAACCACAGACCTTTCACTTGCCAATCCAAGTCAACATCAATTACACTACCGCGTCATGATGTTAATACGTTCTAAGCCGAGAATTAATCACATGGCTGGAGATTACGCGAGGCTCCCAAGAGGTGTATTATGTAACACAGTATAAGTTTCAATTGACGATAAATAACTGAAAACTTATCATATTTAAAAACAAAAAACATTTTTGCTCTTAAATATTATATTTCATACGTTTTCACTGATTTTTGGGATAGGGGCGTTTCGCCACTATACCATACTCAGGCTGCTTTCGAAAAGTCGGATTAAGGCTTTAACCACAGTCCACATGTGTATACATACGCCAAAATCGAGTTTTGATTGGTTATAATCTGCCTTTTCAACGATTTCATTGGTTCGACCGAATCACGAAAAATCCTCCGCTTGCATTAATTAATGAGACAAAATAGTTCCAACGCGTGAAACAAGCAATTTTTCCTTTTGTCACAATGTTTTCGATTGTCGTCTGCTGCACATCTGTAAGCGGAAAATGGTTACAGCCTCCCCATGGAAGCGGAATCCTTTACGTGATACTATAACAGTTCGAATATTGAAAATATTGTTGAAAATGGAGCTATTGCTGACAATGAGCAAATCCTCCTTTTCAGACAATGCTTTCAAACACGTTTCAAATTAATTCATTTCATATTTGAACGATTTACTATTTTACTCGACACATTCTGAATAACATGCTAGAGATGAATGATAACGAGCAATGTTGCCTTACATCAAGGGGAAAAATATATAGTTGAAACCTTTGTGGAAAAAGAGGAAATGAGTCACGATAAACAATCTTGCAGCCATCTGCTGCACATACGTACACAAGCGACTGTAAGCGGGAAAGGGTTGAACCGTTTCCGTTATAGCTATTTAGTTACATACGAATGTTAAAAGTGTATTTGCAAACGGAGCAATTGCTGACAATGAGCAATTCCTCCTTTCCAAACAATGCTTTGAAACATGAATCATTTGTTTCTATAACCTTTGTCTACAGTTATTATTTTAACCGTTGCCCCTTTTAGACACATTTGACTCACCTTAACAGATGAATGATAATCAGCAAGTTTGTCTTTTTCCACAATGTTTTCATCACTATTCAAAATAGGAAATAGAAATTAAATCTACAAATTAGAGATAAGATAACATTGATTGATTAGGGTTAACGCCTTTTTTAACATTTCCTCAGTAATACCACGGGGCCAGTCCACCTACAAATGTATTTCCTTGTTTTCTCACACCAGTACTCCACACAACAATCTTCCCAAGCAACTGGCTGCTTTTCCACATAGACTTAGCTCATTGTTGAAAGACGAATGACGCATGTCGCATTGACTTTTGTCAAACGTCGGAAAGAAATTTGGCCGAAAATGTCAACAACCACACTAGTTATAACCGCAAGGTCATTATTTATTTTATAATTAAGGCGCTTCTAGCGATTTTGGGACAGGATTTATAATGTATATGCATTTGCGTTAATTGAAGACTCATCGTCCGTCAACGTGTAATCTAGTCCTTGATGTATCTGTTGACAAATAAACTAGAAATGAAGTATAAATAGGTTTTTGTAAATTAACCTTGTACGAGTTCTGTAATCAATACTTCATGGATTGCATGTATTGGTCAACACGTTGTTACTGTATGGCAGATTTGTTTAAAAGTGGTCACACTTATACCGTGCGATAAGGAGAACGGCAAAGTACTAGGTACATAACTCTGGTTTGTTTATTTTAGTTATCTCCATTTTTCCTTATTTAGTTCAGCGATTGTCTCAATTAATTTCCATTGTATCCATTTCAAACTTGTTTGTAGGTAACTTATGACTTACATATTTGCAGTGCACCATTAACATAACTTTACCATGCTGCGTTTGGAGTGTGTATATTTTTGTCTTTCCATGTTCTCACTTATTATACGACTTCCGCACGCAACACATGCGTTCCGTTAAATGCCCTTGTTCGTTAATGAGTGCTTCCCCAAGCTGTGTACTTTGTCCGGAGCGACTGACTGTCTGTCCGTCTTTGTGTTCATCCATCAGTCCGTCTGTCCGTTACGGTTTGCATTAATGGGTCAAAACTTTGTTTCTGTTTCGCGGATCCATTTCAAAATCGTCACACGTATACATTGGGATTAGGAGATCGATACAATATTTTGAACACAAATCTGATCTGGTTTTTTAGGTGTAAACTATTTTTTTTCATTTCTTCGGTTATTGTCTCAATAGATGTCCAATGTATCAATTTAAGACTTAGTGTATAGGGAACTCTGAGCTACAGATGAGCAGTGCAAAAAGAAACATAACTGTAGCATGCTTTCGATTGTCTTTCATTTATCAGCATGATTACAATATAATGATTGGTTTGGTTTGTTTTAAAGGTCATTGTTTATTGCTTCAACAATGTTTGTCCATATTATCTATGCCATGTATTTTCAACTTACATATGCCCCTATACCATTAGCGCTTTAGCGCTTTGATTTAACTTAAGGAAAACAATTAAAGGTTAGTATGCAGAACATTTCATTTTAAAACTTTACCTTATAAGTGCCCCTCGTGGGATCGCCAACTTAACTATGAACCAATCAAAACGTTTCATTTCCTTTATTTCTTCGACATTATTCATTAAATACAACATTTAATTGGTCTACAAGCTATATCATTTGTTTAACATCTATGTCAAAACCCACGTTAATCGTCTTCGCCGAAAAATGTTTAATGTTCTCTCTAAAGCCATACAAGATTAACATTCCCGACTCTAGCGGCCATGTTTGTCGACCAACGAACATGGTTTGAAGAAATCAGAAAGAGGGTCACATAAAAAACATTTCTGAAAACTTATCTGTATACCGGCTTCATACATTTGGAGGAGAAGATATTTAAAATGTTCACTTTAGTAATGTATGTAGCAATGACAGTTGACGCGGCTGCCATTATTAACATTTCGGAGCTTTAATCAATGTTTTGCCGACGCATTGTTACAACACTAGTTGCTGCAACATATTGCAGACTAAATATTACCAGAACTTTTGATCATGTGAGAATTACAGAGCAAGTTGCAAAATGCAGTATATTAGAGTCGTTAGGCTGTCATAAGGTTTAGTTTGGTATTGGTCTAGCTTAAGTACACAGTGATTTAGAGAGCCGGCCACTCTCATACTTTTGGGACTGTTTTCTCAATTAACTTATAGATTTACAGAAGCAGAATTTTAATATTAAATATTATTACTACAATGTGGTCGGTTTGAAGTCATTTCAGGAAATGACTTAAGTGTTTTTTAAGTGGCTGTTGACGTCATCAGCATCACACGACCCTGAGTTATCAACATCACGCAACACTGAGTTAACATCATGAAATCATACGCTGACGGCATCACCGGAAACACACATACCTTATTTAGCACGGAAAATTACTAAGTAAGCAATATCATCAAAGCTTCACCGGAACCACCCATACATTATCAGGTAACGACTGTACGAAAAATTACTAAGCATCATCCAGAAATGACGTGACTTCATACCCATATCACATAGACCAACTATACGGCAGTAGAAAACAATTCAGCAAACATATCTATCCTCCGATTTAATGAAAGTATTGACTAGTGTTGAAACATTGTAGAAAAGGGCAAAATTGCTTATGAAGTAGATATTACATGTTTTTTTAACTTTGCTCGATTTCTCAAAATATTTCAAACGTTTGAAGATGTATTTCGACGCATTTGCTGCAGACTGCATTGTAAAACATCGGGACAAACGCATAAAGTGATTATTGGAGCAATGATTTCAATACTTTTAGAAATGACCGTGTGTGCGGGAAAGGGTTAATCTCATTTACAGTTTTCCAACATATATGTTGACCCTTTTTATGACCAGACGGCGATGTACGCGTCTTGACTTAAACCAGGGACAACATCTTGTGATTAAGGTCAATCAACAAATTAATATAAAACTTAACCATCTGTTATGATTAACACCTCCTTCCCGCTATCGGATCAACAGCAACCAAACTGCGAAACTCGAACTTTGGGAAAATTAAAACATAAATGAAAACAATAATAGATCAAGGGCGAAAGGAAAAAACATCTTGTAACTAGAGGTTGTTTTTGGGAAAAACGTATGTCTCCCCCAAGGGGTATTTGTCTGGCTGACTGTATTTTGTCAGTTAGTGATTTATGTAGTGTACAGAGTACATGTATATGATAAAATATCCTGTTTAACATTTAATAGATATCTTGTGATTAAACTAATTACCTGTAATGATGCCTTGAATTATGTCTTTATAGATCAGCGATGTTAATATTGGCATAAGTCATTGAATGGTAACTGTAGTAAGTTGGCACTGTCCCAGATTGTACAACATTTAAATGTTTGACATAAATATGGTGACTGCTGTGAAGTTTAATATAAATGTGGTAAAGGGATTGTGAGATGAAGGCCGGACAAGAATGAAATGGCAATTTTAAAAAAGGGCAATAACTCATCCAAAAGTAGGTCAAATTAAACGCCCTCGTAATATGCGCAACAACACATTGTACCGATGACTCCTGTGAAGTTTCATAGAAATGTGGCAAAGGGGTTGTGAGATGAAGGCCGGACAAGAATGAAATGGCAATTTTAAAAAAAGGGCAATAACTCAACCAAAATTAGGTCAAATTAAACGCCCTCGTAATATGCGCAACTAGACGTTGTACCGATGACTCCTGTGAAGTTTCATAGAAATGTGGCCAAGGGGTTGTGAGATGAAGGCCGGACAAGAATGAAATGGCAATTTAAAACAAGAGTTGTCGGAGGACAATATAGCTCGCCTATCAGGGCCATCGTCTATCAGGGCCTACTTCAGAACAGTTATAGCATTAGGTAAAGTCACACAGTATCACCTATTGCAAGATAATACACCTTTTCAATACGTCCATGCAAATGTTAACCAAGTCCATACAGGCCTTTTAAATCTGTAAATTGGTTTATATACGATGTATGCCAATAGTGAACATAATACCGAAGACTTACAGTATCAGTATCAGATAAAACCACACACTATTATTTATTGCAAGATATCACAAATTTTCAATACTTGCATGCAAATCTTAACCTGGCAACGCTGATACCAACGCCATACAAGGTCCCCTAATGATCCTGAATAAGTGTGTGAAGTTTCAAAGCAACAGCATACACAGTGTCTGAGAAAAGGCCTTGCACGCAAAGATTTTACCAAAATTCTAAGTCGAAAAAGGGGCACAATTCAGTCAAAATCCATTCCAGAGTTATGGGACTTGACATACAAGGTCCCCTAATGACCCTGAATAAGTGTGTGAAGTTTGAAAGCAACAGCATACACAGTGTCTGAGAAAAGGCCTTGCACGCAAAGGTTTGACCCAATTTCTAAGTCCAAAAAGGGGCACAATTCAGTCAAAATCCATTCCAGAGTTATGGGACTTAACATACAAGGTCCCCTAATGACCCTGAATAAGTGTGTGAAGTTTGAAAGCAACAGCATACACAGTGTTTGAGAAAAGGCCTTGCACGCAAAGGTTTGACCCAATTTCTAAGTCCAAAAAGGGGCACAATTCAGTCAAAATCCATTCCAGTGTGTGAAGTTTCAAAGCAACAGCATACACAGTGTCTGAGAAAAGGCCTTGCACGCAAAGGTTTTACCAAAATTCTAAGTCGAAAAAGGGGCACAATTCAGTCAAAATCCATTCCAGAGTTATGGGACTTGACATACAAGGTCCCCTAATGACCCTGAATAAGTGTGTGAAGTTTGAAAGCAACAGCATACACAGTGTCTGAGAAAAGGCCTTGCACGCAAAGGTTTGACCCAATTTCTAAGTCCAAAAAGGGGCACAATTCAGTCAAAATCCATTCCAGAGTTATGGGACTTAACATACAAGGTCCCCTAATGACCCTGAATAAGTGTGTGAAGTTTGAAAGCAACAGCATACACAGTGTTTGAGAAAAGGCCTTGCACGCAAAGGTTTGACCAAATTTCTAAGTCCAAAAAGGGGCACAATTCAGTCAAAATCCATTCCAGAGTTATGGGACTTGACATACAAGGTCCCCTAATGATCCTGAATAAGTGTGTGAAGTTTCAAAGCAACAGCATACACAGTGTCTGAGAAAAGGCCTTGCACGCAAAGGTTTGACCAAGCTGGCAACGCGGACGCCAACGCCAACACCAACGCCAACGCTAACGCCAACGCGGACGCCGGGGTGATAACATAAGCTCCCCTATTTCTTCGAATAGGCGAGCTAAAAAGGGCAATAACTCATCTAAATGTAGGTCAAATTAAACGCCCTCGTAATATGCGCAACAACACATTGTACCGATGACTCCTGTGAAGTTTCATAGAAATGTGGCAAAGGGGTTGTGAGATGAAGGCCGGACAAGAATGAAATGGCAATTTTAATAAAAGGGCAATAACACTCAACCAAAATTAGGTCAAATTAAACGCCCTCGTAATATGCGCAACTAGACGTTGTACCGATGACTCCTGTGAAGTTTTATAGAAATGTGGCGTACAGACAGACAGACAGACAGACAGACATACGGCGCAGGCAAAAGCAATATGTCTCCTCCGGAGGGGGGAGACATAATTAAGGTCAATCAACAAAATTATTATAAAACTAACAAGGTCTCAACAGCAACCGAACTGCGAAAACTCGCTGACTCATGTTGGATCATGAGAGACCGCATACTAAACCATACTGCTTACAGACAATAACAAAGAGACCGCATACTAAACATAATCGCCGATTGTATTAAAAACACATCCAAAGGATGACAATAGTTTTCACTGATTATCGTTTTTTTTTGTTAATTCATAGTTTCCCCTTATCTCTTTCCGTGTCGCTCATTCATTATCTGATAAATAGGCACGGCACTGATAATCGATAAGATATTGATAAATGATAAGCCGTTACCTATCCCTGTATATATTGTCCCTGCTTAAACGTAAAGGGTAAAGGCGGTGTTTTTTAAGGAAAAGTATTGAACGATATAAAATTCGAAAATCGGAAAGTTTGTGGTCACAGTTTTGTTTTTTATATCCTGTTTTTATCGCGTACTAAGAAATAAACGCTTAGACGGAATGAAGGTAAGGATAAGCACTTGTAGCATTCTGGCCAGCTACATCAGATATTGTCCACGAGGAAAACACAGGTAAATAAATGAAATCGTATAGTGGTACTTTTCGTAAGCTTTATTGTGAAGATATAATTCGAAGGGTAACCCGACTCTTTCCCGACTCCATGCCTCTCCTCCCCCCTCTCTCTCGCCATTATCCATCGTTTGGAGTTCACTTCATTGTGAACCGCTTCGTTCCGACCTTTTGTCATTCCTTTACGTAAACAATTTGGCAGATATTTCATTAAAAAGGTACATTTTCTTGTGTTACAACATAATAAGACTAATATGACTGACCACTATGACACTACCCAAGAGGAGACAGTTACTTCGTACCCTAGTTATTTTGTACCCTGTCATTTTCGGTTGTCTCGTACCCTAGTTAGTTTGTACCCTGTCGAATTCGGTTGTTTCGTTACCTAGTGTCATTTATAACAGATAACTTAAATCTTATCATATTATATATGTTTACAAAATGTATTTCAAAATATTTAGTGGTATTGTACGTGATAAAAAACATGTTTTAGTGTTTTTTATGTTATTTCGTCACATCTTTTGTTATAATAACACTGTGTTATGTTTGACAAAGGTGTTAACAGATTGGCTTTTAATTGTTTCTCGGAGGGCCTTTAATTTAATCATGTCTGATGAAATCTTAATTGTTTCTCAGCGTTCTCAGTTTCTAACTCTTTAATTAACCTATTGATAGGCAAGTTCTTTATTTCTGATAAAGTCGTTGGAATTTGAATTTGAATTCCAGAAAAGTTTGCATACCTCCTACAACATACGGTGCTGCGAGTATGAAATACTCTATGGATGCAGTGCATTTCTGTTTGAGCTCCATTAAGTCAATAGGTGATTTAAGTTCAACTTTCATATGCTGATCATTAAATATTGAAATGTAAATCCACCCTAGAAATAATTACCAATTTGTTTCTTTCGGACTAAATGGTAAGTTATAGGTAAGTTTTCCATGGTTACCGAAGTCGGACAATGTTTATTGGACATGATAAAGTGGTTTCTGAGATATTATTGGTACAGATAGATATACCTCGAATTGTTCGTCAAGCCTTATATTGGTATTGACAGCACACTCATTATTTCCCCCTTTACAAACACCGTTGTGCTTATTAAAAATATCTTCAACTTTCAACTGGGTGTGATATGGTCTGAGCTTAATTCGAGGGTTGTTATCTGTATACATTTTCATTCTAACCCGTCTCAGTATGACTCAGGTCGATATCTTTGTCTGCACAGATTTCTCTATTTTTACGCCTAATTTTAATGACCTGTTGTTTGTATATCGGCGGCGCATTGAAGTTAACCAACTAAGTATTCGGAGAAACGACTCCCCGTCGACTAATCGGATCGTCTAAAATGGACTTATCAACAGAATAGACATTAGCATTACAGCCCACTTCCCGCATAGGCTTTTACATAAAGCATTTGCGTTTAAATGTTGTTTTCTTTTTACACATTCCCAAGCATAGTGGCCTGGCTCTCCACATTGATAACGCATTTTCTGTATCGACCCTTATCTTGCCTGACTTTCGAAAGACTTGCCCGTTGCATTTCTGCGCTCTACAATCTGCAATGAGGTGACCTATCTTGAGACAGTAATTACACTTAATTTTCCGAACCGCGTTCTGAAAAGGTTGTGGGTTTTCCCTCATTATTTTCATTTTAAGAGAATCTTCCCTGAGCCCATCAATAAAATATCCCGAAAGTATCCCGCTCGTCTTTTGCCTAATTTTCCTCAAAATCAGCAACGCATGCTGAAAATCGACTTCTTCACCAAACCGCGTTCTTAACTCCCCCTTAATTTTATCCCAGGTGTGATCAGCATGCTGTTCCAAGATATCGTTGTGTGAAATCACTGACAGGTCCTTTGCTTGCCTGATATGCTATATATTTACCCCTTTCATTAGATATATTAGATATTCTAGTTAAAGTGCCAAATGTTTCAATGTTTCAATACTTTTAATCCATTCTTTAAATTCCTTTAGATTATAACTACCGTCAAAACTTTGAACAACTTCTGCCTCGCCTTGAGCCCCCATAGTGGTGTTTAAATTAGTCATTTGTCCATCTACGAACTGAAACAATTCTAAAAACATTTGTTATGTCATTTTTCCTTGCCAATTATGTAAAGGGAATAACGAAAGATTGTTACTAACGATTAACCGGCAAACATCTCTGGATGGCTCACGACGGCAACACAAATTCAAAGTGTCCAACACTACTATTCACACCATGTCCGACACAACACACGTTCGATTATCCATTGTCACGGCATCAAATAACTTATGTAGCACTCTGGCCAGCTACATCAGATTGTTCACGAGAAAAACACAGGTAAATAAATGAAATCGTATAGTAGTACTTTTCGTAAGCTTTATTGTGAAGATATAATTCGAAGGGTAATGCCGTAGTAATTTGAAATGTGAGAGACTCCATGCCTCTCATCCCTCTCTCTCTCTCTCCATCTCTGCATGTCTCTCTGGGCGCTTCCTCAAAACATACTATTATATACTACAGGGCTGGCGCCGTATACACGTGATATCCGGTATATAGTTATACACTCAACGGACCTAATATCTAACGTGTATACCACTATACCTCTACCCTCATTGTGTTACACACTTGACTAGCCACTTAAAGCTCTCGAATCATTCTTTGTTATTAGAACTTTAGATTGTACGGTGTTTTACGCCGCTCTCTACAATTATTAAGTTATATCACGGCGTTACTAATGTCCCTCGTAAGGTTTTCATAAAGGTCAAAACAAATGTCTTTGTGTGTGTGTGTCCCCAACAAGCTCAATTATTTCAGAACAGCTTTACATCTCCCGAATCACCTTCGGGGCTCCTAAATGAACTCCCGGAGTTTTTAAAAGAGATACCAGAGCTCTTAAATGAGATCCCGAAGCTCTTAAATGCGCTCTCTGAGCCCTTTTATACGCACGCGGAGTTCTGAAATAAGCTCCCGGAGCTCTTAAATGCGCGCGCGGAGGTCTTAAATGCGCGCGCGGAGCTCCTTTATAAGTTCCCGGAGCTCCTGAATGAGCTAGCGACTCTCCTTATTGAGCTCCCGGAGATCTCGAAGTGTACCTATAGTTGATTATTAATAAACGATACAACATTTTCACAAACTAGAGATTGCTTTTTTAAAAAAGCGCTTGTCTCCCCATTTGTGTGGTCGTAAGGTAGGAAAAGAAATGATGGAGATGAATTTTTTAGTTTTGTACTGGAGATGAAGCAACAGTGACAATCCTCAGTTATTGAGCGGAAACCATTTTTCAGCTGAGGGTTACCATGACCTTGGTCTTTGACCTAGTGACCTCAAAATCAATAGGGGTCATTTGCTGCTGGTGACCAACCTGCACACCAAGTATGAAGTTCCTGGGCCCAAGCAATCTTCAGTTATTGAGCGGAAACCATTTTTCAGCCAAAAGTCACTGCGACCTTGACCTTTGATCTACTGACATCAAAATCAATAGGGGTCATTTACAGGTTATGACAAAGCTGCACACTAAGTATGAAGTTCCTGGGTATAAGCGTTCTAGAGTAATTGAGTAAAACACATTTTTCAGCTGAAGGTTACCGTGACCTTCGACATTTGACCTTGTGACCTCAAAATCAAACAAATTCAAGTTCCTCAACATAAGCATTCTTTAGTTATTGAGAAGAAACCATTTTTCAGCTGAAGGTTACCATGACCTTGACCTTTAAGCTAGTGACCTCAAAATCAATAGGGGTCATCTACGGTGGTGACCAACCTGCACACCAAGTATTAACTTCCATGGCCAAAGCATTCTACAGTTATTAAGCAAAAACAAAGTTTCAGCTCATTGTCACTGTGACCTTTCAGCTCAAGGTCACTGTGACCTTGACTTTGACCTCAAAATTAATAGGGTCTTCTACTGGGATTGGCCAACCTGCATACCATGTATGGAGTTCCTCGGCCAAAGCGTTCTTCAGTTATTGAGCGGAAACCATTTTTTACCTCACAAGGTCACCATGACCTTGACCTTTGACCTTCTGACATCAAAATCAATAGGAGTCATCTACTGGTCATGACCAACGTGCATACCAAGTATGAAGATCCTATGCCCAAGCGTTCTTCAGTTATTGAGCGGAAACAAGTGTGACGGATGTGACCTTGACCTTTGACCTAGTGACCTTAAAATTAATAGGCGTCATTTGCTGGTGGTGACCAACCTGCACATCAAGTATGAAGTTCCTTGGCCCAAGCAAAAACTATTTATCAGCTCATTGTCACTGTGACCTTTCAAGCTCATGGTCACTGTGACCTTGACTTTAGACGTACTGACCTCAAAATCAATAAGGGTCTTCTACTAGGCATGGCCAACCTGCATACCATGTATGGAGTTCCTCAGCCAAAGCGTTCTTCAAGCGGAAACAAGTGTGACAAACGGAAGGACGGAAGGACGGACGGACGGACGGACGGAAGGAACGGGCAAAAACAATATGTCACCCCCATGTAATGGGGGAGACATAATAATGGCAATTTCTCTAGTTATATAAGGGAGTGTGCGTGGTCTTAAGTATTTGAATATGTGTCTTTTATCAACCAGAATTTGTTGCTCATGATATGAGGATGATGATGATTATAATGAGTAGGAGGAGCAACAGGATAAGCTGGAGGAGGAAGAGCATGAAGATGAGGAGCAGGAGGAAGAGGAGGATCATGAGCAGCAGAAGGAGGAAGAGAAAGAAACGGAGGAAAGGGTAACTCCTCCATACATACTCATCTGATAAATGAAATCGTCTTTTAATTTATTAATTTAATCTGATAACTGATGTGGATCTTTATTTTTCAGATATCCCTAAATGAAAGTGTCTTGCCAACTTTGTTCAAAGTTATTCTACGTAAAATGCGGAAGATGCTTCGCCGTTTTTAATTATCTCGGTCAGAAACACGGGAGTTCCGATACTGACGGAGGAATCTACGACGATCATGAAGGATCAATATTATTTTCCTCTTTCTGCGAACTTAAGTTTATAAGAGATACCGATGAAACGAATAGAATTAAGGACAACGCCAAGCATACAGTGCCATGTCGGCGGTAAACGTTTTAGCAACGACTACAGCTCAAAGCGTCACAAAAAGAAAATACGCGGGGATGATCCCGAGTTTTTCAATAAATCGAGGAACTAAGACACCAGATTTAAGTCAAGAAGTTCATGATGTGCATACACAGGAGGGAGCTCTGAAGGCGCCAGCCTCAGAATGCATTCAACGGAGAATATGTTTGTTTTCCAACATCAATTTACCTGTGTCGTTAGCGTACCCACGTCATACGGCAAAACCTACTTTATAACTCAACTGTAACAGAGAGCCCGCGACAAGATACAACCGTCACAAGGACACATGATCTGGTTATACAAACGATGACATCCGCTTTACGACGTCAAACGGTGAAGGTTTATTCGAAGGTCAAGTTTATTCAGGGCGTGCCTTGGAACTTCAAGGGAGACGAATTTCTGGACACTAGAGTTAGAAACGTCATAGTTCTCGATGACATGGCCAAAGAAGCGACCAAAGATATACAAGAGTAACGGATTTGTTTACGGAACGCAGTCACCATAGAAATCTGTCGATGATCGCGCTTAACCAGAACCTATATTTTATTAAAGACCCGACCCAGAGAAAAAACTGTCATTAACTAGCATTATTCAATAATCCCTTTAACAGACAACCGGTTATGACTCTAGCCAGACAAATGTACCTGAATAACCCTCAAAAGCTCCTACGTCGTTTAAACGATGTCTTTCAACGACCGTACGAGTACCGGCTAATACATTTGAAACCGACGACGCCAGAACCACGAATGCGCGGGATTTTAAGAGCTCCGGGAGCTTATTTCGGAATGCTGCGTGCGTATAAAAGAGCTCCGAGAGCTCATTTAGGAACGACGCGTGCGCATATAGCATCTTCGGGAGTTCATTTAAGAGCGAATATAGGATCTCCGGGATCTCATTTAAGAACTCCGGTATCTCATTTAAGAACTCCGGGAGAGCTCTTAAGAGATCCGGGAGCTTATTTAAGATCCCCGGAGGTCATTCGGGAGAAGTAAAGCCATTCTAAAATAATTTAGCTTATTTTGGACACACACACACACAAAGAAATTTGTTTTGGCCGTTATGAAAACCTAACAATGGACATTAGTAACGCCGTGTTATAACTGAATAATTGTAGAGAGCGGCATATTTTTCTAGGACTCAACCCAAGTAATCTTATGTTACTGAAAGTTCACTTATTCGTGAATACTTAACAAAAGTTAAGTACAAAGCGGGAGGTAAACGTGTGAATTCGAAAACATGTAAAGGTAACGGGAAAAGTAGGATTTAAAACAATATATGGAAAGTAAATAAATTGTTACTCTGATTAACAGTATTCACTTTTAATCAAGAAGATAACATACTGATGTTTCTAACACGTAAAAATATATTAAAATAGTCTATGAAAGAGTAATAATGTGTAACAAAACAATGTTAGATCTAAATGTTACTCAATGTTTAATATTTAAAAACAAGAGTGCCAGTGCCGCCACACTATACGCCGCCACAAAATATAAAGATCAAGATTGGTCCTTTTAATTATTGCTTTTAACATGTATCACAAGACTACCATTGGAATCTCTATCAAAATGGCCGAACCGAAAAATGGTAATCTCATGAAAAAAAATCACAAAACTACCATTATGGTAAAACAATCATTTAATGGAAAAGAAACAGCAAACAAAGTATTGGATTGGATTGTTGGAGCTTAATGTCCCATTCAACAAATTATTTCAGTCAGGAAGAAAATAGGATACATATAAACAGAGATAGAACCCTATAGAGGCTTCCGATAGGAAAGTAGGTCAAATGGCAGTGTCGATATGTATTCTTTTTTCCTTCTGAGCATAACTCTTGCAAAAATCACTCTACCAGTTAATCCCTGCTTTATGCACTTCTACCTGTTTGGAAATTTGAGTTGCGTTCTCAAGTCAATATGCTATAGAGACCAAGTTTCGAAAGGCATAACTATTGCACAAATCGCTGAACTGGAAAATCCCCGCTTCATGCACATCTACCCATTATAGTTATGATATTATCCAAGTTTTGAAAATATTCAGTCAGAAACGTAGGAGGAGTTGCGTTCACAAGGCTGCAATATCAATCAGCTACAGAGACTAAGTTACAAGGGACATAAATCTTGCAAAAATCAATGAACCGGAAAATCGCCGCTTCATGCACATCTACCCATTATAATTATGACATTGACCAAGTTTTGACAAGATTCGGTCAGAAACATAGGAAGAGTTGCGTTCACAAGGCTGCAATATCAATTAGCTACAGAGACTAAGTTACAAGGGACATAAATCTTGCAAAAATCAATAAACCGGAAAATCGCCGCTTCATGCACATCTACCCATTATAGTCATGATATTGACCGAGTTTTGAAAAGATTCGGTCAGAAACATAGGAGGAGTTGCGTTCACAAGGCTGCAATATCAATCAGCTACAGAGACTAAGTTACAAGGGACATAAATCTTGCAAATATCAATGAACCGGAAAATCGCCGCTTCATGCACATCTACCCATTATAGTCATGACATTGACCAAGTTTTGAAAATATTCGGTCAGAAACATAGGAGGAGTTGCGTTCACAAGGCTGCAATATCAATCAGCTACATAGACTAAGTTACAAGGGACATAACTCTTGCAAATATCAATGAACCGGAAAATCGCCGCTTCATGCACATCTACACATTATAGTTATGACATTGACCAAGTTTTGAAAAGATACGGTCAGAAACGTAGGAGGAGTTGCGTTCACAAGAAATGGACGTACGGACAGACGGAGAAGATGACGCCAATATATCACCGCCTCCGGCGGCGTATAAAAGGGGGGAGGGGGACAAAAATCCTTAAAGTATGAGCTAAACAAGAGGCCCATGAGGGCCTATGCTCTACTGGGATGGTTATTTGGCCATGAATCCAGAGCATGTATATATGGTGAAGATCGGATAGTAAATGGAGGCTCTATTGTGTTCACAAGTTTATGATAGCAATTTTGGCAAATTCAAGGGCCATAATCCAGCCTTGCATGGGCGGATCTGGCTGGTTTGCAAACGGAACCAAGCTCTCATCAATATTTAACTACTATCTATCTAAGTTTGGGGAAAATCAGATAGTAAATGAATATCTGGTTGGTTAGCGAAAGGAACCGAGCTCTCATGGATATCTAACTACTGTATAAGTCTGATGAAGATGCAATCAAAACTGAAGACTGTATCGCGTTCACAAGCTGTATTATAGCAATTTTAACAACTTCAAGGGCCATAATCCAGTCATGCAAGGGCACATCTGGCTGGTTTTCGAAAGGAACCAAGCTCTCATCAATATATAACTATTATCTAAGTTTGGTGAAGATCAGATAGTAAATAGAGCCTCTATTGTGTTCACAATCTCTATTATAGCAATTTTGACAATTTCAAGGGCCATAATCCAGTCTTGCATGGGCAGATCTGGCTGGTTTGCGAAAGGAACCGAGCTCTCATGGTTTCTAACTACTGTATGAGTTTGATGGAGATACAATAAAAACTGAAGACTAGCATGTTCACAAGCAATTGTTTACGGACGCACGGACGACAGACACCACGCCACGGCATAAGCTCTTCTGGCCTTTGGCCAGTAGAGCTAAAAATAAAACAAAAGGCCCATGAGGGCCTATGCTCTACTGCTCTTTGTTCACAAGTTGTATTATAGCAATTATTATGGTTTTCGGAAGGAACCGAGCTCTCATCAATATTTAACTACTGTCTAAGTTTAGTGAAGATCGGATAATAAATGGAGGCTCTATGTGTTCACAGGCTATATTATAGCAATTTTAACATTTTCAAGGGCCATAATACAGTCATGCAAGGGCAAATCTGGCTGGTTTGCAAAAGGAACCGAGCTCTCATAGATATCTAACTACTGTATAATTTTGATTAAGATACAATCAAAATTGAAGACTTTATCGCGTTCACAAGCAGTTGTTTACGGACTCAAGGACGCAAGCACGGACGATGGACACAACGCCATCGCATAAGCTCTTCTGGCCTTTGGCCAGTAGAGCTAAAAATAAATATATTTTTTTGTTTCAAAATGTGTAATTCTAAAATAACCAAACTAATATAAAGTTAAAATCCTTCACTGCTTTAATTTATTAAATTTACAATAATTAAGTCAAATTTAGAATGAAAATAAGACGAAAATTAAGCAAACTTATACCTGAGAAAATTTTGAATAGAGTGCCGATGCATTTCTGGCTTTCCAGCAATTTATAGCTCGTTATAAATGCAGATTTTATTGTTAAAGTGAATTGTAGCTAGTGAGTGCCCTAGTACATTGTACTTTAAATCAATAGAATCACACTTAAAATTGATCAAACTATACAAGATAATGTCTATACAATGCTTTAACATCTAACACTCAACAAAGATACCGGAATTGACAGTGTGCATCGCTGACATTGGCGTCATAAGATATACCCTACAATGCATTGCAAACATAACAACAATGGGGCCATGACGGCCCTGGATCGCAAACTTGATTTTATTTGTTTTCACTTTAGCCATATAATCCCCGCCCCCTGGCGGCTATAGTTTTCAACCAATCAAAATAGCTTGAAGGAATCTGATAGAGGGTCACCCTAGAAACATTTCTACAAAGTTATTCGAAAATCGGCCTGACACTTTCGGAGAAAGTTTTCACTATAGCCATACAAGGCAAAATAGCCCCACCCCTGGCAGCCATGTTTTTTGACCAATCAACAAAGCTTGAAGGAATCTGATAGTACGTCACTTAAGGAACATTTCTACACAATTATTTGACACCTTTGGAGTAGGAGATGTTTTAAGTTTTCACTAAAGCTATATAAGGCAAAATAGCCCCGCCACCTGGCGGCCATAGTTTTCAAACAATCAACAGTTCTTGAAGGAATCTAATTGATGGTCATAGTTTTGGACCAATCAACATCGGATAGAGGAATCGGATAGAGGGTCACCTAAGGACTATTTCTACAGAACTATTTGTAAATTGGCCTAACACTTTCGGAGGAGAAGATTTTTAAGTTTTCACTATAGCCAATTTAGGCAAATAAGCCCCGCCCCCTGGCGGCCATGTTTCGACCAATCAACATTTCTTGAAGGAATATAATTGATGGTCACCCAAGGAACATTTATACAAAATTATTTGAAAATCGGTCACTGTCGGAGAAGATTTTTTAAGTTTTCAATACAGAGACTTTTTTAGTATTTGTAAAAGGTATTGTGTGGTTTTCTGCATTTGTTTCTGTAATAGAAATTCGGACACCTGTGGTTAGGGTGGAAAAGTCGTTTGAAGAAAAAAGTTGACGCGTGCACACTGGCACGGACGCACGACGGACAATTCCCCATGACATTAGCTCGATTCGCTTTCAGCCAGTGTAGCCAACAAGAGTGTTAAAATGAAAGCATTTGTCATCTGCTAATAAGTTATTTTGCAAGTTAATAAAGGGCCCAAACACGTTTAAGTAGGGAATTCTATGTTGCAGAAGCGATTCTGGGTTTGGTATTGTCTACGAGGAAAATAGGAAATTGATATCTCGCAAGACGCAATTTGACCAATTTGACCATCCCCGAGTTGTCAATACAAAGCCATGGTTCGGCACTGCAACACAATGTTCCTTTTACTATGTATCTTAAGAGAGAATAAAGAACACATTTCAATATTTCAAAAAAACAAAATGACACAAATTACACACAAAATACAATTTATAATTGGCGTGCCCCCTGGATCATTTAACACCAGGCAAAATAATTCCATCAGTGCTGTGCGTTTTCTGTCAAATTAATAGGACATGAGGAAACTGAAAGGTCTGTTTCAAATAAGAAGAGTTCAAAGTTGTTCCTATATCTATCTATCTCGGAATAGGACCACTAGACAATGCTACATACCGAATATCTAAGATATAGGCCTTTTGGTTTCAAACAAGAAGATTTTAAATGTTTTCCTATAAATCTCTATGTAAAATAGGTGACACCCTGGGCGGGGCAAATTTAACCCCAGGAGCATAATTGAATTTGTTTTGTAGAGGGCCGCCAGACAATGCTACATATTATTTCAGCCAAGAAAATTTACAAAGTGTTTTCCTATATAACTATAAATGTGAAAAGGGTGATCCCCGGGATGGGGCAAAGTTTGACCCCAGGGGCATAATTTGAACAATATTGGTAGAGGACCACGAGACAATGTTACACGCCAAATATCTAATCTCTAGACTAATTCGGTTAACAAAGAAAACAATCTTGGTAGAGGTAGATGCTTCAATGAACATTTGTGCAAACTAATTTTCAGATCGGGCCATTACTTATGGATTAGATTTTTTTTAAATTGTTGGCAAATTTCCCCTTTTCTGATGCCGCAGCAACCAAAGTTCTTCTTGGAATTGATTTCTTTGAACAACTTTAAAAGAGGACCATCTAAGGATCATTCCTGTGAAGTTATTTTGAAATTACCCAAACCAAAATGAATGCTTTTGACAAGCTTGCTGCAAGCTTGGGACAAGCTTTAAAAGGCTAATAATGATTTCTGCAGGCTTGCCGCATGCTTGCGAGTGTTTTCATACAGAAATCTGCAAGCTTGCAATAGCTTCGCAAGCTTTTTTGCTTGCAAGTCTTTCGCAAGCTTTTCTGTTATAAATACTCTTAGAAAATATTACGATAGTGGTCAGATAGAAAGGAGAGAGTAATTCTAAGTCCAAAAATATGGGAAAAGTTTAAAAAAAATCATTACATCAAAAGCGCTTATAAACAAAGAATCTGAATATCAGGTAAACTTTTTTTTTTTAATTGAATGCCTAAATATGGGCATCACTATAAGCCCAAAACTGTAGAACATGCAAAATAGTAAATTGTAAAAATATTTATGGTGAGAACAGAGCAGTATCAAACTTTTTCATAAATGTTCTGTAACCTATGATGATTTTCAATCACTCTCCAACAGATTTGGCCGTAGTGAAACACACACTTGTTTAACTCCTTCATCTGTAAAGGTTATGAAAACTCCGAGGCCTTTAATACTATCTAGCATTACTGCAATAAAATCATTGGTTAACTCGCCAGTCAAAATGTGAGTAAGTTTTGCTTGTACTAAATCTGTGTTGTCTTTTTTAAATCTACACACATTATCACAATTGATTTTCTTCAACACAGCTAAAAAGACAGGACGGCAGATACAATTAGCTACAGATGAACAATAACAAATTGGATAAACTTTTGCAAAGTACATAATCTGTCCACAAAACTTCTCACCATCTACATCATAACTACAGTACATGAATTCCTTGAGTAAGTGTTGTAATTTTCACTGTGATATAAAGCTCCATTTAACATCACTCTGTAAAACATATAGCAGTCACCCAATGCAAAGTTTGTACATTGACCAATGACTTCTACAAATTTGATATCAAGTCTTTTTAAATGTTTAGCACCAATAACATATGCACCACTACATATTTTTTCTCCAAGTTTGTAATGATAATTTGATGACTTCAACTTTTCATGGAAATGTCCAATGCGAGTTTCATGTTTAATTTGTGATGCAAAAGCTGGTAACTTAAGCATTGTTGACACTGTATTAGCAATTTGAATAACAGGGTTTTGAGTGCCATGAAATAATTTTACAAGATTGCCGCTCATACTTTCAAATGAAAAACAGGAATAAACCCAAAGCGGTCCAAGCTGTTCAACTGTGTCCGGCAAATGAAGAACTTGGTGTAAATTTGCTGACATGTGTTGATCACCATAAAGGGCTGAAAAAATGCAGCTATACTTTATCAAAAGTTCCTCACAATGTTTTAAATCTGTGTTAGAAGTAGAGTCTAAATTCAGGAAGTAGAGTCTAAATTCAGGATGTAGATAGCTTCAACTAGAAGCAAGTAGTGCTGAAAAATGTTCTGCTGTAGTAATCCAAAGAGCACTGGGACAGAGTAGAAAAACAGCCATGCTCTACACTCTGAAGCCTTCCAATAATTTGATTGTTCTTTAATATTTCTTGGATGCCTTTTGATGTAATATGGAGGTTTTATTGATAAAAGTCTTCTGTCTGCAACATTAACAAGGTGTGAAATAGAGAAAGCCTGAGAGGAAAATTTTAGATGAAACCATAGTTGTAGAAGTCGTCGCACAAGGCCTAAAAGGACAGAATGCATATAATCAATAGCTGTGCCATTTACTATATCTGGACAACAACTAACCCACCATGAAGGACCTTTTACACCAAAGACAGGCTGTGAAGATGCAAAAGCTTCTTCCCCATGTTGAATGAATTTATTGTGATTTCTCTTTGGCTCATCAATCAATCCATCAAATAGAAACACTCTTGTATGTCCTTTACCAACTTTGACAACTTCTCCTTCTTGCTTGCATTTTGGGCAACCATATTTTCCATTAAACTGAGTCATATTCAATACCATACATTTAGCAGGTAAATCACATGTACCACATAACAGCATTCCCTTTACATTAAGATGAGCAGTGCTTACAGTTTATATCATATCCAATATTCCTAAATGTGTTAAGGCTGTCATGAAAAGGTTTTAAGAAGCATGGCATTGATGGTTTTGATTGCCCAAACCACAGACCAGCAAACAATATGTTTTCTTGTTTAAACCTGTCCTGTACTGGTAAATCATTTATTGAAAGAAACAGAGGCCAAATACTAACTTTCGATGATTTAAAAAGAGGCACACCATCTGTATACCACATCAAAGAAATGTTACTGCAAGAATCCAAAAAATCACCAGTTTTAGAATGTGCTTTGTACAATTTCCCATCATAAATGTCTTCAATATTGTTTGCTTCTTTCTTTTTCCTAGAAAATCTGTTCATAAGTTTGAAATGAAAGTCAGTTCTCTGAAATAACTGCTGTATTTGAAACTGTAATGGTATTTCAACAAAGTATGATACATTTCTCTTTTCACTTAGATCACTTTTACAAACAGTACATTGATCGGATGTATCATCCATTAAGAATTCACATTTACAGCAGAACTTGTGAAACAATAACGGAGCTTTTAAAGCACTAAAATAAGACCTAAACCGGTATAATGATAAGTGCAAGAAACTAGTGGTTACACAGTGCAAAGAAACAAGTGTAAGTAAATCAGATAAACACTCTCCTATCATATTGTGTCTCATTGCAAAAGTTAATATCAAAATAGCACTTTCGGCAATTGAAATAGGAGCTCCTTTATACAATGGTTCATCATTAGTTGTGTCTTTAGGATTGTCAATTATGTCATTCTTCCTTGAATTTTCATCTGTATCATCAGTGACTTCAAGATCTTCTTCAGCATCAAACCATACAGAATTTATATTTGGTTGGTACCAATCACCATTCATTTCAGAATCATACCATACATCTTTTGAATTGTGTTCATCTTCTACAGAAGTACTGAAAGAATAAAGAGCAGGATTAAATAAATGACAAGAGGACCATGATGGTCCTATATGGCTCACCTGATTAACAGAACTTCAATAGAAGTTACATATCTTTATGTAGAAATATTATGAAGTTTTGTACTTGGCAAGTCACATATTTGCCTGATGCAGTAGAGATATGGTGTGACTCAGGTTTTTACTGATGAACATTTAATTATGCCACATTATTATTAAATCAGACCAGTAATTTTGACAAGAAGTTTTTTGAAATGTTTACTATATACATATACAGTTCTTTTGGACAGGACATTTGTTAAAGTTGAACTATATACATATATATGGCAAACAAGCTAGTTATTTCAATACAAGATAATCTGAATCATAAGTTATATTTTCCTTTAACAAAAACATATTTTAACAAATGTAAATTTTTGTAACATACTTCATTTTGATACCAACATTAAACACATCTGAGTGAATACTAAATGATCTGATAAATAGTTTAGTATGGGGCAGATCATGTGAGCCAGTGCATGAGAGATGGTACAAGTTGGCTTATGTGAACAATGTAGATCCAGATCTAGACTGTTCACATATTACTTCCATAAGCTTGTTAGAAGATTCTGTCAGCTTGTGTGGATTCAAATAAGACTGAGCAGTTGGACAACATGATCTGGACCAACACTGTTCAGAAATGCCAACTTGTACCTTTTGATTTCTAACAAATACCCACAAAAAAAAGTTAATGTTTGATCTAAATTTCTATGATATGAAAGGAAACTATAAAGTTGAGTTTCTAAGGTCTTCTTTATCAAGTATACCTTTGTCAGCCATCATGAAGCAAAATAAATTGCATATCCGCGGCCATAAGTCGAATTTTTGAGATTTTGGTTTGGGGTTGAAGCAGGGACTCGACTTATGACTGAATGACAATCTCTCCTAAGGCTATATTTTACACGCGACAAACAGTTTTAGGGCTAATGCAAGTCGGTTGTAACTACAGCCTATTCCAGGAGAAATTACAACCGTTTGCATATAACCATCGGGTTGGAGGTATACCTACCTCATTGTAAATTGTGAATACAGTACAGTCACTACCACGTATGTGTAACTTTAAATGCAGATGTAGCAGACAGTGTTGGAAAACGTTGTGAGAAAAAGAGAAACTGCTTTTAATCAGCGATGCATCATTTCCTTACAATTTTTGTTATATCTTGTTTCAAAGCCGTAAACAAAGGAAAAAGAAATACCATACCCTTTAAAATCCTT